>OW388297.1:15367856-16080356 GCA_936450465.1 Gibbula magus
TTTCTCAAAATAATTAGTTCTGTTCCACAAATGCAAATCCATGAACACATAACACGTACATATTTTGATATCCACATCATGCGTGTCGGCCATTGAGTTGATCTTAGCCCCATTCTCTCACAGATACTTTTATTTACCGCTTTGATATAATTAACAGAGAACATGGATACAGAAGAAGAAAGAAAGGAGAAGAAAATCATTTTATCGAAGAGTCACACAGCATATCAGCATACAATCAAATATACGCATACATGTCAGGACAAATAACATATTCTGTCCGGCCAAAGATGGCCTATGATACACTACTTCACTAAAAACGCTTACGAGTTAAACTGTGATAAATAATGAGTCAAAATACATATGTATGTCATATTTGTAAAATTTATAAAAATGACATACGTCTCATATACAGTTTGTTGGAGAAGTGCGGCAGGTGGACTGTGATAAACGTGGTGTTGCATTGAATATATTAATTGGGCTACTGGTGATAGCCAGAGGAAACAAGGATCTGGAACTGATACAGCCAGATAGTGACATATAGGTCAAATCTTAAATATGAATATAACCTACAGACTAGGAAATGGACTTCCTCTTCAACACTGTGATTGTTACAAAATTTACGTATACGTTCCTCTAAGGGGACAACAGGGCCCATATTTTCGAAGCTGTCTTAGTGCTAAGATTGTCGTAAGTCAATGTTAATGTATGGCATTTACGGCTATCTTAGTGCTAAGAGAGCTTCGAAAATATGGGTCCAGGACTAGAAAATCTGCCTAATTCCTTTCATATTTTGTAAATGTATAGTGCCACTGCGAAAAAATACTATAAAGATACTGCGTTGAGACCTGTCGGGTAGTGTACTTAGATATGTTAGATGGTCCATTCTTAAAGAGAGGATAACTACGAAAATATTGCCATTGGTCATCCCAAAGATAAGCAACCAGTTATTTTATGAAAAAAATACTGTGTGGTAATAAAATCATGAGTCGACATATGTCATAAAGATTTGGATAAATATTTAGGTAGAGACCATCGCCCGGTTTGCTTCCTACTTGCAACACAAGAAGTATTTGATCTAAAGAAATTAAAACTAAAGCATATCTATGTGTATTTGTTAATATAGTCAGAACCATTGGAAAATGAGTATATCTTATATATATTATAAAAAAGTAAAAAACATTCAAGAAAGAAACTTTTTTTCTAGAAAGAAGCCTTATTGGGACATAGACATCCCGGAAGTTAGGTGTAACTACATGCGTATTAACATTCAACATGAACTGAAAAATGTACCACTTATGCAAATACTTATATTGTTGAATATATGCCACAGTTCTATATGAATAGTGGATGGATGAATAGGATGTACCAATTATTCAAAATTTCTACTTTTGTAAACATGCCATTAGATGAATAAAATATTTGGGGGGAAAACATGAACTGAAGAATAAAAAATAATTTAATAAGAATTAAATAGTAATCTAATGAAATAATAAAATAATAACACGGTGCTGTTGGATATCTATCTTTCTATTGTAGTACGTGTAACCAAGCATGCCAAAAGGTTTGAAGTCCTACAAACAGTGCTTGAGAAATATTTAGATGACAAAAGTTTGTGAGTGCACATAAATAACAAATAAGATACTCATCATTTCTAAAACTGCATCCCCGTATTAGATTAGCTGTTACAGTACACGCCACTATAACGCCCAATACCAACTATTTTATGTCCGCTTCACAAGCCAACAAGCTCATTGCCACGTGCGGAGAGAGTGAAGAAACTTGATTTTCCAAACTCGACAAATAACGACCAAAGGATTAATACTTTTCTTCTATTCGAATATCATTAGGTATGAATCAAAATATTTTAAACCCTTTATTATTGTCTTTAATAGTTTTTTTTATAATAAAGATTATTAACAACAAACCTCTATACCATTCAGACTCCTCCATACGCCTAAAATGTCTCAATTATTAATATTACGTGTATCGATTATTAACAGGGGCGGATCTAGAGGGGGGTGCAGGGGTGCGCACCCCCCCCCCCCCCCCTTTTCAGTTGACATTTTAAAAAATGACCATTGAAACCAACCTCCAAACATTGGTGAACCCCCCCCCCCCCCCCCCCCCCCCTTTTTGCCACAGAGATAGTAATATTACACGGTGACCGTATATTCATGATTATTTTATCACTAAGCATCATGCAAAAGACATCATCAATCAACCGCAAAAGAAACGTCACCATACAAAATGCAAAAAAAGTCTATCCATGAGTGATGAACACGACTGAAACAGAAATACATTATGTCTTCAGAAGCCAATTAAACTAATCTTGAATTTTCAAAACATTATCTGTTAATAATTCTGAGAAACACGCGTTTAAAGAATTGTCATTTTCGAATCTCCTTAACAAGACGAGATTGGAGTCAAAAAAGGCTTTTTGGCTTGTTTTATGTTGTCCTACAGTAAAGACGCGCCAACAAATATTAGGTTCAAGAAAGTTATTTATGTCGACAACATGTTTTATTAATAACATTTCTACATTTTACACATTTTTTACCTAAATGCCACACGCATTTGCCAAAACAACTTTGAAAAAGCGATTTCAGCACCCCAAGCGTATGTGAACCTACATAAAAATAAAAGTATCATACTCTGATGCATCAAAGTGCGAGTATTTCTTCATGAAACATGTGTCCATCGAATACATTCAACATCTACTTTCTCATGCAGCAGTATTTTGTTGTTTAAACTGTTGATAGTGTGGTGACATTTTTGCGGTTGAGTGTATAATAATGTAACGATTAAAAAGACATTTCAAGCATAATGAGCCTTTGAACATTTAAAAATACTCATAATGATTAAGTCTTCTAACACATATAATTATTAATTATAATATTTTTTTGTTTCAGGGACAATGAAGTTGCTGTTTATTTTCACTGTGGTCGTCAACGTTTTAATGGCGCTGGTCGCCGCGACGAACCCGCTTGGTAAGTATTTGTACCACATATATTTCCCCTTATTCAAGACATAACTAAACTACTTTATATTAGTTTAATTTGCACGTTTAAATTTATGTTTTATTTCTACACATGGCTACATCTTCGAATGTATTATAAACTATATATATACTTCGTCCCGTTAAAATATAGCCATCTTCCAACGGCAAGGTGAAAATGCATCGAGATCTCTTCATTTTTTACCTTGCCTTCAACCTTGCCAGAAGTGGTGAAACGAATCAGCGACACCTATTGTGATCACGAGTTACGTCCCTTACCATCTGCTAACATACAGCCAATGAAATCGCTGTTTACATTCGGAACCAATTCAAAATAAGCGACGATCGACACAGTCACAGAGACATTACAACTGTCTTCTGATTGGGTTATCCGAATAGCCTGCAGTACGTTAAAATCTTAGCACTGAAAATGCGAGGGTTGAGGTCAAGGGCGGAATGAGAAGATATAAAGGAAATCGTTTCGTTGCGCCTGTGACGTTGTGAAGATGAAATATAGCAGATTTAATTAAATAAGTCCTTTTGATTATTTGTGGAGTTTAGTGATCAAATATACACTATTTACTAACAAAAAGTTTGCCGTTGACTTTCTGGCGTCTTGGGTTCTAATAAATCTATTACATATAACATTTGTACAATTTCCAAAATTGCGCTCCCAAATATATTTTTAAAATGCTACATTTGTTCTAAATCTATTATTATACCATTCTCTTCCCTAAGATCAAAATCTGAAGGAAGTAACCTCTGTTGGAAGAGTGTGTTTTTTATGGGTTTTTTTATGTGATGTTTTTTTTATATGACCCACACGCGCCAGAGCCTAAACATACGTATACCTACCATCATAACATAAAGAAGATGAGACACTGCCCGTCATCTTGAATCATGCGAGAAATTGAATCTTGGATCAGTTTCGAATATTACAAAGCGTATTTGAGCAAGCAAACCAGTTTAACCATATCCGGTGCTATGGCAGGATTCAAGATGGCGGACTCTAGTATCTAACCTTCTTTATATGTTATATAGGTTGGTATACGTACAAGAATATTTAGGGTCTGTCTGTAACGGCGCCTGTGATCTGACAGTCAGAAGAAAAACGCAGATGCTGTCGTTGAGATCTACACGGTATTTTACATTTCCCTTTAACTGTGTCTGACATGTTTGTTTTCAGAAAAAAAACAACCAGAGGATTGGGATGAACTGAAACTGCAAGATGAAGACTTTATGGAGGTGGGTCCGAGTGGATTTCAACACCCGCCTATTCGTCTCAACGGCTTTTCAAAGCAATGGACGTCTAACAGATCTCAGCCGATACAGGCAGCAGGTATCGGTGTGCGCTACGAGGAGGATGAGCTGTTCTTCAAATCAGAGTTTGAGGAAAGCATGCACCGAGCAAAGCGACAGGTAGTAACGGATGACGGGGGTTCCGGAAGTACAGACGATGGAGGTAAGCACCTTGGTTATCTGCCCTTGCAATAAAGTATTTACCGCTAGGGTAACATCTGTGTTATGGGATTATTTTCCTTAAGCTCCTGACGGGGACCGATGACGTCAGAATATCGCAAAACTGTGTCTTAACTACCGCAACACCAAAACATGGAAATGCAAGTTAAAACCACCGTATGCTTGTGGTGTATGAAAGTGTATGTCATTAACCAATTATGTATGCAGCATAGCTAACTGATATTTGATAACACCATAGATTTAACAGGAAGCGATTTTTTCAGGAAAAATCAAATGTTAAGAACATACCCTTATGTTTTGTATCAAAAGAACAGCTAGCCATTCCAAACAAATTGAGTTAGACTGGTCTATATTAAGTTGATGCAGTCGATGGCATAACCTTGTAAAAACTGTTGATCTTAATTTATTTCGATTGGTTGTGAGTTTTCTGTCCAATACTTATCTTACACCTATCTTGTAAATACAGAAACCACCTAACATTCTGCACATTCAGTATTTCAGCTATTTGTTTGGACAATAATATATAAACAAATATTGGTGTTGAGTTTTCAACTTATATATGATATGAATGTTTTCAGTCGAGGCACGTGTTAAGGTGGCCCGTGCCTTCAGCACTAATGATGCCAGCAGCGTGACAACCAGTCTAACAACCATGGTCAGTGTTATTATTTGTATGTCTGTATGTCTGTATATCTGTATGTCCGTATGTGATTATGTAAGCTTGTATGTCTGTATGTATGTATATCTGTATGTATGTATATATGTATGTCCATATGTCATTATGTAAGTTTGTATGTCTGTCATGTAAATATGACTGTTTATCTGTATAGTGAATACCAGTATGTAAATCTGTATGTATGTGTTTACGTATACATCTGTGTGTATGTGTGCATTTATGCATGTATATATGTCTATATGTATGAATGTATGTGCGCATGCATATCTGCATGTATGAGTGTATGTCTATGTGTCTGTGTATATATATGAATTTATGCATGTACATGTGTATGTCTGTTTGTATGAATGTATGTACGCATGCTTATATGTGTGTTTGTATGTATGTCAATATGTCTGTGTTATCCATGTATATCTGTATGTATGTCTGTATGTCTGCATGTATGAATGTCTGTACGCATGTATATCTGTATGCATGTATGTATTTCTGGATGCCTGTATATCTATGTATGTCTGTATGTATGGTTTGGTCTTCAAAGAAGTCACAGTTCTTGAACGTGATATTCCATTCGTAAAGAAAATCATTTCTGTTTTCTGCAGCTCACCGCAGCTTACACTGTTGCCGACGTTGGACAGGAAAGTTTTACGGTTACGGTGACGTAAGTTTTTTTAACACTTCATCTGTGTCTAACAGACTCAAATAAGAATAACATGGAAGATCAAAAATCTAAATATATTCAAAATATGTTTCCTAGAAGGATTATACCACGTGGGTAAAACAGACATTAGGATCCCCGCGGATTTCAGTTACTCCCAAACGCATGGCGCTTAGCTGTATTGGCCATGTGTCATACATGGAATTGGTGCATGGCAAACTGAGAGAAGTGTATTCAAGTCTGGATATGCTGTGTCTGATAACCCTTAAAAATGAGTTTTCTTGTAATAGGGATGCAGGCAATGGCGTCATGTTGGCCACTATCAAAACCTTCTTCACGTCTGTAAACCAGAGGATTTCGGTTGCCTATGCCATTCGGAAATACATTAACGGTCAACTAGTGGCGGATTGGGATCAATCAACCGAAGCAACTATCATAAATGGTGCCGACGCTGAACGTAAGTAATCAGCTTAGTATTAAGGTATGAAAACTTTTAATAGACACTATACAAGATGCATTCAACTTGCTGCTAAGACAATCGAAGAGCCACTGTCTTCAATAGGTCGCTGTAATGTCGGGGGGAGGGGAATCTGAATGTCCATTAACAGATATAAATGATAAGTTGTGCTCTTAACCAGACGTGTTTTAGGATGTCTAACAAATGGCTGTTTAAGTATTGTATCTGAAGTAGGGCTGTATTCCTAACTGTCGTGTCCGTTACAGGTACTGTCTCATGTTTCCTGTGCAGTTGCCCCTCAGGAGAAACCGAATGCACGTAAGTGACAAAACAACTCCTTGATATGTAGGATAAAGAAATTTGATGGGATTTGTGCGTTTGACCTGTTGATTTTAATCAATCACAATGACATACAATGACACGGTAAAAAAAAAACGAATTGCGTTTCCACCAAATAACCGTTGGTACATGCACATAAACTGTCTATCTCAATCGGTCCATGTATAAAATGTTGTTTCATATAATGTGACAGGCGAAATGTTAAAAAGGGGGTTCCAATATGTATAAAAGAAGAAAGTACTCACCTCAGTTGGTTTCGATTAATTCAATATTAAGCCAGAAGCATTTGACTATGGCACGATAAAATACTACTTAGCTACAGTAGTTTGAATGAATTAATTGGTGGCTGTGGTTACGTTTTAGCTGAAATATCTTTGTTTAATGAAGAGAGTAATAGCTAACTTGTTTTAATATTTATGATTGTTTTCTCTTATTTCAGCCCAAGTGAGTACATTTGCTGCCAAGGCGTTGAGGATCTCGCTTCACTAGTTTGAAATTATTTTTTTTACTTTTAAGTTTAATCAACATTACACCTGAGAAAAATTCGAATAGTTTTCTTCTTGATTTCTGTGCGTTCATCTGTTTCTCTTTATACCAACGTAGATTATTATCCAATTTTTAAAAGATATCGAGTCAAAAAGCTATCATTGAAAACTGAAACAAAGATCACATGTCAGATGATACACTGTATGTTTCAGGTGCATATGCTGTCGCTGGCTCCACAGCCGCCAACGGTAAGATGTTTCAAATATTACCTTGCCGTATACATTGTAATACGATTCACATGGGATTAAAGGTTACATGTCATGACATATGGTCACATTGGGAATCATTAAAATGGGATTTTAATTTGACAATTGTTCAATTTTAAATTTCTGAAATCGGTCCATACATTACTTATATACGGCTACCAGAATGGCCAGAATGAAAATCTACGGGGGTTTGGTCCTTGAAGCAATGATTCCTGTGATTCATTGGAGTAATCTCATTATCGGCTATAGTTATAATTCAACGTAATTTCGCAACATTTTGATTGTTCATTTCACAAACAAATCTTTAATAAAACAACTTAAATTTTCCATATATCGAATGTTTAGATATCCAACGAGGTAATTCTGCAGATGACAGTTACATAATTATTGCATAAACATGTCTTTTTAGCGATTTGACACACCTCATAAATTCATCTATCGGTAGTGATAATCACCATTAATTAATTAATGATGCTCCACTGAGCGGGTCACAGACGTGGTTAATCATAGTCACGCCTCAATGATTGCCTTCAAAGCCGATCGCCGGTGCTGATTGCGGCATTGTTAAAATTGGTAAATTAAGTGTATATTGTCTCGATTTTATGCTCGATTTATTCCGATATATAATGTACGTAGAGGTAATAATCTGTCATTCTTGAGAAAAATGCAATACACGGGATAGGATAGGACATATAATGCAAAGAACAAAACTGCCTTGTGCCACATGTTACGGGCGTTGAGCGTTACCGGATTTCGCCTTATGTTGAGATGTGTTCTCATACTTATATGAATTATGTGAATTATAAGAAATAACATGGACCTCATAAAAATGATGCGTTAGAATTATGAAAATGATTTCATAGAGAATACCTCTTACGTCTATTTATTTTGCAACATTTTGGACATTTCTTTTACAAATTCTGATTGAAATATTGAGGGAATTTCATAAAGAACGTATTCCAATTTTTAAGATTTATTCCAACTTGTAGCTCAGTTGGAAGAGTGTCCGCTCATCACCCGGAAGACTGGGGTTCGATTCCCGGTTGCGTCATATCAAACACGTTAAAAGATGGGAGTTGTTGCTGCCTTGCTTGACACTCAGCATATAAGGACAGAACCTGGCTTGAAGTTTCCAATGGATACACTTGACAATGACGAGTTATTATTATTATTATTATTATTATTATTATTATTATTATAATAACTTTATTGGTTTATGTTTCAGGTCTTTATCCATGGGGTTACTCTACAAACGATGATAAGTTGCGCCATGAGGAACTTACCTCTAGCGAGACGATGACATTACCATTCGACGTAGTCTTCGTTTCTACAGCGCGGTCTTATTTATCAGTACGTACCTCACTTTCCGTGATTTCCCCTTAGACCATTCCCTTGTCAAATCTCAAAAACATATACTTCAGTTATTCTTGGTCCGTTATCAGAACGCGATTCATTCATTTATTCATTCTCCAGATTGGCAACAAGGGCGCAATGACTCTCCTGAGCTCCGCGGATGACAATGGCTACAACAGTGGCAGTCTGAGCGACATTAACAGTGTAGCTGCCAACATCGTGTGTGCATTCTGTGCAGATATTGACACTTCACTGACCCCCTACAATAGCGGAATCTTCTACCACGTGTATGCTGTACATGACGGAACTGCGGAAAGTATGTAGTATTTGTTATCCATAAACTTTTTTAAACACGTTAAATGAAAGTAAAAGCAACAAACCAATCAGTTACACGGTGTCATGACATGGTGTACGGAACTTAAGATCCGTGTAAATTGCGGATTTCCTGAGCAACTTACAATGGTATTACAGATCCCTACACCTTTTCAAAACTCCCCGTGACGAATTTATTACCCTTTAGAGTTATTGATTCATTGTACACTCGTTACCGACTTTAAATATACGTATTTCCGTTTGTAGTAAAAACTCAGCTCTCTGTGAAACAACAAAACGCTTTTATGTTTATGATAAACTAAAGAATAACAGAAAAACACATATTATATTGGATTTACTCATTGACGCAAACAAAATAAATACGGAAAAATGCACATATACACTGAAATCTGAAACTGGTGTTTGAAAGTGTAAATTTGATTCTGAAATGCCGAGTCGAGCAACCGTTTAAGTTGTATGTTCAATCTAAGGTCAATGACATCCGTAAAACCCATGTAGCCTATCACAAACCTTTCTTAACAGAATGTACGGCATTCTCGATAATCAAGTGTATACGACCCGATACATCTACTCTATGTAGCCTGGTGTGAATAAGACAAACAACTGAGGCCATGGATTCTTCTAATATGTTCTGTATTGATCTTTCTTCACAGAAATATTATGCATATTCTGAAACAAACAAAGAAAAATATTTTGAGTTAAATCATCTAACAATGTAACTCACAAACTCACTGAAGCGTACGTAAATACAAATCATTGGATTGCCAATAATACATACACTTATATTTAAGCTCTTCACTCAGTAACATAAATTTATACCCTAAGTTACAGATATATTTATACTCTTTGCACTGTAAATATACAACAATCCTTTGCTTTGAATTACTCTTAAAGAAGATGAAAGAATTACAAAGTTCGTGTCATTGAAAATACACACAACGGTGACTCGACTAATTCTTGGAAGACGAGCTTATTTTGGCAACAGGGGTGAAAGGTAGTTTTAATAAACTGACAATAAAACATACATGGAATTATATAGCGCTTTTTAGCGAATAAACTGCAAAAGGTTTCAAACACTTAAAATACACATTCAGTAAATAAGAACACTTGAAAATATAGCCATGAATAGAATCATACGATAGCGGCGAAACATTACCCCTATTGGCGTAATGATTTGGACTCGTCCAAAGTTTTTCAGCGCTTACATTTACATATATTTCAACTAAAGTACATATTGATAGGAATTATTAACATAACATTGATCAGGAAGATGTAAACATTATATATAACTGAAGGTTTGTCCTCACGGCCAATATATCTTGCAAAAACTCATTATTACACATTTTATCTCTTCCCGCTCATCGTCTGTTGAAAAACAAAGGGAGCATTCCGTCACCGGAAGTCTCGTTTAAAATGACGGTAAAAAAGGGAGTGGCTAGTTATTTCTATTACGCAATCGAGCGAAAAGTGATAAGTCTCAGCGGGGCACAAATTCAATCCAACCCTCCACCCAGCCTCAAAGTGTCACATTTAGGCAAGTAGATTCTCAATGATGAGACAACACTGTTGGATGGAGCGCTTATATTGTCCATGTTGAGTCTTCACTTGGACGTTCCTGACCACACCGTCCTTTCCAGGATATACATCAGTCACTCGGCCTAAGTTCCATTTCCCTCTATTCACATTGTGAATTCACATTGCAAGGAGCAACACAATGTCTCCAATCTGGAGTTGTCTCCCTTTAGAGATCCATGTTGTCCTCCTCATCAAGGTTGGGAAGTATTCTCTCACCAGTCTCTCCCAAAACTGCTGAACAAGCTGCTGCACATATTCAAACCTCTTGCTCAGGTTCGTTGATTCACTGAAGCGTCCTTGAGGTGAATCATATGATGCTCTTCCAAACATAAAATGATTTGGAGTGATTGGTTGCAAATCATTTGGATTGTTCGGCGACATACTCAGTGGTCTTGAATTCAGCAATGCTTCAGTTTCAGCGAAGACGGTCGACATCTCGTTCCAAGACAAGATTTGTTCTCCAACTACTAACTTCAATGCCCTCTTCACCTGTTTGATAAGACTCTCATATATTCCTCCATGGTGAGGGCTCAAGGGTGTAGAGAATTTCCATTTCAATTTATGTAGAGTGCTGAAGTTTTCTATCTCTGAACGTCCTTGACAAACAATTTCTTCAGCTCCTTTTCTGCACCGACAAAACAAGTTCCATTGTCAGACAACATTGTCTTCGGCCACGAATCTTCTCAGTGCATGAAGGAATGCTTGCGTTGATAGGTTTTCAACAATTTCCAAGTGCATGGCTCTCACTGTAGCGCAGGTGAATAATGCTCCCCATGCTTCTTATTTCTGCCATACTTCAGGTTAAAGGGGCCAAATAGGTCCACTCCAGTTGTAGTGAATGGTGGTGAGAAGGCCATCAGTCTTTCTGGAGGCAAGTCCGCCATCAGTGTTGTGTGAGGAGGCTTCCTCAGCTTTCTGCAAATGACACATTTGTTCACTATAGTCTTCACCACATTCCTACCTCGGATGACCCAGAATCTGCGTCGACTCTCGCTCAACGTCCGCTCCGCTCCCGCGTGGAGTACCCTCTCATGCGTCTCCGTCAGGATAAGTCTTGTGATGTGACTCGATGATGGCAACAACATGGGATGTCGCTCGTCATATGAAAGATGAGTATAACGCAGTCTTCCCCCAACTCGTAGAATTCCGTTGTCGTCAAACGGCGCTAACTCAGCACATGTCTCTGTCACATTCATCATATCTCTCTGTGCAGAATGTACCCAGTAGTAATCTGCTCTCTGTATTTCTATGGGCTGAAGAACCTCTTTATTAGTCTCTGGTATGGGTATTCCCTTTACCTTGTTCTTCAGAGCCTCTACACATCTCAGACAGTATGCTGTCACTCTCAGAAGTTTTCGCCATGAGGAGTATCTCTCACTGTCGACGATAGATCTTCCCTCTACTTTCTCCTGAGTTTGCATTCCGAGACATCTCGGCCATGCTTTCCTGTCTTCATTCTCAACATTTTCATCTGTTCCTTTCTCCATACACTCCTGATCTGGCCATTGTTCCCTTGACATTCTGAGAAACTCGGGTCCATGTAACCATCGATGTGCAATATCCTGTACCCTGATTTCCCTGCTCAGATCGTCCGCAACATTCTGTTTGGTAGGCACATATTTCAAGCTCCTGTTGTCCCATTCTCCCTGTAATTCTGCTATCCTGACAGCAACAAACGCTTTCTTCGAACTCGACTCGGATTGCAGCCATTTCAGAACAACTTGAGAATCTGATCAAAGGAAAACTTCTGGTTTGTCTCTCAACTCTGTGTGTAGCGTCCTCGCTAATCTGGAAGCAAGCAGGGCGGCCATCAGCTCCAATCTTGGTATGGTTGTTTGACGAAGCGGTGCCACTCGTACCTTTGCCGCAACTAGTCTGACGCCTGGTCCGATGGGGGTTGGCCATTGTAGATAGGCACAGGCACCATAAGCAGCCATACTTGCGTCAGCAAACACATGCAGTTCTGGCATACCAACAGTCTCTGTTGGCTTCAGACATCTTGGAAAGTGTATGTAGTTCAATCTCTCTAGGTTATCGAATATGTCGGACCATATGAGACTCATCTAATCTGGCAATCTGTCACCCAGTCCAGGTGCTTCATCTTCCATATCTCTTGCATAGCTACTCTTGCTCTGATGGTGACGACTGAAGCGAGACCCAGAGGGTCAAATACAGTGGCTATGTTTGACAGAACTGACCTCTTTGTGTAGTATTCCTCGGAGCAATGTTTCACTGTGAAATGCAGAGAGTCTGTTTCACGACACCATGAAACACCGAGGGTCTTCACCTTTTCGTCCGTGTAACCTGTTATGTCAGTCAGCTTCTGTACGTCATCTGATTTCTCTGCCGTAGAATACCACTCTTTCACCTTGAAACTTCCCGTTTCCAGCGCTGTGTCAAGATCTGTTCTCAACTTCTCCGACAAGTCTTCATTGTCACATGAGTGGATCAAATCGTCCATATATCTGTCTCTCTGTAGAATCTCAGCTGCACCTGGGAATCTTTCACTATTTATTTCTGCAATTTTCCTCATTATGAAGTTTGCCATTTCAGGAGACGACTTGTCTTCAAAGGTCACACGTAGCAGCCTATATACAATTGGTTCCTGCGTCATGTCCATATCCCTCCATAGGTATCTGTGGAGATGGGTATCTCTCTCTGGTAGACAGATCTGCAGGAACATCTTGCTGATATCTCCTACGAATGCTGCATGTTTCTCTCTGAACCTAATCAAGATTCAAAACAAGTCTCCCAGTGTAGATGGATCCTTGTGAAGGAAAGCATTTAGGGACATTCCGCGGAATGAACAAGCTGGATCGAACACAACTCTTAGGGGTGTGCTCGCCTTGTCAAGTCTCACCACGCCATGATGGGGTAGATAGTACGAAGTCTCTCTATTGACATCTTGATCAACCTGTACACTCCATCCATTCTTCTCGTACTCTTTCATGGCTTTGCAGTACATTTCTGCTTTCTGAGGATTTTTCAGTAGACCTCTCTCTAACGACATCTATCTTTTCTCTGCCAACGCATAGTTGTTCGGTAAATCCCTTGGATCCTTCATCCATGGAAGGCCAACTGTGTATCTCTTGTCCTCCAGCTTGCATGAGGACTCAAACATCTCTAGTACCTCTCTGTCCTTCTGTGATATCTTTGGGCACTCACAGTCTATATCCCGACTGTCTCAAGGTTGTACATCTTTTCAATGTCAATGTCAATTTTCTCGCAGAATCCAATTGACAGTTTGGATCCCGTCTCTTTGTAATCAGATCCCAGTACTGTCCAACCGAGTCGTGTTCTCTTTGCCACTGGTTCAAACTGTAAACCCTCTCTGATCTCTTGCTCGGCGTGTATGTGGCTGTACTGCACTCCAAGTATCATGTCTACAGCTCCATATCTCTGCTGAAAGGATACATCATCTAGATGTCTGAATGAGTTCAGCCATGTCCTATCCAAAGGCGGGACATCAAGAACTGTTTTTTCGATTTCATTCGCCTCTATCTCATACTCCTCACATCCATGTATCGGTGAAATCCAAAATTTCAATCTTCTGCTATTGCGCTCTCTGTGGCTATCTCCTCCAACCACTAGCAGGTCTAGTCCTGATCTTTTGCCCTGTAGTCCTAAGGAACTAGCAAACTCTGAGCGGATAACAGTAGTTCCTGCTCCACTGTCTAACAAGACATTACCATCCTTGATTCTCCCATTCGGTGCTCTGAATTTCACTCTGATCACTGGTAGAATACTTGCCTTGTCCAAGACTGACTGCGCTCCACCTGCACTCTGTAGAGTACTGTGTAATAGGCGGTGATGTGTCCTCTTACAGCCATCTTCACCACAGACTGTCCTTGATCTGCAGTCTGTTGTCCTGTGACCTCTCAACAAACAAGAATAACACAACCTATTATCTCTATCAAATGCTACCTTATCATTAACACTGTATGACCTAAATGTCTGACAGTCTGTAATCTTGTGTACTTCCATGCACACGTAACACCTTGGTTGTCTCTGCATCTGCTGTGCATCGTGAATTCCTCTTCTGCTCTGTGTGGGTTTTACACTATCTCTGTTCCTAGGAGTTGACCTTTCAATGTCTCCAAAATCTGGGTCAAAATCTGCTCGCACTCTCTTGTGCAGGAAGTCACTGATGTGTTCAAGGGTAGGAGATTGCCCTTCTCCCGAATGGTTGACGCTACATTCTTCCACTTGAGTATCATGTCGTCCGGTAGTCTTCTGGTGATCATCCTGAGCGACTCCGAGGCATTTACATCTGACATGTGGTTCAGTCTCTTTAATGTCGCAAGACAGTTGATGACGTCAGTGGAGAGTCGCCTCAAGCCTTCTCTGTCATTACTTCTGACCACTTCGCCCTTAGTGACTCTGTTGATGAATGCCCTCGTTATCACACTTGGCTGTCCGAACTGCTGTTTCAATGTCTTCAGTGCTGTTGCGTTCATGACACCACTTGATCCAAACCCAGACACCGCTCTCTTTGCTTGTCCGGTTAACAACATCTTCAACTGTGCCATTCTTAAATTATCAGAGATGTTCGCCTTTTCATGTATGTGGACATGAAAACTTTCAACAAATTCCACATATTGTAGTGGGCTTCCATCAAACTCTGTCAACTGGACATTAGGTATTTCCTTCCTTGCCTCAATTCTAAACAGAGCATCAGCTATGGACATGTCCTTCAAAGGAATCTCTCGAAGTTTGGTTTCCTGGAATTCAACAAGGTTATCAATGCAACAGTCAACACTTTCATGTATATGTTCAGCACCATGACTGCCACTTATGTTCACTGAGTTTTGGCAGCTTCAAGTTCTGGTGTCTCACTCTTGGCATTCTCATTTTTGTTGTTTCCTCTTTCACTGATGATGCTTTCTTCAGAGTCACTGGGTGGTTCTTCATTTTCAAGCACCTCGATTGTGTGTTGTTTCACGGATCTTCTAGTTCGAACCTTGTCAGCTGAAGTCATCTCTCCACGTGTTGACACATAGTCTTCAATTCTCTCCTCTATGGAATAAACATCATTTGTGACTTCACTTTCCCATTTATCAAGGCGACCATAATTTGCGTCTTCGAAATTATACAGTTCAGCATGTAATTCTAGCACCACATCAAGATCCTTCCTAAGGTCATCTTTAATTTTCACAGCTCTTCTTTCTGTCAACTCTTTCTCTTTTATACTCTCTTTTATTCTGTTTATAGTTCTTGTTATTCTACCCCTGACTTGTTTTCTTCTAGATTTGAACTGCTTTGCTCTCTCACTTACACCATCAGTTGAGGAAGTGTTCATATTAGTGGGAGGGTTTTCCGTATCCATTACATCTTCACTCTCGCCATCTACATGGACTTCTACTTCAATTTGACTCTCTTTCTCTGAGCTTGCCATCTCTAGTTGAATGTTCTTTACCAAGCACTTTTACAGTATTGTTGAAGTTAATAAATGTTAATAGAGAAATATCCAAGATAGTAAAAAAATATGCTCCATATTTTCAGGAACTTCCATCAAACACTTCACTCAGTTCCTCACAGTTTATTATCTTCAGATCTTCAGGAATTTTGGTCAGCAACTCTTCAGAAACTTTGCTCAAACCTTCAGACACTTTGGTGTGAATAAGACAAACAACTGTGGCCATGTTTTCTTCTAATTTGTTCTGTATTGATCTTTCTTCACAGAAATATTATGCATATTCTGAAACAAACAAAGAAAAATATTTTGAGTTAAATCATCTAACAATGTAACTCACAAACTCACTGAAGCGTACGTAAATACAAGTCATTGGATTGCCAATAATACACACACTTGTATTTAAGCTCTTCACTCAGTAACATAAATTTATACTCTAAGTTACAGATATATTTATACTCTTTGCACTGTAAATATACAACAATTCTTTGCTTTGAATTAATCTTAAAGAAGATGAAAGAATAACAAAGTTCGTGCCATTGAAAATACACACAACGGTGACTCGACTAATTCTTGAAAGACGAGCTTATTTTGGCAACAGGGGTGAAAGGTAGTTTTAATAAACTGACAATAAAACATACATGGAATTATATAGCGCTTTTTAGCGAATAAACTGCAAAAGGTTTCAAACACTTCAAATACACATTCAGTAAATAAGAACACTTGAAAAAATAGCCATGAATAGAATCATACGATAGCGGCGAAACATTACCCCTATTGGCGTAATGATTTGGACTCGTCCAAAGTTTTTGAGCGCTTCATTAACATATATTCAAGAACTTAAGTACATATTGATAGGAATTATTCACATTACATTGATCAGGAAGATGTAAACATTATATATACCTGAAGCTTTGTCCTCACGGCCAATATATCTTGCAAAAACTCATTATTACACATTTGATCTCTTCCCGCTCATCGTCTGTTGAAAAACAAAGGGAGCATTCCGTCACCGGAAGTCTCGTTTAAAATAACGGTAAAAAGGGGAGTGGCTCATTATTTCTATTACGCAATCGAGCGAAAAGTGATTAGTCTCAGCGGGGCACAAATTCAATCCATAGCCCATTCTCGATACTCCATATATAGAGAGTAGATTTATCGGATCGTATACTCTGGATTATCGAGAATGGGTGTACGGTTGATACACCCCAGTAAATCCGCCTACACGGTTTCGTATGCATTGGCTATTGGCCAATCAGAATTCAACAAATTATTATTACCCGAGGAAGTTCTGATTTTTTGTTTACGAAACGAGTGTGATTGTTTATTGCCCGAGCGAGAGCGAGGGTTATACACATATTTGCACGAGTTTCGTAAAGTCATATGTCACACTTTTGAATGTAATGATTTCTTAATCACTCATTCTTATCGAAACGACCCACTCCTCTTGCGACGTCACGTAACAGTAACATCACGAACACTTGTTTTATGACGTCACAGACGACGAAATACAGGATGTCGGGCTGAAACATTGGTTGCTAGGCAAGCACGATATGTGCACATGTGCTCGTGTCGAAAATATTAACTCGGTTATTTTGAAAAATATGGGTAATGAACTATACTACTCTTCAGCCAATATCGTAAAGATGTTATACACTGCAGTTCAGCATTGCATACTTTTCTGATGTCAATGGTCTGGATAGTCGAAGCTCTGTTAGCGCATAGATAATCGTAGATACATGTTAGTGCCAACCACAAATTAACCCTTTACTATTATTAGCTCTAACAGAGATTAGAGCACAGTCAAATGCTTTCGTCCAATCATATGATTGTATTGTGGTCACGTGGAGTACATTTATATCCCGATAGATGTACGGTTGTCTGGTTGCGTTCGGGTATCATGCTCATAAAACTGGTTCACAGACTTCCATAAAAACAACAAACAATGTCAACTGACTGTTTTATTTATGTGGATAATACACAATTAAACACTTATTACATTGACAAATGATCTGCTGTGTTCCCTTTCCGAAAGGAAAACGTCGCTGCCGTCGATGGGGGTCTTCTATATTAAGGAGCTTGATATTCCTAAAAAAAAGAATAAAATCATGTAACTAAAGCAAGTAATGCGAGGTCAATTGGTAATTTTCAAGTGTATTTCATTTATATCATGAGTAAGTGAAACAACGACAAGCATCAAACCATGTTACCAATGTTTTATATATTTTCAACCACGATATTAAACAAAATATTCAGACGTTATATAGAACAACATAAAAAAAGAGAAGAAAGTGATATAAAAGTACCTTTTTGGGGTGTTGAGGATGGAGGCTGCATTGTCGTCTCAATGAAACCCCTGTATCGTCACACAGCGTCCGAGCGATGTCCAGTACGACGTTACATTCTTTCCCATAGACAGTTCGAGTATAAGTTCGTTGCTGCAGTAACCTGAAATCATTCATATGAAATATAGACAGGATGCACAATAGAATATGCAACATTAGATAGTACAACTCGCATATTGATAAATACAGCTCAACAAACAAATAAAAATATTTGAAATACAAAAGACAATAACTTTTATTAAATAAACCAATTTAGTGTAATTTTTAAAAATGCATTTGATAATTTAAAAAATACACACTTTAAAAAGTAAGGAGTAAAATAGTAAAGTTACCTTTCCTGAATGAATAGTGTACTTGTCCTTGGACTGTCCATGATGGAGCCATTGTGTGAACTGATTCATTCTAAAAACCACCCAGTCTTTATAGGCAATGAAATGTATTACTGCTCAATGTTGCTGAATAAAAACGTGCTTAAATCATGCATGTTCGTGATTCAAGCACGACGCTTATGCTGTAGCACGACTCATACGCTTTATATAAAATGTACGCCTCATGCACCTCGGACAATTTAAGAAATTCAGTGCTCACAGTGCTGATGATGACGTCAATGTCCCTAACATTTGCATATGATAATGAGAAATGTCAATGTTTTTCATGTTGTGTTCGAGAGAATGTTTCCCAAATTTGATGACAATTCATTTGAAATATATTCATTTTAAGACATTTTCTTGACGACTCAAGCATTTGACTGTGCTCTAAGATAGATAGAGAACTCGCAGCAGTACATTATCGGGATATAAATGTACGGGTTTGAGATGGTTAGGCTCGGCTGACGCCTCGCCCAACCCTCTCAAACCCGTACATTTATATCCCGATAATGTACTGCTACTCGTCCTCTATCTATTACTTTGAAAATGCAGTCCCAGGCCTTAATCATAACGCGTTCTGACGTCAGTGAGCCCAATCCACAATGCAACCGTAGACCGCCGTAAACCCATGTTTTACAATGACTTTGATTAAGTGACACTCTTTGAAAGTTCCATGAACATATACTTGTCTGCATTGTAATTGTAAACTCATCCTTTACAGACAGTCACACAGGATTCTATAAATCGAGTAACGGTGTTATTTGTACTGTTTTCCAGGCATGGCTATTTTGGGACGCGCTACCACAGAGGTACGAGATGCGTTTGGGGAACGTAGTACTTTCCGAGCCCAGCAGGTCGTGGTGGTAACGTGGTGGAACGTGCCTTACGCTGTATCATCGACGACTTCATCCGCTGCGGTAAGAATGCTTGAATATTTTAAAGGGGCAGTAGCACGTTTTTTCGCTCAAATAGGTTGATGAAATGTATTTGAAAAATAATTTCACCAATAGTAAAACATCCTTCTCTCTTCGGAAAATAAAGTTTAAAATGAGTGTACATGTGTTGGTTAAGCCATGGTAATCGTTTTTGTAATACAAAATAATAAATTGTGTTCACAATAAAATGGCCGCCATGCAATTTTTGCTTTATACGCAACATAGTGTTTACCACTACAGATAATTGGTTTGTGTAATAAGATGTTCTACCCTCTAAAGTTAATTTAAATGACATAAACTATCATTATAAATGGTAAATCTGAAAAAATAAATTTTGCAAAAAACGTGCTACAGCCCCTTTAAAGGGGCATAACCATGATGGTGATGTCACATATATGTCCAATGTTATAATTTGTGTTAATATATTGAGCATATCAACTCTAACCAAAAATAACCGGTCAAGCAGTTAAGTATAAGGAAAATACAACCATTTAAAGTCGTGGTTAATTGACTTCGGCTTGCTGCAGCCATTAAGTCAAACGTAATTTTGGAAACTTTAATAACTGGATGGGAAGAAAGATTTGCTTCTATAGCGTTTAATAGGTCTTATAACGAGTACATATGTGAGATAGAGCCATAATTGTCGGCTACTACCCTGTTCCTTGCTCTACATTGAAACATATATGTATTTGATATATTAAGCATTTGGGCGTGAACATGAAATTTGACTTAGAAGATATTATCTTAACCAACACCTATTGCAATATGGTACATTGTAGAACCCAATAAAATATCATGCAAAACTGGCCATGCACCTTTAAGAAATAACAACTGAAGTTGCAATGGTACTGTTTGTTTTAAAACCAAAATAATTAGTGTTCCTTTGCCGAAACTACGCGTTAAACATTAGGTTTCAGATGATGAAATTAACAATGTTGTTACCATGTTGACTTTCACAAATCGAAACATCTTTATCTTGCAAATTATGGAAGTAACTGGTGTCTTGAAATTCCATCCTATTCCGATTATTTTGTATTTTCGTTATACTTAACTGATTGACCTTAAACTCGTTATTTAATGGAGAATGCATTCAGAGCTGTGCATGGAACCGTAAAAAATGCAATGCATTCTCCATCTTAGTTCATGTATGACGTCACGAAACATGCTTATGTGATTATGTTACATTTGAAACAATACATTTCAAGTATGAGACACTAAAATCAACTATTTTGCCAATTTCGGTGCTCATTCATCGGATATTGTGCACGTAGCTAGGCCCCCTAATGAAGTGGATTCTTCTACGCACGTGCAGCGCCAAACTTCCACGCGAAGCGATGTGGTTGACAGCTTAAATTTTGCCTTTCCATGCCTTCCGTGCATTACCACTCTTGAATACAACGCGGATTCTTACTGACAAACAATTCTTAGGTTTCTAACAGCGTCTCGTAGCCTAATGGCTCCGAGCGTTGACTACCAAGGGTTGCAAGTTCGAATCCAGGTTCATGCATTACACAAATTATTACACATAATATATTTTAAGATCCCATTCAGACAAAATACATCACTCTTGAAAAAATTATTCGGTTAGCCATTACTTAATATATCAAAACCGAATGTTTATCCTAACATTGCCACAGACATTTAAGGTGTAAATCTAGAGGTTGGAACACTAAGTTTACTATGTGTAGTAGTAATCCGTTGGTTATTTGTTTTGCAGAGAAGCACGTTTCAAGCTGTAATCATTACTGACGGGCAGTACAGTTTTGTGATTTTCTTATACGACGATATCGGATGGCCCCAGGCCAAAATAGACATCGCACTGGCAGGGTTTAAACATCTCGAGTCAAGCGCTTTGCAACATTACAAGGTCACACAAGAGAACAACGACCAGCGAACAAGTGAAAGCATTGAAGTCATCACTGGAACTGGTAGGACGGCTTTAGCTACGTGGCAGTCGCCGATTGTCCGCCATCTTGTTTTTTTTTGCAAAACGTGAAATGAAAACACGATATATTGTACCTAATATTACATTTGTTTAATAATAAAATATACACATTGATAGAATATTCACATAGTAACACATAACGTGTCATAAAACTAATAAACAATTTGCTGTTATGCCGTGGCGATTTTTTTTCTCACTCGCAGCACCGATCGATGAGGGGTTTCAGTTCTCATTATTTTTATTTTTCAACAAATGTGCGCTTGTCTTTAACAAGTTGTGAAATATAAAGTATAAAATATTACCACCATTTACATCTTACAATTTGACTGTATGTTAATCATGTATAAATAGCATTTATGCGAAAACGACAATATCCTCTTGAAAAAACATAACCTTCATTTTATATAAATTGTTCTCGTTAATATACGATTTGATAAAACAAGTCTGGAACTGGGGGAAACTGGATATAGGTTTTCTCCTGTCCGCTTTAGTACATATTAACAGTGTTTTCTGCGTTTTCTACATTTTCTCTTCGTCATTCTCTTTCTCCTTTTTCAAGTTTAAAAGGAGGGTTCCATCGGGTATTTTTTGTGGAAACAAAATTCGAGAGGACATTCCCGTTTATCAAGATGGCGGATGCTGCCGATAGATCGGGGATAGAACTTTCCCTTTAAATACCCTTATATTCATTCTTTTCTTCAGGTTCCGGTAATCAAGGCTATTTTCTTCTACAACTTGGCTCCTTATCGTCACCTTCAAGTGCGACTGTTAACAAGCAGGATTGTGGGATATGGTTCCAAGATAACTTTCCCTTAAGGGCTACTTTTACGGCTAACTCAGAGGCCCGCGATGCTTGCCAGTGCGCTAGAAATCACATGAATTCAAATAGTCTATTCACAAATATTGGAAATCTTAACGGAAAGACCTGTTTTGACAGGTCCGCTAGCCAATTTAACGATGGTTTGGTAAGTATGACATATTTATGCGTTTTATATCCTTCCCCTTCATGGACTGTTTTTAAGGTAATTTAGAAAGTGGAAGGACTTCGTTCCTTATGATCTTTAAAAGAAAAACTTTCAACATCCAAATCAAAATGTTTTGTCTTGTCGATCATTTGCGGTAACGCCTAAATATATCGTTTTGGAGAACCGATTGTGGCAAACATTAGAGTTAAATGTGGCGTTGCCTCTACATAGCACTGTGGCAAACGTTTGAGTTACCTAGATGTGACGTAACCTTTGAAAAAACAAATGAAAAACGTTAGATTTACTTTGTTTTGACGTTAATTCTGAACAACAAATGACAAAAGTTAGAGTTGCCTTGTTGTGACGTTACCTCTGAACAACCATGTGACAAACATAGATTTACCTTGTTGTGACGTTTACTAGGAACAACCATGTGACAAACATATATTTACCTTGTTGTGACGTTACCTCTGAACAACCATGTGACAAACATGGATTGACCTTGTTGTGACGATACCTCTGAACAACCATGTGACAAACATAGATTTACCTTGTTGTGACGTTTACTAGGAACAACCATGTGACAAACATATATTTACCTTGTTGTGACGTTACCTCTGAACAACCATGTGACAAACATGGATTGACCTTGTTGTGACGATACCTCTGAACAACCATGTGACAAACATAGATTTACCTTGTTGTGACGTTACCTCTGAACAACCATGTGACAAACATAGATTTACCTTGTTTTGACGATACCTCTGAACAACCATGTGACAAAAATAGATTTACCTTGTTGTGGCGTTACCTCTGAACAACCATGTGACAAACATACATGTAGATTTACCTTGTTGTGACGATACCTCTGAACAACCATGTGACAAACATAGATTTACCTTGTTGTGACGTTACCTCTGAACAACCATGTGACAAACATGGATTGACCTTGTTGTGACGATACCTCTGAACAACCATGTGACAAACATAGATTTACCTTGTTGTGACGTTACCTCTGAACAACCATGTGACAAACATGGATTGACCTTGTTGTGACGATACCTCTGAACAACCATGTGACAAACATAGATTTACCTTGTTGTGACGTTACCTCTGAACAACCATGTGACAAACATAGATTTACCTTGTTGTGACGTTTACTAGGAACAACCATGTGACAAACATAGATTTACCTTGTTGTGACGATACCTCTGAACAACCATGTGACAAACATAGATTTACCTTGTTGTGACGTTACCTCTGAACAACCATGTGACAAACATAGATTTACCTTGTTGTGACGTTTACTAGGAACAACCATGTGACAAACATATATTTACCTTGTTGTGACGTTACCTCTGAACAACCATGTGACAAACATGGATTGACCTTGTTGTGACGATACCTCTGAACAACCATGTGACAAACATAGATTTACCTTGTTGTGACGTTACCTCTGAACAACCATGTGACAAACATAGATTTACCTTGTTTTGACGATACCTCTGAACAACCATGTGACAAAAATAGATTTACCTTGTTGTGGCGTTACCTCTGAAGAAACATGTGACAAACATACATGTAGATTTACCTTGTTGTGACGATACCTCTGAACAACCATGTGACAAACATAGATTTACCTTGTTGTGACGTTACCTCTGAACAACCATGTGACAAACATGGATTGACCTTGTTGTGACGATACCTCTGAACAACCATGTGACAAACATAGATTTACCTTGTTGTGACGTTACCTCTGAACAACCATGTGACAAACATACATGTAGATTTACCTTGTTGTGACGATACCTCTGAACAACCATGTGACAAACATAGATTTACCTTGTTGTGACGTTACCTCTGAACAACCATGTGACAAACATGGATTGACCTTGTTGTGACGTTATCTCTGAACAACCATGTGACAAACATAGATTTACCTTGTTGTGACGTTACCTCTGAACAACCATGTAACAAACATAGATTTACCTTGTTGTGACGATACCTCTGAACAACCCTGTGACAAACATAGATTTACCTTGTTGTGACGTTTACTATGAACAACCATGTGACAAACATAGATTTACCTTGTTGTGACGTTACCTCTGAATAGCCATGTGACAAACATAGATTTACCTTGTTGTGACGTTACCTCTGAACAACAATGTGACAAACATAGATTTACCTTGTTGTGACGATACCTCTGAACAACCATGTGACAAACATACATGTAGATCTACCTTGTTGTGACGTTACCTCTGAACAACCATGTTACAAACATAGATTTACCTTGTTGTGACGATACCTCTGAACAACCATGTGATAAATATACATGTAGATTTACCTTGTTGTGACGTTACCTCTGAACAACCACATGACAAACATAGATTTACCTTGTTGTGACGTTTACTATGAACAACCATGTGACAAACATACATTTAGATTTACCTTGTTGTGACGATACCTCTGAACAACCATGTGACAAACATAGATTTACCTTGTTGTGACGTTTACTATGAACAACCATGTGATAAATATACATGTAGATTTACCTTGTTGTGACGTTACCTCTGAACAACCACGTGACAAACATAGATTTACCTTGTTGTGACGTTTACTATGAACAACCATGTGACAAACATACATTTAGATTTACCTTGTTGTGACGTTACCTCTGAACAACCATGTGACAAACATAGATTTACCTTGTTGTGACGTTTACTATGAACAACCATGTGACAAACATACATGTAGATTTACCTTGTTGTGACGTTACCTCTGAACAACCATGTGCCAAACATAGATTTACCTTGTTTTGACGATACCTCTGAACAACCATGTGACAAACATAGATTTACATGATGTAAGTATAGCGCCTATTTTGTGTCAATTGTTTTCAACATTTCGATGAAACTCGCCCGAAGCGTGGCGCTTTTGCAAACGATACCAAAGCGTATTATGTTTGTTTTTGTTTTATAGAATTATCGATATAAGAGTTACATTAGTAACATTAGTAACATTGTTATATTATATAATATCTTCCAGAGGTGCTGTTACGGCGGAGGTTCGTTGAACAAGGATTGGCACTCTCGGTATCTGAGGTTTAATTCAGGTGATCAATACACGAGGGAGGATGTGACCCCAGTCAATAAGTGTTGTACTTCAAGCGGGATGTGCCAACTTGTTCGATTAGTGCGCCCGCTTAAAGCTTGCAACCCGGCTTCCAGTGTCAGCTCAGGTAATAATGTTAATAACATATTATTGTCATCATTACAATTACCACCGCTTACTTACTTTGTCCGGTCCTTGCTGCTTGATGTATTGCTATTGCGTGTTTTGGTTCTTTTTTCTTAAATTATGTTTTTTTTAAATCTCATGATTATTAATGTTTTCATTATCAATTATTCATTAATTATACCGTTTTGTGTGTTCCGTGCTCTGCCTTTTTACATAATAGTGTTTTATTTAATTATAAATATTTATGAAATGTTCAAACATGTATCTATTTGATTTTCTTCTATTTTGGTTAACTGTAAACATCTGCCTTTATCATAATCATCTGAATCTGGGTTTCCTTTTATTTTGGGTGCTTTTTTAGGTTAATGTTATGTTCCTAAACGTGGCAGAACAACATATTAATGATCACAGAACAAATGGCGTCTGCTAACATGTGCTTAGACTGTTTATTGACTCGTACAGTGAAGGGCGAAACAAGGGGACGTAACTCACATCATAAGTTCTCAGTCCGACACAGCGGTGATACACTACATCCATTTAATAAGAATTATAACAAGCGAAATTTGTTTTCAAATGTGGATAGATATATATGTATCTGATCACGAATCGTACCCTTCTTAGTCGGATTAAAAATGTTCAGAACACGTTTAGCGCAGACAAAGCCCAGTCAAATATCTGACCAATCACATCATGTTTTGAAAGTATTCGGAACAGACGAAAGGATAGATGTTTGGAGTTATATTCCCTTAGCTTCTTGCACCGAAAGTTTTTTGTTGGAAGTCTTGTGATTGGTTAACTGAATCGAGTCAGAACAAAACATGTATACGGACTGTTATCAGACGCTTTTGCGAGGAAACCTCCAATATGAGTTCGCATCCAGGTAGAGGAACTATTTTGCAAGTTTCATCCTCAGAAAACGGTCGATTTTAATGAGACTGCTGTGCTCCTCTGTTTAAAGACAAATCAATAAAATGGTTAAATCATATGACTCTACCAAAAGGAACAAAAGGTGAATATTACATGTATATTTTTTTTTCAAAAAGGAGGGTTTGAATCTCTTCCCCTTTTGCTCGGCCATTGCAAAGTAGAATATCCCCTCAGATTTCAATTGTACAGAGATATCCCAATGGTTGAGCATGTTTACTTCCAGCGGCCGGGGTGGGCGACCCGCACATCACCACCGGGGATGGCCTCCGTATCACTGCAAATCCTGTAGGCGAATTCTGGTTGATAAAAATGGAGGCGACTGGTGTAGCACCGTTTAAATTTTGGTATCAAGGACGAATGTCACCTGCGAAGAAAACGGATGGCTCCTTGTCAAAAGCGACTGTCTCCACAGCATTTGCTGCACAACAGAGTGGGACTGAACCATGGCATAATGGCCGCTTCTTCATTGAGTTAAATGAACAAGGAACAAGTAAGTGCCACCCTGTTAAACCATGTTACAGATGTCATGTTTCTTTGCATAGCATTAATACATCATGTCCACATGGTGTTGTGGACTTTCTCCCTGCAATGATATTAGTAGTCGTGATATAAGTGAAATACTCTTGACAGAACTCTTGACGGTGCAGAACACTAACTCACCTCACATCACCTCCACTTTATCAACATCGCGATTTAAAATAAACGGTGATACTGTTAAAAAACTAGCCATTCATCGCCAAGTGATTTTAAAAATGTATTCTTCTTGTGTTGAGGTTTGCAACATTTCAAATAAAACCAATTTGAGTGCCAAAATTATACATTCACTTCAGTCTAAATGCGACAGGCCCATTCATCATTATAAGGATATTTACAACAAGTGTTGTCTGAAGTAATGTTTTTTTTATCAGAGCTACTATTTTTATCAGTACAGTAATTCTCTTCTTACAGAGGTGTGCCCCTTTTAGAGTTTCGATCATAACTTCTGTTTTATTACTAACTTATTAGGGCCATATACCTCATTTCTAGCAAAATACCCTAGCGGTTAGAAAGGGTACAACATAGGATAACTCTGCTTTTTATCTGATGAATGTCTCGTCTTACATCGACTTCATCGACCGAGATCGATACTTCAATGATCTTAGACTTAGGCTGTAAAGTGTCTGCCTAATAAGCATATGTTTTTCGAATACGTCTGATATAAATACCACAAATAAAATAGGTTCAGTTTGGATATCTTATTCATTTATCAGCATGTTTATATTTAATTGATTCACATATTCAAATAGCAGACATCGAGGAAAACATATTAAAAAGAAAATCTTTATCCTATGTTTCTGTGCCGAAAAATAGCATTATGACAAATGTCAAATGTCACCTTTACAACGGCATCGCTGACTACACGACTATTTTTCAATGCAATCAATGAAGATTTTCTAATTCTAGCCGAGAATTTAGCCTTAATAGAACAGAGGTTACGGTGGAAATCTGAAGGGAGTAGACCTAACCTCTGTGGGAAGTACAATGGACATAGTGTTTCGCAGAGTGGTAAAACATAAGTTCATGTATAATAAACATATTATGGTTTATTGCAGAGTTTGTGGTGTCCGTGAATGGGCAAGATGTCTCCAGCAACGTCAACGATGTAGAGGGATTTAAAAAAAAATATGAAGGAAAAATTCAGGTCGAACGTCTAACAGCAAAAAACGTTCAATTTACTTTCATAGGTTGTGGTATGTAACACATTATTCCATTTAACTGTTACATTTTTAGCTCATCAGCTCCTTAGGGCTTATGTCATGGCATGGCGTTCGTCGTCCGCCCGTCCGTCCGTCCTTCCTTCCCTAAACTGTTCGCTTTTTCGACTTCTACCCCAGAACCGCTGACTCTATTTATCTGAAATGATGTGTGCAGTCTCAAATGTGTTTGTAAATTGTAGATTTGGTGACCCAGTGATCCCAAATAAGGTCACAGGGGTCACAACCTTAAAAACCGTTTTACATCTTCTTCTCCTGTACAAACACTCTATAAAGCTGAAATCTTGCGTGGAGACTCCTTGGTCAATGGAGGTTCTAAATTGTAGATTTGGTGAACCCAAATATGAGTCACAGAGGTCATGACATAAAAACCTGTTTTAATCTTCTCCAGTATGAACAGTTGCAGAAAGTTTAAATGTTTTACACATCCTCGGCCAATAGGGATTGTAAATTGTAGATTTGGTGACCCTGTAACTTAGCTAATGGGGATTCTAAATTGTAGATTTAGTTACCCATTGCCTCAAATATGGGTCACAGGGATATTGACCTAAAAACTTATTTACATCTTTTCCAGTAAGAAAAGCTCTAGAAAGCTGAAATGTTGTGTACAGGTTCCTATGGCAATGGAGATTCTGAATTGTAGATTTGGCGACCCTGCATCAAACAATACAACTACTGATGAGCTACAGAGCCCATGGCTCTATTTTTAAAATATTGTTAAAACGGCGATTTGAACCCCTGTGCATATTACCCAATCCAAATAGCGGTGTTTGCCAGTGTGGAGGTGACACTTTTTTGTACCCTTTTTTCAGGGCATAGGCGCCGGACCTTAAATATACATGTTGGTATACTTGTTACCTACCTATATGGCATTAAAGTAGGTGGGACACTGGACACTGGATCAGGCTATGAATTTTATGACATTTGAGTTTACAGATTTAAGCATGTCCGATCCATGATGTCCGACCGTGCCCGGTATACCCTCTTTATAATGTTTTTTTTATCTGTTTATTTATATAATCCAATTAGGGTCTGGCTCCTAAAACTTGTAACAGTGAAAACACTACCACAGTCTGATTAATGTTAGATTTCAGGTGCCAGATGTACTTGAGCATTTAGAAAAAGTATATAAGCTTGATCGACTAGCTAATATATACTTCTTTTTTTTTCAACAAAAGTCGTTTTTTTCTGGAATAAAGAGTCACCCTCATTGCAATCAATCAATTTAAAGCATACCAACATAACATTTGGTTAGTGATTTGTTTTCTTTTCAGACATTGCGATAATCATAAAAAGGTCTGATGAAGGAATACTATCCCATGAGACAGTCGTTCCAAAAAAGCATTCAGGAAATCCGACAGTAACAACACAAGGTTTATTGGGCAACTACGATGGGGATAAAAGCAATGACCTACGAACTGAAGCGGGCGAATTCTTGTCGACTACCACTGCAAATGAAGAAGAGATCTTTGCAATGGCAACCTCTTGTGAGTTAACAGTAACAGAAGTTCATGTACTTAATGGTAAAGGGATACTAAAAAATAAAACTTCCGATGTTCCTGTCAGGGCCTCATAATCATCCGACAAAGGTCACAGTTATTTGCCCAACATAGATCTTGCTTCTTGCCATGCAAGATGTAATGGAGAATACATCATTCTTGAACAAATTACTTTGTGAGCCATTACGAAAATGTCAAAACCTGACGACCCTCCTGACTGGATTAGTCAATAACCAGTAGATTCTTAACAATAATCCACTGTTAACACAATAGAGTGACGTCATCACCATGGATTAAGTTTGGATAGTATATGGCATTCTCTCCCCGCAGAGGTTACTCCACTCAGTTATCCCACATTCTCTCCACTCAGTTCTCCCAAATTCTCTCCCCACAGAGATTACTCCACTCAGTTCTCCCACATTCTCTCCCCACAGAGGTTACTACACTTAGTTCTCCCACATTCTCTCCCCGCAGAGGTTACTCCACTCAGTTCTCCCACATTCTCTCCCAACAGAGGTTACTACACTCAGTTCTCCCACATTCTCTCCCCGCAGAGGTTACTACACTCAATTCTCCCACATTCTCTCCCAACAGAGGTTACTACACTCAGTTCTCCCACATTCTCTCCCAACATAGATTACTCCACTTAGTTCTCCCACATTCTCTCCCCGCAGAGGTTACTCCACTCAGTTCTCCCACATTCTCTCCCCACAGAGGTTACTACACTTAGTTCTCCCACATTCTCTCCCCGCAGAGGTTACTCCACTCAGTTCTCCCACATTCTCTCCCAACAGAGGTTCCTCCACTTAGTTCTCCCACATTCTCTCCCAACAGAGGTTCCTCCACTTAGTTCTCCCACATTCTCTCCCAACAGAGGTTACTACACTCAGTTCTCCCACATTCTCTCCCAACATAGATTACTCCACTTAGTTCTCCCACATTCTCTCCCAACAGAGGTTACTACACTCAGTTCTCCCACATTCTCTCCCCGTAGAGCTTACTCCATACATACATACATACATACATACATACATACATACATACATACATACATTACATTACATAACATCACATAACATAACATAACTTACCATACATACCATACATACATACATACATACATACATACATACATACATACATACACACACACATACATACATACATACATACATACTTTACTTTCTTTACTTTCTTTACTTTCTTTACTTTCTTTACTTTACCTGTACATGTTTTTCCTTGTTGTTTTGCAGGGCGTATTGCAGAAGGTGACTCGCTCTTCGACTACAACGGACCACTAAACTATTCAAATGTCAACGACGAAAGCTTTGAACCCTTGTTCATATCAAGTATCGACGACAAAGTACTTAATGACGCATTAGAAACTTGTATTACCCTGGAGAATATACAATGTGTTTTAGATTTAGCTGCAACCGGCAATAAGAACCTGGCTGCCGAAACCAACTCAGAGCAACAGGCGGTCAATGAAGCAGTAGCAGCTCAAGGTAAAACTACCTGGTGCCATGACTGTTGAAGTGGCCTGAAAGCCGCTGTAGCATGTTTGTCTTACTGAAAGGTAAAACAGGTAAATAAGTGTTAACAGTGGCTAAACAATACTTCTGAATCAATGTAGATAGTGCTTAAACGAATGTACATCGTTTGGTTTAGCCATGGGAGTCCATTTCCGTATTCACAATAAATGGCCGCTCGAATGGAAATGGACTCACATGGCTTAACCAAACCATGTACATATGTTTTAGAACCCTTTATTGATTCAGCAGTATTATTTAGCCATTGGTAAAACTTATTTATCTTTTCGGGAGGTCACTTTATTTTGGTGAGAAAAACGTGCTACAGCTCCTTTAAGTAGCCAATCAACATCTATCAGATAGGTCCTGTTTAAAAGTGATCTGAAATACTGATCACGTCACTTTTTTTGAGCGAAGCCAGAAGAATGATTAATTAACATTAAGGACATTCAGTGAATTGCATATAGGAGAGACACGTGTTTCTATTTACTGATATATTTACTTTTTATATATTTTACATTTAGGTTATTGTGCAAGAGGTAGTAAGGCTGAAATGAATGTTTATTAAAGGTCCATCCATTGTGTTGTTTGGAGTCACATATGTCAACCGTTATAAATTGTGTTATTCTATCGAGAAGTATTGACTAATGCCTTATATTACCATTTTGATGGAGGTCGACTCAGTATAGTGACGATATAAAAATAATGGTAAAAACAATGATTTCTGATCGAAAATCGGACAATGCATTGTGATTGACTCGCGTCAATTAGTCAAACGCAATTTTTAATTTATAACAGAAAAAAGACAAATTTGGGTTGATAACTTGTTAAATAGGTCATATAACTAGTGTGCATGTAAATGGGACATGTAGTTTTTGTTTCTGGACATGTAAAATGATGTTGCTTAATTTCAATTCGAAACTAGTAATTATGATATATTTTGCGATTGGGGATAGGATGCAAGATGAGTGGAAGTATTTGAACTGAAATTAGCGCATATGGTGTTTTGGTACGTATTAAAAGCAAAAAAAAATATTATGAAACACAATGAATGCATGTTTAAATCTAAGTTCATCATTTGAGTATGTCCATTGGGATGTACATCTTCCAAATGTCAACAACACCCATGAAGTCATTATATTTCAATGTTACTGATATTGAACTTCTGTACTCAGCAAACACGGCGCCAACCATTGATGGAAAGAAAATTTGGTGGGTGAAGGTGGGCGAGGAAGCATCTGCAAAGTACACCGCAACTGATCCCGATAATGAAGCGTTCACTTTCGTCGTCTCGTCCAAACCCGAAGGGCTTACGCATGGCGAGACTTCCGGTGAAGTGAAGTGGACCCCGGCAGACACAACTCCTGTTGAATTCGTGTGAGTCTCTCTTCACCACCCTTAAGACTTCGCGTTCGGCTTCGGATCTCGAGGTCCGGGGTTCAAATCTTGCAACTTTGCATTCTGTGGAGATCTGCTCTACATGCAGTAAGGTTTGGATACAATGCCAAACTGAGTTTCTGCGCAGTACAATCTCTATGGTTTGCTATTTCCAGTCGATGCTCGCAGGTTTCATCGCAATACATAGCCACCATGGCGTTGCGGGCTTTCTCCCTGCTACAATACGCGCAGCCGTGATATAAGTGAAATTCTCTTGAAAACTGCGTTAAAACTTAACTCACCTCACCTCAGTGTGGTTAGTTAACACGTAGATGTACTGCACCTATTGGCCCGTAAGGTATTTTTGCAATATTTTCCCCAAACTTATATTCATGGTGTTCCCTTGGTGGTAGACAGCCCCTGACTTCAGAATTTGTGGATAAAGACAAGGTACAACACTTTAATGTGCGCCAATACAAAGTTTGTTTGGCCAAGATTGATATTCGGGTAGACCAAAGCGACTTACATTTCTAAATCTATAAACTCTGAAGCCGTCCAGTCAGGGGAACATCTCGAAGAAAATTAGTTTCTTTCTTAACGTGTGAATATCATTGGCTCAATGGCCTGTGGCTAAAGGGCTAAAGACTCCATTAAAAATGTGTCTACAGTAGGTATCAGCGACACAGTCGCCAGATTCTTGATGTCACACACTCGAAAATAATAATCTCGAATTGACCGGAAATATATAAAACAAATAGTTTTTTAAATAGTTTTCGGATATCATAATACTACTACAGTAACACAGAGGGTGATGTTTTGCAATATTAAACTTTACGCAGATTAAAGTGCCAAAATGTCACAATCATTTCAAATTTATTAAGCTCTACGTTTTGTGCTGTTTCGAAATAAAGCATTGTCGTGTTGGATCACATTTATGAGTCCCTTATGGGATTGGAAGTCACACTCTCAGGGCCATGCATCAACCACAGTGCTACTCTGACAGTACTGTTCATACAACTTGCCAGTTCAGCATACACTCAACCGCAAAAGAAACGTCACCATATTTTAACAGTGTAATAAACAACAAAATGCTGCTGCCTGAAAAAGTAGATTTGTATTCGATAGACACATGTTTCATGAAGAAATACTCACAATTTCATGCATCAGAGTATGGTACTTTTATGTGTATGTAGGTTCAAATACGCTTGGGGTGCTGAAATCGCTTTTACAAAATGGTTTTTGGCAAGATTGTTTAGCATTTAGGTAAAAAAATGTGGAAAATGAAGAAATGTTATTAATAAAACGTGTTGTCTTGAACTTATATTTGTTGGCGCGTCTTTACTGTATGACAACATAAAACAAGTCAAAAAAGCCATTTTTGACTCTCCAATCTCGTCTTGTTAAGGAGATTCGAAAATGACAATTCTTAAAACGCGTGTTTCTCAGAATTATGAACAGATAATGTTTTGAAAATTCAAGATTCTGAAGACATTATGTATCTCTGTTTCAGTCGTGTCCATCACTCGTTAATAGACTTATCTCGCATTTTGTATGGTGACGTTCCTTTTGCGGTTGAGTGTATGTAACACACTGGTGATATTGGTTCGAACTGAGTGTAGAGGTGAACTCCCATATACAACAACGTATCCTATAACGTCACTGACTGAATCCAATGTGTTTCCCTTGGAGCTTCATGTATTTAAACCCCTTGGGAAGTTATTTCATTTGTTTGAGTTGCAGGTTATATGCCATAACCACTATCTGTACAGGTTGGTTATGTTAAACATCACGAGTACCGCTAATAAAAGCAATGTTGGTAACAATTTGATTTTAGAAAAAAAACTGTCATGTTCCCCTGCATTGAGTTTTTATCTTCGATTACAGGATAAACGCCCTTGATGCCAGGCAAATGGCCTCAGAGCCTATCAATGTGGATATAGTCCTCTGTGAGAACTGTCAAAACGGTGCCCCGTGTGACTATGGGCTACCAAGAGTATCGCCCGTTGAGAATGCACCAGCTACCTTCAGACTGGCCACGTGTGTGTGTCCTACTGGATGGGGAGGTATGACATTGCTCACAATATCTCAGTTTAGTATTTGTACTACAAGATTTTATTGAACAGCTCTATTTGCATAAAGTCTCCAGGGACAAATGTTTCAACAAGACCCAACTTCCCAATGCAAGGCATAACTTGCCAGTCTCCATCACTGGCTGATTTAAAGGGGCAGTAGCACGTTTTTTCGCACAAAAAAGTTGATGAAATGTATTTGAAAAATAATTTCACCAATAGTAAAACATCCTTCTCTCTTCAGAAAATAAAGTTTAAAATTAGTGTACATGTTTCGGTAAAGCCATGGGAATCGTTTTTGTAATAAAAAATAATAAATTGTGTTCACAATAAAATGGCCGCCATGCAATTGTTGCTTTATACGCAACAAAGTTTTTACCACTACAGATAATTGGTTTGAGTAATGAGATGTTTTACCCTCTAAAGTTAATTTAAATGACATAAACTATCATTATAAATGGGAAATTTGAAAAAATAAATTTTGCAAAAAACGTGCTACAGCGCCTTTAAGAGCCTAACAATATTTCTCTCGTTTTTTCCGTGCGATGATAGTGGGTCGCTACACCTGAAATGTACAGTGGGCTCCGATGTCCTAGGAAGGAAACCTTATGGAAAGAATGCAAGGCTTAAATTAGCCGATAATTGAGACTGGCAAGAGTTATGCCTTGTGTTGGGAAGTTGCACCAGGCGTGCTATGTGATGCGAGGAATTGCATTCACTAAATGTCTATATTATAAACAGTGGCAATATGAAATAGGTCTTGAAAGTTATCTTTCAAATGCTGATGTAAAAAAGTTTCGTACTGCCTTAGCTCGTTTTCGTTGTTCATCCCATGAATTGTTTGTTGAAACTGGCAGATATGCAGGCATTGCAAGAAATAACAGAATATGTCAAGTTTGTAATTTAAATGCTGTCGAAGATGAGCTACATTTCTTGTTAATCTGCCCAATCTATAAAAGTCTTCGGATGAAATACATTAAATCATACTATTACATGTACCCTAGTGTAACAAAACTATTATCACTGTTAGCAAATACTAATACTCGAGTACTACAGAACCTTGCAATGTTTATTTATTATGCAATGTTATATAGGAAAACCATTGTACCAGAACAAAATCTGTAATGTGATCTACTCTTGAATGTACTACAGGCCTGTGGTCTTATAAGTACCGAAATAAAGATTGATATCAGATGGTTTTAAGTAAAGTATTATCAAATATTGCACCCAAGCATGTATAACGATACGATATTTGAAATTTATTGTAATTTGTATCACGAGAATACGGTCTTTTATAATACATAAAGAAAAACATTCACTTCTCACAGAGGTTAGATCTACTCCATTAAGATTTCATATCATAACCTCTGTTCTGTTAAGGCTAAATTCTCATATAGAAATAGAGAATCCGTTTGGTTCATTAAAAAAGTTGTACAATCAGCGACACCGTTGTTAAGGTGATATTTGTCAATGACACCTAAAAATGCTTTAAAAAAATTAACATATCGTAAGATAAGCGCTTTCATGTTTAATGTGTTTTCCTCGATGTATGCTATTTGAACTATTGAACATAATATACATCGTATATGTTATATTCATGTGACTTTATTTTACGTGTGTTACCCATACACTATTTCAATATTTAGGAAGCGACTGCTCTGTGGACATTGACGCATGTCTCAGCAAGCCATGTGGAGAGAGCAGAGGATGTACGGACAACAACCCGTCTGTTCAGGTATCGAGTGGACAGGCCTTCGTATGTGGTCCTTGCCCTGCTGGATATGCTTCACCGGCGGGGAGCTATAAGTGTGATGGTAAGCCTCGTGATTTGTGTTATACATGTATTGGTAAGCCCTGTGTCTTGTATTATAAGTGTAACGGTAAGCCTCGTGTTTTGTGTTATACGTGTACTGGTAAGCCATGTGTCTTGTATTATAAGTGTAATGGTAAGCCTCGTGATTTGTGTTATACATGTATTGGTGAGCCCTGTGTCTTGTATTATAAGTGTAACGGTAAGCCTCGTGTTTTGTGTTATACATGTATTGGTAAGCCATGTGTCTTGTATTATTAGTGTAACGGTAAGCCTCGTGTTTTTTGTTATACGTGTACTGGTAAGCCATGTGTCTTGTATTATAAGTGTAATGGTAAGCCTCGTGATTTGTGTTATACATGTATTGGTGAGCCCTGTGTCTCGTATTATAAGTGTAACGGTAAGCCTCGTGTTTTGTGTTATACGTGTACTGATAAGCCTCGCGTTTTGTATTATAAGTGTAATGGTGAGCCTCGTGTTTTGTGTTATACGTGTATTGGTAAGCCTCGTTTTTTGTATTATAAGTGTAATGGTAAGCCCCGTGTTTTGTGTTATACGTGCAATTGTAAGCCTCGTGTTTTGTGTTATACATGTAGTGGTAAGCCCCGTGTCTTTTATTATACGTGTAATGGTGAGCCTCGAGTTTTGTGTTATACGTGTATTGGTAAGCCTCGTGTTTTGTGTTTTAGGTGTAATGGTAAGCCCTGTGTCTTGTATTATAAGTGTAATGGTAAGACTCGTGTTTTGTGTTATGCGTGTATTGGTAAGCCTCTTGTTTTGTATTATAAGTGTGATGATAAGTCTTGAGTTTTGTGTTATGTGTGTATTGGTAAGCCTCTTGTTTTGTATTATAAGTGTAATGGTAAGCCCCGTGTTTTGTGTTATACGTGTAATGGTAAGCCTCTTGTTTTGTATTATAAGTGTTGTGATGATAAGTCTTGAGTTTTGTGTTATGTGTGTATTGGTAAGCCCTATGTCTTGTATTATACGTGTGATTAGAAGCCTCGTGTTTTGTAATATAAGTGTAATGGTGAGCCTCGTGTTTTGTGTTATACGTGTATTGGTAAGCCTCGAGTTTTTGTGTTATACGTGTATTGGTAAGCCCTGTGTATAGTATTATAAGTGTAATGGTATGACTCGTGTTTTGTGTTATACGTGTATTGTTAAGCCCTGTATCTTGTATTGTAAATATAATGGTAATACTCTTGTTTTGTGTTATGCGTGTATTGTTAGGCCATGTGTCTTGTATTATACATGTGATGACAAGTCTCGAATTTTGTGTTATGCTTGTATTGGTAAGCCCTGTGTCTTCTGTTATGCATGTATTGGTAAGCCTCGTGTCTTGTTTTAAATATATTCGTAAGCCACGTTTCGTGTGTAAGGTGTATTTGCAGGCCTCATGTTTTTTCTCCATAACTGCCATGGTTAGCTCCGTATATTGTGTAGAGGCTGTTATAGAAATTTGTTGATTGATTTTTTGCAGGCAATGTTTAGATATATATATTACAAAGTTGAGATGTCACCTACAAAGTATAAAGAAGTTGTATATCCGTAACAAAATAGTTATTCATCGTTGAATATCGTGTAGTATCAATACGTGTAAGTGCAAACCGTAAGCAATTCGTAAACGCTTATATACGAACAAGCTCATCAGTGTACTGATCCTCCTTTACCGTTTCGCTGTACTTTGATGTGATGCATTTTCAAGTTTTTCCTTAACATGTAAGCTTTATTACACAGATGTGAATGAATGTAATGGCGCTCACGGTTGTCCAGCCAATTCCCAATGTGAAAACACCGAAGGCAGTTTTCTGTGCAACTGTGACAGTGGATATCGGAAATCTGGAGGGGAATGTATAGGTGAGCATCTAAACCTCCAAACGTTTCATTTATTACCAAAACGTTAAGGTAGCATTCTCTTCCCACAGAGATTACTCCCGTAATTCATCATAAACGTTGTAACATAATATAACTGAAAGTTGGTGTACTTTACAAATTCTGATCTCTTTTTGATTAAATGTTGACGTAAACACACTGTGTGTTTAAAGGAGCTGTAGCTCGTTTTTTTGCATGTTATGATTTCTCACATTTGCCATTTATTATTAAACTTTATATACAATATATTGTTACGTTAGAGGGTAAAACATCTCATTACACGATCCGATAAGCCGCATCCATAGAAAATGGTTATCCGTGTTGAAAGAAATTGGTGCGACGTATAGCAATAGTGGTGTTCAACTCTTCACTATGGGAGGTAGATTTGTAAGTCTCATGGGAATTTTAGAGTTCAGACAGCAAGATGGTTGACCATTCCATGATTAAAAACTAAACTAAACTAATCACATTGAAATGGCCGCTCGAAGAAAAATGGACTCGCATGACTAAAACGAACCATGTACATTCGTTTTTTAACTATGTTTGTTAAATGAGATGTATTATTCAGCCATTGGTAACACTTATTTAACTTTCGGTTAGATAACTTTATTTTAGTAAGAAAAAGTGCTACAGTGCCTTTAAAATCTGTTTAAAAAAATGTTATACCCGTGGCCGACGGTCCAGGGTATATAATAATGCTACTGATTATGTCCCCCTGTCAATCTATCCTTCCTTCCGTCTGTCCGAGGACAGTTTTGTCCGATCGATTAAAGAAAACTATTCATCCAATTCCTTTCAAACTTTGCACTTATCTTCTACACAACTAAGAGAGGTGAAGTGCAGTGCAGAGTTTTGATATAATTTTCTCAATTCATTTAATTATTTACCTTCTAATTTTTCTGAAATGCTCTTTCTTCTATTGGACCGAGAGACAAATGCGTTTTAGATTGTATTATGTATTATGTAATTATCAGTGTATAAAGATATTGTCCTGATTTAGCTTATAAAATGATGCCAAACGTATTTTCTAATAATCCATAGGAATGTTCTCCAGATATCTCCTGACAGATAGAATTAAAGAGATCGCACATGAAGGCTCGGGGATCATAGTTAGCCACATTCACTTTGTTGTGTGTTTACATTTGAATAATTTGTAAAACTAACTTGTAAGTTAATGCTTCCAGATAAGAACGAGTGCAGCGAGGGTACAAATGACTGTGCTCAACTTTGTGAGAATACAGGCGGTTCCTTTACGTGCAGCTGTTTCGCTGGCTACACCACAACGGATAATGCCAGAACGTGCACTGAACCTACAGGTAACAATATCATTCTTGAAGGGAGGAGAACGAGTGTTCATAAATAAAATTTCTTCGATTAAATACTATATTTCAGAGGTTATGCAAATACGGGTGTAAAAGAACTTATGCAAAACATAACTATAATTTCCATTTTTATAATGTTAACATTTTTATATTCTTAACATTTCCGTATATACTGAACAGCAAAAGAAACGCGAGTTTTAATGATTATAGATTTTGTTTGCATATCAGCCCATGGTTTGCCATATCATTAGTAAATGCCAGAGAACATGTGGAGCTATTGGTACTGTAGAGTACAGATGGTCAAAGGGTATCAGTTCGCGAAATTGCACGTCTCATGTTGTCATGGTAACATGATCTGAATTAGCCTGGTAAAAAACAAATTACTTGTGCTGTAATCCGAGACTTGCTCTGTGAAAATGACCCAAAATTGTGACTCCAGCCTCAATGTTTAAGAAGCGAATGCTGGGCAAACAAAAAGTGAAAATATCGGAAACTGGGATATTGGCCGATTGCATGCTGAACAGTTTGCAAGGACTATAAATGTGCTCGTGGAACACCTCAGTACCGTAAAAGAATCGATACCTTGACGTTTTACCAAAATGAGACCCATAGAACCATTCTGAATGAAATTCAAAATGATGTCATAATGTCAAATCAACATCAGCAAACACCGGGGTTTTGCATCAAACAACTTCAGGGGAGTGTTTGTACAAGTTCCAATTGCATTTAAAAGCCCTTCATCATCTGAACAGGAATGTGGCTGTTTTCCCAGAGAATGACTATGGCACAGGATACTGCTCTGCAGAATTTCTACACCAATATTGACTTTTCGTTTTGTCTGCATGTTGTTCACACGTTATTTACATCATGTAATAAAATTGAATGCCCTGATATTATAAATTACAGCGTTTTAAGTAATTACAAAATTGGTACAGTGGACTCAAGTTTCTTTTGCTGTTCAGTATATTTACACTCTTTAATATTGCAATAATGTATTGCAGAATTGTTGATTTTTATACTTTCACGTTTTCGACGTTTGTATTGCAGTTACTCCGCCTGCTTGTACTGGCCACACCTGTAGTCAGATCTGTCTTTCTGTTGAGGGTGCTGCAACCTGTAAGTGTCGATCAGGTTACCTGCTCGGAGATGATGGACAGACCTGCAACAGTATGTACTAACACACAATACAAATGTTAAAGGCGCTGTAGCACGTTTTTTCGCTCAAACAAGTCGATGAAATGTATTTGAAAAATAATGTCACCAATAGTAAAACACCATTCTCTCTCCGGAAAATCAAATTGAAAATGAGTGTACATGGTTCGGTAAAGCCACGGGGATCGTTTTTGTAATACGAAATGATTAAATTGTGTTCACAATAAAATGGCCGCCATGCAATTTTTGCTTTATACGCAACACCGTTATTATCACTACGGATAATTGGTTTGTTTAATAACATGTTTTACCCTCTAAAGTTAATATAAATGGCATAAACTATCATTATAAATAGGAAATTTGAAAAATTAAAATTTGCAAAAAACGTGCTACAGCGCCTTTAATACTAAACTAAAGTTACAATAACCTACCAAATATGTGGGATTTGGGTGAGGTGTTGCTTTCACGAGAACACTCAGGCCATCCTTATATACCTAGAATCGTAAATTAACTAATGATAATACTAAGTTAGACTAAATAATAAAATACGAATAAAATACCTAAGATAATGATATTAATTACATTATCGTACATAATTGTTGCATGATAAGAATACATACCATTACTAAATAAAACCAACTGATTCTTAATATCAATGTTATTAACAGAAAAGCCTATGCTATAGAATGATAATAAATACCATAGCACATCATTACATGTGCCATACCAATAGATGTATGTAAATATATAAAATATAATTATTGTGATAAAAGATTATTACATTTCTACTTATAGAAATTTAACACTATAAATATACAACTGTATTGTAATATACAGAATACATGTAATTTTTGATTTGTTGATTGTCTTACAGATATAAACGAGTGTACCCTAGGACTGTGTCCCCAGGATTGTACAGATAGCGAGGGTTCCTATACTTGCTCCTGTTATGACGGTTTCAAACTGTCCTCAGTTGGAGACGCCTGTGACAGTACGTATGTCAATAAAGAAAATCATTTTTTACTAAGTTTTTTCTCCAGGCTGTTTGCCCAAATAAAACCCTTTGATGGGATGTGTTAATTTATTGTCCAATTATAATAATATTTGAATCTTTTGATAGAATGTATTTGTTGATAGAATAAATTTTGGCACACATATTGTTTTGTATGAGATAAAATGTATTTGAAGAATTAGGATAGACTTCACTTTACTTTGTTAGTATTGGGATACGTGATTGTTTTTGTTTTTGGTGAAAACAAATTTATAAATTTAATAATATTATATAATAATAAATTTAAAGATAAGATAAGATAACTTTCAGTGATTTTTAGACCTTAGCTATGATATAAGGAATAAGAATTTAGCTTTTGACTGTTATATAAAGAAACAGAATATAGCTGTTGGCTGTGATATAAAGAATGAGAATTTAGCTTTTAACTATGATATAAAGAATAATAATTCGGTCTTCTACTACCATTTAAAGAATAAGAATTTAGTTTTTAACTGTGATATAACATTGTCTGATTTATATCGAACGTTCTTGTACTATGGTACTACGATATATAATCAACTTGTTCTTGGTTCGAGTTCAATTTCACTTAATATTTAATTTAAAAAAGTTTGACCTAAGAAATGGATATGACTAAATATTAACCAAGTTTATGTTTTAAAAACAAGCTAGAATTGACTTAATTTAAGTCAAAACAATACTGTATGGAGCTCTTCGCCTGAATCCAAAACAATGGTACTATTTGCAGAATGTGTTGTACCTAAATGGGGCCCAGCATGCGCCAACACGTGCGACTGTAAAGGTAGAGCGTCCCGCTGTGACAGTGTGAAAGGCTGCATATGTGACCCCAACTGGTCCGGACCTACCTGCGAAGTGGATGTCAACGAATGTTTGGCTGTACCGAGCAAGTGCGGTCTCATACAGACATGTGAAAATATTGATGGAGGCTACAAATGCAACTGCCCAACAGGATATGACAAAGATGAACTCAATTGCATCGGTGGGTGAAATTCTATCCTCTCTATTCTTTAGTATAATTAGGTTTATCGTAAACTAGATTTGTCAAGGGTGCTGGAGCTAACAGTGCGTGAAATCAACTTGCTTCTTACGCGTTTGGTGAAATTTTCTAATTTTTAAAAAGGGAGCCATGGCCTCTGTAGCTCATCAGGTTTATATTGTTTGATGTTGAAGACTGGAATGGATTGTTCTCAATATAATGCATAACCCCTAGCCCTGAAATATCACAGTCTTAAAAAGTGTCATTCATAACAAAGACATGTCCTGACAATAAATTTTGATAAAATGGGTTGTCCAAGCAAAACAATAACACTATTTGCTCTTCTATCTATTCCAGTTAAGGATGTTTTTCTCAGAAATATGAACAGATAATGGTTGAAATTTAGTTTAGTTGACTTCTGAAGACATGATGTATCTCTGTTTTAGTTGTGTTTATCATTCGTGGCTTGAATTATTTTGTTTTTGCTTTTTGCTTTTGCGGTTGATTGTATGGTTATTTATTACCCATATGGTTGAAAATAACTGAGTTAATATTTTCAATATGAGCACATGTGCACATATCCCTTTTGCCAAGAAGCCATTGTTTCAGCGCGACCGTATTTCGTCGTCATAAAACAATTGTTCGTAACGTCACTGTAGCTTGCCGTCTGTAGCTTGCCATCTCCTGGCTATGTTAATGCGATTCAAATGGAGTAGAATGGGTAAAAAAGAAATTACTGCACTCGAAAGTGTACCATATGAGTTTTACGAAACTCGTGCAAATTTATGCATAACCCTCGCTCTCGCTCGGGCAATACACAATTTCACACTCGTTTTGTATAAGTGATATGACACACTTCGTTAGGTAATACTGAGTCTCTTTGTCTTTCAGATCAGGACGAGTGCAGTGCTGCTGAGATACCCTGTGGTGCCAACTCAGAGTGCGTCAACACGGTCGGTTCCTACACATGTGTCTGCAATGCTGGATACATCAAGAATGGCGTTGCTTGTGATGGTAACTTGAAATGTTCTTAGAATATATAGTTCTTGTTCAAAGAAATACCCCTATCTGAAAACCAAGCAATGTTTTTTAGGATATATCACTTGTTTAAGAAGAAATATGTTTATCTGAAAACCAGACTTGTTCTTGCGATATATAACATGTTTACAAAGAAATATGCTTTTCTGAAAACCAGACATTGTTCTTGCGATATATAACATGTTTACGAAGAAATATGCTTTTCTGAAAACCAGACATTGTTCTTGCGATATATAACATGTTTACAAAGAAATATGCTTTTCTGAAAACCAGACATTGTTCTTGCGATATATAACATGTTTACAAAGAAATATGCTTATCTGAAAATCTGACAATGCTCGTACGATATATAACATGTTTACAAAGAAATATGCTTTTCTGAAAACCAGACATTGTTCTTGCGATATATAACATGTTTACAAAGAAATATGCTTTTCTGAAAACCAGACATTGTTCTTACGATATATAACATGTTTACAAAGAAATATGCTTTTCTGAAAACCAGACATTGTTCTTGCGATATATAACATGTTTACAAAGAAATATGCTTTTCTGAAAACCAGACATTGTTCTTGCGATATATAACATGTTTACAAAGAAATATGCTTTTCTGAAAACCAGACATTGTTCTTGCGATATATAACATGTTTACAAAGAAATATGCTTATCTGAAAACCAGACATTGTTCTTGCGATATATAACATGTTTACAAAGAAATATGCTTATCTGAAAACCAGACATTGTTCTTGCGATATATAACATGTTTACAAAGAAATATGCTTATCTGAAAACCAGTCATTGTTCCTACGATATATAACATGTTTACAAAGAAATATGCTTATCTGAAAACCAGACATTGTTCTTACGATATATAACATGTTTACAAAGAAATATGCTTTTCTGAAAACCAGACATTGTTCTTGCGATATATAACATGTTTACAAAGAAATATGCTTATCTGAAAACCAGTCATTGTTCTTACGATATAAAACATGTTTACGAAGAAATATGCTTTTCTGAAAACCAGACATTGTTCCTACGATATATAACATGTTTACAAAGAAATATGCTTTTCTGAAAACCAGACATTGTTCTTGCGATATATAACATGTTTACAAAGAAATATGCTTATCTGAAAACCAGTCATTGTTCTTACGATATAAAACATGTTTACAAAGAAATATGCTTTTCTGAAAACCAGACATTGTTCTTACGATATATAACATGTTTACAAAGAAATATGCTTTTCTGAAAATCTGACATTGTTCTTGCGATATATAACATGTTTACAAAGAAATATGCTTTTCTGAAAATCTGACATTGTTCTTGCGATACATAGCTTGTTTACAAAGAAATATGCTTATCTGAAAACCAGACATTGTTCTTACGATATATAACATGTTTACAAAGAAATAGGCTTTTCTGAAAACCAGACATTGTTCTTGCGATATATAACATGTTTACAAAGAAATATGCTTATCTGAAAACCAGTCATTGTTCTTACGATATAAAACATGTTTACAAAGAAATATGCTTTTCTGAAAACCAGACATTGTTCTTGCGATATATAACATGTTTACAAAGAAATATGCTTATCTGAAAACCAGACATTGTTCTTGCGATATATAACATGTTTACAAAGAAATATGCTTATCTGAAAACCAGTCATTGTTCCTACGATATATAACATGTTTACAAAGAAATATGCTTATCTGAAAACCAGACATTGTTCTTACGATATATAACATGTTTACAAAGAAATATGCTTTTCTGAAAACCAGACATTGTTCTTGCGATATATAACATGTTTACAAAGAAATATGCTTATCTGAAAACCAGTCATTGTTCTTAAGATATAAAACATGTTTACGAAGAAATATGCTTTTCTGAAAATCTGACATTGTTCTTGCGATACATAGCTTGTTTACAAAGAAATATGCTTATCTGAAAACCAGACATTGTTCTTACGATATATAACATGTTTACAAAGAAATATGCTTTTCTGAAAACCAGACATTGTTCTTGCGATATATAACATGTTTACAAAGAAATATGCTTATCTGAAAACCAGTCATTGTTCTTACGATATAAAACATGTTTACAAAGAAATATGCTTTTCTGAAAACCAGACATTGTTCTTGCGATATATAACATGTTTACAAAGAAATATGCTTATCTGAAAACCAGACATTGTTCTTACGATATATAACATGTTTACAAAGAAATATGCTTTTCTGAAAACCAGTCATTGTTCCTACGATATATAACATGTTTACAAAGAAATATGCTTATCTGAAAACCAGACATTGTTCTTACGATATATAACATGTTTACAAAGAAATATGCTTTTCTGAAAACCAGACATTGTTCTTGCGATATATAACATGTTTACAAAGAAATATGCTTATCTGAAAACCAGACATTGTTCTTACGATATATAACATGTTTACAAAGAAATATGCTTTTCTGAAAACCAGACATTGTTCTTGCGATATATAACATGTTTACAAAGAAATATGCTTATCTGAAAACCAGACATTGTTCTTGCGATATATAACATGTTTACAAAGACATATGCTTATCTGAAAACCAGACATTGTTCTTACGATATATAACATGTTTACAAAGAAATATGCTTTTCTGAAAACCAGACATTGTTCTTGCGATATATAACATGTTTACAAAGAAATATGCTTTTCTGAAAACCAGACATTGTTCTTACGATATATAACATGTTTACAAAGAAATATGCTTTTCTGAAAACCAGACATTGTTCTTGCGATATATAACATGTTTACAAAGAAATATGCTTTTCTGAAAACCAGACATTGTTCTTGCGATATATAACATGTTTACAAAGAAATATGCTTATCTGAAAATCTGACAATGCTCGTACGATATATAACATGTTTACAAAGAAATATGCTTTTCTGAAAACCAGACATTGTTCTTGCGATATATAACATGTTTACAAAGAAATATGCTTTTCTGAAAACCAGACATTGTTCTTGCGATATATAACATGTTTACAAAGAAATATGCTTATCTGAAAACCAGACATTGTTCTTACGATATATAACATGTTTACAAAGAAATATGCTTTTCTGAAAACCAGACATTGTTCTTACGATATATTACTTGTTTACAAAGAAATATGCTTTTCTGAAAACCAGACATTGTTCTTACGATATATTGCTTGTTTACAAAGAAATATCCTTATCTGAAAAACAGAAAATGTTCTTACGATATATAACCTTTTTGCAATGAGCTCATTTTCTCGTTTGATATTATTGAGTGAGATAGATCATGTTCTTATTTGATGTTGCAGATATTAATGAGTGCACTAACGGTGTGGCCAAATGTGAGCAGGTGTGTGTAAACACGGGCGGGTCGTTCAACTGTCAGTGCAGAACTGGATACACACTTAACGACGACCGGATCACCTGTAGGCAGTACGGTAAGTTGAGAATATGGAACATATCTTCAAAGCTATGTCAGTAGTAATTCGTGAACCGATACGAACTGCAGCTTACCATATCATATTACCTTATATAAACAAACCACGTTCAGACTGTCTTGCACCGGAAGAATGTGGATTTCTGATTGAGTTGCTATTACCTTATCATATTACCTTATATAAACAAATCACTTTCAGACTGTACTGCACCAGAAGAATGTGGATTTCTGATTTTGATGCTATTACCTTATCATATTACCTTATATAAACAAACCACGTTCAGGCTGTACTGCACCAGAAGAATGTGGATTTCTGATTGGGATGCTATTACCTTATCATTTTACCTTATATAAACAAACCACGTTCAGGCTGTACTGCACCAGAAGAATGTGGATTTCTGATTGGGATGCTATTACCTTATCATATTACCTTATATAAACAAACCACGCTCAGGCTGTTCTGCACCAGAATAATGTGGATTTCTGTTTGGGATGCTATTACCTTATCATATTACCTTATATAAACAAACCACGTTCAGGGTACTGCACCAGAAGAATGTGGATTTCTGATTGGGATGCTATTACCTTATCATATTACCTTATATAAACAAACCACGTTCAGGCTGTACTGCACCAGAAGAATGTGGATTTCTGATTGGGATGCTATTACCTTATCATATTACCTTATATAAACATCCACGTTCAGGCTGTTCTGCACCAGAAGAATGTGGATTTCTGATTGAGTTGCTATTACCTTATCATATTACCTTATATAAACAAACCACGTTCAGACTGTACTGCACCAGAAGAATGTGGATTTCTGATTGGGATGCTATTACCATATCATATTACCTTATATAAACAAACCACATTCAGACTGTACTGCACCACAAGAATTTGGGTTTCTGATTGAGTTGATGTTCCTTGTTTACCAGCGGACGTATGCGGTGGAGACCAGGGGTGCGCCCACTACTGTGTGATAGAGAGCGAAGCTCCCACCTGCAAGTGTAACAAGGGCTATGTGTTGGCATCGGATACCAGAGGTTGTAACGGTAGGTGTACAGTATTTCTGTATGATACAGTTATTCTGTTATACAGTCTTGGCAATTACTTACCGGTATAATAGATATTTTTTGTATTTCCCACAGTGAGTTGACTTCTGCATTGTTTATTGTATGAGGATAGTGAATATTAGTTTCATCAATTATATATATATATGACCACATGAACTGAGAGTGGGATGATATAAGGAATAATATTATTTATCCTACCTCATGTTTGAATGTCGAGCCCTCATTGGTCCACGTGGCCATTAACACATATCAATAAACACCGTCATACGAGTTGATAAATCTTCCGAGGGTGATAAATGTTTTATGTCCCGCAACATGAATAAAGCATGCATCCACGTCAATCATGCCATGTCACGTGACACAAGTTAAAGGTCATAGTTTGTTGATCGATCAGCTGTTTTCTGTCAAAGATTTTCTTTGTTTTTTTTAAAAAATCATATTTTGAGACATGTGGTAAGATAAATACGTTATAACATTCAGTTTGTTCGGGTAACATCGTAATTTATCAGACCCTTCTTAGTGTTTATCTTATAAACACTAACGCGGGTCTAATATATTACGATATCACCCTCCACTGAATTTTATAACTTATAATGTATATCCTCCTTTAAGTGTAAATTAAAATCACATAACAACTGATGAGTTGACCTTGGAATTTAGAGGTGTAATTTTATTAAATATTACATTATTTGGATTCCAATGTTGTAAATAAATAACAATTGCTTTGCATGGAGCTGATTCGCTGAACACTGTCATAGAAATTCAGTTCATACCTCCATAAACTTAATTTCGTGAGGTCACATTTAGTCATGCCCCATGATGTGAGGTTCATGGCCTATTGCATTGTGGATTTTCATTGGCTGATGAATGAGGTTAATAATCCAACTACGTTTTGATTCATTTCATGTTGTGAATAGTGCCACTCTAATTGTTGCAAATTTGTATATTTGGAGCAATGAGTATATTTATTCATGTATAAGAATTGACTTCAAAATTGATTAAGTTCAAGAAAGTATAAACTTAGAAACTGCTGTGCAAACTTGGCGTAAATCCGCAGTTTGCACAGCGTTTCTTAAATTCATATCTCCATGAACTTAATAGATTTTGAAGACAATTCTCAATTGAATTAAAAAAAACATGATTCACACGGGTTCATGTTCACTTATTAATGCTCAAATGTTCACTAATTTTAATTTTTTAACATATATATATATATATAACAGATATCGACGAGTGTGCAGCCAATGATCTGAACCTGTGCACAGACAAAACCACGTGCAAGAACGCAGCCGGTGGCTTCGAGTGCTCGTGTCCTGTCGGTCAAAAGCTGGAGAACGATCAACGAACGTGTGTCAGTAGGTATCATTTTACAATTAGTCATCATTCAATCAATTTTATTCAGTGGTCATAAATATGGTTCAATGTTTTCTATTGGTAAGCATCTTTAGAATTCATTATTCATTCAACATTGATATTCGTCTACATTACCGGTAATCAACATCAGTATTCATTCAACATTGATATTCGTCAACATTATTCAACATTATCGTCAGTATTATTTATCGTCATAAGAATCACTCTATTGTTGAAATCGTCATCTTCATTGAATATCCACTATTCATAAGTGTCATAGTGTATTCGATATTCAAATATCCTTCACATGGACGTTATGTATAGGATAATGACCTACCACAAAGGCTTTTTGTCGAAACAAAGGCTTTATATATCGTCATACATTGGTATGACCAATAGGTTCAGGCATGACGTTACTAACTTTCACATTTAAATAAAGACTGAACTGAAATGGTGTTAACACCGTGAGATATATAAGAATATGAACTTTTATTAGAAATGTCGTTGGAACAAATACAGTGAGGAATGAACATGAAAAAAGTTTGTCTAGAGATTGTAACAATATAAAAAAAACGTCGGCCTTCTTCTTGATGTTAATATTTGATCAATATGTGTGTCCACAAAGAGAACCACAATAACGAAATGAACAAAAGTATATATATACAAGGAGCGTCTGAGGGCATTTGTCCAACGTCCAATGTCCAATATTTAAACATTTGTGAAAACTGTTATCCGTTTAAATTTCAAACGAAGTAAAATATATGTTTACATTACCCATGCTAAAGGGCCAAGAACGTTACGTTCTTTATAAAAAGCATATCCAGCAAATAAAGCTGCTATCAATCAGTTGATGAATAACATTCTCACATTCCAGTATGTGATGACAATTTCTGGGGTATCAACTGCGCGAATGAATGTGGGTGCAATCCAAAAGGGAACGATGGCTGCAACAAAGAAACCGGATGTATTTGCAAGACCGGATGGGCAGGAGACAAGTGTGAATCAGACCTTAACGAGTGTGACACAACCACATGCATTGACAACTCGGATTGCGTTAACCTACCCGGAACATTCGAGTGCAAGTGCAGAGATGGATTTCTCAAGTCGGATGACGGCACTGCGTGCAATAGTGAGGATCAGTTATTCTTCTCTGTCGAGAGAAACACAATTGGTGATGGCATGAATGTCACCTTCGATTGAAATTGAAATGCATTTAACATAGTCATTTATATTTCCTTGTTGTCACTACTATTTCCCATGGCCTCCTTGTAATCAAAGTCCAAAGATGTTTATTGTATGTATAGAATACGGTCTATATTCAGAAAAATTACAGTAGTACACCAACATGCTTGGTAATATTATACAGTTTGTTTTTCTTCCCTCATCAATCCTTAAAGTTTGCAAACCGAAATGTTACTTTACTAACATTGTTCTAAAACTAATATTTCTTGTTGAAGTAGCATTTTAAAGGTCCTGTAAATTTCATATCGTGGTAAACCTTGTACAAAGAACTAAGGTGATCGAAAGTAACCTTAGTTAGTGATAAAGCGGCAGTAGCATTTATTTTTGCTCAAATAAATTAATGAAATGTATTTAAAAGATAAAGTCACCCCTCTCTCTTCTGAAAATCAAGTTTAAAAATGAGTATACATGGTTCAGTAAAGTCATGGGAATCATTTTGAATTAATAAAATGTGTTCACAAATGGCCACCATGCAATTTTTGCTTTGTACGCAAAACAGATAATTGGTTTGTGTAATAAGATGTTTTACCCCCTAAAGTGATTATAAATGACATAAACTATCACTATAAATGGAAAATTTTAAAATTTTTTAAAAAATACAGCCCCTTTAAACGAAGCAATTGGAGGTAGATGTTGCTTTGTGACAAAACTTGCCTGCATATATAACACCTTTACGAACTATTCTGCATAAAAAAGCATGCAAAATAAAAAGTGGATTTCCCATCCAACGATTTTGTTACTGTTGAATATGTACAAATATCAATAATGTTTTAAGCCTTTTTAATTCTCATGTATAATGGTATATTTCACTTTGTATTTAGTCAATAACCATATTCTACGACTGGCTCGAACATGCTTATTAATTTATTCAGACATCATGTGTGATTCAGGAATCTTGTGATTGCCTAATTTTAGGAGAAGTCATTCATCGAAGGTTTACATGCGTTACATAATTATCTGATGGGTTTTTCTTCAAATCGGAGAAGTAGCTGTGTTATCAGTGAGACAGTCTGTCTTTCAGAATATTCAAAAATTTTATGTATTCAGATAATCAAATTGAATCTAGTTTAAACTAGCAGTAATGTTATACCTCCCCTGCGTCCGTAAGGACAGACTTTGGGGACGTATATAACGTTACAGCTAGTTTAAACTAGATTGCAAAATAATAAAACATATGCGTTTATGGAATATTCACAAAGTAACACATATTGTATCATTAAACTAATCAACAATGTCGTGTTGTGCAGCAGGAAAGCTCTCTCTTTAATTAGCGCTGTGCTCTGTTATTATACAAACCAAATTGTCATTAAATTGCGGACATTTATTCCTTTTATTTATCAATCCACGAAAGCAGCTGAATATTCAGTTTAACTAAAAACTGGTGACCATGCAAAAAAGTGCTTAAAATTGTTGACTGTTGTAAGAACATGAATTGTGTTACAGATATCGACGAGTGTGCAAGTGCTTTGTCCAATGTGTGTGAGAATGACTGTCAGGACACAGTCGGAGACTATACATGCTCTTGCGAAAATGGTTTCGTACTTGAAGGAAAAGGAAAGTGTGTCGGTACGTAACACACATTGAATTATAAAAGATAAGCAGAACAGAGAAACCGGCAAGTAATTATTGCTAGGAAAAGTAATCGTCTGTCTGTCTGTCTGTCTCTCGAAATCTCTCTCGAATCTCTCTCGAATCTCTCTCGAATCTCTCGAATCTCTCGAATAACTAATAAAAACTAATAATAACTTATCTATTTCAGACGTCGATGAGTGCAAATTACTCACTAGTGGCTGTGAACAAAATTGTGTCAACACTGTTGGAAAGTTTGTCTGTCAATGTTTCGAAGGCTTCACCTTTGACCCGACTGACATCACCAAATGTATACGTAAGTTTTAAAGAACATTTCTGGAAACTAAAGCAATATCGATAATAAACATAACCTAGCATCTCCATGTAGAAGAAGCACATTTTGAAATGACCATTGCTGTTCGCTGTGTGTTTTGTAATCTTTTTATATATATTATATTTCTGCATGGTTTTGGGCCTATAAAGTGCACGGTCTATATACCAGATGCTGCTGTTGTTGCTGATGATGATGCATTGGGTTAGTTTTAATATTTTTCATAATCTGCGTTCCAGAGGTCGTTACCTGCACCAGGACAGACTGTACACAAAACTGTTTTGTGTCCGGCGGCACTGACACATGTTTCTGTAACCCAGGATACGAGCTCAATGCTGATCAGAAAACGTGCGATAGTGAGTACATACTTGCATCACTGCCTAACATCTCGAAAAAAAACTGTTAATGAAATGATTTATAACGATTTGTTTGAATCAGTTTGTTTTCTATTTAGCAGAATGGTTATTCTCTCATAACCTCTGTTACAAACGTTACAACAATATTACTGGGTCATAGGGGTCACATCCTTAAAAACCTATTTTCATCTTCTTCTCCAGTACCAAAAGGTCTAAAGAGCTGAAATGTGTGCAGACTCCTTGGGCAATGGGGATTTTAAATTGTAGATTTGGTGGCCCTGTAACTCTAAATGTGGGTCACAGGGGTCATGACCTAAAAACCTAATTTCATCTTCTTCTCATAAAGCTCTAGAAACCTGAAATGTTGTGTGGAGACTCTTTGGTCAAAGGTGATTCTTAATTGTAGATTTGGTGTAAAAATTATCTAAAAAACTATTGTTTGTTTGTTAACAATGTATTACTTGAGATAACCTATATAACTGATATTAAACCTAAGATAATAAATCAATGAAGTCCAGTTGAGCTACAGAGCCCATGGCTCTATTTTTCCTGGTTTTCATGGTAACACTGTCAACAAAAGGAGCCAGAAAATATACATAATTTGAACTAAGAGGCTATAAAAGGTCCTCCCTCCCAATATGGAAACAAGTTCGTTTATTCTAATGGACAAACCCTATTTTATGGTCATGTTTGGATCATCTCTGGCAGGGGGCAATGAAGAGTAAGATTAAGGTTGGATTGAAAGCTGGAGTGGGGGAAGTCAAAGAGCGTCACATGCACATCGTTCTAGTCATTATTATTTTTATATATTTATATATTATTTCAATATGTGCTTGGTATGTTTCACCGACAGACATCGACGAATGTGCTAAAGACCCTCCCCTCTGCTCCGGTTCCTGCCAGGATAGCCAAGGTTCCTACACTTGTACCTGTGCAGCCGGGTTCTATCTGGCTGATGATCAATCCACGTGTATTGGTGAGTGCACATACTGCATACAGATACACATACAAGCCCCAATACACGTTACATTCATGGTCTCTGTTCAGGTTACTAATGCACCCTTGTTGGCATTATGACTTGGTATTCCTTTTTTCAAATTAAAGTAACATACGCACAGACAATATCCCTATTCGTTCTAAACCAATTTATCAGATTGTCATTAAAATACATATCTTATAATCCTGCAGGTTGTGCAACTAATAAGTGGGGAGTCGAGTGCGCAAACAACTGCGCATGTATAGCTGAGAACACCCAGTCGTGTAGCACTGTAACGGGCCAGTGCACATGCAGGGACGGGTGGACGGGAAACACGTGCGAGACAGACGTTCTCGAGTGTGCCACAACAGGAAGATGTGGAGAAAACGGAGTGTGCACAGAGAAGCCGGGCAGTTTCCAGTGCTCGTGTGAACCTGGCTATCTTCGAACTGACGTCTGTACACGTGAGTCTCTATACTTGAATTAAGCCATCATTTGTACACGTGAGTCTCTATACTTGAATTAAGCCATCATTTGTACACGTGAGTCTCTATGCTTGAATCAACCCATCATTTGTACACGCGAGTCTCTGTACTTGAATTAAGCCATCATTTGTACACGCGAGTCTCTGTACTTGAATTAAGCCATCATTTGTACACGTGAGTCTCTATGATTGAATTAAGGCATCATTTGTACACGTGAGTCTCTATATTTGAATTAAGCCATCATTTGCTTTTAAAGATTTGAAAATTTAAAAAATATGATACAAACTTGCGTTTTTTATTGGCAATAACTTTTTTCCAAGAAGACTTTGAGAACTCATATACATAACCAATTACTTATACCCCTGGGAATTTTGTTTGACATGTTCTTATACAAGGTCATATGCAAAGGTCAAGTTCATGAGTTCTGAAATTGCTAAAAAAAAATCCTTGTAGATACGATAACTTGAAAAATATTTGTGCTATCAGGCTCTTTTTAGGTATGTATCAACTATGGAGAAAGACCAAGATTTTAAAAGATTTTCGCTAAAATTCGTCAAAGGTCAAGGTCACAGCGAGGTCACGATTTAAGCATGCTTTTGGTCAAATGTCAAATTCAAAGGTAAAGATCATGAGATATCGGTTAAGGCCATGTTAATCGTTTAATCAAATTTTGAATTCAGAAATACATGTAGGTTTGTGATGATTCAATTTGTTATTAATAACTCAAACAATGAAAATAATTTTGTTAAAAATATCCCATTGTATTGTTGTTGTGAAGAAGGCGGAACAGGGAAAGGCGAGACCCTAAGTTTCGGGGCTGCTCTGCTTTTGCGGTGTCCCAGAAACACTCATCTAGTTTTATCTGGTGTACTAAATTTAAACTCCACCATTATGTCACTCTGTGGATTAAATCAGGAATTTGACTACTCTTAAGTATGTTCTAGTCACCAAATTTGGCTTCCTGTTTATCGTTAAAATATCTCTTACATCAATTATTTCATAAGTTATGTGTTATAGGTTTAATAGATACATTACGTTTTGTCTGTATGAAATCATCTTAATGTAATTTAATCCTAAAAAATTGCTCTTGATTTTAGACGTCAGTTAGAGCGTCGCTAAGCAAATGACATCGTAGCTTTCGGCACTTTGATTGATCAATGCTATTGAATGTGTTTTTAGAAAGGAGGCATTAATAATTTTTAAAAAACGTTTATACAAACAACATAATATCTCCACGTTTTTTGTCGTAGCGCAGCCCGTCTGTCCGTCCCGAAAAGGGTACATGTACATGTGTTCTGAAATCAACTCCTTCCACAGTTTTCATATCAATATTTCTGAAACTTTACGCATGCTTTGGATAAACATCGGTGATACGCATGTTCTTTTTTGGAACCGATCGGATTATTATTTTTAGAGTAATTGCCCTTGACTTAGAGCGCTCAGATTTCCGATTTCAGACTGACAGTAACTTTTAAATTGTCACCATTTGAAAATGTTATGTATCCAAGTCCCACGCTGAGGTTATAACCTTACCTTGTGACGTGATGTAGGATCCATTTTGTGAGAAACTTGACCATGACCAGAATTATTTATTGATTGGTGATAGACCTTAGATATTTGACATGCTTGTTTATTTTAAATTGGTCATTAAATTACCCTTTCATTTAAAATGATTAGTTGGACGATAAGGAACCCAGGGATTCTTGTGCTCTCAGAGCACTCTTGTTATATAAAAGAGTTTCGCCCTTTGTGTTTTATGCTCCCTGCTATGTTTTATTCAATGATAAAGTACGCCAATTCCTTTTCTATTTCTTAAATAAGCATGTATTAATAATTATAAAAACTAGGACTGCCACGGCAGTACTTAGGTGTTCAAGATTTCTGCTTGACCTTGAACTCCATGCTGGACTCTTTTTTTCTTATACATCAGTTTCCCTGCTTTAAAACGTGTCACTATCTTCAGTAGTTTTTTAATTAAAATTCTTCAAAGGAAGTGCCCCTCCGAAATTGCAATAATCGCATATTAATGGACCCTACATAATCTTTCACATGATTTAGACAAAATTGTTAATATTTTCATACTGAGGTACAAAATAGAAAAATGTTGTGCTATAATTTTCACGTAAGTAGATGTAATCATCATTTAGATTGCATGATTACATGATTAACGCGTTATGTTGTTCTGATTATTCATGAAAATACTCAAATATGCTCATTTTTGGACCCTTAGACGACATTTGCGATGTTTGAAGCTGAACCATCAACTTTTTGATGAAAACGTGCAACAGAAAAGTTGTTGTTCTTGAAATTGTACATACGCAGGTGGAAGTACACTTACAATAGCGTAATTAGTTAAGCAATAATTAACCTTTCAACTTTGTTGAAATTGGCGATTTTCTAAAACTGACAATCTCCTACGACTTGTCACACGTAAACTACTTCAGATACGTGCTTGAAAAGTATTATCCTTAATAACTGGCGTTTCCACTTCAAAATGAGCTATTAAACGTCTTCCCATCTTCTGTGATTTTCGATAAAAAACAAATTCTGCAAAGGATATACCTATCGAAAATGCTAAAAATCACACAATTTTACTTTTTTGGGGATATGTTCAAATTGTGCCCAAACTATGAAGTTTTATATGATAATGATGTGTTTTGGAATTGTTAGACTAGTTATGAGAAAGAGATGACAATAATTAATTTTGACATTACTTCATTCGCAACAGAGTTATGTCCCTTTTAAGTCAAAGGCCGAAAATCCCCTTTTCAAAAAGTTCAATTTGCCCCGGAAACAATTTGATATAGAACTGATAGATTCATATAAACAGCAGTATTTCAGCTTCACAATGAGCTACACTTTGTGTCTGTATGTGTTGCCGTTACTTAGAAGAAGATTGTTGAAGACGCGTACCCTCGAAACCGCGAAAGTTCACAAAATGTTCAGTTTTCTCTAAATAGCAAGAAATCTATTCTTACGGCTGAATACCGATATAGTCCTTTTCGATGGGGAATGTCATTGCGCATAAAATATCTTATTAAGTTTCCGAGGTAATAAAAATCGAAAATCGGGCTTCGGGGTGCAAAACTTCAGGTCACAGGCTATCATCCCTGAAAATTTCATGAAAATCGGCCAAGCCGTTTCTTCTGGACACGATCCACAAAATCGGTACAAATAATAATAAGGAAAACTCGGATAAATACAATAGGTCTAAATGACTCTCGTCTTGAAGACCTAAATATGTGTAAACGGGAATGTCCTTTTGAATTTGAATTATTTTCAAGGTCATCACGACATTTTGACCACTTTTCAAACTCTTGCTTAAGCGATATATCATGACCGGTTGGACCAAATGTTTTCAAATTTGGTGTCAGTCTACATTGGAAGATGACACAGACGCCAGTCGATTTGGTGACCTTGACCATATTTTCAAGGTCACCTCTATACTTTGACCACTTTTTGAACGCTTGTTAACGCGATATCTCATGAAGTGGTGCATGCAAAGTCTTCAAATTTGGTGTCCGCCTACATTGGGGGATGACACACACAACAGTACATTTTGGTGACATTGACCTTATTTTCAAGGTCACCACGACACTTTGACCACACCTTGAACTCTTGTTAAGGCAATATCTCATGAAACATTGCATCTAAAGTCTTCAAATTAGTTGTCAGCCTACATTGGGGAAACACACAGACACCAGTTGATTTGGTGACCTTGACCGTATTTTCAAGGTCACCGCGACACTTTGACCACTTTTCAAACTCTTGCTTACGCGATATATCATGAACCCAAGCACCCAAAGTCTTAAAATTTGCTGATCATCATGGCACTTTTTACCAGTAAAGCAATATATAAAGTAGCAATGATGTGTCTTACTAACTCAATGTCACCGGCGGGGGACATTGCCATGTTAGTGGCAAACACTTGTTGTTTTATAAAATCACACTACATATTTTTCTGACAAGGTCTATATTTTTTTATCAAGAAGCTTTAACTGGTTCCACATCATGAATTGTTTGGGTATAATTAAGTATCAACACAACTAAGAATTTGTTTTTATGATTTTAGAATGCGGTATTTTCAAGTATGGAACGAACTGTGCTCAAACATGCACTTGTGACACTTCCAAAGCCACAGGCTGTAACAATGTGGATGGCGCGTGCACGTGCAAACCCGAGTGGACCGGAGCTGATTGTACGGACGACGTCAACGAGTGCACGATTGCGGGCCGAGTGACGTGCGGGGCAAACGAGGAGTGCAACAACCTCGAAGGGTCGTACGAATGCGCTTGTACAAGAGGATACGTTAAGTCACCTACCACCAACGCCTGTGTTCGTAAGTAAAGAAAAAAGCAATTTGATAATTTTCAACTCTATAAAATCTATGGCCTCTTCTTATTCTGATGTTTTGTCAACTGTATCTGTCATCTGTTTGTTAAAACGGTAAATTATATATATAAGAGATTACCATCTAAGTAAGAGAACGTATTCCTAATCCTTTTCACAGTGAATAAAATATGTTAAAACCAAGTGGAGTAGGAACTTCTGGTGGCGAAAAAAAAAAATTTCGAAATGAAATTCGTAAAATACAAGATACATTACAAACAATTATCAATGGAAAGTTTACAGTATTCAACGAGGGGCAAAAGAAACGACACCAAATTTCAAAAAAGTCAACAACAAAATATTTCTGCCCGAAAAAGTCGATTTTGAATTGTGTTGTGTTCAGGATATATCTTGTAAAGAAATATACAAACGTTCATTCATGAGAGTATGATTCTTAATATTTTATATCTGTTCAAATACACATAGGGTGCTGAAATTGCTATTAAAACAGGGTTTTCTGGACATCATGTTTGGTATTTAAGGTAAAATTTTACAAAATATGGAAATTATGTTAGTATAAGATGTGTCAGCAAAATATACCTTCTTAGACTTCTTGACTAATGTGCATGACTATTATTATTATTTATTAGCATTATATGTTTAGCGCCTTGAGCATGCTTTCGAGCGTGGATATCTGCGCTTTATAAATATGCACTATTATTATTATTTTTATTAGACTTAAATTTGTTGACGCAACATTGCTGAAAGCCGTCATAATACAAGCCAAAAAGCACTTATGGACTCTCCTATCTCTTCTAGTTATTAAAGGATCTATTAAATCAACGATTCTTAAAACGTGTGTTTCTCAGAAATATGAAGAGATACTGTTTTGAAATTTCAAATTTAGTTCAATTGGCTTTTTCAGACATGATTTAACTCTGTTGCAGTTGTATGTATCGCTTGTAGGTTGAACTATCTGGAATTTGTGTATTGTCTCTTTTTTGGAGTTTGGATCTGCTGGATGATACTGTACTGTTGACTTAAAAGACCTAGTACCCAAATGATCATTATGATATAAATATTTTATACTAACCAACTTCCCTACGCAAGGCATAACTCTTGCCAGTCTCCTCTGGCTGATTTGAGACAGTATTTCCCTCGTTTTTACGTACCAAGATACCTTAAAAGCATAGTGGGCTCTGAGTTCCTGGCACGGAAACCTTAAGGAAATACGGCAAGGCTTAATCAGCCAGTAATGGAGACTTGCAAGTGAGAAATGAACCAGTGCTCCATGTCATACAGTTGTTCTTGCTTTAGTCCATTCTGAGGATTCATTCTTAACAAGAGGAAATTCACTTAGGCCTAAATATTCATTATTCAATTTCTTGATTATACCGACATGTATCGAAGCAAAAACTTCAAGAAGGGATTATTAATGAAACAAATACAAACTTATATTATCGACCAAAGTAAGGTTTTGGTGTAATGCTACACTGAATTTAAGCGTAGTACCACCCATGGTTCGCTAGTTCCAGCCGATGCTCGCAGGTTTCACCGCAATGCATAACCACATGGCGTTGCGGGCTTTCTCCCTGCCATAATACTAGCAACCGCGATATAAGTGAAATACTATTGAAAGCAGCGTTACATCCGAACTCACCTCACCTCACCTCACCTCACCTCACTTTCTAAACAATAACAATGATCTCCGTTCCTTTTCAGCTTGCAACAAAGGTTCTTTCGGTGACTCTTGCGTTGAGATTTGTGATTGTGAGGTGGGTCATTTCGATTCCTGTAATAACCTCGACGGAAACTGCACCTGCTCTAGTGGTTGGGTAGGTAACCGCTGTGAAACCAACGTGGACGAATGTGCCCAGGTACCAACAGTGTGTCCCAGCGAGCTTACGACATGCAGTGATACCCCCGGCTCATACGATTGCCAGTGTGTTACAGGCTATCAGAAGAACGGTGCCGAATGCGTTCGTAAGTTGAAGAGACTTACTTCCGAGCAGCCCATATATAATATATAATTTAAAAAAACACAATATTAACTTACATGCAAAAGAAAGTATAACACTCGGGTGTATTTATCATAAGTAGAAGTTTCAATGTCAAATTTCTTGAGTTTCGACGTCGTATTAAAAAAGTGAATAGTGATGGAAATTAGTCCAACAAATTAGATCAGTCAAAGAATACTTCTACATGTTTTTTTGTCAAATTAAACATTTAAATTTTAAAATTCCCCCTAATTAATTCTGATAAAAGACAACTGTTCATCGACATATAACACATACTCTATGTGAAAATCAATAAGTGTGCCTCATCCTGCACACATTTACAACATTTTAAAAATGGTAGGGGTCATGTTTGTGTAAATTTCATTTCTTACCTCTGTCTTATTAAAATAAACTTATTTTAACTAAAATTTAACCACAGTAACCAATTAATTTATTCAAACTACTGCAGATAAATATGTTTGTGTATAATTTCTTTTTAAGGTGCATCCATTGTGTTTCATAAAATTTAATTTGGTTTTAATTCGTTCCAACATACCATACAGTACAAATAATTTAATTAAATTTGAATATTCATCCCCAATCGCCAAAAAGATCATAATTACTAGTTTCCAAATAAAATCGAAAAACGTAAGTATGCATGTGCAGAAGCAGAAACTACATGCCTCATTTACATTCACAGTAGTTATATGACCTTTGTAACATTATCAACCCCAATTTGTCTTTTTGTCTGTTGCAAATAAAATTCCGAAATTACGTTTGACTAATTGGCGCGAGTCAATCGCGGTGCATTGTCTGGTTTTTGATCAGAAATCACTACTTTTACGTTTATATCGTCAATATAGATTTTTGACTATCACCAAAATGGTCGTTTTCGGTAACAGTCGGCACCTCTCGATAAAGTAACACCATTTATAGCATTTAGAATATGTGACCCCAAACAACACAATGGATGTACCTTTAAATATTGAATTAATGGAAACCAACTCAGGTTAGTACTTTTTTGTTCATGGCAGTTTACATGCATTTCTAGTAAATAGTATTAACCCATTACTCTTTACTTTTGAATTAAGGTAAATTTCATGGCAGAACACCTGGCAGATGTGAAAAACAAAGTGTTGAGAATAGTGTGGTTTATATCACTATTTCTGTTATTGTTTTAGAGGGATCCTATACTCTTATCTCGTAAGGAGGAATCAACTTCTGTAATCTCCTATAGTAAACTTAGCAGAATAACTTTTAGTATGTATTTGGACGATATTAGATTGTAATAAGGAGCTGTTTGTTTTAATGAAAACAGTCGGACACAATACTCGGAGTCTCGTTGTTATCCTTCCTATCATTAAAAGACAATTTAAGAGACTGCAGTTAAACCTTTTTGTATTCATTTATAATTCCAGCTTGTTCATTCGGTAAATACGGCGACTGTAACACCGACTGTCCATGCACCATCGCTAACATTGCTTCCTGCAACAACATCAACGGAAGCTGTACATGCAAATCTGGCTGGTCGGGAGGCGTGTGTGATACTGACGTCAACGAGTGTGACGCTACTCCTGCAGTGTGCAACACTACTATTAGTACATGCAGAAACATTGGCGGGTCATTCGTGTGTGACTGTCTAACTGGTTACAAGAAGTCCGGTGAAGAGTGTGTCCGTAAGTAAATGTATTTGATGAACTATGAATTGAGCTAGGTTATTATGCGACTGTGTGACGTGTGCAATTCAAAATATATATTATGCCTGTATGTCTATTGAGTTCAAACTTTTGGATACTTTCGTTAAAAATATAACTCTTTGAAAACATGCATGATTTAATCATGGAGTTAAAATTCATTGAAAAATGTTCTTGAGTGGCCGATTTTAATTGAATGGTTACTCATCTGTGTCAAGCTGGGAGGTCTTTTTCACGGGGACCTACACCGTGGGGCAAAAGAAACCGTATCAAATGTTTAACAGAGTCAAACATATATATAACATAATAAAGTCGTTTTTGATTATGTATACAACTTAGCCCTTCAAAGTCCAGGATATATCTTGTAATGAAATATACAAAATTTTCATTCATGCAAGTATGATGCTTAATATTTTATATATGTTCAAACTGCTGAAATTGATATGTTAAAGGGGGTTTCAAGACATAATGTTAGGTATTTTAAGGGGCAGTAGCACGTTTTTTTTCGCTCAAATAAGTCGATGAAATGTATTTTAAAAATATGCCAGCATATATACCCCTTGGTCTTTTCAGTGACTCTAACTCTGCATGTTTGAGCAAAAAAACGAGTATGATTGTTTGCCGAATCAGTCAACATTGAACATTAAATAATATCCTGGTTCTATCATATCAACTTGTTTTATTATTTTTGCCGTATGAATGAAAAAATAGGGTGTAAAGTTTCTTTTGTACCTCAGTGTATCTTGTTTTATGTATGGTATCGTTCTTTTGCCCCTAGGTGTATAATATTCATTATCTGTGCATTAGGTAGTGTGCTATGAGTTGTAATAGCGAGGAAACTCAAAATAAAAAATGAAGTCTAACATGCTCAAAGAAAGCCAGATTGGTTTAGTTGAGCCCAGCTGATATTCATACTGACTATTTATCATTTGAATTTCAGAGTAACATGAGACATAGGCTCTATTGGTTTGTCCGGAATGAAGTATTGTGATTATACATGATTAGATAATGAAAGATGAAAGTTATTTTGTATTTGCATGTAAAGTGTCTTCCTTTTTAAGAGACAAGTATATTCCTAAATATTTCTAAAAGCAATTTATTGTTAAATTCAGGCTGTTATCAAGTTATCATAATGTTAATATTCTTTAAATACCGGTAGGTTTACAAACATTTGCAAAATAAGCTTAAAGGGACACCGCGTCCATAATAAAAATCAGATCATGTGTATCTACCTATGCTGATTAACATGTCTGCTAACAAGTCACATGTCTGCTAACAAGTCACAGACTCCGAATTTCAGACAATTGACGTAATTGGTAATAAAAACCACTGCATGTAGACAGTGCAGTAAAGCTTAACTTGTTAGAAGACACCCTAATCAGCTTAGTGAGATAAAGATGAGACTCATTTTTATCTTCGACGCAGTGTCCCTTTAAGGATTAAGGCATGTTTGAATTTATGTGGAACTATTTTGTCACTGTCAGTATTATCTTAAGTTACTGAGTTTTTGCATAAGCATATCACGCAACATTCAAAATGGCTACCGGTTGCCAGTAGCTGTGAATGACAAGCTTGAGGACTTGTATTTATTAAAATGAAGCGTTCCAGGTGAAGATAACTGTCTCATTTGGGTAAGGAATGCACATTCTAGTTATCCATGTAGATGTGTAGATCATATGAAATATGTATTTCTTATTTTGCATCAAAACGTTACACTGTTGTCAGAACCGGCTGACCATTGCCTCATTGACATTGAGTTTGCTCACCTTCTCAAATGCATTAAGTGTCGCTATTTGGATATATATTGATACTGACGAAGTTTGTCTGAAACATGCTATATGGAAGATTGATTTGATAAGTAAAGTTATTTTGATTTCCACAAGTAGAGCATACTTCAGAATCGGACGTTTGTTCGGATAGATTGTGACGTCACTAGGTAGATGCAACAATATGCAGTGAAGCGACGTTTAAATCAGAGGAGGTTCAATCAAGAATTGATCACGTTTGATTTTTCTGGAGAACCAATCAAAATCGACTATCCAGCAATGTCATGGTAACATTCCTTATATACTTACACATTCCATTCCAGCTTGTGGATTCGGTAAATACGGCGACTGTAACACCGACTGTCCATGCACCATCGCTAACATTGCTTCCTGCAACAACATCGACGGAAGCTGTACATGCAAATCTGGCTGGTCGGGAAGCATGTGTGATACTGACGTCAACGAGTGTGACGCTACTCCTGCAGTGTGCAACACTACTATTAGTACATGCAGAAACATTGGCGGGTCATTCGTGTGTGACTGTCTAACTGGTTACAAGAAGTCCGGTGAAGAGTGTGTCCGTAAGTAAATGTATTTGATGAACTGTGAATTGAGCTAGGTTATTATGCGACTGTGTGACGTGTGCAATTCAAAATATATATTATGCTTGTATGTCTATTTTTTCAAACTTTTGGATTCTTTCGCTAAATCGCTAATCATGGAGTTTAGATTCAAAAGTACTGTTGTTGCAATTAATACATGCAGAAACAGTGACGGGCCTTAGTGTATGACTTAACCAATTTGCCACCAGTTTAATCATTATTGTGTTGATTATTCTGTTTGAAGCTGTGGCCCTTATACTGATTAACTTTGAGTTTCATCAAATGTAATTAACCAAACAGTCACATTTTACATTTTCAAATTCTTCAATAATACGTTGTAGCATAGCAATTAACCGTTGCTCGAAGAGCGTTTAAAGGTACATCCATTGAGTTGATGGGGTTCACATATTCCAAACGGTAAACAATGTGTTACTTTATCGAGAAGTACAGACTGTTCCCGAAAACTATCATTTTTGACGATAGGAAGGTAAAAGTAGTGATTTCTGATAGAAAACCAGACAATGCGTCGCGATTGACGCACGCGAATGAGTGAAACGTAATTTTAGAATCTTATTTACAACAGACAAAACGACAAATTTGGTTTGATAATGTTTAATAGGTCATATAACTACTTTGCATGTAAATGGGACGTGCAGTTTCGGTTTCTACACATGCATAGTGATGTTACTCGATTTTAATTGGAAACTAGTAATGTTGATATATTTGGCGATAGGTGATGAATATGCAATATGAATATTCAAATCTGTAATTAAATTCAGAAAAGTGAGATTAATGAATAACAATTTCTTTATTATGTAAGGACACAACGTTTCGAAGCATATACTAACCCCTCCATCATTTCAACTTGCCTGTAAGGCTGAACTCGTGTCGGGCTCTCTCATTGGCTAATTCAAACCTTGCTGCGTTTCTTCAGCTTTCATTATGCTGCACCTGGACGCAGTAGTGTGACTAGAAATCTCTGGAAAGAAAAGTCGACGGAATGCAGCAATGCTTATATTAGACAATGTTAGAGAATGATGCATGTTATGCCCCTGGGTGGAGGGGTGCCATCATGTCGATAGTTTTTGCCCGTAAAAGACGTGTACCTAATGGGTTGAAATAAGGAACGTCTCCATGAATGTCATTCTTGTCGTTCTGTATTGACTTATATACTATATGATATTCCATTCCAGCGTGTGATTTCGGTAAATACGGCGACTGTAACACCGACTGTCCATGCACCATCGCTAACATTGCTTCCTGCAACAACATCGACGGAAGCTGTACATGCAAATCTGGCTGGTCGGGAAGCATGTGTAGTGATGACGTCAACGAGTGTGACGCTACTCCTGCAGTGTGTAATAATGCAATTAGTACATGCAGAAATATTGGCGGGTCATACGCGTGTGACTGTAAAACCGGGTACACTAGCGTATCCAGTAATACTTGTGAGGGTAGGTATCATTCATTTTCTCACGTCACATGTATTGGTTTAATTGAAGGAGTTAATTCTATAAGGGGCAGAAGTCACATTTTAGGTCAAATTGAGTACTTGGTTAGAATCAGCTGACCTTTCTGGACATTTTGATTGGTCAAAATCATATATGTATTTAATTTTAGCACACGATATAACGTCTTTACGTTTCAATATCACAGATCCAAAAGGGTTACAAGTCCATTAAACAGATTTGTTTTCATAATGTAATGTATGATATGGTATTATTTGCTCAATATGTGTTCAGTACTAACTCGACAAGTGAATAGTATAGAGGTTATCATTCCATTTTAAGCAGGGTCTTGTTTTCTAGTCACAAATCATAAATCTATCCTTTATTATTTAAACAGAACATTTTCATATATTTGTTGTTGTTTGAACCTGTTTTTGCTGTTATTTTATGTTTCAGTAAAGTGTTAACTGCTGGAAACCTAGTTAATATTATTTTATTAAGTTAAGTGTGAGTGGTGTTCAGTTGCTGACATGGACAAACACACCTTTTAGAATTAAGGAACTCATCGAGGACAACATTTTCAATGTTTTAAGGGCTTTCTCTGTGATAAAAAGCATCCAGTCGCTTATTTTGGGGTATAAAACAATGTAAGAAAGCATTTAAATATCAGTTATGCCTTTGTTCACGAAAAGTTTTGAAAAGTCACATTTTGCCTCTTTACTCAAAACTAATGAAAAGTGACTTGTGCCCCTTTTAAAAATGACCCCCTTCAATTAATGGTTTAATAGCTCTCTCAGCAATATGCTTCATATGCAATGGTTTAATTGCTCAATCAGCAATATGATTCATATGCAATGGTTTAATTGCTCAATCAGCAATATGATTCATATCCAAAAGTTTAACAGCTCTCAGCAATATGATTCATATGGACTGGTTTAATAACTCTCTCAGCAATATGTTTCAAATGGTTTTAAAGGGGCAGAAGCACGTATTTTACTAATTTATTTTTTAAAAATGTTTCAGTTTATATCATTTATATTATCTTTAGAGGGTGAAAGATCCTATTACACAAACCATGTATCCGTAATGGCAATAACAGTGTTGCGTAAAAAGCAAACATTACATGGCGGCCATTTTAATGTGAATACATTTTATTATTTCGAATTACAAAAACGATTCCCATGGCTTTATCGAACAATGTACACTCATTTTCAATTTGATTTTCCGAAGAGAGAAGGGTCTTTTACTATTGGTGACATTATTTTTCAAATACATGCTGTGTACAGACTCCTTAAACAATGGGGATTCTTAATTGTAGAACCTATTTTTGACTTCTTTTTCAGTATGAAAAACTCAAGAACAAGCTGAGAACAATTTATTTCGGTTTTGCAAACCATACAGATCTTGATGAGCTTCAGAGCCCATGGCTCTATTTTTTTATTCATTTTCCCCTCGTTTGCATGTTATATTTTAGGTTCCAGAGCATATCTAAACATATGAAGGCATAGATCAACGAAACTTGGTGTGTGGAACACTCATCATGTGTTTTTGTACTTGTTCCATGTTTATTTCTGTTTCCATGGAATAACAAATCTACCTCTTTCACAGTTGTCAGGTGATATAGCCCACTGTCTGCTTGTTATAATTATTTCCTTACCTTTTTGACTCGTTGTACTCCAGATGTGAATGAATGCAGCCCTGCCGGAATTCTGAACACCTGCACATACAACTGTATGAACACCGCTGGGAGTTTTTACTGTAACTGTCCCTTGGGCTACACCGGAAGCGGAAATAACTGTACAGGTAACACCCAGCGTTTGAGTTGCGGACTCCAGTATCGAGTTTGCAAAGCAAACACTTGTTCTTGATCAACTCGACTCTAGGGTAGAGTTAGAACTTACTTCCGAAATGTTTGAAAGCAACTCAACTTAATCAAGGTGTGACGCAACTTCCAAACGCAAGGCATAACTCTTGCCAGTCTGCATTACTGGCTGATTTATCCCTTGCGGTATTTCCCTCGCTTTCTTGTGTCGAGGCAGTGAATCGCTGCACTGGAAATGCATAGCGGGCCTGGATTTCTAAACACAGATTTCTTAAGGAAATACTGCAAGGCCTAAATCAGCCAGTAATGGAGACTGGCAAGAGTTATGCCTTGCATTGGGAAGTTGGGTGTGACGTTACATGCGCATGGATAGTGCAGATTGATCACCAAACGAGCAACACATACATATCATGCATGAAATATTATAAGTTGTATGTTGCTCACGAGGGTAATATAGTCTCATGTACCATCTTTGTACCAGTGTCTCCCGAGCCTTCAGGCGATTGATGACACTGGTACAAAGATGGTACATGAGACCGTATTACCCGAGGGAGAAGTATATGTAACGTATTTATCTTTCCGTCATTTCAATAAAATTGGTATTATTATAGTTATTGCGTTTTGACTTCCTATGACTGATCAGCTGATATCGTTGGAATGATCTTGACCCTAAACGTAAACAAAATGGTGTCATTCGTCTCGACTGAAATGTAAAAAGTCGTATGACGTATTACTACAAGCTTTTAAATGACTTAAAACGGGTTAATTATAGTTTAATTGAGTGTGCAAGCAATGCAAAATAACATTTGTTTCCAAACAAAGCAGCAAATAAGGCGAACATAAGTTCGTAATTAATAGACCTGTAAACAGCTGTTCGAACTGTTCAAAACTCGGTACACCGCGTGTGTCATTTTATAACATCAACTGACCATAATGCGACACCTACTCTTAGCTAGGAGCTGTTACAGCAGGGTACATGAAATTTGTACACCGTGGCTGCGTTCGTATGGAACTTAGTGCGTCGCACGTGCGGTCACAATCCTAATCGAACGACCCTTGTGTCACTCTCGTGTGCACTCTTGAGTCACTCGAAGCCTGCTACATCGAGGAGGGAAGTTGTGAGAGTAACGGAAGTACATCATTTGACGCGGTGTTCGTCTACAATCTTCTTAACCCTCCGACTTACTTACACATATGTACATTCGTAATAACTCGATTTGAGGTTTTGATTTTGGTAAAAGCAAAATGTAGGTGTATTCGAAGCCCATACACTTTTATAGTTTCACTGCTGTATGATGTTGGTGCATTCATGGACGGATTGAGCTGTTAAAATCGTAGACGATTATGGATCGGGCAACTCGTTTTTGGATTAGGTGATCTTTAGGTGATAATTGGGCAAATGAATGAATAAAATAATTAATAGGGTAAGGATAATTACATTATTATCAAATGCTGAGCCTATAATGATTCTTTCGGCCATATTGTTTGACGCCGGGCAACCAAGTGTGATACTCGGTTGTCGTTCGCACTAAATATCAACTCAGCATGCGCAGGTTTACCATCGAGTGAATCAAAACGAACGCAGCCCGTGAGACTGACGGGGAACATAAGGAAAAACGTAACGACCGTTAGCCAATCAAAAACGAGTATCCTACTGTAAGGAAAGATAATAAATTGAATTACATAGATACCTGTTTATATTTTAGGTACGTTTTTTTTTCAACGCATTTTTTTATTGCCTGTGTTGATAGCTGAGGCAAATTTTAATACTCAAAGTCAACGCTCGAGTCTTGTTCGATGCGTTTGATTTGAAACGTCTAAGCGCATGCGTTGATTCGATCCTAGTGTTGTTAAATCAATAGCAGCCCGAAATGCTTAAAATGAAAACTGATTCCAGATTGTTCTGTGTGGACAATTCAGTGCTTCCCATCTTATATTTAAAATAATTAGTTTACGCTACTGTTGTATTACATACAAGCGTAATTTCAAAATAAAATTGGAATTTTGAAAATACAAACATATCTTTTGGTCCAAAAATATTACAGTACAGTTTTTTATCGCATCTTATAGGCGCTGTAGCACGCCGCTCTTAAGTGATCTCACGAAAACGTAAATAAGTGGTTGAATAATAATAATTTCTTCCAATACTGATAACCATTCGCTATGGATACGACTTAAATGGTCGTGTAATTAGATGTTTTACCCTCAAACTTATAATATAGTGTATAAACTTTAGTCATTAAAGGACAATTTGAGGAAAAATGTTATGTGCAAAAAACGTAATGCAACGCCTAAAGGAGTAGCTGCAATACAGATGTTGACAAGTCATGGGACTTGTCCATTTTACTCTGAACTTCTTCCACGTAATGGGAAATAATTGCATTGGCAATACATGGATTGAAATGTTAAAGTTACGAACTCAACCTCAATTGTTGATTCCCCTACATGGTACAAGGAAGGGGGGGGGGGTTCTATTGAAACATATATACATGTAGCTCCAAATTTGATTCAGTCAGTGACGTTATAGGATACATTTTAGATGGTTCAATTATTTATTGTTGTATACGGGAGGACACCTCTACACTCAGATCAAACCAATACCACGAATCTTCTTCTTATTTTTCAATGAAGGAAAAGTCAATCATCTTGGTGTCTGAACTATGAAATTCGCATGAGAGCTACAAATCTACCTCTCACACTGAAGAGTTCCACACCATTGTCGTGTTATACCTCTCACCATGTTCTGATAACCGTTTGCTATGGATGGGCCTTATCAGGTCGTCTAATGTATTACCCTCTGATCTAACGATATTGTATAAACTTAAATAAAATATGCAAAAAACGTGCTAGAGCACCTATAATTTTAAATTTTAAATTACAAAAACAGAAAAAGAACGTTATGCGATTTACATTTATTTATTTTCAGCTGTATTTGTGGCGTTCCCAGTTGTGTTCGTACTACAAATTGATAGACGGAGCATTATCATATTGGGCTCTGGAAACCCCTCGTATCAAGCCCTTCTGCTTATCATCGATAACATTGTAAGTATGCTCCTGACACCAACATAATTATGTGTACTAAGTATACATATTTGATAAAATCTTTTGGGATCATAAGATCTACATTAATGGTACTCAGTGGCGGATCCAGGAAGGGGGGGGGGGGGGGGGGGGGGGGGGGGGGGGGGGTGGGGGGGCTCTGAGCTACATAGACAAGACCAAAAACCTATGTGTGTCTTTTGCATCAGACAAAGTATCTCAACGTATCTCGATGTTGGGAACTGAATATTGAAATATCATATTTTTAAAGTGTTAAATGGCAATGTTGTTTATATCTAGAGTCAATGAGTCAATGTACTCTGTTTTTCAGGTTAACAATATACTGCGGCAGATACTTGGCGACGCCTATGTCCCAGCCAACATCACATCATTGCAGTAAGTAGACCATTGTATACTTACCAGTAGTGGTGTTCCTTGCAGACTTGTTACCTAGTTATCAATGGAATGGACATCGCTATGACATCAATCTCATTTAAATCAAATCAAACATAACACCTGTACCTCTTTTGTCGAGTACTTCCCAGCAGAGGTCACGTCAGATGACCTTCACATTTTTAGGTTAAATAGCATCAGCCAATGAGAGGCAATCTTAGATAAGACATTGAATGTGGTGCTTCATATGTCAACTCCATTGTTGATATGCTGTAGTAAAATTCACTAGATATGACCTCTAGAGCAGTATCCTTGTTAAGAAACACAGCGAGGTACGAATCTTACGTTCGATCTGATTTAAATGAGATTGCTGTAACATATTCAATCATGTAGACCCCTGACCCACTCCTATGAATTTGTGATTTCACTAAAACATAATCCATGAGCTATGTTTTGGTGCCTGTTCCATGCTGTTCATTTCTCGGGATGTTTTTCAATTGTCTTTCCCCATATATGTGATTCTGATATGAAGCAGTATCATTATCTTGTCTTAAACAACAGTGCAAATTAATAACTCCTGGTATATGTAGCTCTAGTTTTAAGATTATTTCTAAAAGAAATTAATGGAATTTTTAATTTTGCTTTTCCCCTATATGTTCGTTTGAATGTTTTAAATATTTAGGATATTGCAATTCCAAATTGAAACACCAATGCCAAAATTGTTAAATAAAATAATGTAATTTAAAACAACTAATGTGAAAATTTTTGATTCTTCAGAGGCATTATGAAAAGAATTGGCCTCTAGACTATTTCCAAAATTTATGCTTAAAAAATCGAGATAGTTTAATGATAAATTCAACTAAAACATTCTTACATGTTGTGAAATGATTTAAAGTCTGATGGTACATTATACCACCAACATGTTTTGTTAACTTAGTTTCCGTAATTCATGCATTTTAAAATTAAATTTAAATTGTTTTGTCAAAAAGAATTTTAAAATAGCGATTTCAGTACCTCATCAATGCTTGAACACGCGTTAAAATAAAAGTATTGTACCACGGTGAATGACATTTTCAATAATTCTTAACAAAGCATAAGCTTCTCCAAGACATTCAAAACCAACTGTTTCCCTGTGGCAGTATTTTGTTTTTTACTCTGTTGAAAACCTGGCAAGTATTTGCTTTGACACTAGTTTATTATATTACCATTTCTTCATCTTTACTGTATGTCCCAATGCCAATCTTGGAAATGTATCCTATCGGAAACTATGTATCAACTCAAAACTCTTTCAAATCCAGAGCGGGAAGTGTCATCGCAAATGTCGACATGAGAGTTGACCCAACCAAGACGACAAATCCAAACAACCTTGCTGCTGCCGGTGCCAAAGCGTTGGCTAACTCTGGACCGGTGGATATAGACGGGACGTCGGCACCGGTTTCTGGTGTTACACTGAATGGAAATGAAGGTAGGTATAGGACATGATTAGAGTGGAGCACAGTCTGTTCGTAGCTGAACAACATCCACAATAAACCTTTAAAGCACCAACAATAAACCACCATGAACCAAAAAGCTTGTATCTGTAAAATCCTTTAAAGGATAGCCGAAATATATTATTTTCTATTGAATTCTTATCTGCAATTGGTTCCTTAGGCTATTTTGTGAAAAATGACACCCCCAAAACAGTAATAAATTGTTCGTTTATTAAACTAGAGCGACGTAAACATTGCATAGATATTGTCTGCTTTTCACCCGCCAGCGACAAAAAAAATTGGGCGTATTGACGTATGTGGAGGGACGGGGTGTAAACATAGGCTTATATTTACAATGGCAAACACTCGGGAATCGGTCAGTCAATTTGTTATATCTACGCTTTGCAACAATGACACATCGCTGTTGAGTAAACTTGGTTATCAAGTTTCACTTTACAAGTCTCCCAAAATCGTTTTATATAAAATATAGTTGATATGAATATTGAAAGACGATGGATTCGTAGACGTTCGTAGCCATAGGATAAAATCAATGCTAATGAGATATAAGATGAAAAAGTGAAACCAAGATATGATAATATGAACGAAGTATCGTTGAGACAACGAAATGAGATATTCAGTGATGGTGTTACTTTTTGTTGGAGAACGTGTGTGTTTAAAATAAAACAACAAACGTGAGATTAGCAGACGCCGACGAAGTAGGCCCTACAATCTATTGACATTGACCATCAAAGCACATCACAAAATCCTGTTTTTTTAACGTCGTTAAAGGGGCAGTAGCACGTTTTTTGCAAATTTTATTTTTTCAAATTTCCCATTTCTAATAGTAGTTTATGTCATTTATATTTACTTTATACGGTAAAATATCTTATTACACAAACCAATTATCTGTAGATGTTAATAACGGTGTTATGTATGAAGCAAAAATTGCATGGCGGCCATTTTATTGTGAACACAATGTATTATTTCGAATGACAAAAACGATTCCAATGGCTTTACGGAACCATTTACACTCATTTTTAAGCTAGATTTTCCGAAGAGAAAAGGGTGTTACTATTGGTGACATACTTTTTCAAATACATTTCATCAAAACGTGCTACTGCCCCTTTAATCTACCGACAACCTAATTTACTAACATAACGTGTGATCCCTTGTTTGTTTAGTTAAAACTGACGAGAATCCTTGCGACCTCCTGAAAAAGTTGCAGACTCTTTCCTCAGAAGAATACTGCGAAGTCTCTGATGGCGGAATACCAGTTGTAAGGTAAAGCTTGTTCTGATGAATAGTACAGCTAAGTATTGTAATTATCGTGTATTCGTAGGTCCAAACCTGGCTGTGTTTTGAAAGTTACAATTCAATTCAATCTCATTAATCTAAAGATGTACTGCTCATGTTTAATGACACTCTCCAAAATGATTATCAATATAAACAATTATTTTGTTATGACACGTTTGATGATAGCTTATTTATCTTTTTTTTCAGAAAACTTGACTCAACAAGTAAGTTAATATCTTCATTACTTCAAATTTAAATAATGAAATCATGTATTCCTTCAAGATTGGTTCAAGTGGAATCCATTTCGGGTTGACTTTGAATTTGGAAATAAAAAATATCCAACATTCCTCGCTCATAATTATTTTATGAATTTATGATTAATGACTATAGAAATGTTCGTTTCATTGTTAAAATAATGACCAAATACTTTGTTTTGTTTATTTGTTGTCTATGTTTATAGATAGAGAATACTAAACAATATCCCGTTTAATAACATATTTATGAAACGAGTGAGTGGTTTGGTATTTAACGAGCGAAAGCAAGTAGATACCGATACCACTCCCAAGTTTCATAAATATGTTATTAAACCGGACTGAGATTACTATTTTATTTATTACTCGCTGATTTAGTTGCATGAACTTGAGAATTGAGAGCTTTCCATTGCGACGATGACGTTGATATCGTGGTGTCATAATTTAATCATTATGACGTCAAGTTAATCGAAAGCACGCAGTGTTATTACACAATTTGTAGATTTATAGCGATACCTTCAACAAGCGAGTAATAACTAGAAATGTATTATACCGGTTGTACAAAATTTATATATGCAGTACAGAATCCTCCTTTAATGTTCATGCGTGTCTCTGTCAATTATTCACCTCCTCATTTCCATTTCACTCGTTGTCTTTTCGTTCATCTTCACTGAAGTTCTCGTCTAACCAGAGTTGACCTTCCACTGTTTTATTGCAGGTACGGATGTTCCCCTCATTATTGGCCTGACCGTCCCGTTCGCTCTCATACTCATCATTGTTGTAGCCATACTGGTGTACTACTGTTGCTGTAGATCCACCTACAAGACTTACGGTAGACGTCCTCCGTCGGACGAGGGGAGGTATGTCCACTCAGTCTCATTAAAACAAACAGCTGCATCCCGAAAGTTGTTCAGCTTTATAATTGTGCATAAATCAGTAGTTTGTAATTTTGTTTTGGAGATACCATGAACAAAGCCCAAAAATACGGAACAAGAGCAATAACTCTGGAAAAAATAATTGCACGCTTCTCATTTTCGAACTCCATCAAGGTATTGTTGCCTTCAAACAACACACTAAATTTGATAACCCATCTTAAACGGTTTCTGAGAAAAGCTGTCCCCTTTATCTCGGACGGACGCACGGACGGACGGAGCCCAAACCTATATCCCCCTTCCACCTCGTGGCGGGGGATACTAACTACTGTACATATAAATGGGTTTCTGCACATGTATAATGATGTTGCTCAACTTTGATTGAAAACTAGTAATTATGATATATTTTGTGAAATTAGCACATATAGTATATTGGCATGTATAAATAATACCAAAATAAATATTATTAAACACAAAGGATGCATCTTTAAGTTAGATTTAACTGGTCTGATTGCCACACTAACATCCACTGACTTCCACCCTGTACTTCAATCATGCTTGTAAATCATCCATATTTCAGAGAGAACCTTGCGTTCAGAAGTGCGTTTGTCGGCAACCTGCCAACAAAGGGAAATTTCGGCGCCTCTCGCTACATGATGTACTCACCGCACACCCTGTCCGAGACAGCATCCCAGGCCAGTGGAGAGGGTTACAAGTTTGTCAGACCTAAGACAATAGAGGGGCGATCAGACTTCCAAGATATGCCTGCCCAGTCAGAGAGAAACTACCAACAGTTCTCCTCACCCCGCGGTAAGCCTTGTCTACTTCAATGCCTCTTACCATAGTTCCTCAAATACAACCCGGGTCTTGAATATAACTCGGGCCTCAAATACAACCATTGAGGTTATGGGATGCTGTTGTAAGTACAACCCGGATCTCGAATATGAATTTAAAGGGGCACGTTTTTTGCAAATTTTATTTTTTTAAATTTCCCATTTATAATGATAGTTTATGTCATTTATATTTACTTTAGACAGTAAACCATCTTATTACACAAACCAATTATCCGTAGTGGTAATCACGGTGTTGGGTACAAAGCAAAAATTGCATGGGACGGAGTGCTGAGCGAAATCGAACCCTGGGTTGTATTAGAGGAAATATGGTTATTTGAGATAATAATGTCTTTATCTGGTCGATATTAGCAATTAATTAATCTTTCAACCAATCAATCAATACCATTACAAGAAACTTGCCAGCATACTTTTCCAAACCAAGTATGTTTATCAAACCTTCTATACACCCAATACCAAAAGAAACTTTGCATCTCAGTTGATTTTATCATATGTATGTTTTTCAATTACAAATATTTCAAGTTTTGGACATCGTACACTAAAACTGGCGTATTGTCATCAGTCAAATATTTTTTTCAGAAGTTTTAAATTTTTTTACAAAAAAATGAAATTTTAAAAAAATAAAAAAATAAAACTTTTAATTTTGACAAGACACACATGTTAAGCGACTAACGCACTACTGAAACAGTTTCTGATGTTAAAAGTCCGTTGATATTACCCATTAGCAAAGACCACCGAGTACGAGACCACCACCGAATCACAGACGAATTGATCAAACACGTTTTGATACCCCTCGTATGTTGATGCGTCCTAACTTTTTATTTAAATAAACTTTTGAAATGAATATTTTCATACATCGAATGTAAAATTGAATAATTATTACAATACTTAAAAACCCAAATCCAATCGTTGCCTATTATGTGATGTATTAAGAAAAGAAGATGGGTGCAAAGTTTCTTTTGGTATTGGGTTTACATGATTTTCAGTCACTAACATTATTCTAAGATTATTATAGTTTCCTTTTATATATTTAAACCGATACCATTCTGAACTTTCATGTAACCATGGTATGTCGTATGAATGTGAAGATGATGACAAAGATTAATTTGTCTTGGCAAATGAATCCAATGGAACGTACTTGTAAACTCTATCAAATGATTTCATTTCAGATGGTTGGGAAGACAATGGAAGATCCAATTTTTCGTGGGAGAACATGTTCAATACGGAGCCCTCTAGAAATCCACCGGTATGTATTGATTCACCCTGCCCCATACAATATATATATATATATGTCACTGTAAACATTTAAATGGTCATATATATATATAGCTATGTACTGTGTGCATTAAACGGCCTGAAGAAGTAGGTACATGATGTACCTATTGAAAACGTTAGCCAAACTTATTTCAACTTCATCTTTTTTATTTTTATATATATATATATAGATATATACATTTCATCAATTTAACCAGCGTTCTCTAAATACTTATTTCTCTGTTAACAGTTTGAAGTACCGAGACCAAATGTTTCCAATTCTCCCACCAGAGTCTACAGAGGGGTATGTTATTGTCTCATGCATTTTTTGGTTAAAGAATCCTTAGTCTGATTAAAATCTTCCATGTTCCGAGGAATTAAATCTGCAAAGTAGTTCATACCTGGGTGCGACCTGGTTCTATAGATTCCTCGCCACAAGGACAGTTTTGCGAGGAAACCTCCGAATGGTATGAGTTCGTATCCCGATAAATGTACTCGTTTGCAACTTTTATTCCTCGGAAAACTGTCTGTTTAAATCAGACTGAAATAATCCTTCAACACAAAAGATTAACCTTTATTTTGAAAAACAAATTTGAAGTGTCCTAACGTTTGTTATTGTGTGTGAGACATACTGGACAAAAATAATTTGGGATATTTTGAAAATTTGAAATTATGAATAATGATGTATTTTTCACCTGACATACTAATACAATATTAATGATAAAACATCCATCCCTAATTTATGTTGTCCAGTATATATTGATGTCAAGATGATTTAATCTGAACATTCAGTTAGTTACATATTCAACTTATTAGTTATTCTTACGCAAGTAAATCATAAAACAATATGTTTAATCACAAGCATAGCAATGGACTGTTGACGTTGAAAAGAACAGAATAATTCTTTTTTGGTTCCCTAATTAGGAAAATATGAATTAAAAATACTTAAAATGGCAGGTGTGGTGTAGGTCGTAGACACCTCTAAAGATTACTCAATGTAGATCTTTTTGAACAGTTGCGGGGCGGGATAGCGCAGTGGTTAGCGCGTTCGGCTTCGGATCAAGAGGTCCGTGGTTCGAATCTCGCCAGGGGCACGGCAACTTTGTCTGCAGTAGAGAACTGTTCTACACGCAGTCAGGTTTGGGTGAATGCTACACTGAATTTCAGTGGTTCGCTAGTTCCAGCCGTTGTCCGCAGGTTTCACCGCAATGCAAAGCCACATGGCGTTGCGGGCTTTCTCCCTGCAATAATACTAGCAGCCGTGATATAAGTGTAATATTCATGAAAGCGGCGTTAAACCCTAGCTCAACTCACCTTTGAACAGTTGCAGAACTTTAAACCAAAGCAGAGACTCAATTGTGCATATTCACATCATCTTCTTATTTTTCAGCATGGAAGATACGATTCACTTGCCTAAAAGTGAACAAGATACTTTATTTGGACAGACGAAGATGCAGTGACTGCCAAGGGCAAGATTGCAATATACTGCTTAACAAGCATGCTTTCATTGGGCAGCCTTGTCCCATACTCCCTTAGCTGTAGGGCCCCTTTGCACAAATCAGGAAGGTTACCTTCTAAGCTTAATTAGCTCATTAATAAGATCAATGCCAAAGGATAGCCAGAACTCGAGGTTAAAAACTGCTTTGTGCAATGAGGCCTTGAGCCTAAATGTTAAAAACTGTTTTAAGAAATTCTAAAGAGTTCTGCCAGTTCGGGGTTATGTTGATGCTTTGAGAATTTTAAAAGATGTTCCTTAATTTGAACAACGTTACCATGATCACTCAACTGTGTTCATTACATGACTCAATTCGTAGAATTCTCCATCAAAGTGCAGAAGTTTCAGATCACTCATTGACATTGAAGATATTTTTCTGAAAAAAAACCTCAGTTATAATCAGTGCTATTTTTCCATATTTGGGTTCATGGCAACATTAACAATACCACATGGTAAAGTTTGTTGTTGATATTATATTGTGGGATCTACAATATTGTTTTTGGATACCTATGGTGATCTGTGAAAATTATTGTTATGTATGACACAATTATTATCCACATGTATTGTTTTATTTGTTACATAAATCTTTTGAAATTTAATTTGCCTCTGTAATCTTATTTTGTAAAGGTTTTTTTTTATATTCAGTTTTGTAAGACGAATTCAACTTGTTCGTCTTTTCAAGAATGTACTAAAAGAAAGGGTTCTATTAGGGGTATCCTTTGCGGAAATGAAATTCGGGGGGGGGGGGGCTGTTTATATATATATATTATTGATAAACTATTATAACACGATCAATTTGAAAGAATCTGGGGTAACTATTTCGGTGTTATTAATTTGACAATTTGACAAAGAATAGGGCACATTCATTGAAAATATAAACAATGAGGAGACGTTTTGCTACGACATTAAAATACATTGTTTTTTTATTTAATATAAAATGTTTTGTAACATTGTGGATATTCTATTAATAAATGTTTTTGTCATTAGAAAGTTGTAAAACTACAGTGGTTTTCTCAGTGTACATAACCCACTGAAAACAATAATTTTTTATTGAGGTCTACTCCTACAGAACCCCCTCTTTAAGTCATGTTTGTTACATCTTCAAAGGAGATGGATCTCGATATCCTATATTTGTTATTGGGTTGAAATATGTATTTTTGTACATAAAAGAATATATTTTTGAAATATTTTGTACACTATTTGCGACATTTCTTTTTTTGGGGTCATTTCAATGTCATTATCACTGGATGTTCAGTATTCGGGATAATATCGCTCAAATGTTTACAATGTTGCAGATTTGGTGAAATATATTTTAGTTTCAACATAAACTTTTTATTGCAATAGTTTTCCTTTGGTGTTATCATTACAGGGTATTCATTATTTGTATCTACTAAACCACAATTTGTATACACGTAAGCCAGTTTGACTACACATGTAAACAGAACTTTGAAAAACATATGATTTTGGTATGGTTACCATACATACTAGTAGATAAAATTCTTTTATTCTTGTGGCATAAACATTGTTTTAAGTGTTATGTCGTATATTATTTGTTACAGTTCTTTGCCCCATAAGCAATTTGAACGTTTCACAATTAAAATTTAAACTTTTTGTTTTGTTAACATAAAATTAAATTCTTCGTCAAATGGAAAACTTTTTCAAATGTTCAAATACATGTGTATTTTCATGAAATATTATTTACCCTGAACAATCACATAACTAAAACAATTTGTTTCAAAATATTATTATGAAAACTGTCCATGAACTTATTTTAACCATACAAAAATGCTGGTTTTGTTAAAAGTAAAATTCTGTAAAGACGCATAAGACAATGCCAACACCAATAGAGTGCCAAAATATCGTTTTCTTAATAAGGTCTAATTTAAAATCTTTCTTTCGTCAACTTGAGTTTCTTGCTTGTATGCTTTATTGTCGAAAAAAATAATAAAGAAATAAAAAATATTCCAGCTAACATGTCATGTCTGTTTTTAACATTCATACCTCGAAATAGTTCCATCGCATCACCAACAGAAGAACGAGGATACATATGTTTCCATCATACGATTTAAGAACGTAGCTCTGTGTCAGGTTTATTCACTAACAGAAAAACGAGGATACAAATGGTTCCATCACACGATACAAGAACATAGCTCTGTGTCAGGTTTATTCACTAACAGAAGAACGAGGATACATATGTTTCCATCACACGATACAAAACATAGCTCTGTGTCAGGTTTATTCACTAACAGAAGAACGAGGATACATATGTTTCCATCATACGATACAAAAACATAGCTCTGTGTCAGGTTTATTCACTAACAGAAGAACGAGGATACATATGTTTCCATCATACGATACAAAAACATAGCTCTGTGTCAGGTTTATTCACTAACAGAAGAACGAGGATACATATGTTTCCATCACACGATACAAAACATAGCTCTGTGTCAGGTTTATTCACTAACAGAAGAACGAGGATACAAATGTTTCCATCACACGATACAAAACATAGCTCTGTGTCAGGTTTATTCACTAACAGAAGAACGAGGATACAAATGTTTCCATCACACGATACAAAAACATAGCTCTGTGTCAGGTATATTCACCAACAGAAGAACGAGGATACAAATGTTTCCATCACACGATACAAAACATAGCTCTGTGTCAGGTTTATTCACAAACAGAAAAACGAGGATACATATGTTTCCATCACACGATACAAAAAAATAGCTCTGTGTCAGGTATATTCACCAACAGAAAAACGAGGATACAAATGGTTCCATCACACGATGCAAGAACATAGTTCTGTGTCAGGTTTATTCACCAACAGAAGAACGAGAATACATATGTTTCCATTACACGATACAAAAAAATAGCTCTGTGTCCGGTTTATTCACCAACAGAAGAACGAGGATACAAATGGTTCCATCACACGATGCAAGAACGTAGCTCTTTGTCAGGTTTATTCACCAACAGAAAAACGAAGATACATATGTTTCCATCACACGATACAAAAACATAGCTCTGTGTTAGGTTTATTCACCAACAGAAAAACGAGGATACATATGTTTCCATCACATGCTGCAAGAACGTAGCTCTGTGTTAGGTTTATTCACCAACAGAAAAACGAGGATACAAATGGTTCCATCACACGATGCAAGAACGTAGCTCTGTGTTAGGTTTATTCACCAACAGAAAAACGAGGATACAAATGGTTCCATCACACGATACAAAAACATAGCTCTGTGTCAGGTTTATTCACCAACAGAAAAACGAGGATACATATGTTTCCATCACTAGATACAAGAACATAGCTCTGTGTTAGGTTTATTCACTAACAGAAGAACGAGGATACAAATGGTTCCATCACACGATACAAGAACATAGCTCTGTGTCAGGTTTATTCACTAACAGAAGAACGAGGATACATATGTTTCCATCACACGATACAAAAACATAGCTCTGTGTCAGGTTTATTCACTAACAGAAGAACGAGGATACAAATGGTTCCATCACACGATACAAGAACATAGCTCTGTGTCAGGTTTATTCACTAACAGAAGAACGAGGATACATATGTTTCCATCACACGATACAAAAACATAGCTCTGTGTCAGGTTTATTCACCAACAGAAGAACGAGGATACAAATGGTTCCATCACACGATACAAGAACATAGCTCTGTGTCAGGTTTATTCACCAACAGAAGAACGAGGATACAAATGGTTCCATCACACGATACAAGAACATAGCTCTGTGTCAGGTTTATTCACCAACAGAAGAACGAGGATACAAATGGTTCCATCACACGATACAAGAACATAGCTCTGTGTCAGGTTTATTCACAAACAGAAAAACGAGGATACAAATGGTTCCATCACACGATACAAAAACATAGCTCTGTGTCAGGTTTATTCACTAACAGAAGAACGAGGATACATATGTTTCCATCACACGATACAAGAACATAGCTCTGTGTCAGGTTTATTCACTAACAGAAGAACGAGGATACATATGTTTCCATCACACGATACAAAAACATAGCTCTGTGTCAGGTTTATTCACCAACAGAAGAACGAGGATACATATGTTTCCATCACACGATACAAGAACATAGCTCTGTGTCAGGTTTATTCACTAACAGAAGAACGAGGATACATATGTTTCCATCACACGATACAAAAACATAGCTCTGTGTCAGGTTTATTCACAAACAGAAAAACGAGGATACAAATGGTTCCATCACACGATACAAAAACATAGCTCTGTGTCAGGTTTATTCACTAACAGAAGAACGAGGATACATATGTTTCCATCACACGATACAAAAACATAGCTCTGTGTTGGGTTTATTCACCAACAGAAGAACGAGGATACAAATGGTTCCATCACACGATACAAGAACATAGCTCTGTGTCAGGTTTATTCACAAACAGAAAAACGAGGATACAAATGGTTCCATCACACGATACAAAAACATAGCTCTGTGTTAGGTTTATTCACCAACAGAAGAACGAGGTTACATATGTTTCCATCACACGATACAAGAACATAGCTCTGTGTTAGGTTTATTCACCAACAGAAGAACGAGAATACATATGTTTCCATCACACGATACAAAAACATAGCTCTGTGTCAGGTTTATTCACCAACAGAAGAACGAGGATACATATGTTTCCATCACACGATACAAGAACATAGCTCTGTGTCAGGTTTATTCACCAACAGAAGAACGAGGATACAAATGTTTCCATCACACGATACAAAAACATAGCTCTGTGTCAGGTTTATTCACCAACAGAAGAACGAGGATACAAATGGTTCCATCACACGATACAAGAACATAGCTCTGTGTCAGGTTTATTCACAAACAGAAAAACGAGGATACAAATGGTTCCATCACACGATACAAAAACATAGCTCTGTGTTAGGTTTATTTACCAACAGAAGAACGAGGATACATATGTTTCAATCACACGATACAAGAACATAGCTCTGTGTTAGGTTTATTCACCAACAGAAGAACGAGAATACATATGTTTCCATCACACGATACAAAAACATAGCTCTGTGTCAGGTTTATTCATCAACAGAAAAACGAGGATACAAATGGTTCCATCACACGATACAAAAACATAGCTCTGTGTCAGGTTTATTCACTAACAGAAGAACGAGGATACATATGTTTCCATCACACGATATAAAAACATAGCTCTGTGTCAGGTTTATTCACTAACAGAAGAACGAGGATACAAATGGTTCCATCACACGATACAAAAACATAGCTCTGTGTCAGGTTTATTCATCAACAGAAAAACGAGGATACAAATGGTTCCATCACACGATGCAAGAACATAGCTCTGTGTCAGGTTTATTCACCAACAGAAGAACGAGGATACATATGTTTCCATCACACGATATAAAAACATAGCTCTGTGTCAGGTTTATTCACCAACAGAAGAACGAGGATACATATGTTTCCATCACACGATACAAAAACATAGCTCTGTGTCAGGTTTATTCACCAACAGAAGAACGAGGATACAAATGTTTCCATCACACGATACAAAAACATAGCTCTGTGTCAGGTTTATTCACTAACAGAAGAACGAGGATACATATGTTTCCATCACACGATACAAAAACATAGCTCTGTGTCAGGTTTATTCACCAACAGAAGAACGAGGATACAAATGGTTCCATCACACGATACAAGAACATAGCTCTGTGTCAGGTTTATTCACAAACAGAAAAACGAGGATACAAATGGTTCCATCACACGATACAAAAACATAGCTCTGTGTTAGGTTTATTCACCAACAGAAGAACGAGGATACATATGTTTCCATCACACGATACAAAAACATAGCTCTGTGTCAGGTTTATTTACCAACAGAAGAACGAGGATACAAATGTTTCCATCACACGATACAAAAACGTAGCTCTGTGTCACGTTTATTCACCAACAGAAGAACGAGGATACATATGTTTCCATCACACGATATAAAAACATAGCTCTGTGTCAGGTTTATTCACCAACAGAAGAACGAGGATACATATGTTTCCATCACACGATACAAAAACATAGCTCTGTGTCAGGTTTATTCACCAACAGAAGAACGAGGATACAAATGTTTCCATCACACGATACAAGAACATAGCTCTGTGTCAGGTTTATTCACCAACAGAAGAACGAGGATACATATGTTTCCATCACACGATATAAAAACATAGCTCTGTGTCAGGTTTATTCACCAACAGAAGAACGAGGATACATATGTTTCCATCACACGATACAAAAACATAGCTCTGTGTCAGGTTTATTCACCAACAGAAGAACGAGGATACAAATGTTTCCATCACACGATACAAGAACATAGCTCTGTGTCAGGTTTATTCACCAACAGAAGAACGAGGATACATATGTTTCCATCACAAGATACAAAAACATAGCTTTGTGTCAGGTTTATTCACTAACAGAAGAACGAGGATACAAATGTTTCCATCACACGATACAAAAACATAGCTCTGTGTTGGGTTTATTCACTAACAGAAGAACGAGGATACAAATGTTTCCATCACACGATACAAGAACATAGCTCTGTGTTAGGTTTATTAACTAACAGAAGAACGAGGATACAAATGGTTCCATCACACGATACAAGAACATAGCTCTGTGTTAGGTTTATTCACTAACAGAAGAACGAGGTTACAAATGGTTCCATCGCACGATACAAGAACATAGCTCTGTGTTAGGTTTATTCACCAACAGAAGAACGAGGATACAAATGTTTCCATCACACGATACAAGAACATAGCTCTGTGTTAGGTTTATTCACTAACAGAAGAACGAGGATACAAATGGTTCCATCACACGATACAAAAACATAGCTCTGTGTCAGGTTTATTCACCAACAGAAGAACGAGGATACAAATGTTTCCATCACACGATACAAAAACATAGCTCTGTGTCAGGTTTATTCACCAACAGAAGAACGAGGATACATATGTTTCCATCACACGATACAAAAACATAGCTTTGTGTCAGGTTTATTCACTAACAGAAGAACGAGGATACAAATGTTTCCATCACACGATACAAAAACATAGCTCTGTGTTGGGTTTATTCACTAACAGAAGAACGAAGATACAAATGTTTCCATCACACGATACAAGAACATAGCTCTGTGTTAGGTTTATTCACTAACAGAAGAACGAGGATACAAATGGTTCCATCACACGATACAAAAACATAGCTCTGTGTTAGGTTTATTCACTAACAGAAGAACGAGGTTACAAATGGTTCCATCGCACGATACAAGAACATAGCTCTGTGTTAGGTTTATTCACCAACAGAAGAACGAGGATACAAATGTTTCCATCACACGATACAAGAACATAGCTCTGTGTTAGGTTTATTCACTAACAGAAGAACGAGGATACAAATGGTTCCATCATACGATACAAGAACATAGCTCTGTGTTAGGTTTATTCACCAACAGAAGAACGAGGATACATATGTTTCCATCACACGATACAAGAACATAGCTCTGTGTTAGGTTTATTCACTAACAGAAGAACGAGGATACAAATGGTTCCATCACACGATACAAAAACATAGCTCTGTGTCAGGTTTATTCACCAACAGAAGAACGAGGATACAAATGTTTCCATCACACGATACAAAAACATAGCTCTGTGTCAGGTTTATTCACCAACAGAAGAACGAGGATACATATGTTTCCATCACACGATACAAAAACATAGCTCTGTGTCAGGTTTATTCACTAACAGAAGAACGAGGATACATATGTTTCCATCACACGATACAAAAACATAGCTCTGTGTCAGGTTTATTCACCAACAGAAGAACGAGGATACATATGTTTCCATCACACGATACAAGAACGTAGCTCTGTGTCAGGTTTATTCACCAACAGAAGAACGAGGATACATATGTTTCCATCACACGATACAAAACATAGCTCTGTGTCAGGTTTATTCACCAACAGAAGAACGAGGATACATATGTTTCCATCACACGATACAAAAACATAGCTCTGTGTCAGGTTTATTCACCAACAGAAGAACGAGGATACAAATGGTTCCATCACACGATATAAAAACATAGCTCTGTGTCAGGTTTATTCATCAACAGAAGAACGAGGATACATATGTTTCCATCACATGCTGCAAGAACGTAGCTCTGTGTTAGGTTTATTCACCAACAGAAGAACGAGGATACATATGTTTCCATCACACGATACAATAACATAGCTCTGTGTTAGGTTTATTCACCAACAGAAGAACGAGGATACAAATGTTTCCATCACACGATACAAAAACATAGCTCTGTGTCAGGTTTATTCACCAACAGAAGAACGAGGATACAAATGGTTCCATCACACGATATAAAAACATAGCTCTGTGTCAGGTTTATTCACAACAGAAGATCGAGGATACATATGTTTCCATCACATGCTGCAAGAACATAGCTCTGTGTTAGGTTTATTCACCAACAGAAGAACGAGGATACATATGTTTCCATCACACGATACAAGAACGTAGCTCTGTGTCAGGTTTATTCACAAACAGAAGAACGAGGATACAAATGGTTCCATCACACGATACAAAAACATAGCTCTGTGTCAGGTTTATTCACTAACAGAAGAACGAGGATACATATGTTTCCATCACATGCTGCAAGAACGTGGCTCTGTGTTAGGTTTATTCACAACAGAAGATCGAGAATACATATGTTTCCATCACATGCTGCAAGAACGTAGCTCTGTGTTAGGTTTATTCATCAACAGAAAAACGAGAATACATATGTTTCCATCACATGCTGCAAGAACATAGCTCTGTGTTAGGTTTATTCACCAACAGAAGAACGAGGATACAAATGGTTCCATCACACGATGCAAGAACATAGCTCTGTGTCAGGTTTATTCACTAACAGAAGAACGAGGATACAAATGGTTCCATCAAACGATGCAAGAACGTAGCTCTGTTTCAGGTTTATTCACCAACAGAAAAACGAGGATACATATGTTTCCATCACACGATACAAAAACATAGCTCTGTGTCAGGTTTATTCACCAACAGAAAAACGAGGATACAAATGGTTCCATCACATGCTGCAAGAACATAGCTCTGTGTTAGGTTTATTCACCAACAGAAGAACGAGGATACAAATGGTTCCATCAAACGATGCAAGAACGTAGCTCTGTGTCAGGTTTATTCACCAACAGAAAAACGAGGATACATATGTTTCCATCACACGATACAAGAACGTAATTCTGTGTTAGGTTTATTCACCAACAGAAGAACGAGGATACAAATGGTTTCATCACACGATACAAAAACATAGCTCTGTGTCAGGTTTATTCACCAACAGAAAAACGAGGATACATATGTTTCCATCACACGATACAAGAACGTTATTCTGTGTTAGGTTTATTCACCAACAGAAGAACGAGGATACAAATGGTTCCATCACACGATACAAAAACATAGCTCTGTGTCAGGTTTATTCACTAACAGAAGAACGAGGATACATATGTTTCCATCACACGATACAAAACATAGCTCTGTGTCAGGTTTATTCACTAACAGAAGAACGAGGATACATATGTTTCCATCACACGATACAAAAACATAGCTCTGTGTCAGGTTTATTCACTAACAGAAGAACGAGGATACATATGTTTCCATCACACGATACAAAACATAGCTCTGTGTCAGGTTTATTCACTAACAGAAGAACGAGGATACATATGTTTCCATCACACGATACAAGAACATAGCTCTGTGTTAGGTTTATTCACCAACAGAAGAACGAGGATACAAATGTTTCCATCACACGATACAAAAACATAGCTCTGTGTCAGGTTTATTCACCAACAGAAGAACGAGGATACATATGTTTCCATCACACGATACAAGAACATAGCTCTGTGTCAGGTTTATTCACAACAGAAGATCGAGGATACATATGTTTCCATCACATGCTGCAAGAACGTAGCTCTGTGTTAGGTTTATTCACCAACAGAAGAACGAGGATACATATGTTTCCATCACACGATACAAGAACGTGGCTCTGTGTTAGGTTTATTCACTAACAGAAGAACGAGGATACAAATGGTTCCATCACACGATACAAAAACATAGCTCTGTGTTAGGTTTATTCACTAATAGATGAACGAGGATACATATGTTTCCATCACATGCTGCAAGAACGTGGCTCTGTGTTAGGTTTATTCACAACAGAAGATCGAGAATACATATGTTTCCATCACATGCTGCAAGAACGTAGCTCTGTGTTAGGTTTATTCATCAACAGAAAAACGAGAATACATATGTTTCCATCACATGCTGCAAGAACATAGCTCTGTGTTAGGTTTATTCACCAACAGAAGAACGAGGATACAAATGGTTCCATCACACGATGCAAGAACATAGCTCTGTGTCAGGTTTATTCACTAACAGAAGAACGAGTATACAAATGGTTCCATCAAACGATGCAAGAACGTAGCTATGTTTCAGGTTTATTCACCAACAGAAAAACGAGGATACATATGTTTCCATCACACGATACAAAAACATAGCTCTGTGTCAGGTTTATTCACCAACAGAAAAACGAGGATACAAATGGTTCCATCACATGCTGCAAGAACATAGCTCTGTGTTAGGTTTATTCACCAACAGAAGAACGAGGATACAAATGGTTCCATCAAACGATGCAAGAACGTAGCTCTGTGTCAGGTTTATTCACCAACAGAAAAACGAGGATACATATGTTTCCATCACACGATACAAGAACGTAATTCTGTGTTAGGTTTATTCACCAACAGAAGAACGAGGATACAAATGGTTCCATCACACGATACAAAAACATAGCTCTGTGTCATGTTTATTCATCAACAGAAAAACGAGGATACAAATGGTTCCATCACACGATGCAAGAACATAGCTCTGTGTCAGGTTTATTCACTAACAGAAGAACGAGGATACATATGTTTCCATCACACGATACAAAAACATAGCTCTGTGTCAGGTTTATTCACTAACAGAAGAACGAGGATACATATGTTTCCATCACACGATACAAAACATAGCTCTGTGTCAGGTTTATTCACCAACAGAAGAACGAGGATACATATGTTTCCATCACACGATACAAGAACATAGCTCTGTGTCAGGTTTATTCACAACAGAAGATCGAGGATACATATGTTTCCATCACATGCTGCAAGAACGTAGCTCTGTGTTAGGTTTATTCACCAACAGAAGAACGAGGATACATATGTTTCCATCACACGATACAAGAACGTGGCTCTGTGTTAGGTTTATTCACTAACAGAAGAACGAGGATACAAATGGTTCCATCACACGATACAAAAACATAGCTCTGTGTTAGGTTTATTCACTAATAGATGAACGAGGATACATATGTTTCCATCACATGCTGCAAGAACGTGGCTCTGTGTTAGGTTTATTCACAACAGAAGATCGAGAATACATATGTTTCCATCACATGCTGCAAGAACGTAGCTCTGTGTTAGGTTTATTCATCAACAGAAAAACGAGAATACATATGTTTCCATCACATGCTGCAAGAACATAGCTCTGTGTTAGGTTTATTCACCAACAGAAGAACGAGGATACAAATGGTTCCATCACACGATGCAAGAACATAGCTCTGTGTCAGGTTTATTCACTAACAGAAGAACGAGTATACAAATGGTTCCATCAAACGATGCAAGAACGTAGCTATGTTTCAGGTTTATTCACCAACAGAAAAACGAGGATACATATGTTTCCATCACACGATACAAAAACATAGCTCTGTGTCAGGTTTATTCACCAACAGAAAAACGAGGATACAAATGGTTCCATCACACGATGCAAGAACATAGCTCTGTGTTAGGTTTATTCACCAACAGAAGAACGAGGATACAAATGGTTCCATCAAACGATGCAAGAACGTAGCTCTGTGTCAGGTTTATTCACCAACAGAAAAACGAGGATACATATGTTTCCATCACACGATACAAGAACGTAATTCTGTGTTAGGTTTATTCACCAACAGAAGAACGAGGATACAAATGGTTCCATCACACGATACAAAAACATAGCTCTGTGTCATGTTTATTCATCAACAGAAAAACGAGGATACAAATGGTTCCATCACACGATGCAAGAACATAGCTCTGTGTCAGGTTTATTCACTAACAGAAGAACGAGGATACATATGTTTCCATCACACGATACAAAAACATAGCTCTGTGTCAGGTTTATTCACTAACAGAAGAACGAGGATACATATGTTTCCATCACACGATACAAAACATAGCTCTGTGTCAGGTTTATTCACTAACAGAAGAACGAGGATACATATGTTTCCATCATACGATTTAAGAACGTAGCTCTGTGTCAGGTTTATTCACTAACAGAAAAACGAGGATACAAATGGTTCCATCACACGATACAAGAACATAGCTCTGTGTCAGGTTTATTCACTAACAGAAGAACGAGGATACATATGTTTCCATCACACGATACAAAACATAGCTCTGTGTCAGGTTTATTCACTAACAGAAGAACGAGGATACATATGTTTCCATCATACGATACAAAAACATAGCTCTGTGTCAGGTTTATTCACTAACAGAAGAACGAGGATACATATGTTTCCATCACACGATACAAAACATAGCTCTGTGTCAGGTTTATTCACTAACAGAAGAACGAGGATACAAATGTTTCCATCACACGATACAAAACATAGCTCTGTGTCAGGTTTATTCACTAACAGAAGAACGAGGATACATATGTTTCCATCACACGATACAAAAACATAGCTCTGTGTCAGGTTTATTCACTAACAGAAGAACGAGGATACATATGTTTCCATCACACGATACAAAACATAGCTCTGTGTCAGGTTTATTCACTAACAGAAGAACGAGGATACAAATGTTTCCATCACACGATACAAAAACATAGCTCTGTGTCAGGTTTATTCACAAACAGAAAAACGAGGATACATATGTTTCCATCACACGATACAAAAAAATAGCTCTGTGTCAGGTTTATTCACCAACAGAAAAACGAGGATACAAATGGTTCCATCACACGATGCAAGAACATAGTTCTGTGTCAGGTTTATTCACCAACAAAAGAACGAGAATACATATGTTTCCATTACACGATACAAAAAAATAGCTCTGTGTCCGGTTTATTCACCAACAGAAGAACGAGGATACAAATGGTTCCATCACACGATGCAAGAACGTAGCTCTGTGTCAGGTTTATTCACCAACAGAAAAACGAAGATACATATGTTTCCATCACACGATACAAAAACATAGCTCTGTGTTAGGTTTATTCACCAACAGAAAAACGAGGATACATATGTTTCCATCACATGCTGCAAGAACGTAGCTCTGTGTTAGGTTTATTCACCAACAGAAAAACGAGGATACAAATGGTTCCATCACACGATGCAAGAACGTAGCTCTGTGTTAGGTTTATTCACCAACAGAAAAACGAGGATACAAATGGTTCCATCACACGATACAAAAACATAGCTCTGTGTCAGGTTTATTCACCAACAGAAAAACGAGGATACATATGTTTCCATCACACGATACAAGAACATAGCTCTGTGTTACGTTTATTCACTAACAGAAGAACGAGGATACAAATGGTTCCATCACACGATACAAGAACATAGCTCTGTGTCAGGTTTATTCACCAACAGAAGAACGAGGATACATTTGTTTCCATCACACGATACAAAAACATAGCTCTGTGTCAGGTTTATTCACTAACAGAAGAACGAGGATACAAATGGTTCCATCACACGATACAAGAACATAGCTCTGTGTCAGGTTTATTCACTAACAGAAGAACGAGGATACATATGTTTCCATCACACGATACAAAAACATAGCTCTGTGTCAGGTTTATTCACCAACAGAAGAACGAGGATACAAATGGTTCCATCACACGATACAAGAACATAGCTCTGTGTTAGGTTTATTCACCAACAGAAGAACGAGGATACAAATGGTTCCATCACACGATACAAGAACATAGCTCTGTGTCAGGTTTATTCACTAACAGAAGAACGAGGATACAAATGGTTCCATCACACGATACAAGAACATAGCTCTGTGTCAGGTTTATTCACAAACAGAAAAACGAGGATACAAATGGTTCCATCACACGATACAAAAACATAGCTCTGTGTCAGGTTTATTCACTAACAGAAGAACGAGGATACATATGTTTCCATCACACGATACAAGAACATAGCTCTGTGTCAGGTTTATTCACTAACAGAAGAACGAGGATACATATGTTTCCATCACACGATACAAAAACATAGCTCTGTGTCAGGTTTATTCACCAACAGAAGAACGAGGATACATATGTTTCCATCACACGATACAAGAACATAGCTCTGTGTCAGGTTTATTCACTAACAGAAGAACGAGGATACATATGTTTCCATCACACGATACAAAAACATAGCTCTGTGTCAGGTTTATTCACAAACAGAAAAACGATGATACAAATGGTTCCATCACACGATACAAAAACATAGCTCTGTGTCAGGTTTATTCACTAACAGAAGAACGAGGATACATATGTTTCCATCACACGATACAAAAACATAGCTCTGTGTTGGGTTTATTCACCAACAGAAGAACGAGGATACAAATGGTTCCATCACACGATACAAGAACATAGCTCTGTGTCAGGTTTATTCACAAACAGAAAAACGAGGATACAAATGGTTCCATCACACGATACAAAAACATAGCTCTGTGTTAGGTTTATTCACCAACAGAAGAACGAGGATACATATGTTTCCATCACACGATACAAGAACATAGCTCTGTGTTAGGTTTATTCACCAACAGAAGAACGAGAATACATATGTTTCCATCACACGATACAAAAACATAGCTCTGTGTCAGGTTTATTCACCAACAGAAGAACGAGGATACATATGTTTCCATCACAAGATACAAGAACATAGCTCTGTGTCAGGTTTATTCACCAACAGAAGAACGAGGATACATATGTTTCCATCACACGATACAAAAACATAGCTCTGTGTCAGGTTTATTCACCAACAGAAGAACGAGGATACAAATGGTTCCATCACACGATACAAGAACATAGCTCTGTGTCAGGTTTATTCACAAACAGAAAAACGAGGATACAAATGGTTCCATCACACGATACAAAAACATAGCTCTGTGTTAGGTTTATTCACCAACAGAAGAACGAGGATACATATGTTTCCATCACACGATACAAGAACATAGCTCTGTGTTAGGTTTATTCACCAACAGAAGAACGAGAATACATATGTTTCCATCACACGATACAAAAACATAGCTCTGTGTCAGGTTTATTCATCAACAGAAAAACGAGGATACAAATGGTTCCATCACACGATACAAAAACATAGCTCTGTGTCAGGTTTATTCACTAACAGAAGAACGAGGATACATATGTTTCCATCACACGATATAAAAACATAGCTCTGTGTCAGGTTTATTCACTAACAGAAGAACGAGGATACAAATGGTTCCATCACACGATACAAAAACATAGCTCTGTGTCAGGTTTATTCATCAACAGAAAAACGAGGATACAAATGGTTCCATCACACGATACAAAAACATAGCTCTGTGTCAGGTTTATTCACCAACAGAAGAACGAGGATACATATGTTTCCATCACACGATATAAAAACATAGCTCTGTGTCAGGTTTATTCACCAACAGAAGAACGAGGATACATATGTTTCCATCACACGATACAAAAACATAGCTCTGTGTCAGGTTTATTCACCAACAGAAGAACGAGGATACAAATGGTTCCATCACACGATACAAAAACATAGCTCTGTGTTGGGTTTATTCACTAACAGAAGAACGAGGATACAAATGTTTCCATCACACGATACAAAACATAGCTTTGTGTCAGGTTTATTCACAAACAGAAGAACGAGGATACAAATGTTTCCATCACACGATACAAAAACATAGCTCTGTGTTGGGTTTATTCACTAACAGAAGAACGAGGATACAAATGTTTCCATCACACGATACAAAAACATAGCTCTGTGTTGGGTTTATTCACTAACAGAAGAACGAGGATACAAATGTTTCCATCACACGATACAAAAACATAGCTCTGTGTCAGGTTTATTCACCAACAGAAAAACGAGGATACATATGTTTCCATCACACGATACAAGAACATAGCTCTGTGTTAGGTTTATTCACTAACAGAAGAACGAGGATACAAATGGTTCCATCACACGATACAAGAACATAGCTCTGTGTCAGGTTTATTCACCAACAGAAGAACGAGGATACATATGTTTCCATCACACGATACAAAAACATAGCTCTGTGTCAGGTTTATTCACTAACAGAAGAACGAGGATACAAATGGTTCCATCACACGATACAAGAACATAGCTCTGTGTCAGGTTTATTCACTAACAGAAGAACGAGGATACATATGTTTCCATCACACGATACAAAAACATAGCTCTGTGTCAGGTTTATTCACCAACAGAAGAACGAGGATACAAATGGTTCCATCACACGATACAAGAACATAGCTCTGTGTCAGGTTTATTCACCAACAGAAGAACGAGGATACAAATGGTTCCATCACACGATACAAGAACATAGCTCTGTGTCAGGTTTATTCACCAACAGAAGAACGAGGATACAAATGGTTCCATCACACGATACAAGAACATAGCTCTGTGTCAGGTTTATTCACAAACAGAAAAACGAGGATACAAATGGTTCCATCACACGATACAAAAACATAGCTCTGTGTCAGGTTTATTCACTAACAGAAGAACGAGGATACATATGTTTCCATCACACGATACAAGAACATAGCTCTGTGTCAGGTTTATTCACTAACAGAAGAACGAGGATACATATGTTTCCATCACACGATACAAAAACATAGCTCTGTGTCAGGTTTATTCACCAACAGAAGAACGAGGATACATATGTTTCCATCACACGATACAAGAACATAGCTCTGTGTCAGGTTTATTCACTAACAGAAGAACGAGGATATATATGTTTCCATCACACGATACAAAAACATAGCTCTGTGTCAGGTTTATTCACAAACAGAAAAACGATGATACAAATGGTTCCATCACACGATACAAAAACATAGCTCTGTGTCAGGTTTATTCACTAACAGAAGAACGAGGATACATATGTTTCCATCACACGATACAAAAACATAGCTCTGTGTTGGGTTTATTCACCAACAGAAGAACGAGGATACAAATGGTTCCATCACACGATACAATAACATAGCTCTGTGTCAGGTTTATTCACAAACAGAAAAACGAGGATACAAATGGTTCCATCACACGATACAAAAACATAGCTCTGTGTTAGGTTTATTCACCAACAGAAGAACGAGGATACATATGTTTCCATCACACGATACAAGAACATAGCTCTGTGTTAGGTTTATTCACCAACAGAAGAACGAGTATACATATGTTTCCATCACACGATACAAAAACATAGCTCTGTGTCAGGTTTATTCACCAACAGAAGAACGAGGATACATATGTTTCCATCACAAGATACAAGAACATAGCTCTGTGTCAGGTTTATTCACCAACAGAAGAACGAGGATACAAATGTTTCCATCACACGATACAAAAACATAGCTCTGTGTCAGGTTTATTCACCAACAGAAGAACGAGGATACAAATGGTTCCATCACACGATACAAGAACATAGCTCTGTGTCAGGTTTATTCACAAACAGAAAAACGAGGATACAAATGGTTCCATCACACGATACAAAAACATAGCTCTGTGTTAGGTTTATTCACCAACAGAAGAACGAGGATACATATGTTTCCATCACACGATACAAGAACATAGCTCTGTGTTAGGTTTATTCACCAACAGAAGAACGAGAATACATATGTTTCCATCACACGATACAAATCATAGCTCTGTGTCAGGTGTATTCATCAACAGAAAAACGAGGATACAAATGGTTCCATCACACGATACAAAAACATAGCTCTGTGTCAGGTTTATTCACTAACAGAAGAACGAGGATACATATGTTTCCATCACACGATATAAAAACATAGCTCTGTGTCAGGTTTATTCACTAACAGAAGAACGAGGATACAAATGGTTCCATCACACGATACAAAAACATAGCTCTGTGTCAGGTTTATTCATCAACAGAAAAACGAGGATACAAATGGTTCCATCACACGATGCAAGAACATAGCTCTGTGTCAGGTTTATTCACCAACAGAAGAACGAGGATACATATGTTTCCATCACACGATATAAAAACATAGCTCTGTGTCAGGTTTATTCACCAACAGAAGAACGAGGATACATATGTTTCCATCACACGATACAAAAACATAGCTCTGTGTCAGGTTTATTCACCAACAGAAGAACGAGGATACAAATGGTTCCATCACACGATACAAAAACATAGCTCTGTGTTGGGTTTATTCACTAACAGAAGAACGAGGATACAAATGTTTCCATCACACGATACAAAACATAGCTTTGTGTCAGGTTTATTCACAAACAGAAGAACGAGGATACAAATGTTTCCATCACACGATACAAAAACATGGCTCTGTGTTGGGTTTATTCACTAACAGAAGAACGAGGATACAAATGTTTCCATCACACGATACAAGAACATAGCTCTGTGTTAGGTTTATTCACTAACAGAAGAACGAGGATACAAATGGTTCCATCACACGATACAAAAACATAGCTCTGTGTTAGGTTTATTCACTAACAGAAGAACGAGGTTACAAATGGTTCCATCACACGATACAAGAACATAGCTCTGTGTTAGGTTTATTCACCAACAGAAGAACGAGGATACATATGTTTCCATCACACGATACAAGAACATAGCTCTGTGTTAGGTTTATTCACTAACAGAAGAACGAGGATACAAATGGTTCCATCACACGATACAAAAACATAGCTCTGTGTCAGGTTTATTCACCAACAGAAGAACGAGGATACAAATGTTTCCATCACACGATACAAAAACATAGCTCTGTGTCAGGTTTATTCACCAACAGAGGAACGAGGATACATATGTTTCCATCACACGATACAAAAACATAGCTCTGTGTCAGGTTTATTCACCAACAGAAGAACGAGGATACAAATGGTTCCATCACACGATATAAAAACATAGCTCTGTGTCAGGTTTATTCATCAACAGAAGAACGAGGATACATATGTTTCCATCACATGCTGCAAGAACGTAGCTCTGTGTTAGGTTTATTCACCAACAGAAGAACGAGGATACATATGTTTCCATCACACGATACAAGAACGTAGCTCTGTGTCAGGTTTATTCACTAACAGAAGAACGAGGATACAAATGGTTCCATCACACGATATAAAAACATAGCTCTGTGTTAGGTTTATTCACCAACAGAAGAACGAGGATACAAATGGTTCCATCACACGATACAAGAACATAGCTCTGTGTCAGGTTTATTCACAACAGAAGATCGAGAATACATATGTTTCCATCACATGCTGCAAGAACGTGGCTCTGTGTTAGGTTTATTCACAACAGAAGATCGAGAATACATATGTTTCCATCACATGCTGCAAGAACGTAGCTCTGTGTTAGGTTTATTCACCAACAGAAGAACGAGGATACAAATGTTTCCATCACACGATACAAAAACATAGCTCTGTGTCAGGTTTATTCACTAACAGAAGAACGAGGATACAAATGGTTCCATCACACGATATAAAAACATAGCTCTGTGTTAGGTTACTTCACCAACAGATGAACGAGGATACATATGTTTCCATCACATGCTGCAGGAACGTGGCTCTGTGTTAGGTTTATTCACAACAGAAGATCGAGAATACATATGTTTCCATCACATGCTGCAAGAACGTAGCTCTGTGTTAGGTTTATTCACCAACAGAAGAACGAGGATACAAATGTTTCCATCACACGATACAAAAACATAGCTCTGTGTCAGGTTTATTCACCAACAGAAGAACGAGGATACAAATGGTTCCATCACACGATATAAAAACATAGCTCTGTGTCAGGTTTATTCACAAACAGAAAAACGAGGATACATATGTTTCCATCACACGATACAAAAACATAGCTCTGTGTCAGGTTTATTCACCAACAGAAGAACGAGGATACATATGTTTCCATCACACGATACAAAAACATAGCTCTGTGTCAGGTTTATTCACCAACAGAAGAACGAGGATACAAATGGTTCCATCACACGATATAAAAACATAGCTCTGTGTTAGGTTTATTCACCAACAGATGAACGAGGATACATATGTTTCCATCACATGCTGCAAGAACGTGGCTCTGTGTTAGGTTTATTCATCAACAGAAGAACGAGGATACAAATGGTTCCATCACACGATACAAGAACGTGGCTCTGTGTTAGGTTTATTCACAACAGAAGATCGAGAATACATATGTTTCCATCACATGCTGCAAGAACGTAGCTCTGTGTTAGGTTTATTCATCAACAGAAAAACGAGAATACATATGTTTCCATCACATGCTGCAAGAACATAGCTCTGTGTTAGGTTTATTCACCAACAGAAGAACGAGGATACAAATGGTTCCATCACACGATGCAAGAACATAGCTCTGTGTCAGGTTTATTCACTAACAGAAGAACGAGGATACAAATGGTTCCATCAAACGATGCAAGAACGTAGCTCTGTGTCAGGTTTATTCACCAACAGAAAAACGAGGATACATATGTTTCCATCACACGATACAAAAACATAGCTCTGTGTCAGGTTTATTCACCAACAGAAAAACGAGGATACAAATGGTTCCATCACATGCTGCAAGAACATAGCTCTGTGTTAGGTTTATTCACCAACAGAAGAACGAGGATACAAATGGTTCCATCACACGATACAAAAACATAGCTCTGTGTCAGGTTTATTCACTTACAGAAGAACGAGGATACAAATGTTTCAATCACACGATACAAAAACATAGCTCTGTGTCAGGTTTATTCACCAATAGAAGAACGAGGATACATATGTTTCCATCACATGCTGCAAGAACGTAGCTCTGTGTTAGGTTTATTCACCAACAGAAGAACGAGGATACAAATGGTTCCATCACACGATACAAAAACATAGCTCTGTGTCAGGTTTATTCACCAACAGAAAAACGAGGATACATATGTTTCCATCACACGATACAAAAACATAGCTCTGTGTCAGGTTTATTCACCAACAGAAGAACGAGGATACAAATGGTTCCATCACACGATACAAAAACATAGCTCTGTGTCAGGTTTATTCACCAACAGAAGAACGAGGATACAAATGGTTCCATCACACGATACAAAAACATAGCTCTGTGTTAGGTTTATTCACCAACAGAAGAACGAGGATACAAATGTTTCCATCACACGATACAAAAACATAGCTCTGTGTCAGGTTTATTCACCAACAGAAGAACGAGGATACAAATGGTTCCATCACACGATATAAAAACATAGCTCTGTGTCAGGTTTATTCACCAACAGAAAAACGAGGATACATATGTTTCCATCACACGATACAAAAACATAGCTCTGTGTCAGGTTTATTCACCAACAGAAGAACGAGGATACATATGTTTCCATCACACGATACAAAAACATAGCTCTGTGTCAGGTTTATTCACCAACAGAAGAACGAGGATACAAATGGTTCCATCACACGATATAAAAACATAGCTCTGTGTTAGGTTTATTCACCAACAGATGAACGAGGATACATATGTTTCCATCACATGCTGCAAGAACGTGGCTCTGTGTTAGGTTTATTCATCAACAGAAGAACGAGGATACAAATGGTTCCATCACACGATACAAGAACGTGGCTCTGTGTTAGGTTTATTCACAACAGAAGATCGAGAATACATATGTTTCCATCACATGCTGCAAGAACGTAGCTCTGTGTTAGGTTTATTCATCAACAGAAAAACGAGAATACATATGTTTCCATCACATGCTGCAAGAACATAGCTCTGTGTTAGGTTTATTCACCAACAGAAGAACGAGGATACAAATGGTTCCATCACACGATGCAAGAACATAGCTCTGTGTCAGGTTTATTCACTAACAGAAGAACGAGGATACAAATGGTTCCATCAAACGATGCAAGAACGTAGCTCTGTGTCAGGTTTATTCACCAACAGAAAAACGAGGATACATATGTTTCCATCACACGATACAAAAACATAGCTCTGTGTCAGGTTTATTCACCAACAGAAAAACGAGGATACAAATGGTTCCATCACATGCTGCAAGAACATAGCTCTGTGTTAGGTTTATTCACCAACAGAAGAACGAGGATACAAATGGTTCCATCACACGATACAAAAACATAGCTCTGTGTCAGGTTTATTCACTTACAGAAGAACGAGGATACAAATGTTTCAATCACACGATACAAAAACATAGCTCTGTGTCAGGTTTATTCACCAACAGAAGAACGAGGATACATATGTTTCCATCACATGCTGCAAGAACGTAGCTCTGTGTTAGGTTTATTCACCAACAGAAGAACGAGGATACAAATGGTTCCATCACACGATACAAAAACATAGCTCTGTGTCAGGTTTATTCACCAACAGAAAAACGAGGATACATATGTTTCCATCACACGATACAAAAACATAGCTCTGTGTCAGGTTTATTCACCAACAGAAGAACGAGGATACAAATGGTTCCATCACACGATACAAAAACATAGCTCTGTGTCAGGTTTATTCACCAACAGAAGAACGAGGATACAAATGGTTCCATCACACGATACAAAAACATAGCTCTGTGTTAGGTTTATTCACCAACAGAAGAACGAGGATACAAATGGTTCCATCACACGATACAAATACATAGCTCTGTGTCAGGTTTATTCACTAACAGAAGAACGAGGATACAAATGGTTCCATCACACGATGCAAGAACATAGCTCTGTGTTAGGTTTATTCACCAACAGAAGAACGAGGATACATATGTTTCCATCACACGATACAAAAACATAGCTCTGTGTCAGGTTTATTCACCAACAGAAGAACGAGGATACAAATGGTTCCATTACACGATACAAAAACATAGCTCTGTGTCCGGTTTATTCACAAACAGAAGAACGAGGATACAAATGGTTCCATCACACGATACAAGAACGTAGCTCTGTGTCAGGTTTATTCACCAACAGAAGAACGAGGATACAAATGGTTCCATCACACGATACAAAAACATAGCTCTGTGTCAGGTTTATTCACCAACAGATGAACGAGGATACATATGTTTCCATCACATGCTGCAAGAACGTGGCTCTGTGTTAGGTTTATTCACCAACAGAAGATCGAGAATACATATGTTTCCATCACATGCTGCAAGAACGTAGCTCTGTGTTAGGTTTATTCATCAACAGAAAAACGAGAATACATATGTTTCCATCACATGCTGCAAGAACGTAGCTCTGTGTTAGGTTTATTCATCAACAGAAAAACGAGAATACAAATGGTTCCATCACACGATTCAAGAACGTGGCTCTGTGTTAGGTTTATTCACTAACAGAAGAACGAGGATACATATGTTTCCATCACACGATATAAAAACATAGCTCTGTGTTAGGTTTATTCACCAACAGAAGAACGAGGATACATATGTTTCCATCACATGCTGCAAGAACGTGGCTCTGTGTTAGGTTTATTCACAACAGAAGATCGAGAATACATATGTTTCCATCACATGCTGCAAGAACGTAGCTCTGTGTTAGGTTTATTCATCAACAGAAAAACGAGAATACATATGTTTCCATCACATGCTGCAAGAACATAGCTCTGTGTTAGGTTTATTCACCAACAGAAGAACGAGGATATAAATGGCATCACACGATGCAAGAACATAGCTCTGTGTCAGGTTTATTCACTAACAGAAGAACGAGGATACAAATGGTTCCATCAAACGATGCAAGAACATAGCTCTGTGTCAGGTTTATTCACCAACAGAAAAACGAGGATACAAATGGTTCCATCACATGCTGCAAGAACATAGCTCTGTGTTAGGTTTATTCACCAACAGAAGAACGAGGATACAAATGGTTCCATCACACGATACAAAAACATAGCTCTGTGTCAGGTTTATTCACTTACAGAAGAACGAGGATACAAATGTTTCCATCACACGATACAAAAACATAGCTCTGTGTCAGGTTTATTCACCAACAGAAGAACGAGGATACATATGTTTCCATCACATGCTGCAAGAACGTAGCTCTGTGTTAGGTTTATTCACCAACAGAAGAAGGAGGATACAAATGGTTCCATCAAACGATGCAAGAACATAGCTCTGTGTCAGGTTTATTCACCAACAGAAAAACGAGGATACATATGTTTCCATCACACGATACAAAAACATAGCTCTGTGTTAGGTTTATTCACCAACAGAAGAACGAGGATACATATGTTTCCATCACACGATACAAAAACATAGCTCTGTGTTAGGTTTATTCACCAACAGAAGATCGAGAATACATATGTTTCCATCACATGCTGCAAGAACATAGCTCTGTGTTAGGTTTATTCACCAACAGAAGAACGAGGATACATATGTTTCCATCACACGATACAAAAACATAGCTCTGTGTTAGGTTTATTCACCAACAGATGAACGAGGATACATATGTTTCCATCACATGCTGCAAGAACGTGGCTCTGTGTTAGGTTTATTCACAACAGAAGATCGAGAATACATATGTTTCCATCACACGATACAAAAACATAGCTCTGTGTTAGGTTTATTCACCAACAGAAGATGGAGAATACATATGTTTCCATCACATGCTGCAAGAACGTGGCTCTGTGTTAGGTTTATTCACCAACAGAAGATCGAGAATACATATGTTTCCATCACATGCAGCAAGAACGTGGCTCTGTGTTAGGTTTATTCACCAACAGAAGAACGAGGATACATATGTGTCCATCACATGCTGCAAGAACGTGGCTCTGTGTTAGGTTTATTCACCAACAGAAGATCGAGAATACATATGTTTCCATCACATGCTGCAAGAACATAGCTCTGTGTTAGGTTTATTCACAAACAGAAGAACGAGGATACAAATGGTTCCATCACACGATGCAAGAACATAGCTCTGTGTTAGGTTTATTTACCAACAGAAGATCGAGAATACATATGTTTCCATCACATGCTGCAAGAACGTAGCTCTGTGTCAGGTTTATTTACCAACAGAAGAACGAGAATACAAATGGTTCCATCACACGATACAAGAATGTAGCTCTGTGTTAGGTTTATTCACCAACAGAAGAACGAGGATACAAATGTTTCCATCACACGATACAAAAACATAGCTCTGTGTCAGGTTTATTCACCAACAGAAAAACGAGGATACAAATGGTTCCATTACACGATACAAAAACATAGCTCTGTGTCAGGTTTATTCACCAACAGAAGAACGAGGATACATATGTTTCCATCACACGATACAAGAACATAGCTCTGTGTCAGGTTTATTCACCAACAGAAAAACGAGGATACAAATGTTTCCATCACACGATACAAAAACATAGCTCTGTGTCAGGTTTATTCACAAACAGAAGAACGAGGATACAAATGGTTCCATCACACGATACAAAAACATAGCTCTGTGTCAGGTTTATTCACCAACAGAAAAACGAGGATACAAATGTTTCCATCACACGATACAAAAACATAGCTCTGTGTCAGGTTTATTCACAAACAGAAGAACGAGGATACAAATGGTTCCATCACACGATACAAAAACATAGCTCTGTGTCAGGTTTATTCACCAACAGAAAAACGAGGATACAAATGTTTCCATCACACGATACAAAACATAGCTCTGTGTTAGGTTTATTCACTAACAGAAGAACGAGGATACAAATGGTTCCATCACACGATACAAGAACATAGCTCTGTGTCAGGTTTATTCACCAACAGAAAAACGAGGATACATATGTTTCCATCACACGATACAAAAACATAGCTCTGTGTCAGGTTTATTCACTAACAGAAGAACGAGGATACAAATGGTTCCATCACACGATACAAAAACATAGCTCTGTGTCAGGTTTATTCACCAACAGAAAAACGAGGATACATATGTTTCCATCACACGATACAAAAACATAGCTCTGTGTCAGGTTTATTCACTAACAGAAGAACGAGGATACAAATGGTTCCATCACACGATGCAAAAACATAGCTCTGTGTTAGGTTTATTCACCAACAGAAAAACGAGGATACATATGTTTCCATCACACGATACAAAAACATAGCTCTGTGTCAGGTTTATTCACTAACAGAAGAACGAGGATACAAATGGTTCCATCATACGATTTAAGAACGTAGCTCTGTGTCAGGTTTATTCACCAACAGAAGAACGAGGATACATATGTTTCCATCATACGATGTAAGAACGTAGGTCTGTGTTAGGTTTATTCACCAACAGAAGAACGAGGATACAAATGGTTCCATCATACGATGTAAGAACATAGCTCTGTGTTGGGTTTATTCACCAACAGAAGAACGAGGATACAAATGTTTCCATCACACGATACAAAAACATAGCTCTGTGTCAGGTTTATTCACTAACAGAAGAACGAGGATACAAATGTTTCCATCACACGATGCAAGAACATAGCTCTGTGTCAGGTTTATTCACCAACAGAAGAACGAGGATACATATGTTTCCATCACATGCTGCAAGAACGTAGCTCTGTGTCAGGTTTATTCACCAACAGAAGAACGAGGATACAAATGTTTCCATCACACGATACAAAAACATAGCTCTGTGTCAGGTTTATTCACCAACAGAAAAACGAGGATACAAATGGTTCCATTACACGATACAAAAACATAGCTCTGTGTCAGGTTTATTCACCAACAGAAGAACGAGGATACATATGTTTCCATCACACGATACAAGAACATAGCTCTGTGTTAGGTTTATTCACCAACAGAAGAACGAGGATACAAATGGTTCCATCACACGATACAAGAACATAGCTCTAAACACTCTGAGTAGAGTTTTAAATACTGTACAATGATGGAATGATCAACTATTCATGAGGTTACTCCCTTCAGATTTCCTATCCTAACCTCTCTTCTACATGGCATGAATTTCAATGCTCCAGCAAAATCCCCAAGAGGGGAAAGGGGAACCTCATACTGTAACCCTGCTTTTAAACTTATCAAAACTCATCTTTCAGCGGCCATGTTAACCGAGTGACTTCAAAGATCTTAGAATTTGACTCTTTAAGGGTCTTGCTAATGACTTTCGAACAGAAAGAAACTCCCTTCAGATTTCCGAACCTAACCCATGTTCTACTTGGCCTGAATGCTCTAGCAAAAGCACCTAGCGGGGAAAAGGGGAACATATCCCATTTCCCTGCTTCTTAACCAATAATAACTCATCTTTCAGCGGCCATTTCGACTGATCTCCTTCAAAGATCTAAGCATTTGACTCTTAAGAGTCAAGCTAATTAGCATATGTCCTTCGAATATGTCTGATATAAATAACACAAATTAACTGTTTTTGGTATTTGGTCTTCTTTAATTATCAGCAATTTTTTTATCAATTATTTTCACAAAATCAAAAAGCATATTTCGAGGGAAAACACATTAAACGAGAAAACGTTATCTTACGTTTATTTTATAATATCATTGACAAATGTCGCTTTACAACGGCGTCGTTGATTGCACAACTAGATTCAATTGCAACCAATCAGGACACTCCATTTCTGCACTCGGATTCAGGCGATATAGAACAGAGGTTAGGGTAATCTGAAGGAAGCAACCTCTGTGGGAAGAGAATGGTTGTAAGGAGACTCAGCTCGGAGCCCTCCCTTCATTTTTCTCAACAGCATGTCTCAGTTTCTCAGCGTACTCTTCGTACAGTAAGAGGCTGACCATTGATTTAGTACAAGTACAATCTTGTTAAACATTGTTTTTAGTCAATTCGAATCATTTGTAATTGATTAATTTCATGCAAATTCCAAAAATTGAATTCAGCTCAGCCTTATGATTTTCGAATTCGATTCTGGTAAAAAAAAAACAATTAGCCGTCGAGAAAGTTGAAAACCCCAAAAAGGCACACCGACAGATGATGATTATTCAATAAACCAAACCAACGTTGGTTGAACTACTCTTACGATGTTTAAGTAGTCCTCCGAAAATTAATTCCCTGTTCCGTTTTCGGGGAAAATTTAAAAGTCTTTGAAAGACGTTGAAACCCCAAAAAGGCGTATGTATATTGCTTGTTTGTTACAAATACAGGCGAGTTACGTTATAAGAATGACGAATAGCGGTTGTGTGTAAACTATTTTTTTTCAAACTTTGTATCGCCTTCTTATTGTGAAACATTGGACGATGGACACCTTCTGTTATAGCTCTCAGATAATAAGAAGATTGCATGGCAAGAATTTTACAAAGAGCAAGAAGGCCCAAGGGTTGAACACCCTGAACATTATGTATAGCCAAATTTTCAACGAAAAGCACACTATATGGCCAGTTTTCCTCTCCTTTAAAACCAGCTTTTGAGCTATTTTTCACTTTATTGTCAGATTTCCCCTTTAAATTGAAGACTTGAGCATCATAAGGGCTAAAGTGCAACCATATTTTTGGGACACTACATACTTTTATGATCCATACTTCATATAGTTTTGCCCTGAACTAGTATTACGTCAAAGCACTCGGACTAACATCCTCGTGCTTTAACTAAATAGTTCAGGGCAAAACTATACTTTATTACAAAACACATTGGGGTACAGCGAACTTTATTTCTTAACTTGAACGCGATTGCTCAATGTAGCGCTGCGTAGAAAAGCGAGCAAACCTCGAGAAATCGCAGTGTCGTTCAGGAGGAATGGGCGCTCAATGTAGCGCTCAAAAGCGATTATAAGCGCTCGCTGTTATGGAACAGAGCCACGATGTCTGCTGGCAATCAGGAGGGCTATGGGTAGGGTTACAATTTATTATTGGAACTTTTTTGGGTGCTAACTGTTTATTTTGCGCTCAAACAAAGTTAATTTCTTTGTTTTTACTTGTGAAGATGCATTATGTACTTCACCCTTGAAACCTATTTTCCTTTTTTCAAGAACTAAAAGCCTTAGAATTCTGAAATGTTGTATACAGGCACCTTGGACAACGTGGATTGCAGATTGTAGATTTGTTAACCATCTGACGACTACTTATGGAAAATACAATTTTCAAACTAATATTATGTATTATTTAAAACCAGATGAGCTACAGAGCCGATGGAGTCTATTTTCTTTGAGTACAGGAATAGTTCTGTCACTCTCAAAGGAAGGACAATTAATTACGAAAAAAGGAATATACTCATATATGGATTTGCAGGGGAAGGTTTACTTGACAAAAATACTCACGTAAGTAGATATACGTAATATGCAAATATATATTTTACATGACCGTCAGCATTCTCTTCCCACAGAGGTTAGTCCCTACAGTTTTCCGGTTCTATCCTCTGTTATATTACGCTTGAAATTGAGAGCAGAACCTAAGTCCCCTAGCGGTGTAAAGAGACATCTCATACCGTATCCCTGGTTCTTAACCAATGAAAACTATTCTTTATCTGGCCATGTCGACAGGGTAACTTCATAGATCGAGGCATTTTACTCTGAAGGGTCTTGCTCATTAGCATATGTCATTTCAATATGTCTGATGTAAATAACGCAAATGAACTGTTTTTGGTATTTGTCTCTGATTTGGTCTTCTTTTTTATAATTATGTTTATGATCAATAGTTTTCACAAAATCAAATAGCATAGTTCGAGGAAAACACAGAAAACACAGGAAAACGAGAAAACGTTGGCCTTACGTTTATTTTATCATCATGACGTGTCATTGGCAAATGTCACTTTTACAACGGTGTCGATGATTGCACAACTAGATTCAATTGCAACCAATCAGGACACTCCCTTCCCGCTCCCGATTTCGAGCGTAATGTAACAGAGGGTAGAACCGGAAAACTGTAGGGACTAACCTCTGTGGGAAGAGAATGGACCGTCAGAGGTAGTGTAAATTTGCTCACATATGCATTTTTGCGTTTATATGAACAAAATACACACCGGGGTCAAATATGCACACGTAAGTATTAATACATACGTATGTAAACGGCTGCATGAACAATACTTGTATCCTTTTCAATCACAAATACACGCTGAATATACGCTATACAGAATAGCTGAAGGTTGATTTGGTACGTGTTCAAATGTACATGTATACCACACAAACACGTTAATTTGGCAATGGTTTGAAGAATGTTAAGAGAATAGTGGAGTACAATCTCTTCCCACAGAGATTACACCCTTTTCATTTGGGATCGGAAATATGAAGGGGGTAACCTCTGTGGGAAGAGAATGTGTGGAGTAGTGCAGTGTTATAAAGCCGTACTTCCCCCTTTGAGTTGAGGGTGAAATCTCACAATATGCAGACATATTCCCCCGGGGAAAATTTGGCAAGGGGGAATCATTACTACCGGTAGTAGCATTAGCAGCGGCAGCAGTAGCAGTAGCAGTAGCAGCATTAGTAGTAGTAGTAGCAGCAGCAGTAGCAGCAGCAGCAGCAGCAGTAGCAGTAGTAGCAGCAGCAGCAACAGTAGTAGTAGTAGCAGTTGTAGTAGTAGTAGTATAGCGGTAGCAGTAGTAGCAGTTGTAGTAGTACTGCTACTACTACTAGTAGTAGTAGTAGTAGTAGAAGTAGTAGTAGTATATCAGTAGCGGTAGCAGTAGCAGTTGTAGTAGTAGTAGCAACAGTAGTAGTAGCAGTAGTAGCACCAGCGGTTGTAGTGGTAGGAGTAGTAGTAGTAGCAGCAGCAGCATTAGCAGTAGTAGTAGCAATAACAGTAGTAGTAGTAGTAGTAATAGTAGCAATAGTAGCAGCAGTAGCAATAGTAGTAACAATCGTAGTAGTAGCAGCAGTAGTAGTAGTAGTAGTAGCAGAGGTAGTAGTAGTAGTAGTATAATAGCTCTCACCTGCAATAACTCGTCAACTTTGTGATGAGAAATAAGGCTGATTACTGGATTGTATAGTTATTTTACGGATGCTTCGTTTCTCGTGAATGTTCAGAGGTATAATCCAGAAAATGATGACTGGTTGGGTTTACAGTTTTCTTATCAACCCGAGTACATCTTATTATCATAAGGAATCATTCATTTATCACTCAATATTATGAGTTTGACATCAATTTGGGTTATCCTCCTTCGCTCCCCCCCCCCCCCAATTTTGGTACACATAATCCAATTAATAAATAGAATATAGCAAATATAGGCCTACGTTTTGCAGAAATTCGTCTTGAAGACTTAGCTAATTCCACAAATATGTTGGCGATCGAAACTGTCTTGTGTTGACTATCAAAAAAAACACTTGGGCTAAAAATAGTTGAAAATCTCTCTCTCTCTCTCTCTCTCTCTCTCTCTCTCTCTCTCTCTCTCTCTCTCTCTCTCTCTCTCTCTCTCTCTCTCTCTCTCTCTCTCTCTCTCTCTCTCTCTCTCTCTCTCTCTCTCTCTCTAAATATATATATATATATATATATATATATATATATATATATATATATATATACAAAACCATAAAAATTAAAAAGTGGGTACGAGGTCGTTTACGAATTAGCCGCATCCCCTCTCACAGCCACGGGACTAGTAAGTGAGATTTTATTGGCGATTCTGTAGCTTTTCCTTGAAATGTTTCTTTTTATCCCACCGGTATGTAATACGTATAGGTTAATCACCCGAACAAGGTAGTTATTTAGATTAACTATGCGAGGGCGTTAGCCCGAGCAGAGTTAATCTAAATAACTATCGCAGTTTTGGGTGATTAAACGGCTTATACCACGTGGGAATATTGTTTTTACGTACGTTTAATGAATGAGATGTAAAGAAAATGATCATTACAAGTGAAAAAAAATGTTTTTTTAATTCAAATAATTGCCCTAGGGCGGTTATCAAGGTTATGTGAAATAACCCCTCTGAGAACAATAGACATAACGGACCCTAGTGGTATAACGTGGGATATTCATCACCCCGTCCGTCCGTCCGTAATCATTTCGTTTCCGGAGCAGAACTCGAAAACCATTTATCATATCTTTCTGAAACTTCAAATATGTATTACACATTTACTGGAGTGGTGCCTTTTGAAAATTTTCAGATTTAAAAAAAGAAAATTGTTTTCGTTTCCATGGAAACGTGTTGAAATTGAACTCTGTTCAGGGATATGTTCGTTTCCGGAGCAGAACTCAAAAACCACCCGTCATATCTTTCTGAAACTTTGCACATGCTTTACCTATTTACTGGAGTGGTGCCTTTTGATATTTTCAGGTTTTTGAAAAAAAAAAAAAACAATTCTTTTCCATCGAAACGTGTCGAAAATGCAGGGTTAGGTTTGTTGCCGCAGCAGAACTCAAAAACCGCTCAAGGTATCTTTCTGAAACTTCACATGTGTATCCCCCACCTTCTGAAGAGGTGCCTTTTGATATTTATACATTTCTGAATTTTTCCCCCCTTTTTTCACGGAAATGTGTTGGATTTGGACTCTGTTCTACGATAGCTTACTTTCCGGAGCAGATGGGTCATATCTTTCTCAACCTTTGTATGTGTATTATCAATTCTTTGTGTATTATCCATACTATATTGGTATCTTTTCAGATTTAAGATATGCAGATTTATTATCCCACCGGTATGTAATACCGTGGGATATAGTCGTCACCCTGTCCGTCCGTAATCATTTCGTTTCCGGAGCAGAACTCGAAAACCGTTCATGATATCTTTCTGAAACTTCCCATGTGTATGACCCACCTACTGAAGTGGTGCCTTTTGATATTTTGAGATTTCTGAAAATTTAATTTGTTTCTGTTTCCATAGAAACGTGTTGAATTTGGATTTTGTTCAGAAACAGGTTCATTTCCGGAGAACAGATCCAAAACTCTTCATCATATCTTCCTGAAACTTTGCATGTGTATTACCCAGTAACTGAAGTGGTGCCTTTTGATATTTTCTGATTTCTGAAAAAAAATTTTTACCGTTTTCATGGAAATGTGTTTGATTTGGACTTTGTTCAGAAATAGGTTTGCTCAGGAGCAGAACTCCAAAACCCTTCATCATATCTGAACTCAGCATGTGTATTAACCACTAACTGAAGTAGTAGATATACAATTATCTGTCAAACATGTGTTTTACAAATAATGTGGGACCGGTGGGATATGTCATCTTCTGATGACTCTTGTTAATACTAGTCGAATCAATAAAGGTGATAGTAAGGATTTCTGATCGAAAAACGGACAATGCACCGCGGCTGACGTGCGTCAAGTAGGCAAACGTAATATTTAAATTTTATTCATAACAGATAACTAGGATTGCCAAGGCAATACTTAGGTCTTCACGACTTCTGCTTGACCTTGAACTCCATTTTGTACCCTCGTTTATTCATCAGTTTCTACGCTTTAAAATGAGGTATCAAACATGTCTCTATATTCAGTAGTTTTTTACAAAAATTCTCCAAAGACAATAACCCTCTGAAAATTGAACAATTGCTTATTAATGGACCCCTACATGATCTTTCTCACGATTAAGACAAAATGGTTAATATTTCCATACTGAGGTGTAACATTGAGTATGTTGTGCTTCAATTTCTTCTTTAGTAGATGTTATCATCATTTAGATTGCATACATAAGTAATGTGTTATGTTCTTCTGAATATTCAAGAAAATACTCAAAAATGCTAAAATGTGAACCCATAGTGAACGTTTGCGATGTTCGGAGCTCAACTTTCAACTTTTTGATTAAAGGGTATGAGAGATACATGTTTTAACGTTATTGTCCTAAATAAATAACATCTCTACTTTAAATTGAACCATTTAACATAATGGTACCTTCCGTGGTCTCAGATAAAACATTCTCTAAAGAAAATACCATTTGAAAAGTCTGAATTTGAAAAGTCTCAATATTTTGTGTATATGTCAAAATTGTGTCTTAACTATCAACTTTTATATGATAATAATATGTAATGGAATTGTTACGCTGATTATAAGGAAGAGATTTCACTAAGTAACTATGACCTACATTTATTGTTGACAGAGTTATGCCCCTTTGAACATATTGCGGTAAAAAGACTTTTTAAAAATTGTCTATATTAATTGGCCGATTTCTCAAATTCAGGGACAAAATTGAAAAAATCGGCGTTCATAGGTTTTTTCGGAATTCATTTAGCTTCAAAATGAGCTATCACACTTAGCTGTATGTTTAACCGTTATTTAGAAGAAGATTTTCAAAGACGCGTACCCTCAAAACCGCGAAAGTGCACACAATTTTAAGTTTTTTGAAAATAGCCAAAAATCTATTTTTACGGCCAAAAACCACTATAGTCCTTATCGATGAGGAATGTTATTGCCCATATAGTGGTGAAAGTTTTGTGCAAATATCTTGATTAGTTCTCGAGATATTAAGGTTTAAAGGTTTGACTTCAAGGGGAAATAACTCGCGAAAGAAGTCGTAAATCCAAAATCTGGCTCGTAGTGCACCTGTTCAGGATACAGACTATCATCTCTGAAAATTGCATGTAAATTGCTTGAGCCGTTACGCGGGAATCCTGCGGACAAAATTCGGTTCAAATAATGAATAAAAAAAACCCATGATAATAACAATAGGTCTTCCAGACATACGTCTAAAGATAAAATTGGGCTGGTAACATTACTGTTAATACTCTAAGTACTATGCATGTAAATGGGACGTGTGCTTTCGGCTACTTTATCTATTATGGGTTATTTCTTGATTTCATTAGAAACAAGTAATTATTACTATATTTGACGATTGGGAATGAATATGTAAGTCGATTAAAATCATTCGATATTGAATCAATATGCTATTCAATATTTTATATTTGTTCAAATACACATTGGTAGCTGAAATTGCTTCTTCAAATGGGCTTTCGGACATTGTTTGGTATTGAAGGTAAAAATTCATCAAATATAGAAATCATATGGTAGTTCAAGTTGTCGGTATAATTTACGTTCTTTGACTTTAAATCGACGACGCATCATTGCTGTAGGATGTCATAAAAAAAACAGAAAGGCATATTTCATTCGTCTAGTTAATGAGATTCTAAAACGACGATTTTTAAAAGTACTGAACTATGAACTATGATAATGAAGAATAGATACGATTTTATGGATATACCACTTCTGTATTTTTTTAAGGCGACGTTTCGACATAGGTTCTAATGTCGTTGTCAAGCAAGTGGTACACAAGTCGGGAAACAGCCGGGTTATATACATGAATTGTTTTTACAAGAGATTGGAGATGAGTTGTTTATACAATAAATAGAGTTGATGGACAAAGGTTGAATAGCTAATTGAGTGGAAGTCAGTTAGGTGATGTACAGAGACTGCATAAAGGATCAGTTAGGTGATTGGAAGCCAAGTGAATGTTTATACAATAGAAGAGATTGGTCTCGTCTATTGTATAAACATTAGAACCTATGTCGAAACGTCGCCTTCAAAGAATAAAGAAGTTGTATATGCATAAAATCGAAAGCCAATCAAACAAACTATGATAATGTTTCAAAAATAACAAATGAAGTTTAGCTGGCTTCTGAAGACATAGTGTAACCTATGTTTCAATCGTGTTCATCACTCGTTGAGTAAAATATCTTACATTGTTGTTACAGGTATCGTTCCTGATTGTTTTCGTGATATCGATTTGTGTGTGCAGACATATATCACTCAAGTTATGGACAAACAAGGTAAATATAAATGGGCAATGAGGGCCAAAAGGTAAATATAAATGTGAAACTAAAAAGGTAAGATTAAATGTGCAACGTGAACCAAAAAAGGTAAATATAAATGTGCGATGTGGACCAAAAAGGTAAATATAAAAGTGACATAAAAACTAAAAAGGTCATTTTAAATGTGCAATGCTGATCAATAAGTAAATATGAATATGCAACGTGGGCCAAAATATTAAAATTAAATTTACAACGTGCTGACAGAGCCCTCTTTCGAAACAAATGTAAGCTCAGACGTCAGATTCAAGTTTCTTAAAATTTAAAATAGGGATTTTGGGAATTGTTTTTCTTAGGAAAAATCTCACACATCACATTTTTGACACCATTTTCTTCCCACAGAAAGAAACTCCCTTCAGATTTCCGAACCTAACCCATGTTCTACTTGGCTTGAATTCTCTAGCAAAAGCACCTAGCGGGGAAAAGGGGAACTTATCCTATTCCCCTGCTTCTTAACCAATGATAACTCATCTTTCAGCGGCCATGTCGACTGAGTGACTTCAAAGATCTAAGCATTTGACTCTTAAGAGTCGAGCTAATTAGCATATGTCCTTCGAATATGCCTGATGTAAATAACACAAATGAACTGTTTTTGGTATGTGTCTTTGATTTGGTCTTGTTTATGATCAATAGTTTTTACAAAATCAAAAAACATATTTCGAGGAAAACACATTAAACGAGAAAACGTTTATCTTAACCTTATGATATGTCATTGGCAAATGCCACTTTTACAAAGCCTTGCTGATTGCAAACTAGATTAAGTTTTAACTCACTCCATTTCTGCCTTCGGATTCAGGCCATGTAGAACAGAGGTAAGGATTGAATATTTGAAGGGAGTAACCTCTGTGGTAAGATAACTCATTTTCACTGTTTCCATAGTGTCCCCATATTTTGCATATCTACAGGGTGCAAAGTATCTTTTCTTCACGACATAAGCCGCCATATCATATGTATACTGATGAATGTCGGGTTCTTTTAGGAAATAATGTGGGAAAGGGTACCGTTACATGGAGGGTTATACTTTGGTGACATGAAAGAACTGCAAAGAATGTTATACACTTTAATGTTAAACGAATTGACGTCACTATGACACAAATCTCATCTAAATCAGATCGAAAGTAAAACTCATACCTCGTTTGTTGATATGGATACTACCCCGCATAGGCCATGCCTGGTGATCTTCACTGTCAACTAATAACATACATATATGGACTCGAACATTTGGTTTTTGCACAGGTAGATTAGGCCAGTAACATGACGTTCGGTAAAGTAAGTAATAGTAATAGAAAGTAATAGTATATGTATAATGCGCACATATACATGCACAATGCATGCTCAAGGCGCTACACAATTATTACCCTGAAGGAATCGTACTTTCGGTGCTGCCTATGAGGCGCTCCGCGCGACCGATAAGGTCCATATATACGTTCCCATATCCAGGTACCCATTTGTACAGCTGGGTGAACTGAGTGCAATGGGGATGAAGTGCCTTGCCCAAGGACGCAACACAGTATTAAGACCCAGGTCACAAATGTTTGGTGTCTCCACCGGGATTCGAACCCGGGTTGTCGGCGTGAGAGGCAGACATGCTAACAACTACACCACTGTGCTCTACAAAGTACAATACCTTCATATGACCTTGAAAATATCCATGATCAACAAAATTGTTTAGTGTCTGTGCATACAGAAAACATGAATTGAAACTACATTTTGAAGAAATTGGCTGTCCAAGTATATAGTCAGGTCAATTTATGAAAAAAATAGGTTTGGTGAGACGAATCCACCTGCACAAGCCTTCATAACAGGATCACACTGTTAGGTAACAATATGTAACTATGATAACCAAGTTTTACTAAATTGTTGCATGAACTTGACACGTTGTTTTATGTTATGCTGCATAAATTGTTCCCAAATAAAGATACACTATTTTGAATGTGCTTAAATGATTCATTGGCCCCTAAAACCTACAAATAGACACAAAGATCATTACATTTGAGTCGGTCGTTACCGAGTTATGGTATTTTTAAGGTTACGGCGGCCATCTTGGACGCCATCTTGAAAAAAAAACACTTTTGCGAGGGTCCGACTTTGGTAGACTTTTAGTATGTTATAAAGTACACCGAACCCTACCAGAATCAGTTGAGAAACCTTTTGTTGCAATTTTTTGGGGGTTAAACCATATTTTGACCTGACTAATAACGATTCCTTGAAAATATTGAAGAGAAGGTGAAAAACGTGTGGAAGACGGGGCAGGAGTTTGGAGAATGTTACAATGTATCAATGACTTAACAACGCTCACACTAAGGCTGACTGACGATATGCATCTGATCAGTGCCGGTATATATAGTTGCATTTCTGTTTACAAGTGTTGTCAGACTAGTATAAAGTCCAAGTATTAAGATTCCTGAGGTTTTTTGTTCCAGAGAAGAAGATGAAAATAGGTTTTAAGTCATGGCCTGTGAGGCCCTAATTTTGGGCCCAAGGGTCACCAAATCTACAATTTAGATTCTCCATTGGCCAAGGAGTATGTACATAAAATTTCAGCTCTATAGAGACTGGTTCTGGAGAAGAAGTCGATATAGCCAGAAGTTTACAGACGGATGGACGGACGGATGGATGGAGGGATTGACGGACGGCTGGACGGACGGACGCCGGACACAATGCCATGCCATAAGCCCATCGGGCCTTTCAGGCCAAATGAGCTAAAGATGAGATTGGTTAAACACTGACATGGCTTAAAACGTTGTCATTTAAATTAAAAAATACGTACATTTATTTATTCATTTGCCAAGAACATTTTAATAACGCGTCAATCAAAGTGAAACATGCTGATGTCAATCGATATTTTGTAACTAACGCGGTAAAGCATTCACTTGAATTGAGGTATATACTTTGGCAAAATGTAACATTTCATGAATGCATTTTGATCGTCTTACGAATAATCATACACTATCTATCCCACTGTACGTTGTCATTTGGTTTACAAAGCGTCATAATTAACATTTGACGCAATCACTCTGTATATAACACCATATTCCCACAGAGTTTACTCCTTTAGAATTTCGATCGTAACCTCTGTTCTACTGCGGCTAACTTTCAATTGAACCATTATCCATTATAAATGAAAAGAACCAAATTCTATTTTAAATGAAAAGACAAAGACATAAAAAAAATGTAGATAATCTCTCTCTCTCTCTCTCTCTCTCTCTCTCTCTCTCTCTCTCTCTCTCTCTCTCTCTCTCTCTCTCTCTCTCTCTCTCTCTCTCTCTCTCTCTCTCTCTCTCTCTCTCTCTCTCTCTCTCTCTCTCTCTCTCTCTCTCTCTCTCTCTCTATATATATATATATATATATATATATCTAACTCTTAAGTATATTCGTGATTAACCTATGTGTATTGTAACTATTTACTTCTCTATCAATAAACTTTCGTTTGTTTCTCTTTACTAACACTATTAACTGACATTACTTAATTTCCAAAACCCGTCCTGTATATTTATTATGTATTATATCTGAATAGCTATTTCAGACTGAAATGAAGCACTATCAACAAATGACAGGTGCGTGTTGGAACACGTGACTGTATAGTCTCACGGGTAACACCATGTGAATGAAAGAACGCTGTGCACCAATCAACTCTCCCCAACACAAGCTATCACCTGTCCACAACTAGTGGAAACAAGCTGAAATGGCCGGCCACGCGAATTAATATTTGATATAATAAACTCGGAACCATTATCAGAAAAATATGGCAGACCCAAGATTGTATGACCGGTTTCGACTGAGCCTTCAATATCGAACATGTACAAGGGGCTTTCTAATTAGACCCTCTATACAGGGTGTCGCTGAATATACATAGGGTGGGGAAAACTAACCTGTAAAGATGTTATTTTAACATGTTAAGATATTGTTTAATGTTATAAAGTTTTCAGTGTTTCCATGGAGCGTAATTATGTTTGCTATGTAGGCCTACAATAGTGAACGCTTATGACAGTGTTGATTTATGCTATGGTACAAAAGTAAACGCTTGTATCAAAATTATTTGATTATTTTCAACCATATGGGTAGTTTATTACCCATATGGTTGAAAATAACCGGGTTAATATTTTCGATACGAGCACATGTGCACATATCACGCTTGCCTAGCAACTATTGTCAGTGCGACGTTATAAAACAATTGTTCGTGACGTCGGAAGAGAAGGACTGTTTCCTGACTATTTTTACGCGATTCGAATTGAATATAATAAAGAAACTATTACACTCGAAAGAGTACCATATAACTTTTAAGAAACTCATGCAATTTTTTGTATAACCCTGAGGCTCGCTTTCGCTCCGGCAATGCAATAATTTCCACTAATTTCATAAAAATCACATTACACTTCATCGTTAAATAATCTCTATGTTTTATATATATATACAACATTCGAACAAAAAAATAGGAATATTTTCTGAATAAAACATTCGTTGAAGCAAGTAATTAGATGGATATAGGGGAGACCGGGGCAAAGCGCGCCCCTTAACTTTGCAAGGCATTTTTTTGAAACTATACAATTTTCAGCTGCGTATCTTTAGACATTCGGGGGAACTTAGTTATATAGTATGAAATTAACACACTCTTTTACTTCTGGTCACCATCGTTTTCGGCTTAGAAGGAAAACAGTTTTTTTTTAACGTGGGCCACTTTGCCCCGTGGTCCGGGGCAAAGTGGCCCATGGTGGGCGCTTTGCCCCGTCTTCCTAATGTGGGTTGAAACGACGTTGACGTTTTTTGAAACGGTAAACACGAATATGCTATTCACAGTTCATAATTAACTGTACAGAATACCATTGTATACTTTAAGTCAATTGCTTTTTAATTCTACCCCAGAAACAGAACCAACTTTTGGATGAACGGATTATAGGCCTATATGCCGAGAACAGAAAAAAGATAACAGTTTATATAAAAAATCTAATGACGTGCAAAATAACGTCCAGACATTTTAAAAAGAGCAGAAAATGATATATTGATGTCGTAGAAAGTATATTGTGAATGCATTTGATAGACACATGTTTTGTAAACTAGTACTCACAATTTCAACCTTCAGAGTATGATACTTTTATTTATTCAGACTGTTCAAATACACATGGGGTGTTAAAATCGCTTTTTCAAGATGTTTTTTAGCCACAATATTTGCTTTTAAGTTTAAAAAATTAAAAAGTAGATATTTAAGTACTAAAAGGTGTCTTCAACATAAATAACTTCTTGGATTTCAATGTGTTGACGCATCATTACTGTAGGATGGCACAAAACAAGCCAAAAACTGCTTTTGACTCTTCTATCTCGTCAAATTAAGGAGATTAAAAAAAACAACTCTTTAAACGTGTCTCATAAATATGAAGAGATAATTTTTGAAAATTCATGTAAAGTATGCTGTTTCAGTCGAATTTTTCGCCAGTGGATTGAAATATATTGCATTTTGTAGGGGGACGTTTCTTTTGCACGTGAATATATTTGGGGACGTCTTATGTTCTAGTGAACGGCAACCACACTTGTCAAAACGTAACAAAACAAAAAAGGAACAAATTTAACACTTGCAGAAAACACATTTCCAAGTGCAAACGTTTAAATACCCTTCGAAGGTCTGATAAAACAAAGAATGGCCTATTGTTAGCATAACTATTAAAGACGTTCCTACCAATTGTCCATGTCCAGAAACATTTAATATCAAATAATCTTTCTATCTTAATAAAGAAAGGTAATGGTTTTTTAGCTGTATGAATAGTTTCTGTTTTATGGTGATAATCATATTTGCTATATAACCGTATATAAATTTAGATGAATGATGTAATAAAATAAAACATATTTTTTACACTGAAGAGTTATCTTCCTTTGCCAATTGTTTTTCATAAATATTGAACTTTTGCACCAAATATCTCAGAAAATAGGTCCGTGACATATATGTTTATAAGTCTTCAGCAGTACATTTTCATATTTGAATTGTTAATTGTTTTCATACTTGAATCGTTTTTAATTTTTTTTCTATTCTTGAACAGGACTTTTGACGTTATTTCTGCAGAATCCATTGTCGATATTGTATTTTTATCATATAAGGCTAACACAATTAAACTTACAAATTACATAAATCCCTTTTCTATTCTAGTAACATTCCATTTTTAAAGAAAACAACACTAACGTAACACAACAACTCTGAATGATGACCATAATGTTTATTAAAGTAACTAACAAAATTAAACAAGCGTGCCCTGACGGTTTTTGAGATATTACTACAATAAATATCATTTTGCAGAAAAAAGGTTCGTAATATGCACTTTTCCCCTTTGAATTTTTAAAAATACATATTCAGCTTGCACCATGCCAAGTTACCGAATTTTTTCATTTATTTGGATTATTGGTGGAAAGAGTGGCCTTTAAAAGGTATTAACCTGACACTGATTAGCTTATTCTGAAAATACATTTGAAGGCCCAACATAACATAAAATGCATTGGGGCAAAGCGCGCCGGGGGCGGCGCGCTTTGCCCCAAAGCATATACCTTTTTAAAATGGAAATAGAAGAAATTAGACCGGACACCAAGTGCATACAAACATGAAAATTGTAAGCTTAGATAATATATTTTCACCTAGAAAGTGATTTTTTAGCTCCGGTGATAAAGAATGTGTCTGTCAGTTATGATATTTGCTCCCGATTTTTACATGAAAACGTTCAATATCAAAGTTTTCGCCCTCCTGTCGATTTGCCGCTGACTGCTCATGACGTCATCCACTTGTACGTTGCTTTACGTCATCTGTGATGGGTAGATAGAAACTGATAGTGTCATCGGCTGTTCATTCTAAAAATAAACCGTTGGGTCACTTTGCCCCGGGGGCGCACTTTGCCCCGGTCTCCCCTACGTCTTTGGTTGAAAGCGTAGGCCTATAACCTAAAACTAATTAAGGTTCATTTACGCTGCACAAATGTGTCCAGGACAGTTCAAACCTTCAAACCTTATCTTTATTAAATGAAAGTTGTCTTTTAAAAGTTAGAGTAAGTGCTATTAGACTAATAGGCTTATAAATGATAGATTTCTAGGCCTATCTGAAGAATATTCTAAATAAACCAAGATTACCTAAGTCCTTTTGTAAACAAAATTAATATAACCAAAGATAGGTTCTATTTTATTACATTTCCTCAAAACAAGAATTTAAAATATTTGTTCACCTTGACATCCGTTTTTTGAAGTTAACTTTATGATACACTTGGCCCATAGGCTGAAGTTGTATCTTTCTAAGACCACCTGCGTTTGTTTGACATTTAGGCCGCGAGGTATGAACCAGCCAGAAATATCGCATTATAAAGTGACCTTCACCTTCCAAGTGGCCAGAGCGCGACTTGTTTTAAATATATGTACGGTTTCTTGTCTCACTGAGTATATTTATGGTTGCTTTAACCGATTACCTATACTAATCACACACGTAAATAAAGGAAATGGCAGTGTATAGTGTTGAACAGCAAAAATTAGTCTGGTGTGAGATTAAAAGGTCATAACCTCGTTTCGGAAACTGTACCACTAGTCGTCTGCGCATGTCCAGGAATCCGTACAGGAAGATAAGTTCACGAACAGTGGTTTGTGTTCTCTCAAATTTTTTGGTCGAGTACGAATGGACCATTTAATATTTACTTCAAGTGGTTTATCAAAACCTAAAATGAAGCCGTAAGGCAAGCCCAGGGCCTCTTTTCAGTCAGGTAAAAGTCGTTTGTGTTCACGCTGACCTGAAGTACTTTGTCAAATTCGGCCTATTTCTTCGTTCGTTGCCTCTCATGCAGGACGATCGTTCCAAGCTTTGTTTGTTTACTAAGATTTTTTTTAAAAACAAGTTTGAAATAAATGAGTTTGTTTGCATGATTTAACATGATCTTATAAAATACGCTAAAACATATAAACTGAAAGTGCATGATTCTGTCAGCTGTGTATGAAACGGATGTGTGCCTAAATATTCTATTTTTGTCTGTTGCCACATGCAGACGATGTCACAGAAGTTAGACCCCTTGGGTCATTCTTCAGGAGGGCACTGGCCTATCTAGTTATGTTTATATTAATGTTGAATCATAAGGCATTTCCACTGTTCATGTACATCAAAAAACAAAACGTAGATCATTTACCCATTTGAAAAAAATGGGTTTCAACGCGGATGTAAATGTTGACCTGATGATCAATAAGATAAGTGAAGAGTTGGTTCATCAAACATTTCTTTCCTTTTGTCCAGGCCATTTATCCTTCAAAGATAATATTCAGTTCACAAATTCTAAATTTCAAAAAGATGTCAAGTACCCTTAATGACCTGTGTTTAATATTGTTATACATGACCCAGCCAATGCCATGTTTCACTGTATTTACCTCTGTTAATTTGACCTTTTCCTGTTACTTTCTTGTGTTTGTCTAAATTGTATTTTTGTTTATATTGTATGTTTTGAAATACTCTTGCTTGTTTTACATGAAGTTAAACTTATGTAATAATATCTTACTATCGTCAAAGCTGTGACCTGTTTATCTGTTTTGTGATATTTTCCTGTCTCAAGTAGTCCTAGTTAGAATCCCCGTCTAATCATCTACCATAGGGGAAATCCCTACTTTATTGTATTGTATTTACTTCCTTCTTATAACATTACCTGTTCTGTTCTACAAGCTTGATAAGTGAAAATTTACTCAAGCAGAAATACCATTAATATTATATGTTTTTCTTCTAAAACAAATTTTAATCTTTTTACTGATCATGTAAAAACATTTAAAAAATAAACTAAACATTGACACAACCTGCTTCAATTTACAGACATGTTTGACCATCCTAGTGAGTTGATCTATTCTTCATTCAATTTCATGGTTATCACTGCATTTGATTTTCTTTACAGCAGTGATATGAACTGATTTTGCTGTTTGATATCAATTTATGCATATATCTATTCAAGTTTAAATAATTTTTCAGCTGTGGTTGTGGAGTTGGCGTAGACACTGACGGTGAGGGTAGCCCCGGGTGAGGGTACATTTACCGTAGTGGATCACTAAAGCATCAAGCTGGCTGACCAGCTGGACCGCGGGACATCGTCTTCACCCGACAACTCCCGTATGGCAGTTTGTCGGGTGCCGACCCCTCCTCCACCAGAAGTATCCTGTCCTGTAGCAGAGAACTGGTGTTATACTCAGGTGAGAATTACATAACATTATTAATTATTTCGATATTTTCCGTTTTTGCTTTAAGGTGAGAAATTCATAGACTAATACCTTGTTTATCTCATCGAATGAGGTAGAAAGGTTATATTTTAACGAGATGAGATGAACATGGTATTTGTCAAGAATTGACGGATATTCTATTTATTATATGATGTTATCCTTGTAATTACGTCCGAAAAGGGTCGTATTCATGCCGAACGGCCGCTAGGAACAGCCCGTCATCAAAGTAACACTGTGATGTCATAATCCAATTTGCTGCGTCTAGACCATTGACCATATGACGTCAAATTATATCAGTCACTGGTCGCAGTGAAAATATAAGTTATTTTCACTGTAGTTTGACAGACCGTTTTTTTCATTGATAAATCCCAGTATTTCATTGCACACCATATAATAAATAACATTATTAATTATTTTGATGATGGCCCAGTTACAGGTCCGAGACCCAATGTATTGGCACAAGTTGAAGTTGAAAGCGAATACAGCGGAAAACTCCGCTAATATGGAAATATTTAATGACAATATAAATTATCTCATTTCAGTCTTTTTGTGCAACAGTATACATCTCATTTCCATTGGAATCATAATTATAAACAAGATTGGTGAACAGACGGCACTGGTAAAAAAAAATTTAACGTGACAACTTTGTCTTTCACCAAATATGAGAGTGTTCATGCTCATACATATAACCTCTGTTTTTATCAACTCTCCCATATGCTTGATAACGGTATAAGGATCTATACCGAAACGTCGCTATTGTTAATAAAGAAGTTGATCATCCATAAAATTTTATCTTCTTCGTATGATCTTGGCAGTAAATGTTCTATACATGTCATACAATTGGTAGTTAATTAATAATTGGTAAAATTAGCATTGGTTTGCAGAGTACTTGTTTAATTTTAACGATATGATACCCTCAGAAAGTCTAATGGTTAATACTTTGATTAATTTTCGAGATTATTATTTCCACCATTTTTTATTGTTTCTGGAGTGCTCAATATGGAATTTGATCAAAACGTTATCAGGACAGTGCATGGGGTTATAATAAAACCATATCACTGTATATCACGGAGTAGATGCTGAATATAAAAAAAGGACAGCCCATGAAAAATTAATTCTACTGGTAAGTCAGTCTGATTAAAATAGATTTTTTTACGAAGAATAAAAGTTGCAAAATAGTACATTTATCGGGATGCGAACTCTTACTATTTGGCGGTTTCCTGGCAAAACCATCTGATAACAGCCTGTAGACTCCCATGTTCTGACGCAATTCAGTTAACCAATCACAGGTCCTCCAACAAAAGTTTTCGGTGCGCGAAGCTTTTCTTTCATGTATTCCCCATGCTTTCAAAACTGCAACCGTTTAGAAATTATGACGTGATTGGTCAGCTATTTGACTGGGTTTTGTCTGCGCTAAACTGATACGAAACATGCACCTATACAAGGGTGTCCTCAGACCTTGTGGCGAGGAATCTGTAGGACCAGTTCATATTTCGATTGCAGAATTAATTCCTTGGAACAGGGTCGATTTTAATCAAACTGCTGGTAACTTAAGTCTTAGAAATTCTTTTATTTTATAGTTTAACTCTAAATTGCAATTAAAAGTGCAAGTTCTAGCTATCAATTATTCAAATTTTCTGTCAACATATTTTCTTAATAATAACTGTCATCAAATGATTATTTCAGTACAGTTATATATTTTGATTAGAACAAGCAACACTATTGCATAAGTGATGTTAAACAATAACTCACTCACTCAAGAACAAAGTATTAAGAACAAATTTACCTATGGCCCTTTTCATCTTGTAATAATACGTTTTTTGCATGCAAAGCAAACTTTAGCCATGCATTGTTATTTTCTGTGTTTAAGTTTTATATTATTTAAATGATAACTGATACGAGCACAAATTGAGACATCTCACGGTCAACACAGGTTACTCATCACTAATACCATCAGATTCATAATCATTGATGTTTACACTTTTGCTCTACAGGTTAAAGTGATCAAATTTTCCTATATATGGACCATCAACAACTTCAGTTTCTGTCGAGAAGAAATGGGAGAGGTCCTCAAAAGTTCAACATTCTCAGCAGGAGCAAATGACAAATTGAAATGGTGAGTTATAGGCTGACGTATTTCTTATTGACTTGATATAATTTCTGAACTGAATTGTTATTTTTTTCCAATACACTTTGCAATAATGTTCAACAACTTCATCACACAAGTCTTTGTACATAATGAACTTCATACTTCCTGACTCGTTTATCCTTACTGATCAACTTTTATCTAATTTATTATCTCATATCTGCCCTGTTTGGATAACCTGGAAATTACCTTGTGTGAATGGCTGGTGCCTTGATAAGGTTAATTTCCACCCCTGTATTCAGTGACAATCAATTCGATTGGCTGTTAAAAAAGCTTCCATTTAGCACAAGGGGCGGATAGCACAATGGTTAGGGCATTCAACTTCTGATCAAGTGGTCCGCGGTTTGAATCCTGCCAGAGGCTCAGCAACTTTGTCTGCTGTAAAGAACTGTTCTATGTGCAGTAAGGTTTGGGTGCATTGCTGCACTGAATTTCAGTGCAGTACCACCCATGGTTTGCTAGTTCCATTCAGGTTTCATTGCAATACATAGCCACCATGGCATTGCAGGTTTTCTCCTTGCAAAAATAACAGCAACTGTGATATATGTGAAATACTCTTGAAAGCAGCGTTAAACCCCAAATCACCTCATCTCCAGTTAGCGCAAAAAAAATGCTGTAAGTCCATGACTTTCTGATATGTTAAAGATTTTTCAACTCCTGCATTTTAGAACTTTGTGAGTTGTGGCCCCTTGAGTTAACTTGTAAAGTGTTCCTACTGGCTTTTTTAACAGCCAGTCCACGGGACCGGCAGTCATTAAAAATACCGGTCCCCAGCAATATTATAAGCCAGTCCTAAAATGTTCATGTTTGGAAAAGACTAAGTATATGTTTTTATAAAAACAATAATAAATGTGTGCACTTGTGAACGAACTTCATATTGTTTATAAATATCAATGAAATGCTTGTCACATGACACTAACAGCAGGTGACGTAAGCAGGTACTAGAAGTTTTCCGACAGTCAAAAATAAAATCATGCATATCAATACAAATACTACAAATCAAATTGTTAGATTGTCAAAGTTCTTGATAAAAGGTAATGACATATTAATGTAATTTGATTTTAATTTTATGCTGATAATTTCTCAATTGCAATCATAGTATCCAGGTATCAACACAGTGCTATTTTAAGTTTAGACTAAAATCAATCTTTATTTTCTATCAGCAATAATCGTTTAATAAGTTATTGTGCTCTATCCTATTTGAACTATGCAATACAAAAATAAACCAGTCCCTCTTCTTGGGGAATCGCATGGAATTAGGTCAACACCTTGATTGACGTTTCCTGTCTGAAGTTGCCATGCAGCACTGATAAGCATTTGTTTTGATCAATTTATGAATTGTTTTAGGTGTAATTATAAGATTGACAAATGCTTATTTAGCATAAATACAAAATTAAGGACTTATTATTTTATATGCTTATTTAGGATCATTTCTGCACAAATACACAATTTTGAAATTGCCTGTCCTTGGGACCGACAGTAATGAGAAATACCAGTCCAGCTTTGAAAATTCCGGTAAAATACCGGCATTTACCGGTAAACAGGAACACTGTTGTACAAGTCTCTAATGGAGACCATAAATGAGGGGTCACACCTAACTTCTAATGCAACAGTCTAGAATCATAAATTGTAATAGAAACTACATGGGCAGTGCCTTGATTATTTGATTTGTTACTTTTTACCTTTGAGATAATAAGTAATGTATTACCTGATGACCTAAAGGTACAAATGATACTATTTCTACACTTTTAACTGTTATGGTATTTGACAAAATTTTACTAAATTGGTTTCATTTGTCTTTAAGTTAAAATGTACAAATTTGATGGTGTACTTATTGAATGAGGCGCTTTATGTAATATTTAGAAGAGGGCTTGATGGGGTTAACAGCATGGTGTACTTGATCCATCAATGCCTTGTTCAACTTCACAACACTTTCGTAATATTTGACAATTATTTAAGCTTGTTTGATTGGCATTCTAGAAGTTGATGTTATGAAGAATGTTATTTTAGCATAGTTATTTTCTTGACTTGAAATGGACATTGTTGATAACCATGTTTTCTGTTCTGCAGGTGTTTACGGGTTAATCCCAAGGGTCTAGATGAAGAAAGTAAAGAATACCTCTCCCTCTATTTGCTACTAGTGTCATGTAACAAGAGCGAAGTTCGTGCAAAGTTCAAATTTTCCATTCTCAATGCAAAGAGGGAGGAAACAAAAGCTATGGGTGAGTACATTTGTTCAGGTTATTTGATATAAAATTTGTTCTCAATTTAAAAATTCATAGATTCTCGAGTTCATGTTATCCTTTAATCTTGACATTCTTTGAATTTGCTGACTTATACCCTGTTCGCATGCATCGATTTACTCACTTGAGTATATTTACTCACGTAAGTAAATATACTCACGTGAGTATTTAGTGCATGCGAACGCAATTACTCACCTAAGTAAATTTACTCCACGAGCAAATTTGCACCTAGTCAAGGGGTCGTGCAAAAGTATATTTACTCATAAGCAAATTTGTTGACAGGAGTAAATTGGTCATGCCATCGCATTTTAAGCTATTTAAACGACTTCTTCTCATAAACCATTTGATACAGAAAGGTACAATTATCAGAATAACATCTTTATAATATGTAGACTTTAGTTTGTTCCTTTGGTCAAAATCCTTCCTAAAATCTGGGCGTGGCAGAGTGATGAACTCAAACCGTAAATTTCACTCCTGGAACTAGTAATGCTAGGACTCTCAAGTTTTGACAAGATCTTCTTTTTATGAAGGATATTAGGCCTACAACCTTTTCTACTATGAAAAATAAAGATTATAGAGCTATCATAAAATTAAATTTTTCTCTTTACTCTAGCAGGCCACACCCGGCTGGGAGAGACAGTAGATAATATTGTATAATACTGTGTAACACCTTTTCTTTAATATATTTGCAGGAACTGTGATACTTGGACAACCAATTTTATCAAACTTTAGTGTCAAGTCATGTTTTTGTTATACACTGAAATGTTTTAAGACAGAATCTTTTCAGGGCTAGGGATTATGAATTATGTTACTTAGACTCTGAGTAAAAATATTGAAAACATATTGGAAAGGAGCCTCTTTCCGAAAATACCATTTCTTACAATAAAATGGTAACATTTTCAGAATAAACAGAGTCTGAGTGTATAAATCATATTGAGAACAATCTATTTCTATTTTCAATATCAAACAATATAAACCCTGAGAGCTACTGAGCCCATGGCTCTATTTTTCTTCAGGTTTTAAGTTTATTTTATGTTTAAACAACATAAAATAATGAAATACTCCCCCTTGTTGTCAATGTCATGCGAACGCTTAGTAATTTTGCTTTTACTCACATGAGTATATTTACTTATGAGCAAATTTGCTCATAGGAGTAAATTTAGTGCATGCGAACAGGGTATAAGTTGTTAATTGTATGTACATGTTTTTGGTTCTTAGTGAAATATTTGACAGCAATGTATAATGACACATTTCATTATCATATAGAGATTATTACCCGACTAAGTGTGTTGTATGACTTTCACAAAACAAGTGTGAAATTTTGTATTTCTCGAGTGAGAGCGAGGGTTCTACATAAATTTGCATGAGTTTCATTAAAGTCATATGGTACACTTTTGAGTGTAATAATTTCTTTATTACCCATTTTATTCCATTTGATTCACGCAAAAATAGTCAGATTACGGTCCGCATTCTCTTGCAACGGCAAGCTACAGTGACGTCACGAAGTCACGGTGAAACAATGGTTGCTAGGCAAACGTGATATGTGCTCATATCAATAATATTAACTCGGGTTATTTTCAACCATATGGGTAATAAAATTGTTTATGGGCTCATTCTTAGATGTAATATTTTGGTATATTATTCTATATGTGTAATAGTACTAACTCTTGTAGTTGTACTATTTAGGGACAGATTCCTTGCATGTTTGCAATTTGTTCACTATTTTAAAGACATATGTTTCTGATTCTTTCATTTCATTCAATGAATTAAGTGGTATATTACAATTTATCGAAATGTCTACAGTATTCTCTATTTGTGAAACATGACTAGTTAATTTATTCAATCTTTCAGAAAGCCAAAGAGCCTATAGGTTTGTCCAAGGAAAAGACTGGGGGTTTAAAAAGTTTATAAGAAGAGATTTTTTAATGGATGAAGCAAATGGTCTTTTGCCAGACGACAAACTGACAATATTTTGTGAGGTAAGATGTTTAAAATTTATATGAAACTTGGGTGGCATACTGCAGTGGTTAGCATGTTCGGCTTCGGCTCACAAATAATTCACAAATAAATTCTTTGCAGTTTGTGAAAATTGTTACAGCTTAATAACAACAGCTTAATGACTTTGATGTTTGGATCTTTGGGCCATCATGACTTTAAGTTCTTTCCAGATGCAACAGTATTTCATATGAAAGATAGTACAATGAAAAGCATTTGTTATAGAACTGTGATGCTCCAATGGGGACAAGTTTTCTCGGAAACTATTACATCTAGGTGAATGAAATTTAATATGGAGGTAGTCCAGATGATACTCTTCATCGAGTTCGAAAACCAGTTCCGAAATATATTTTTTTACAGAGTTATGGCCCTTGAATCCAAAATTTAACTTTGTACCAAAAGAGCTGTGATGCTCCAATTGGGACATGTTTTCTCGGCAACTTTTACATCTAGTTGAATGAAATTTTACATGTAGGTAGTCCAGATGATACTCTTCATTGAGTTCACAGTCCAGTTCTGAAATATGATTTTTTACAGAGTTATGAAGCCCTTGGATCTGTAATTGAACTTGGTACAAATTACCTGTGTGATGCTCTAATGGGAAAAATTAAGTTACCTGAAAAATATTACATCTGGTTGAATGAAATTTTGTAATAACAGTCAGTTCCTAAAATTATTTTGGACAATAATTATATTATGATGCTTGAAGCTGTTTTTTAAACATAGTAAGCTTCACATCTATAATTCTCAATGGACGGATAGCGGATAGCAGGGGCAGAACAATTTACAGGATTATAATGTAAGATGTAGTGCATTTTATGATCCTTGTAATTGTACCTTAATTTTCTATTCAGTGCGAATGTCTGGTTGAATATATTTTTATCAAGTGTTTTCCTGTATTGCAGGTGAGTGTTGTTGGAGATACAGTAAATGTGTCCGGACAGTCTAACTGTACCCCAGTCAAAGTACCAGAATGTCGACTCAGTGATGATTTAGGGGCATTGTTTGAAAGATCATCGTCGAGTGATGTGACGCTGTGTGTAGCGGGCCGGGAGTTTCTCGCTCATAAGGCAATACTTGCGGGTGAGTATGTGCTAGAAGTTGTTTATTTAAAGGAGAGGAGGGGGTTGGGAGATAATTTAATATTGTTTGCAGCACATGTTTTTATCGCCAGGTACACCTACACTGTTTTCCCGATTATAACTTCAAAACTTATCTGCCAAATTTAGAATGGTATGGCATCTGATACGGTACCAAACGTTGGCATGGAAATGCATAAATATACTATTTAACAGTCTGCCTGTCTGCCCCTCTGTCAGTCTGTCACGTTTTTGTTACACTCATAACTCAGAAATGACTCAAATTTTACTAAACTTAACATGTAATCACTAAGATTTTGCCTTTTGTATATCTTGACCATATACTGTCATAACTAATGCAAATTTTCTTAGATTTTCTATTTCTTGTCAATGAAGCATTCATAAAATACTCCATCACCAGTGACTATGACTTAGTTAAACCCCAACTCACGCCACTTCACCTTAATGGTACATGTTCACCATGATATAAATCTATATTTGCTGAATGTGTATTAGACTTATTTTCTGCTTTCCATTAAAACATGACAGTGAATTTAAGTGATGGAGTTATTTTGTCGGAAAAACATCTCACCATATACAGTCAGGCCTCAATAATCCATCCGATTTTCATTAAAAACGTTTGGTTAGTGCCATATTAGGGTAACTGAAATGAACCACACAATATAATAATGAGGATACTTATATCGCGCTGAACTCCACAACACAAAGGGCCATGCTCAAAGCGCTACACACATTATTACCCTGGTGTAAGGACCAACATCGTTCCTTTTTCATTCTCAACTCCCTTTGGAGTATGCAACCTGGGCTACCAATTAAGGCGCTCGAAGGTTATCTGTCACATTGCCTGCACTTCCAAACCAGGTACTCAATTTTACTGCTGAGTGAACAGAGGCACATTTCGAAATAAAGTCCCTTGCCCAAGGTGACACCATGAGCCTCTGAACTCATGTCTCTTTGTGGGGCAGGGACTCACCCTTCAAACTCTCAGTTTTCATTCAGCAATGAGGTGGGTTACCCACCCATCCAGCGAGCTACGCCCGTTGGTGCTGAACTTAACTGATAGCGGTCGACTGAGCTATGCACATGACCACGTGCCACCACAATATGGAGTTACTCCTCTGTTAATGTACAGAAAAGAATGCATTTAGAATATCAAATGATGTATTGCATATAATAAACATAACTAGGATGTACACATATATTGATAAAATAATCAATCTACAATGTATTTGTAACTATCACACAAAGTGAGATGTTTCTTTGTATCATCGGGGGCGGGATAGCGCAATGGTTAGCACGTTCGGCTTCGGGTCAAGAGGTCAGGGGTTCGAATCCAGCCAGGGGCACGGCAACTTTGTCTGCAGTAGTGAACTGTTCTCGCCGCAGTAAGGTTTGGGTGCAATGCTACACTGAATTTCAGCATAGTACCACCCATGGTTTGTAGTTCCAGCCGATGCTGGCAGGTTTCACCGCAATGCATAGCCACATGGTGTTGCGGGTTTTCTCCCTGCCATAATACTAGCAGCCGCAATATAAGTGAAATACTCCTGGAAAGCGGCGTTGCAATGATTGTGCACAATCTGTATTGCAATGCATTGGTATTGCGATAATATTGCTCAGCCTTAACTAAGAGTAATGCCCAGTACCACCCTGACCCATGGTTCGCTAATTCCAACCGGTGCTCGCAGGTTTCACCACAATGCATAACTAGCATGGCTTTGCAGGCTTTCTCCCAGCAATAATACTAGCACCTGTGATATAAGTGAAATACTCTTGGCGTTAAACCTGTCCTCGACTCGCCTCACCTAAAAGTGATGAATTAGGTAGATAACTGTTTCGAATCTTGTCCAGATCATATAATTATTCTTCTCTTTTAGTTTGATACTTATCAAATTTAGAAATGGAAATCATGGAATGCATGAAAGTGTGTAAAGAAGAACAATCTTTAAAACTAGATGTATAAAATATTTTTCCTCAAAACATTTGTATTCTTTAAGAAATTTCCAGCATTTTATACAAGTTTAAAGTTAATTTTCTTTTGAAGTAAAAGGTTTCTGAAACCTAACTAAAAGGATTATTTGTGTTAAAAGTAATGCCGTGATTATGATACCAATAGTGAGATTGTGACTGCAATACGTTTTAAGGTCATTCTTTTCATTCCATTATCTCACAAATTCAAAATGTATGTTATCTCTTGATGGGAATAACAAACATGTAAAAAAAATATAGCAATACAACAATCAATCAAGTATAATCAATTATCGAAATTTTTTGGGTAATCAATCGTTTATTGATTATACAAATTCTTGATCTATAAAAATACATAATTCCAAATCCCTTACAGATTCGTTCTTGCTGAAATATTTGAAAATGCAGATAAGTCGTACTAAAGTTAAGGATTGAGTTCTTAAATTCTCATCAATTAATTATTGATATAAATCGATGGATGATCTGAATAATTCGCTTAAGAAAATGGAGACTAGATTATGAACTCCATCCAGTAATGAGTCTCTCTCTCTTCACAGCACGTTCCCCTGTCTTCAATGCAATGTTTGAACATGAAATGGAAGAGAGGAAACAAGTGAGTATTTAACAAGTTAATTTCAGTATTTCAGGTCACTTCTGGACTGATTTCAAGCCATTTAAGTGAAGTAGAATTCCAGGAATATCGCCTCTTTCAACATGTCATCTGTATTTAATCATTTAGCATACCTGGAATTCTTCCACCCTTCAGGGATTGGGGCATTAATTAGGACTATTAGTCATTTTCAGAATTTTCAATGGGCAATTCCCTTTATAGCAATTGTAAAATTTCAAATTTTATTCAATGGGTCTCATCCAATGTGAAAAATGACCCATGACCCCTGCCTTTCCCAACATTTTAAAAAGAAATATCCTTTAGTGCCAAAAGTTTTTGAATCTATGCAACAGTTATCTTCACTAAGTGCGATATCAATGCTTCACATACTTTTAAAATGTGGATTGAATTGTAATTTATCTTTCATGGACAAGGATGTCAAGCCCGGGTGTATATCTGAACCATTTGAATAGTTTGTTTTTGTTTCTCTGATCACAAATAGAAATGTAGCTTTCGGTTTCATATAAACCAGTATTGTTACATTGTACACATAACTCTTCCATAGCATGATATGAAAAGAAACACCTGAAGCCATTGTTCAGGTCAGTTTCATATTTATGATCTCTTATATTTTGCTTTGTAGGATAGGTTTTAATAAAAATCAAACTAAAACTTTTTTACCAAAATCTTAAGAACCTTCGTTTCTTTAGAAACTATACATTAATTAAGAGTACCCGGTAGTTAATAATTTTTGTTATGAATGCCTTGTACTTGTAACTGCAGAATCGGGTAGACATAACAGACGTGGACCATGAAGTGATGAGAGAGATGCTGAGGTTTATTTATACAGGGAAGGCACCAAATCTAGACAAGATGGCAGATGATCTACTGGCTGCGGCCGACAAGGTACCTGATTCTTGTGTCATTCTTGGTCCAGATACTTTGCTCGGCAATTCTAGAATAATTACATCTTTGTAGACATACCTTAACTAAATGTATTGTAAATTTGGTACCAGGTGTAGTAATTGCATGGGTTGTCGTTGAGTTCAAATTTGATACCATTGCGTGTAAGGAGTCCCAGAAGCTTGTTGAAAATGGTGACCCTGACATGAGATTATAAATAATATTAATATGTAAACTTTGTTAGCTTGAAAGGGTATCCCTGATGAATTTTGGTTGAATTTGGTATTCTTTTGAAGTAATCCGTCAACACATGAAATCTGGTGACCTTTTGATATTGTTAGTTAAAGAGGCGTTTCTGGTTGATTTAAGACTTGTATTGAGATTAACATTAGTTTGAAGGTACACATTAGTGGGAAGGTACACATTAGTGGCAAACACATTACTGACAAATCTTGAAGTAAAAAAAACTTAAGGTATTGTAATGAATCATTTTTAGATGTTCAAGCGATATAACATATCCAAGTGTATGTATATGACCAGAGAAATAATTTTCTTGAGTGACAATGGTCTCAATTTCTTTTCCAGTATGCCCTCGAGAGGTTAAAGGTGATGTGTGAAGAGGCCTTGTGTTCAAACTTAACTATAGAAAATGTTTGTGAGATTCTGGTTTTAGCTGACCTCCATAGTGCAGATCAGCTCAAGACACATGCAATAGATTTTGTAAATAGGTGAGTATGTCATCCAGATTTAGTATCAATATTCTTTATGTAGTCTTGTCTATTTTGAGGAGCTGTATAATTATTTGCAATTATCATTCAAAACTGTGTTCCATAGGAGATATCGCTTGTATAGTTGATAAATAGAATCTCACCCTTGTCTTCTGATGTCCAATATATCAACACTGTTTGATTAAAGTAAAAATATCCTCGGCAAGCCTCGATTATTTGATATATTTGATACCGGAAGTCACTTGGGTAAGATTCTCTATTTATGACAACTTTGTATCCTTGTCATTAGTTTATTACATTCAGAGATTTTAGATAGAAAGGTGAGAGAAAACAATGATTCCTTCACACCAAGTACTATTACAGTTATTACTTTATCTGAAAATAAATATATCAATGTATCAAATATGCACTAGCTATGATGTGTGAGTATTTTAAATATCTACAATATTTAGGTTTTAATCATGTTTTCAGTAGTCCCATGCCATGAAACCATATAACTACATATTCACTATGAATTATAGGGTGTTTTTTCTCTTACTTTCTTCAGTATTACTATCAGATAACATATATTTCGGAAAAATAAAACATGCTTGCATTAACCTAAGGTTAACTGTTAATGCAGTAATGTTCAGGTAATGCTTGAATACAACCCTGTGCTTCTATTTCATTCAGCACCCTCTCTCCTAATAAACAAAACAGCGAATTCACAGAAATCTTGTTCACATAGGAAAGAGCCATTGATTGGCTATTGAGTAATATCAAAGCTTCATCGTCTTTAATGTTGATTCCAATGAAACGGTTATTGATGTGGTATGCTGCAGGTAGTTTCACTATTTTGATATATTTATCTAAAGACTGCATAATTGTTTTATTGCAGTCATGCAACAGATGTGATGGACACACAAGGATGGAAGGCGATGATCTCCACCCACCCACACTTAATAGCAGAAGCTTTCCGTGCTCTTGCCAGTCAGCAGAGTCCTCCCCTCGGCCCTCCTCGCAAACGAGCCAAACAGTAGCATCGAGGCACAGAGATACCTACCTACCTACCATTCTTTCTTCCAGCCTCGTCTCAGATCGTCTCATCCCATTTCATCAATTCGTCGCCGTCAAAGTTCTGTTTGTTCACCACTTGTGCTACAAAAATCTCTATTTCTTATAGGATGCTGCTTATTCAGTGATAGGTATCTTGAATTGTAATTTGACTGTAATGAAACCATTGTGTTATGTGACGTTGACTAATTTTAGGTTTTGAAACATTAATTTGGGTTTAGTATATCTAGTCTTGAAGAGAGTAACTTCCTGTAATCTAAGGACTAGGCACGCAAGTGTTCATCTCCGAAGCACTTATTAGGAAACTGTTTTGACAGATGCTTGAATTGAATTATGGGCACTTGCTAGTTGAGAGTGCTAATAAAGGTGATCATCCTGTTGAATAGAATTTTTTTAAACAAGTGAGGGGTTTGGTATCTAACTGGCGAAAGCAAGTTAGATACAGATCATATCATTCACAAGTTTCATAATTTGCTGTTAAACAGGATCTGCATTAACCAGGACATACCATGTGTTTGCATTGTGCCATTTTATCTTAATGATTGTGACCTGAAAATTCAATGAATTGGAAGCACACACTGTTATTGCGCATTGTTAAATAACATTATAAATCAACAAATATTGATATCTTCAACGGGTGGGTAATAACAGTATTTGTACTTTTAAATGCTACAGATGAAGAGATCGGTGAATAGTTGATATCCCTGGCACAAGGGGACAGAATTTCAAAGGCTGTTCATAAAATTTCATCTCACTCTACCTAGGACAGAATTGTTATCATTTCATCTCAACTCTGTCGACAAATCAAGTGTTTCTTCAGAGTTCTTCAGCATGGCCAGTGAAATAATCTCAAGTTAAATTCTGTATTGGAAGAAATCTTTCAAAATGTTTTGGGAGGATGAAAACGCTAGAACATGTTCATAAAAAATTAATGTTGTTCATTCATCCCAGCAAGTATAGTTGCAGTTGGGGTACAAATGTTAGGAGACATTTTTAATAAAATTTCCATATTGTGAAATTTTTTATGTTCAACGCTCTGTATTTGTAAAACTTTTCAGCAATATTAATTGAAGGACCTTAAAATGAAATGTTTCCTATGAAAAGTGTAAAACAATAACTTAGAAGTGCTATGTTTTCTGAATTGACATCTGTGCGTTAACACAGTATCATGTGAAAAACAAAATAATACTGTAAAGATACGTCTCTGGCAATGAATAAGTCAATACTTTAAGTCAATGTCACTAAACATGGGGCTTGTATTTAACCTTTATGAGCCATTCAGACAAGCCCAAACTCTATCAAGCTATCCAAATAGAACTCAACATTAATAATATTTTAACAGTCTCTAGGTGCCTAGCATCTTCAATTGACTGATTTCTTTGTATGTATCGGGAATTACATTGTCAGAGCTCTCATTGTCAGAGCTCTCCTAACGCTGAGATAGGCATAAGCCAATGTTAACAAATCACACTTCTATCTTAAAACTAAGAAAACTTTGAAAATCCAGGCCCTGGTTTACTTGATTTCATTATAACATCTCAGTTCTTATAGACTTCAAGCTTTTTTGTTTAAATCTAAGTGTAATTTATGATAACAAAATAACGAATGTGACAACTTTGGGTTTTAGGCCTTCACACAAAGGGGAAATATGGGATTATGGCATTGGTTGTCGTCTGATGTTTGCATGGCTTCATCCTTTAACTTTTCATCTTTTCATCCTCTCCTCGTGAACTGGTAGCTGAAATTTTGTGGGGAGGTATCATTTGTATATTTGGTCATGACCTCATCACTTAAACTACTAAAAGCATCAGAATATTGTACTTTAAAATTCTCTTGAGTAAAATCATATCATAATGGGTAAAAAAATTCTTAAAAGTTTGATAGAGATATTTCAGAAAATCAACGGCATCTAACAGAATTATGATAGCTTTAATGTTGAACGAGTAGCATGTGGCTTTAATCGGACAATTTAAAGCTATTATAAGTCCACTATTATGCCACTTATTTTCAAACACAGTATGTTTATTTCCATTCTACCATAACAACAATTTAATAATGAACTATATCATTACCAATTGAATGCTAGGGCTTTACCACTGATGCCATGCTCACCACTCAAACATTAATACAGAGATGATTTATTTGGACATCTCAAATGCTGTTACTTGATGTGATGCTTTTGAAAACGTGACAACTTCCAAATGTTCAAGGGAGCTAACTCTTTTCTGTAGACGTTAATATGTTGTGACTGGCGTCTAAATTGGTGATCATTTTCACTTGACATCGTAATATAACATCAAGTTTGTGTTAAAGTTTACATCTGATATATTGCCCTGACAACTTTCTGAAGACCTTTTATAAAATTCCTGTTAAAAAGGGGTGGATCTCACCAACTTTGTTAAATTTCTGGTTTTTGGTTAGATCACATAAACATTTCTTTAATGATTTCTTTGGTGCCATGTTAGTAAAAAAAAAATTCTCATTAAAGTATTTCAAGGATTCTTGCATGCACTATCTACTCCTTTCACAGCTGAACTAAAAACAGAAACGCTGTATGACCAAATTATTCGATCTGAATTTTCATTTTCATTTAGAAACAAGTATGATTCCAAGTTATGGTAGAATGAACTTCAATGTGCGTTAAATTTTAGATGAGGCTTTTTGTCAAAAGATGATTATTTATGAAAAATGTATTTTGTTGATAAATGATACAATTCTGAGTGTTATAAATACTATTTATTTCTCTCAATATTGACAGACCCAATTGTATATGGTCATCTGCTTGAAACATAAGTAGCTAATATGTGTATATGGCTGTATGCTACATTAGTTTTCTTAAATGTAAATTTCAAGAAGACAAAACCAAAATGGTATGGTTGGTTTGCAAGTTGTATTTAAGAGAAAAATTAACTTATTTGAACACAAGTTCCATAAGTGTACAGACATGTATGTATTTTATATACATAAAACTGTTGAACATTACCAATCTTGAATCCTTCTCTAAAATCTTTGTATTAGATTTAAGGCCATCATGTATTTTGTTGCCCATTTCCTACAAAGCCCTAATGTCAGAAATGTTCCTATCAAATTGATTCAAATAGGAATGTCAACATATTCAGGGAATTTAATTATTTTTAATTTCACAAGAGACTTTTGACATGCTTTATAAATATTTTGGGGATTTTTGGGGAAGTACTGTTGGGACTTACATGGCTCAGTAAAGCCATATGGTTAGACGTTAAAAAAAAAACTTTTCTGATACAATTAGATCAGAGATTGGCATCCTGACCTGTTGGAAGTTGATGAAAGATTTGGTCATAGCAAAGGCCAATACTGCCGAAGCGGCGTTAAACAATAACTCACTCACTCACTCATAGCAAAGGCATAAATAGTGTTGGTATCGAATCTAATATAAGTGTTTTAGGTGTGTATTTAAATGAGATTGAATTTGAACTTTGTCCAGCTTTATGTGGTGAGTCTGGGAGAGATTTGGTGCCTGCATAACCAGTTGGGAGTCATTGCGAAGACTGCAGATGTGTTGAAAATATGTGTAATATTGTCTATTTATTTCCCTGTACAGTAAATGTTTCATACCTAGATTTTATGATACTTTGACAAAGTTTCAGAGATGAAATATTGTTTATTGTGGAAGAAAATCTTACATACGTTTTGATAAGATTATTGTGACTTGTACAGAGCATTTGTCACAGGTTGATGTGGCATACAGTTATGTTGTTTCTATCATGACATTCTTCACTATACATGATTACGATCAAATTGATTATGTAATAGAATTGTTGGAGCACATGTCCTTACAATTTTTTTTTTCAGGAATGGTTTTCTGTATTATAAGATTATATTGATCATCATGTATGAAAATTTCTTTGCAATGATTTTTAAGGGACATGCTTCAATGTTTTAGATATTTTGTAATGGTTGTTCAACTTTACTGCAATGATATTTTCCAATATATTTCTATAAACAGAAGGATTCCATGTAAAACTTCAGTGCTTTTCTGCATGTTTCATTTTCATTTTGAAAATATTTGAAATTGGCAATGTTTGGGACAGCAGTAAGCAACCTGCGTGTGAAATATATGCCAAGCAAAGTACCAATAGATGTACTTGCTTTGTACCAAGACCATATTTTCTGCCAGTTGGCAAAACTCAAGTGCTTATTGTTAATAGTTGTCTTTTTACTTAAAGAACAGATCATTGTGATGGACCTCAGTTGTAAATCAAACTTTCATTGTATGTGTCTTTCTCTTCATTGAAATTCAAAATATCATTACTGTTTTGTTTTTCTTTAAAACATTCATAAATATTCACCTCTTATTCAGTGATGTTAGAAGTATGATTAACATTAAAAGAAAGAATTGAGTAGTCCATTTGATAAAATTTGTAACTTTATAGCTTCAGTTTAATACTTAAAGACAATTATTATTCTCAAAGTCTTGTTGTCCAGTCTGATTAAAATCGACCCTATTCCACAAAATAAAATCTGCAAAATAGTGCATCTACTGGAATATGAAATGGTTCGATAAATTCACTCCAATAGGTCTGAGGACAATCACATCAAAGTTTTTAAATGAACATTTTCAGAATCATTATCTAACATGCTCCAATAGAAACAGATGAATGGATGACTGCCTGGCGTTACCATTCTCTTTCCACAGAAGTTACTCCCTTCAGATTTCCGATCCAAACCTCTGTTCTTATTGGGCTGAACTCACCGGCACCAGGAAAATTCCCTAGGAGGGAAATGGGGAACCTCATACTGTATCCCTGCTTCATAACCAATGAAAATCCTCTTTCAGTGGCTATGTAGACAGAGTGACTTAGATCTTAGCATTTGACTCTAATGTGACTTTTATATCCGCATCGATTGCACAACTAGATTCAAATTCAACCATTCACATTCTCTCTTTTCTGCCGGCGAAGTCAACTCGATAAGAACTGAGGTTTGGATCGGAAATCTGAAGGGAGTAATCTCTGTGGGAAGAGAATGGGAGGTACTTGCCCCTAGCATATTTTTTATTTCTTAGAATATGGTTGATTTTTATCAGACTGTCTTGTTTTCTTAAATAAGACAATTTTGGGCAAGTTTCTTTAATGTTATCAAGTCATGGCTTTGCTTAAAAGGGACCAAAATCACATATTGAAAAAAATTTGTTGTTCATTACAAAGTTATTTCTTCTTTTGATTCATGTCAATTTTAGCTTCTGGCTTACAACATGAAATTGTATAAATGAATAAATGAATTGTTGGTGACATTTGCTGCAATAACAATTTCTGATACTGTTTTTTCTCTCCATGCTGTATGTCTATACAGATACCTCAGGACATGGCAAGCTGTAGTGATTGTTGTTTTGATCAATTTTAGACCTTCTCACCATTTCGCTGAATTGGATGTTTGAAGAGACTGAAGAGTATTTTCAATGGGGTTTTTTTAGCACATAAATCTCTGAAAATTCAGATTTCATTTCTAAATTTCAAATTTATTTTCAGTGGCATTATAACAGTTACGAGTCCCACACACATTTCAAATACTCTTGTTTAGGCATGTTTTTAACCGTAATAAATTTGAAGAACTATCAATTATATAAGCATGCTATTTCAAATGAATTTGTTGCATTTTTTTAACCAAGCACCGCCTGTGTACAATTTGGAGGTGATCTGATGTGGACTCTTTAAGTCCATGGAGGGATCGTATCATCATTTTGATTGTTATTTTGTTGACCCTGGTTTCGTCATTTCTGTTCTTTTCATTTGTGTTGACCTTTTCTTTCATGAGATATATCCATTGTAAGTTTTCATGATTTCATCAGTTTGCCACACCTATTAATAAATAATGTTCCACTGTAAGCTGTCGTCTTTTCTTCTTTGTACATCCAAGTTTTAATTATGTTTTTATTTTCACATCTTTTGTGAGACAATTAGATTCTGAAAATTGTAAGTTCTGAGAAAGATTTTTTTTCCGCAATTTGTCAATTCTGTAAAGAAAAGAGCTGGAAGTATATCCAAGAGTAGTCAAGCATGCCAGATGTCTTACATCATCTGTTGCACTCTCATCTCACATAAACCAAAATTAAGATAATCTTAATTAACCCAAGGTTAATGAGGAGTGATTCAATTATATACTTAGCTTTGCAATATTTGATGGTTATTTAACACAAGCAAATATAGTTTTCATTAATGTTGCTGATCTGGTTTTGGGTACATTAGAGACACTGGACAAAATAAGTTTAGGATATTGAAAATGTTATCGATTAGTGTGTCAATGAATAAATAGATCATTATTAATAATTTCAAAATTTATTAACCTTTCTATTTTTGTCCGTATAGTAGAGTAACTTAGGTCTACACTTTTAGCTTACTAAATGAATGGTTTAAAGTTCAAATCCTGAATGTTCAACTATGAAATGTTTTGCTAATTCTTGTGAATTGAGGTAGCACGTTTTTTTGCAAAATTTATTTTTTCACATTTCCCATTTATAATAATAGTTTAAGTCATTTAAATTAACTTTCCCTTTTATAATGATATCATTTATGTATACTATATCTTATTACACAAACCAATTATCCGTAGTGTTAATAAGGATGTCGTGTATAAAGCAAAAATTGCATTGCGGCCATTTTATTGTGAACACAATTTATTATTTCGAATTACAAAAAACGATTCCCATGGCTTTACTGAACCATGTCGTATACTCATTTTTTAACTTGATTTTCCGAAGAGATAAAGGTGTTTTACTATTGGTGACATTATTTTCAAAAACATGCTACTGCCCCTTTAAATCTATCAAAACATAGGTTTTTCATAGAAAAGAAGTAACCATTAGGCGAAAACTGTCATAAGTTTATATCCCACCAGGGATACTCTGTCTGCTACATGCAGCAAGGTTTGGGTGCAATTTCAGCACATGGTTCACCAGTTCCAGCATGTAGGTTTCACCGCAATGTAGTGTTAATAATACTAGCAGCCGTTATACTATTGAAATACCCCAACTCAAATCTGAAAATCTCACAAATTTCAAAACAGAATGAACAAATTATACAATGTTTTATTCAAGAACACAACAATTACAAAATATTTAATAATTCACCAGAATGAAATGACATAGTAAAACAAGATAATGTCTGAAGCAAAGAAGCACACAATGTTTTGTAAGGAGTTCCAACTGGACAAGCTTGCTTCTATAACACTGCTTACAGCAGCAGCATAACAATCATGATTATAAATCAATTTCAATACAACTGGAAGTATATATATGCAGACATTGCAAAACAAATCCATCCCCAGGGTAACAAGGGCATCCAGACTCTTTTTATCCCCCGCCAACATAGTTGGGGGGGGGGATATTGAAATGGGCTCCGTCCGTCCGTCCCGATTTTGTTTCCGGAGGAGAACTCGAAAACTATAAGACATATCTCAACAAAACTTGGTGTGTGGAACAATCATCATGTCTAGATGTGCCTTTTGGGATTTTCAACTTTTTCGAGTTATTTTTTTTTACCGTTTCCATGGAAATGTAACTTAGAATTTCGTTTCCGGAGCAGAACTCGAAAACCATAAGACATATCTCAACGAAACTTAGTGTGTGGAACAATCATCATGTCTAGATGTGCCTTTTGGGATTTTCAACTTCTTCGAGTTATTTTTTTTGACCGTTTCCATGGAAATGTAACTTAGAATTTCGTTTCCGGAGCAGAACTCGAAAACCATAAGACATATCTCAACGAAACTTAGTGTGTGGAACAATCATCATGTGTAGATGTGCCTTTTGGGGTTTTCAACTTCTTCGAGTTATTTTTTTTGACCGTTTCCATGGAAATGTAACTTATAATTTCGTTTCCGGAACAGAACTCGAAAACTATAAGACATATCTCAACGAAACTTGGTGTGTGGAACAATCATCATGTGTAGATGTGCCTTTTAGGGTTTTCAACTTCTTCGAGTTATTTTTTTTGACCTTTTCCATGGAAATGTAACTTAGAATTTCGTTTCCGGAGCAGAACTCGAAAACTATAAGACATATCTCTACGAAACTTGGTGTGTGGAACAATCATCATGTGTAGTTGTGCCTTTTGGGGTTTTCAACTTCTTCGAGTTATTTTTTTTGACCTTTTCCATGGAAATGTAACTTAGAATTTCGTTTCCGGAACAGAACTCCAAAACTATAAGACATATCTCAACGAAACTTGGTGTGTGGAACAATCATCATGTGTAGATGTGCCTTTTAGGGTTTTCAACTTCTTCGAGTTATTTTTTTTGACCGTTTCCATGGAAATGTAACTTAGAATTTCGTTTCCGGAACAGAACTCGAAAACTATAAGACATATCTCTACGAAACTTGGTGTGTGGAACAATCATCATGTGTAGATGTGCCTTTTAGGGTTTTCAACTTCTTCGAGTTATTTTTTTTTACCGTTTCCATGGAAATGTAACTTAGAATTTCGTTTCCGGAACAGAACTCGAAAACTATAAGACATATCTCAACGAAACTTTATGTGTGGAACAATCATCATGTGTAGATGTGCCTTTTGAGGTTTTCAACTTCTTCGAGTTATGTTTTTTACCGTTTCCATAGAAATGTTACCTAGAATTTTGTTTCCGGAACAGAACTCGAAAACTATAAGACATATCTCTTGGTGTGTGGAACAATCATCATGTGTAGATGTGCCTGAAAGGCCCGATGGGCTTATGGCATTGCATGGTGTCCAGCTGTCTGTAAACTTTTCGCATTTTGTCTTTTTCTCCAGAACCACTTTGTCTAAGGAGTTGAAATTTTGTGTGTTGTGTTTAGTTGAAAAAAGGTTCATAGTCACTGTTATTCAACAACTATTCTTCAATAAATTTTCCCAAAGGCGGGGGATATGGCCGACTCTGTCTGCTTGTTCTAATTGTCTGCCCTTGAATGCCCTTGAATGCCCTTCACAGAACTAGCCAAATGAACCACATGTAAATAAAACTGATAAGAAAACTATGTTATCTGCATAATTAACAATGCTTAAATTTGTTGCTTGGAAAGTGCTAGCAAAAATCATCTCTTAACAAAAAAGAATTTGAAGTCAAAATACTGTTGTAGATCTTGTAAGCTCCCTGGGTGCCGAGTTTAACAAGTGATTACTTTTTGCATAGCCCTTTAGGATTATAAAGCATGTTGTTAGCCATTTTCTGTCGGGCAGCCTGACATAGACTGGCAGAATCGTTACACCTGCATGCGGAGTGTGCTTTTGAGTTTTGATATTATAATAAACGCATTAGTTTACTTGATGAAAATTAAGCTATTCAAAACCTAATTAAATGAAAAAGTGTCCCAATGATCTGAACATGATCTCCATATATCAAGTACCAAGCTTTTAAACCAGCTCTGTACACTTTATACTAACATGGCTACACATTGAGCTTCAGCTTGAGTCTCATCTCAGAACTAAACTTGGAGGAAGAGAAGTGTAAACACTCCGACCTGTATAAAGCAACATGAAACTTCCTAGGATATTTGCGATTGAAATTGACAATTTTTTTAGGAACAACAGTTGCAAATATTGCATCTACTGAGATAAAAACTCATATCGTTCAGAGGTTTCCTCATGAAACAGTCTGGTAACAGCCGTAGGCTCGCATGTTCTGACGCTATTCAGGTAGCCAATCACAGAACGTTCAACGAAAGCTTTTGGTACAAGAAATTAGGGGCAAGTAACTCCCAACAGCCATATTTTTGTTGGTTTCCGTACCATAAGGAACATGTTAACGAATGATTCTGAATGCTTTCAAAACAGCGACTGTTAAAAACCCTCATGTGATTGGTCAACTATGTGACTGGGTTTTGTCTGCACTAAACTGGTACAGTACACGCACCAATATGAGGTGTTCTCAGACCTTGTGGAGAGGAATCTACAGAACCTGTTCGTATCCTGGTAAATGCATTATTTTGCAAATTTTAACGTCGATTTTAGCCTGGCTAAAACATGACACCTGCAGAGAAGAATCTAAACTCAAGAATGGAATTAAGACAGGGCTGGGATGGGTAACCCGGATACCCGGGACGGGTGGGTAATGAGTAGGACCTGGGTACCCATCACAATACCTTACCATGTGACTAATTATAAAAGTTTAAGATTGCAATGTATTTGAAGGTTCCACCACAATATTAAAATCAATAAAATTTGATTGAAATAGCCATGGATATCTAAGTTTTAGCTTTCTATCTCCATACTTCCGGCTAATAGTTGATTAAATGATTACAAAGTCTACAAATAAGATATTGGAGATTGACAAAACTGGTATCCTGTTAGGGTAGGGTAGACTAATAGGGGAGCAGGTACCCGCGTTGAAAAAAATCTAAGTTAAGGACTGGAATGGGTTGGAGGTACATGGTCAGTCTGAAGGGGCGTTTACACTTGCACGATTTTCGAATTCGCATTGGCACGCATTAATTCGTGGCGATGCGTATCTTCATCGCAAACCAAGGTGAATAATTTGTTAACTGTTCATGAGTGCGTACAAATGCGTAAAGAAATAACCAAATGTTTGGTTATTTCTTCACGCACTCTGGTGCATGCCACTTGCGCCATCTATTCGTGAACTTGTCTCAGCTTGTTCGTACCTTATTCCTGTAGTGTCGTGTAATGCGTGCACAATTCAAGACTAGGTTGAACATTTCAAGCAATTGGCACGCATTTTGGGTTGGAGGTACATGGTCAGTTTGAGAGACTGGGACTTGAATGGTTATATATTTATCTGGCTCCAAATAGTAACATGGTTTCAGAAAGAATGTAAGATATATGATGTAAGCAAATGTATACATCCTTACTCATTCATCTGGTGAAGCAGTAAGCATGTATATTCCATAATGTTGTGTCTATATCATAAAGAAGTTATCCCGACATCTTGCTTTTCTCAATGCTGAGGGGCTGACAATAAGTGTAAGGAGGTAATCTCGGTTTGGCCAGAAACTTTGTTGAAAGGCAGATAAAGTATAAAGATATTCCGGAGTTGCAACAAGAAATGTGACGATTCCTGTGAGGTGAGGTGAGGTGAGTTGGGGTTGAACGCTGCTTTCAAGAGTATTCACTTATATCGCGGCTGCTAGTATTATGGCAGGGAGAAAGCCAGCAACGCCATGTGGCTATGTATTGCAGTGAAACCTGCGAGCATCGGCTGTAACTAGCGAACCATGGGTGGTACTACGCTGAGATTCAGTGTAGCATTGCACCCAAACCTTACTGAGTGTAGAACAGTTCTCTACTGCAGACAAAGTTGCCGTGCCGCTGGCGGGATTCCAACCCCAGACCTTGATCCGAAGCCGAACACGCTAACCACTGCGCTATCCCGCCCCCTCGATTCCTGTGACGTGTCAACCTAATTACTATTGGTCATTATGAAGTCAGGGCCAGGGTGCACAAAAGTCTGCTTAAAAGGAGGGTTCTATCGGGGTATTTTTTTGTGGAAACGAAATTAGAGGGGATATTCCTGTTTACACATATATGTTATTATTACATGATTAAAACACAGTCAAATTGAAAGATATTATTAAATGAAGGTAATATTTTGATGACTTTATGTTTGATACTTGATAAACACAAGCGCAGATTTGTTGAAAAATAAAACAATACGAACTGAAGCCATTCATCGGCACTGTGAGTGGAAAAAACTTCGCTACAACATAACAGCAAAGTGTTTATTAGTTTTATGACATGTTATGTGTTACTTTGTGAATAGTCTATCAGTGTACAATACAATATATAGTACAATATACCATTGTTTCATTTCACGTATTGCAAAAAAACCAATATGGCGACAGACCAATCCCTTTAAACTCAACCTTCGCTTTGAGTTAAGATCTTCGAACCTAAAGAGGCTTTCTGAAACGGAGTCCTAGTCCCTCAAAAAAGTAGCTGTTTTTTCACATTTGACAGGAATTTATTAAAGCTTTTACTCATTGACAGGATTAAAAACTACGAAGCACTACGTGGCTTGGACAGAAAACTGATTGCCAGGGTTTGCACATTACAGGTACATTAAAATAGTACATACCGGTGTAAAGTCTGAAAATATACCCCCCCTTCAAAGTATACCCGGATAGATTCTGGGAGCTCCCAGATTATACCCCGGGGTATATTTTGGGAGCTCCCAGAATCTACCCCCTCTTCCAAGAATCTACCCCGGGGTATAATCTGGGAGCTCCCATTATCTACCCGGGTATACTTTGAAGGGGGGTATAATCTGGGACCTTACACCGGTAACTACAGTAGTTAAAGGTGCATCCATTTTGTGTTGGGGATCACATGTGTCAAACATTATAAATGGTGTTATTTTATCGAGAAGTACTGACTGTTGCTGTGAAATACCATTTTGATGATAGTAGACTCGGTATAGTGATGACATAAAGGTAAAAGTAGAGATTTCTGATCGAAAACTTGACAATGCACCTCAATTGACGCGCACCAAATCAAACGTAATTTTGGATACTTATTTAGATCTACAACAGACAAATTTAGGTTGATAATGTTTGATATGTCATAACTGCTGTGAATATAAATGGAATGTGTGGTTTCAGTTTCTACACATTTATCAATCTACCTCTGTATAATCGTTTACAGTCTTTTCAAGATGGTATCATATGGTTAGATTACTGTATTACCCGTTACGGGGGCTTACAACATTGTAAGTCCCTCCAGGAGGGTTTCACAGAGACAATTGTAAACACTGTTTGAAGCAATTACAATGATTGTAAACCCTGATATGTTTCCAAAGAGGATGATGTGAAAGTATAGATCTGAAGAAACTATCTTAGACTGAATTTGTAAAATTCTCAAATATATAGTACATTATAAATCTAAAATGTTTTGACAAAAGTGTGTCTCGAACCAGTAATCAGTAAGACCTGTGGTTCGTGAGGTAACGGTTTTGCCTATTGCGCCACAGAGGCAGATTAAAGACAAAGGTCGTAAGCTCCTCTCAAGGATCCACAATCTCTGGTAGGTCCTCGAAATTGAGATTTCTCCACTATGTATAATTATGTTGGTCGATTTTCACTGGAAACTAGTATAATATGACATATTTTGCAAATGAGGATGAATATTCAACTTTAGTGAAATTATTTGAAGTCAAATCAGTTCATATTGTATTTTGGCACGCACTAAAGCCAAATAAAAAATTATGAAACAATGGATGTATCTTTAAGGAGAATATGGTTTAAAGGATAACATCTCAAGGAGTAAATGATTGAAAAAGAACCCTCAGGTTTTATTTGAGACAAAACAGAACAAAACATAGATGCAAAGTTATTGTGTTAATACTATTGGAGCAAACTTTGGAGTATTTATACCCAAACATCACATTAACAGCAATAAAGAATTGCAAGTTATCATATCAACAACTTCAAAAATGCTTTTCAAACATATCCAATCATGTACATGACATAGTGAGAATGTTAGAAACCAGTACACCTGTTTTAAATGAATCCTGGAACTGTTTCCTGTTTATCATATTTATATATATTAATATGAACAGTCATTTGACTAAATCCTGCTCTGTAGTTTTAAGCTTACTTAGTATCATATGTTTTCATACGCTTACAACTAACCTGACAATCTAGACTCAAGAGTATGAATGCTGAAATCATGTCATATTTATCGACCCAAATATTTCTTAGGGCAATAAGACTAGTATACACATGTTGACAATAACGTTAAAGGTCAGTCTGATTAAAATCAACTATTATCCGAGAAATAAAGGTTGCAAATAGTACATCTACAGGGATATGAACTCATAGCGTTCGGAGGTTTCCTCTCCAAACAGTCTGAGGAAGGCCCGTATGCTCAAATGTTCTGACTAATTCAGGTAGCCAATCACAAGACCTCCAAAAAAAGCATTTCACTCATAACTCCCGACATCCAACCTTTGGTCTGTTTCCGAAACATTGGAATGTGTTAACATATTTTTCAACAAAAAAAACGGCGATCGTTTGAACACTGTGATGTGATTGGCCAGCTAATGACTGGGTTTTGTCTGCACCAAACTTGAACAGAACATGCTACTGTATGGGATGTCCTCAAACATGCCATCCATGAATAACAAATTCGTATCCTAGTAGATGCACTATTTACAGATTTTATATTTTTGAAACAGGGGCGATTTTAATTAGACTGTGTTAAAAATAAAAATAATGCTGATTATATTTATCTATTTATAAATGCCCCTCCCCTCCAATTTCACCTGACAAAGGATTTCATATATCGTACACTAAAACACTGTGTATGTTCACAATAAAAAAGCTGTTATCCACACAATTTTGAGATTTTTTTTGTTTCTACTCTCCCTGATTTATCTCTTTGGATTTCAGCAATTTGATTGTCAGGGCCCTACGTCACATTCACCCGCATAGGTGCATTTCCTGAATGTGCAAAGTGACATCTAAAAGAGATTCAATATACGTGTACATATATCCCTCATTATAACTCTTTGGTATAACACCTGTCAGCATATGTTGGGTAATAATATTTGTGTATCTATTGGTCAAGTAAATATTAAACTTGAAGAAAAAATAAAACTATTTGAAAAGAATTACTTGGTCCCATCTTCTGAGCATTTCAAAATAATTAAGATGAAAACAATAAATTATAAAAGAATAATATTTGAATATGAAAGTTAAGATGATTAATGACTGTTTTCAGTTTATGATATGTTAAAACCTAGATTAAATATATCAATTTGAATATTATGAAATATTAGCATTCTCTTTGAACTAAGAACATTCATTTTACATGTATTTAAACAATATGTTTCATAGATTTAAAGGCACTGTAGCACGACATTCTTACTGAATAAAGTGCTCTTACGAAGAAGAAAATAAGTGTTACCATTGGCTAAATAATACTCCTCAATTAATTTCCCAAGTCCCTTTCCCATCAAACAACAGTCATTTTAAGGTGTTCACATTAAAATGGCCACTCAAAGGTAGTTCAAGTGACCTGACAGATGCAGTGACACCTAAACACTCAGAGTAGAGTTTATAGTATGGTACACTGATGGAAAGGTCAACCATCTTGCTGTCTGAACTCTAAAAATCTCCCAAGACCTGGAAATCTAACTCTCACATTGGAGAGTTCCACAAAGTTTGGCTTTATACATTACACCATATTCTACCAACACAGATAACCGTTTTCTATGCCTACGACTTATCTGGTCATGTAATGAGATGTTTAACCCTCTAATATAACAATTTATTGTATAAACTTTAATGATAAATGGCAAACTTGAGAAACAATAATATGGAAAAACCGTGCTGCAGTGCCTTTGAATGTAAATCGCCTTGTCGTATCACATCATGATACATTCATCATTGAATACCAAGTACCCATACATTGAATACCAGTTCATTTTCTTATTCTATATAATACCTTGTGAAAGAGTAACAACATGTCATGGCAAATATCTAAATATCACAATAGAATATATGACTTAGTTTGAAACTTCAATATCATTACATGTTCCCTACTAAAATCATTTTCCATACAGATAATACTGATACAAGACTGAGTACAACTGAAAACTGAAATATATAAAATCTCGGCAACTACTGAAATACAATCTGCATCGACAAAAGTAACAGCACATTGGTATGCAAACCAATATGTTTCAAACAAATCTTGAAATTATTTTCATTAATCATATGGATTAAAGGCAAAAAAAAGAAAAGAATTGGTTCCTGGTTTCCGTCCATATCAGTTTCAAACCCACGCCTCAGGTCTTTTTTTTCTAGGTTTTAACAAAAGAAAGGGGCACATAACTCTAATTCTTTAGCCTCAGAAAACATTGGATATCGAAAATGGAGTGTAGAGGTGAGACTATTGACCAGATGGAATAGTAACACATATTTAAGAGGGTTTATGCTTTATTTATATCAATAATTTCTAAAAAATAAAAATTTACTGGTGAGAAGTTTGTATAAAATGGAATTTATCTCCTCATTCGAAAACAAAAAATGTCGTAACAAAAAAAGAAAATCGCATCGTGGCATCATTTTTGTCACCCTATAAAGACCAGAAACATTTTTCTTGGGCCTAATAGCTATTTAATCATATGGTTTAGCCTACTAAAAAGCATCTATTACTGATAATCATTAAAGAAGAAACAACCAGACAATGGACAAGATATTTTTTAAAAATTGGAAGATTTAGCTACAAAGAAGCTATCACATTTTGACAATTATAACCCTTGTGAGTGAACCAATAAATTTGTTAAAAGGCAGCAAAATCAACAAGTAAACGGAGCAACAAGATAGATATAACATCAGTGCTTCAAGTAATGATATAAATGATAACTGATTGTAGTCTATCTGAGATTCATACCAATCAGTCCAGCAAATTATCTCAATTCAATCAGAGATATTTTATCCAGTAAAGAAAGTTCGTCCCAAATTTAGGGACATCTTCACAGAATGGCACCAAGCTTCTTGGCGAACAAGATTGTACAACAAATCAAACATTTAAAGCTGAGATTTTATCCCAGAGTAGAGATTATATCAGGTTACAGAACCAGTTTACAAGTTTACAGTATCCTAAACTGGAATCAGTTTTCAAACTGGAACCAGATTACAGATTTATCTGAAAACTGGAACCATTCTTATTGGATCCTTAACTTGTTTTGAGTAAACAGGTTTAAAAAATGCCAAGTTTTTTCTTGATGTACCGAGCAACAAGGATTTGTGGTCGGTTCTGCCACTCTTCCATGATGTCGTGGGGGGTTGTGATCTGGTCCCCCTTGAGTCGATCCAGCAGTGTCACACAGATCACAGCACCTGGGGAGAAAGTTTCAAATATAGTGGATAATTGGTCCTTTTTTTTTCTCTGAGGTGAGGTGAGTTTGGGTTTAATGCTTTCAAGAGAATTTCACTCACATCGCGGTTGCTAGTATTATGGCAGGGAGAAAGCCATGCATGCTATGCATTGCGGTGAAACCTGTGAACATCGGCTGGAACTAGCGAACCATGGGTGGTACTACTCTGAAATTCAGTGTAGCATTGCACCCAAACGTTACTGCGTGTAAAACAGTTCTCTACTGCAGACAAAGTTGCTGAGCCCCTGGCGGGATTCGAACCCCGGACCTTTTGATCCGAAGCCGAACATGCAGCTAATCACTGTGCTTTTCCGCCCCCTCTCTTCTTTCATGTTGCTTGGATGCTGATTTTGCAATAACATAACATTCCCTGAGATGTTTTCGGATGCTCGTAACAACTTATGATAAAACAGGATATCCACAATGTGTAACTTAAAGGTACATCCATTGTGTTGTTTGGCGTCACATGTGCCAAACGTTATAAATTGTGTTATTTTATCGAGAAGTACGGACTTTTGACAAAAATTGCTGTTTTGATGATAATTAAGCGACTCAGTATACCGGCGATATAAAGGTAAAAGTATTGATTTCTGATTGAAAACCGGACATTGCACTCAAACGTAATTTTCGAAACTTATTTACAACAGACAAAAAGACAAATTTGTGTTCATGATGTTGAATAGGTCTTATAACTACTGTTCATGTACATGGTGTGTGTAATTTTGGTTTCTCACATGTATAATGATCTTGTTTGATTTTAATTGAAAAGTAGTAAATATGATATATTTGACGATTGGGGACGAATATGGAAGTTTAGTGAAATTGTCTCAACTGAAATCAGCACATATCCTATCTTGGCACGTATTAAATCAAAATAAATTTTTATGAAACACAATGGATGCATCTTTAAGGCATGGCTGACCTCCGTTGAGTGATTTGATTTAAACATATTTTATTCACAAAGAAAATGATTAGGAACAAGTTCTCCAACTTGGAATACCATCTCCTTGAAAAAAATGTCCTCTCACCTCTGATGTTAGCTCTGTGACAGTAAGCAGCGAAGCACAAGGACTCCATCTCAATATTCCGGATCCCTTTGTCATAGATTCGACGTAGGAAGCTCATCTTGTCTGACTCAGTGTAGTCACAGAACGCCCCGTCCAGTCGGGCCTGGCCTGCAATAGGATATTACTTTCTTTTAAATTACACTTGTGACATCATCCTATTGTTCTTTCACCCCATTACTTTCCAGTAACGGAGAGTTGCACATCACATCATATTTTTTAAGTAGAAATTTAATTTCTTTAACTTTTTAAAGCAATTTTGATAAGAGCAATACTTTGAGTGTAATTTAAGTAGGGTAATATCCTCGTAACTCTCCATTCCTTAAAAATAATGGGCCTCGGCTCCTACCAAAGTAACATGAAGCCTTTACATGAAGGGCTAACTGACCGAGGCTCGGACACCACCAAAAGTCGCCCCAACTTCAGACACTTGGAATGGACGCAATAATAACTGTAATTTATGGGAGCAGGACAAAAGCCACCCGGACAAAAACCAACCGGACATAACCCATACGGACAAACGCCACCTAGGACAAATGCCACCCAGGACATAAACCACCCAGTTATAATATTTTGATGGAAAAATTACTTTTGTGAGAGAAATTAGTTGATGAAAAAACATGACTTTGATGAAAAAAACATCAGTAACTTTGATGAAAAACCTAACTTTGATGAAAAAATTCACTTTGATGAAAATAACTGACTTTGATGAAAATAACTGACTTTGATGAAATACAATAGTTTGATGAAAAACATAACTTTGATGAAAAAATTATCTTTGATGAAAAAACATGACTTTGATGAAAAAATAACTTTGATGAAAAAACTAACCTTGATGAACAACTAACTTTGATGATAATAACTGACTTTGATGAGAGAAAATATATTTTGATGAAAAAAAGGCTTTGGTGTCTGTCTGTCTATACAGAGATTGTCAGCAGCGACCCCAGAAAATACATAGATTTCCTGAGGAGTGAATTTGAGCTGATACGATGGTGGACACGTTAATATTTCTAGTGCTAAATGCATTAAGTAAAATAAAGATAGTTCTAATGTTACTGTTTAATATGATGGAACCTGACTTGTGTAAATATCGAATACATAACTAAGTTAAAATATTGTTTTGATAAGTGTTTTGAACAAATGTAACCTGACTTGTGTAACAAGAGAATAACAAGTGAGAAAATACATCACTACGTTAAAATACTGTTTTGTTGTTGTTTTTTAATAATTAAATAAAATTTGGGTGGGTTTTGTCCTAGGTGGCATTTGTCCGGGTGGCTTTTGTCCTAGGTGGCAATTGTCCTGGGTGGCTTTTGTCCGGGTGGGTTATGTCCGGGTGGCTTTTGTCCGGGTGGCTTTTGTCCTAGACCCGTAATTTATTATCCAGTCTTTCGAAATATTTCAATTGGATCACTGTCCGAACTGAGGTCAGTTTACCTCCCAGTATTTGAAAGAGTGTGCTTGTTTGAAGGGTCATATTGACATCTGAAGTCGAGGATTTTTAACATGCGTAACATATGCAAGATCAGATAATAATTTTGCATTAAAAGACCAAACAGTTATAAGTAGCATTTTCAAACACAAGCTGATTGTTATTTTAACACTAAGATTGCTGTTAGTGTGCATGAGCACAACAATGACAGAATGTTGTTTGTACAGATTGTTTCAATGAGAACAATAATATTAATACTGATGACGCTCAGAGCTGAGAATGGAACAAAGGATGGCGAAGTTTAAGTAATTCTTATATCATAACCATATTTTCTATTGTAACTTTTACACTACACCAATGATTCTTTTCTAATACAACAATTCTCCACATTGTAACTTTTTATTGAAAAGCCAGATGTGCTTATGACATGGGCCGTCGACCGGTGTCTGTCGTCCGTAAATTTTTCACTCTTTCAAAGTCTCTTCCAGAAATGCTACACCCCCAAAACACCTAGGGGGTCAAAGTTTGTTCATCACAAATTCCAACGCTCACAAATATGGCCTCATGAACCAGCACTAGGAGATATCCAGAAACCTGGGCAGTGTTTTCTTTAAAAGATGGAGATTATGATTTCTCCATTTCATAACTGTAACTTAAATACTTTGATTGTGACAGGGGTTCATATAACAGTTTATTATATGATGGACGAGTGTTCTGCTTTCTGATTGGCCGAGACGGATGGTCATCGACAATGATCAAACGTTATGTTGACCGCGGGAAACGTCACGCGAGGTCGACATAACAATCCAATGACCTGGAGCTAAAAATAGATCACCCCTGCGAGGAGTTTAGCGAGGGGTGCTGTTTAATTTATGTTTTGTATTCTATTAAGTTATTTAAAAATAAAGTTTTTGTTTTCAATCAAAATATATTTTGTAGGTTAACAAGTAAAATTTGAAGAAAAAAAAACTTTTGTGAAAAAATTAATTTTTGAAAAAATATATAAATCTTTTGATGAATTTTCGGAAAATATTGAGACTTTCATGGATCATATAATAAAACAGTTATAGACTTCAGTTATCGGTGAATCAAATGGTTTATCGACCTCGGAAAGTTATGTTCACCTCGTCTATCACCTTGGTGAACATAACTGTTCCAAGGTCGATAAACCATTTGATTCACCTCAACTGAAGTCTATAATTGTATATTATTATATGAATGGATTATTTCCGTCATTCTGATTGGTCTACTAGGTCACATGACAGCATTGACGCCAAGCGATGTCAACCTGTGTGACGCGCGTGAGGTTGATATAACAATCCGGACACCTCCGGTGGCTAAAAATAGCTTTGGGAGATCCCGGTCATGAACTCCGTACTTCGCGTGTAGTACTGTAAATCAAGCGATAGGCATCGCTTCTTCTCTGTGACCTTGCTGAATTAGAGTTACGTCCCTTTCGTATCAACAATATGGCAGGCGACGGTAAAACGATACAACATCAAAGAAATAAACTTCCAAATAAAGATTCGCCACTGTTTCTAATGAGGAAATAAACTTGCTGCTGAAAGAAAAAGGATGTGCGGAACACCACCAGGGCAACAACCAGTGCTGAGAAGACCATGGAGGCGTACCTAAACGACAAACGTTGGTAGAATTTGAAGAATTTCGAATTGGATAACTGGACAAAATACTCGCCAAGTTTTATCCAAAGGTGAAACAAGAGAACGACTACGCAGTACTTTATTTTACCTTTATCATAGGATTAACAGACATTAAGCACGTATCGGGATTTTTTTTTAACATGGTTCATGACCCACTGAATACACTGAATCATACAAAGTACGTTACGGAGGCCTATATCGTAGCCATGACAAGGAAATTAAATGACTTATTTAAAAAAATTTCGACAGTGATATTTTGAAATTGTTGAAATATTATTAACTGTTAAAAGTACAAATTGATTCTAACATTAAACAATTGAATTTAAGCTCGATTTGTTTTCATTGAATCTTGATGTATCATGATGAAATCGTTCACCTCATACCTGTTACATTTCACAGCAGAATAGCAAGTTAAGACATTGTTCATATAATAAAACAATTATAGACTTCAGACTCGGTTGATCCAATGATTTATCGACCTTGGACACATGATATTCACGTGTCCAAGGTCGATAAATCATTGGATCAACCTCACTTGAAGTCAATAATTGTTTAATATTGTTCATGTCAGAAACCAATGACCCTAGAACACTCTACTTCTGAGGATATCATCTATGTGTAGTGAATATCAAGAGTTCTACAGTTCTTTTTGATGAAAAGTAAGAAAGTTATAAGTGAAAACATTTTAATGATGTACTATTTTGCTAAAATAAATGCTACCATAACATGTTAGATGTTAGCAATGTTTATATTTGAATGAACAGTGTTTTCGAGAGCTTTCTAACGCAATTTTCATTATATTTGTAACATAGAAATTAAGCAAGATAGAACTTATTTTATTTTTTAATGGCCACGTGCAGTGGACCCTGAACTTTATAGTTTTAGGTGTAGAAGTTTTGGCATGTAGAAGTTTTGGCATGTAGAAGTTTTGGGAGGTTAACAAAATTGAGTTTTGAGTCATGTTTTTGTTATGCACTGACAATTTCAAGACTGCAATTTTTCAGGGCTAGGAGTTGTGCATTATATTTATTACTTTAAATGAAGCAGTTAAAATTACACAATATTAATCTTTTATTCTGTTTTAAGCAGTTGTTAAACAATTCACCCACTAAGTCATCAACCTGAGATATTAAATCATGCAATTTCTGAGCTACAGTGCCCATGGCTCTATTTTTACTTATCTGGACGGTAATACCATTATATTACCCACATGGATAAAAATAACAGAGTTAATATTATTGATATGAATACATTGGCACATATATCATTTGCCTAGCAACAATTGTTTTACTGCAACTTGCAGTACTAAGTCGTCTGTAAGGTCATAAAACGATTGTTCGTGGCGTCACTGTATCTTGCCATCTCAAGTGGGCCGTTTCCTCACTATTATTACGCGAAACAAATGGAAAAGAACGGGTGATAAAGAATTACTATACTCGAAAGTGATTCATAAAACTTTTTAAAAAACTTGTACAAATTCATGTATAACCTTCATTTTCGCTCGGGCAATAAAAAACTTCACACTCGTTTTGTAAAAGTCATATGACACACTTCTCAGTTAATAATCTCTGTACATTTGGCCCAGTAATGTGAACAGGAGTTGCTTCAATATATTTAGGTGGCGGTTGTACTGATAGTAATGAAGAATATTTAAAAAGCAATCATTTGCATCAGTGCATCGGGAACTGCATTAGAACTGCATCACCTGGTCAATGAAATATTTAATGAATACTAAGAATTGAAATTACAATATTTAATATATATTACAATATTTAAATTATGATAATATATTATAAATATATTTGTATAGTGCAAATTGCCAGGCTAGCTCCTCTGAGCTTCATTGTTTTCCCTTGCTTATTGGATGTCACCCTCCATTGCCAATTCTTTCCTACCTCTTTAGGCCAAATAGGTCTGATTGGCTTTTTATGGCATGACATCGTGTCAGGCATCTGTCCTGCTGTAAGCTTATTGCTTTTCGAATTCTCCTAAAGAACCTCTAAAGAGCTGAAATCTTGTGTCCAGATTCCATCACTAATGGAGATTATGCACTATATTATGGCCACGAGGCCATGACCTAAAAACTTCTCTTCATATTATTCTTCTACAGATTCATAGAAAAGTCCTAAAAAGATGAAACACCCTAGCCAATTGGGATCGTGCCAGCACCTTAAAACCATTATCTATCAGTTACGGTAGATAAACCCTAGAAAGCTTACCGGTAAATCTTATGTACAAACTTCAATTTGGTATGAGGAAGTTTCCAGTGTAGTGCTGTTATGTCTTTTAGGCTGTTACAACTATAATGGAGATTATGAACTGTATTATGGGCCACAGGCCACAACAAAATCCTATCTTCATATTCTTCTACAGATTCAAAGAATAACTTCAAGAAGTTTGCAAACCTATGTTGAGAGTCACTTTATATTAGATAAAAGTAACAGAATAACTTGTACAGTGCAAAATGTTTACTCTTTTGTTAAAGCAATTCTCCCAAAAAGAACTCTCATTTTACAACAACAATGGTGGAACCCAGAAGCCCCCATGTATATTGTTCATATATATATATTATGCCATTGTTTTATTAAATCTAGTCATTTATTACATTGTCGTGTTGTCTTTGCACAAAGAATAACTTGTACAGTGCAAAATTGTTCTTGATAGTTACTCTCATATTAAAGCAATTCTCCCAAAAAGAACTCTCATTTTACAACAACAATGGTGGAACCCACCTTCATAGAAATCCAGTGTGCACATGGTCTTGCCAATGATGGTTTGGAAATGGTCAGTTTCGGACGCCATTGACAACAGTTCATGGCTAACCTCCTTGTCCAAGAACGAGGGCAGTTGAAGCATGACCCCCATAGTAGACTGCAGAGGAAGAATATCATATCAGATGGAAGTTAACTTCTCTTAATCAGGCCCCCCTAAGTAATTGAAGGAAATGCGTCAATTTTGAAGAAAATCCATCCAAATTTGAAAGAAAAGCGTCCATTACGGAAGAAAATGCTTCTTTTCTCGAAAAACAATCGCAGCAATATCGGTGAATTCACAGTAATAACAGAAACAATCAGTCTGTTTTTACTGATTACAGTCCGTACTTTACATGAATCGAAGTTAAATTACTTTTGTTGAATTCGTCTTGGTATAGGGAATCAACAAGACTTTAAGTTACTGTCATGAAAATGAGTAGTTACGGTGGTAATGTTAAAACAGTTCGCGATTTGCCGATTGTTTACATCGAAGTCAGGTGAAGCCGTATCACTAACAGAAAGACTAAAAAGCATAGATGATCTCTGGAGACGAATTCAACAAAAGTAATTTAACTTCGATTCATGTAAAGTACGGACTGTAATCAGTAAAAACATTACTCACCGAAGCAGGAGGACATTCTTCCGACGCCATTTTTTTATGTTTGCATTTCCGGCATCGACCGAGAATTCACGGAAATGGCCGATATCGTTTCCGATAGGGATGTTGGTCCTTCCAACATCAGACTGATTGTTTCTGTAATTACCGTGAATTCACCGATATTGCTGCGATTGTTTCGAGAAAAGAAGCATTTTTATTCCGTAATGGACGCATTTCTTTCAAATGTGGATGGATTTTCTTCAAAATTGACGCATTTCCTTCAATTACTTAGGGGGACCTGTTAATGGTTCTTACTGAAGTGCTCTCACCAAAAGGTTAAAGAGCCATCACGGATGTTAGTATTTCAATTTTTTTGAAAATATACTTATAACGTCATTCGCCAGAGAAATCTTTTATCTTCAACATGGCATATGTTAAATAATTTTCATATCACGACATTGTATTGCAATTTGGTTTCAAAGAGAAGTACCACTTCGACTAGCGCGCGCTAAGGGTATCTGACGTATATAAACAGAATCCCTTTTTTTGCGTAATACGTACTACACAAACAGCAAGCGCTTCCGAAGCGTGAAGGCTCGTCTCTAGCGCAAGTCGCCATAACAACCCATATGCTGCACGTGCTTCACGTGCTTCAAGTTACCCTTGTCAAACATTACTGAATGTGACCATTGCTTTACAAACAATGTTTCTAAATGTCCTGAGAATATACATATTATTTCCTGTTTAATGTTCTTTTTATTGAGATAAGACCAGCAAATTATGACAAATTTTTACTCTCATTAATTATAAAATTCAAGAAAAATACCTATTTGGGTAAAACAATTATTCCAATATCTGTAGCAAATACATAATTAAATGAAATAGTAAATAAATCACCGCCAAAAAAATATATATTTCGATATCTTTCATTGCTCATATTTTTGTTATTCTTTCGTGTCTTTGTTTACTCTGTGTGAGCTAGACCATAATGCTTTGCGCTTGAAAATAATAGACTGGATATATATTTAGACTGGAAAACACCTTTACTAATTAATGCAATTTCTCGGCTTATTTTAAGTTGGAAAAATTAGGGAAAAATTAAGTGTATTTATTTCACGGAGATGGATTTTTGGAAAAATTTTGATATTTTCATCAACATCCGTGATGGCTCTTTAATAAGTTTTACCAATTTACCAAGTTATGCTTCTGAATCAACAAAAAGAGTTCTAAAATAAAAATGGTTCAGTTAAGCATATGCGACTCCATTTCCCATCAAACAGCCATTTTAAGGTGTTCCCATTAAAATGGCTGCTCAAAGGCAGTTCAAGTGATCTGACTGATGTAGCAAAACCCAAACACTCAGAGTAGAGTTTTGATTTAATGGTACAATCATCATGCTTTCAGAACTCCCAAAATCGCCTACAAATTTATCTCTCACACTGAAGAGTTCCACAAAACTTTCACTATTCCCTACTTTCTTCCAATACGGATAACAGTTTTATATGAATACAGCTGCTTGGTCATGTAATGAGATGTTTTACCCTCTAACGTAACAATATATTGTATAAACTTTAGTAATAAATGTCAAATTTTGGGAAAAAATAGCACAATATAGAAGTTGCTATCCAGAAAATCATTTTTCATAACTTTAGCAACAGCTCTTTCCTCTGGAAGATGAAGATAACTCACTACTTCCATATATGGTCTCAAGATTCCATCCACAGCTTCACTGGTGATCACAACAGAGCCTCCCTCCAAACCTGACAGAAATATAAGAAAGTGATCGATAACTGTGAGAGTTATAGAGATCACTGGTTACATGAGGATCATTGGGTAAATTAATAACATAAAAGAGAATTCTTAACGTTGTATTAATAACATATTATGTGTTGACAGGAATATCATCTCGAATTTCGTTTCCACAAAAAATAACCCAATAGAAGGCCTGATGAACCAAAGCCATGCACTGTTGCTAAAAAAGATTTGTTTATGGGCCTGAAGTGTTGCTTACCGAGACCACCACTGGTGCCGATACGGAAGATGGTGACACCGACACACTGTGCATGGTGCAACAGCTTGAGTATCTCATGTAGGATGATGGAGAGGGAGGGTATACCCATACCATGCTGCACACAGACACAAGACTTCCACATGATTATCAAGGAAAAAGGTAAGTAGTAATAAAAAATATTTCTATTGTATCTAGTGTATGTGAAGCAACAACGCCCATATTTTAACATATGCGCTCCCTGCATTATTACCCTGGTCTAACCAAAGCAGCCAATTAAAACGCTTGTGGTCACCTCCAACATTTACCAGGTACCCAATTGTACTGCTAGGTGAATAGAGGCACCATTTGAACAAAGTCTCCTGCCCAAGGTGACACACGTCTCTGGACTCATGTCTCAGTGTGGGGCAGGGAATCACCCTTTAAATTCTTAGTTTATTCAGCAAGGAGGTAAGGTGAGGCAAGTTAGGGTTTAACGCCGCTTTCAAGAGAATTTCACTTGTATCACAGCTGCTGGTATTATTGCAGAAAGAAAGTCAGCAACATCATGTGGCTATGTATTGCAGTGAAACCTGCGAGCAGCGGCTGGAACTAGCGAAGCATGGGTGGTACTGCACTGAAATTCAGTGTAGCATTGCACCCAAACCTTACTGCGTGTAGAACAGTTCTCTACTGCAGACAAAGTTGCCGTGCCCCTGGCAGGATTCCAACCCCGGACTTCTTGATCCGAAACCGAGTGAGTGAGTGAGTTATTGTTTAACGCCGCTTCAGCAGTATTGCAGCCATTAGCGGCGAGTCCGAAACCGAACGCGCTAACCACTGCGCTATCTCCCTATCCAGCAAGGAAGCAGGTAACCCACGCATGTGACAAGCTGGCCCATTGTTAACTAGATGAGCGTTTGCGGGACACCGCAAAAGCAGAGCAGCTCCGAAACTTTGGGTCTCGCCTTTCCCTGTTCCGCCTTCTCCTCAGCATAAATAAAATGGGCATTTTTTTGGACAAAATTTTGTTTATTATTCAAGTTATTCTTACAAGTTGAATCATCACCGGGGTCACTTTTCACAACTTTGTTCTTAAAACCTATTTCTGATTTGAAAATTGGATCAAAGGATTAACATGGCCTTAACCAATATCTCATGACCTTGACCTTTGACCTTCAAGGTCACACCATCAATGATTACTTTTCATTGTGTATAAGAATCATGCAATGACTCAAAGTGTTCATTGTTAACATAAGGCATATTCACAATGGCATGCTTAAGTTGTGACCTTGCTGTGACCTTGACCTTTGACAGATTTTAGCGAAAACGTTTTCAGATCTTGGTCTTTCTCCATAATTGATATATACCAAATAAGAGCCTGACAGCACAAATATGTTTGAAGTTATCATGTCTTCAAGGATTATTATAGTGATTTAAGAACTCATGACCTTGACCTTTGACCTTGAATGTGAACATGTCAAAATCATTCACCAGATTTATAAGAAAGAAGCTATGTATATGAGATGTTAATACCTTCTTGGAAAAAAGTTATTTACAGTTTTCAGAACTGGTCACCATGACCATATCTCAGGACCTTGACCTTTGATCTTCAAGGTCACACAGTCAATGATCACTTTTCATTGTGTATAACAATCATGTAATGATTCAAAGTGTTAATAGTTAAAATAAGGCATGTTTGCAACTGCATGCTTAAGTTGTGACCTCGCTGTGACCTTGACCTCGGACAGATTTTAGCGAAAACCTTTTCAAATCTCAGTCTTTCTCCATAGTTGATATATACCAAGTAAGGGCCTGATAGCACAGGAGTTGTTGAAGTTATCGTGTTTACAAGGATTTTTGTAATGATTTCAGACCTTGAATGTGAGCATGTCAAAATAATTCCCCAGGTGTACAAGAAAGAAGCTATATATATGAGGTTTTGATACCTTCATGGAAAAAAGTTACATAGTGATTTCAGAACTGGTGACCATGACCCTATCTAGTGACCTTGACCTTTAAAATTCAAGGTCACACAATCAGTGATAACTTTTCATTGTGTATCACAATCATGTAATGATTCAAAGTGTTAATAGTTGAAATAAGACATTTTTGCAAAAGCATGCTTAAGTTGTGACCTCACTATGACCTTGACCTTTGACAGATGTTAGCGAAAACCTTTTCAAATCTTGGCCTTTCTCCATAGTTGATATACACCAAATAAGAGCCTGATAGCACAAATATTTTTCAAGTTATCGTGTTTACAAGGATTGTTTTAGCAATTTCAGAACTTGTGACTTTGACCTTTGACCTTGAATATGAACATGTCAAAATAAGTCCCCAGGGGCATAAGTAAGAAGTTATGTATATGAGGTGTTGATACCTCCTTGGAAAGAAGTTATTTAGTGATTTCAGAACTGGTGACCATGACCCTATCTCGTGACCTTGACCTTTAAAATTCAAGGTCACACAATCAGTGATCACTTTTCATTGTGTATCACAATCATGTAATGATTCAAAGTGTTAATAGTTGAAATAAGACATTTTTGCAAAAGCATGCTTAAGTTGTGACCTCACTATGACCCTGACCTTTGACGGATGTTAGCGAAAACCTTTTCAAATTTTGGCCTTTCTCCATAGTTGATATACACAAAAGAAGAGCCTGATAGCACAAATATTTTTCAAGTTATCGTGTTTACAAGGATTTTTTTAGCGATTTCAGAACTCGTGACCTTGACCTTTGACCTTGAATATGAACATGTCAAAATAAGTCCCCAGGGGCATAAGTAAGAAGTTATGTATATGAGGTGTTGATACCTCCTTGGAAAGAAGTTATTTAGTGATTTCAGAACTGGTGACCATGACCCTATCTCGTGATCTTGACCTTTAAAATTCAAGGTCACACAATCAGTGATCACTTTTCATTGTGTATCACAATCATGTAATGATTCAAAATGTTAATAGTTGAAATAAGACATTTTTGCAAAAGCATGCTTAAGTTGTGACCTCACTATGACCTTGACCTTTGACGGATGTTAGCGAAAACCTTTGCAAATTTTGGCCTTTCTCCATAGTTGATATACACAAAAGAAGAGCCTGATAGCACAAATATTTTTCAAGTTATCGTGTTTACAAGGATTTTTTTAGCGATTTCAGAACTCGTGACCTTGACCTTTGACCTTGAATGTGAACATGTCAACAAAATTCCCCAGGGGTATAAGTAAGAAGTTATGTATATGAGTTCTCAAAACCTAATAAGAAAAAAGTTATAGCGAATACAAAACGCGGCGGCGGCGGCGGCGGCTGCGGCGGCAGTGGCGATGGAAACTGCACAAAAACTGATAGCAGCATCGACTTAGTCGGAGCTGCTAATGAACTTCACCTATAGCAGTCAACTGACCTTTGCATAGGACCATGTGCCAAACCCTTGACCTATCTTTCAGCCATTGAGAGGATACTGTACCAATTGAGCTACATCCCTGTTAGCTCTTGAGATCTCCTTGAGAGATTTATGATATGAAGAGTGATAAGTATACCCACACAATGCTATGATACAGTGTTCCCGATTGAACTGTAACAAATAACTACTACGGATGTAATGGAGAAGAACACATTCTATGGATAGACAACTTCTTTATAGCAATAAATGCAACGTTTCAGTGCAGATCAAGGAAGTGATACATTATAATCCATCAATTACTATGAAGAAGTTGACTACATAGAATTTGTTCTCCTAAAGAAGAATTAGTTATGGTCTAGTGCACGATAGGACAAACCACTTCATCAATAACATTAGAATAAGTCTCCTTTCATACTCACACTAACGGCGAGAACGGGTCCTGTCTTGTAGATGACATATCGGTCGGACCCACTGGCAATGTTATACAGCGTGAGTCCCGCCGGCACCTTGATATTCAACTCACTCAGCATGAACTCGGCAAACTTCTTCATCCTCGTTGGGGATCCACCGAAACACACGAACTGGCAATGGAGGACAAATCAAGTTAGTAAGACGGTTACAGTCAGACCTCGTTTAACTGGAGCCTGTTTATCTGGAAACTTGGCCATCTGCACGGTCGATTTCAAATTTTGTAATTTTGTTTTGTATTTCTTTACAAATTGTGATTCGCTATCCGGACGATTTTCAACTGTAACCAAATTGTGCAGATAAACGGGATCTGACTGTAGTTAGAAATGGAATTCCTAAAATAGAAAAGTTAAATGTCAACTTCATTATATGAAGAACACGTTCTAGAGTATTTGCTGTTCCACTTAGAAGAACAGTAATGCAAAGATATGCACATCTAGAGACAAAGAAAACTGGGATAACAACAAGTAACTGTCACAAACGTGACCATGTCCCCGCCGCAATTAAGAATGAGCTAGAAGGATGGACACACAGCTTGTATTGAGTGGTGACCTTTACATGTTTGATTTAGTTGTTATTATATCGGGCTAACATTTTGAAAAATGGTCAAATGTTCATAGTGACCTTTAAATGATGTCAAGGTCACCCAAATCGGCTGGTGTATGCGTATTCACCAAAGGAAGACTGGTACCAAATTTGAAGCCTATAGCTGCAGAGGTTCATGAAGAATCGCACTAACAACATTTTAAAAAGTGGTCAAAATCTCGTATGGACCTTGAAAATGAGATCAAGGTCACCCAAATCGGCTGGTGTATGCGTATTCCCCAATTGAAAACTGGTACCAAATTTTAAGACTCTAGGTGCAGCGGTTCATGAGATATTGCGCCAAAAAGAGTGTATCCCAAAATTTGAACTAACCTGTATAGGTTTCAGATTCTTTGAAGAGGATCCTCCTTGGGGTACTTATTGCATAAAATCCTTGATTTTTGATATATGACAGGTTGTTACTATATTTTCCACTTAAAATTAGTTAAAAAACTAAAAAAACGTACTTTGGGTCACCCCTTTCGAGCCCCACCCCTTACGGTTGTCATGCAACCAGGGGCGGATAACTCTAATCTCACCACTTTTCCATCCAGTCATGCAGGCTGAATGAAGGGGAGGTGGGTGGCCCTACCCCAAGGAGGATCCTCTTCAAAGAATCTGAAACCTATACAGGTTAGTTCGATTCTTTTTCAGAAGGGATCCTCCTTGGGGTACTTATTGCATAAGACAGACTCCCAAAGATTGAATCTAAGGCAGTGGCATTCAGACTGCACCCAAAGGCGCACAGAATATATGAATATACAAAGTTAACTCACCCAAAGTACCTTGCGAATCCACCATGGAGGAGACCAACATTGACCTGGGGATTACCTGGCGCACTCGCAGTCGCCTTACTGGTCAAAATACCCCGCCCCCCCCTTTTTTTTGAAAAGAGAGAACGAGGGCAAAAAAGGTACCATATAAACTCCCCGCGGGGGACCTCAGCCAGGGAGGTCACCTTGGGAAAAAAGGACTTGGGCCCTTAGTATCAACGTGATATTAGTGGCATTAGTAACATTTAAAAACAGAACGCACAACCCTCCTCTGCTCATTCAGCTAGGGGGTTGACAACTCTGCCCACCGGAGAGAACTGTCTGACCAAACCGAGCACGCTCCGCCGAGAGCCTGTCGAGTTGGTAGTGACGAATGAACGTGCTAGGCTGGCTCCAGATAGCAGCGGAGCAGATCTCTTCGATGGGCAGGGCCGCTGCGTACGCCTTAGACGTCGCAACTGCCCTAACCGAATGAGCCTTGAGGTTACCCGGGGGCTCACGGCCCTTGTGAACATATGCAAGACAGATTGTCGAGACAATCCATCTTGATATGGTCAGCGTAGAAGCAGGTAAGCCCTGCTTACCTCCCCCATAACAACAAAAGAGTTGCTCATCTCTACGGATGGAGGCCGTTCTTTTGAGATAGGCTCTCAGCGTCCTGCGCACGTCCAGAATGTGTGCGTGCGAGGCCTGAGACCCTGATGCAGCCGGTTGCCTCAGAGCCGGTAATTCTATTGGGGCCGAGACATGGAATGAGTGGGCCACTTTTGGCCGGTAGGAGTCTGGCAGTCTAATGCTGACTCTGTCCCTGTGGAAGACTGTAAGCTCGGGATTGGAGGACATAGCATGTATGTCTCCTACCCGTCTGCCAGACGCCACCGCCACTAGAAAAACTGCCTTCCAAGTAAGCAGTTGCAGCGATACTGCCGATAAATCCCTAAATTGCGGACCCGAGAGCCAATCCAGGACTATAGAAAGGTCCCAAACCGGGCTGGACCGCCTCACAGGAGGTCGGATCCTGTCCACGCCTGCTAAAAAGCGCTGAACCAGAGGATGTACCCCCAAAAGGGCACCGTCCACTGGCACATGAAAGGCTGAAATAGCCGTGGAGTAACCCCTGACAGTAGATGCGGCCAAGCCAGCATCTAATCTAGACTGCAGGAACTCCAAGACAAACACTAGATCTGCAGAAAAGGGATCGAGAACGTCCCTATCTGCACACCAGCTGTTTTGGAGGCGATTCCGGACAGAGGCCAGGCCACCCACTGCACCCTGGGGTTGGGGTGGGGGGCTCCGTCCTGGGACAGAAGTCCCGGCCGACACGGTAACAGAGCAGGTGGCATAGCCAGAGACCTGAGTACCTGTGGAAACCAAGTTTGCGCTGCCCACAGAGGTGTGATTAGCACCAGCAGACGCGGAGGATGAGTGGCTAGACGGGCTAGGACCTTGGAGATCAGAGGCACTGGTGGGAAGGCCCACAGAACTCTGTCTGTCCAGTCCAGTTCGAATGCATCCTGGGATAGAGCCCGAGTGTCGGGTATCCTGGAGCAAAACTTGGGTATCTGAAAGTTCGTCCCTGACGCAAACAGATCCACCTGGAATGACCCGTATAACTGGGAGATAATCTCGAATATCTCTCGATCCAGTAGCCACTCGTGGGGGGCAAGGATCCGGCGAGACAGCGCGTCTGCTCGGACATTGTCCACCCCCGGCAAGTACACTGGCAGGACCTGGGTGTCGACTTCGTCGCACCAGAGGAAGAACTGCCATGTCTCCTCCAGGAGGGACGGGGAAACCGTCCCACCCTGTTTGAGAATGTAAGTCATGGCGGTCCTGTTGTCCATTTGGAGCCGGACCACCTGACCCTTCACCTGATCCCTCAGATGTTGCAGAACCAATCTGGCCGCCCTGAGCTCCAACACATTGATGTGTAATTGAGACTCGGCTTGTGACCACAGGCCTGAGACCGTAAGAGATCCCAGAACCCCGCCCCATCCCGTAAGGGAGGCGTCGGTCTGGATCGTCAGGGTCGGCACCGGAGGCTGCAGGGGGTAACCCCGAGTCAGGTGATCGACATTGGTCCACCATAACAGGTGTGGCAAGACCCACTCCGGAGTGGAGCTGCTTCTCGTAAGACTCCGAGTGGGACCAAAGACCCGCCAAAGCTTGTTGGACGGGCCTCATGCGGAGCCGAGACCTCCAAACCACGTCTACGGTCGCTGCCATGACTCCTAAGAGCTGGAGCCAGACTCGAGCCGTGTGGCATGGAGCACTGAGAAACGAGTTCACAGCCCCCAGTATCTTCGGGACCCTGTCCGGGGCCAGGGATACGATCCCCGGCTCCGTCCGAAACCTGGAGCCCAGGAAGACTAGGTCCCGTGACGGGGCCAGCTCCGACTTTTTGAGGTTCACGATCCAACCCAGCGAAACTAACGTGTGTAGTATGGCCTGGGTGGATTCGTGGTTCTGAAGCTGGGACAGCGCTCTGATGAGCCAGTCGTCCAGGTAGGGATGACAACACCTGCCCTGAGACCTGGCGACCTGAGCCGCTACCAGCATAAGCTTGGTGAATACCCTCGGAGCCGTTGAGATTCCGAAGGGTAACACCCTGAATTGGTAACACTTCCCGTCGAATGCAAACCTCAGAAATTGTCTGAATTCTGGGTGCATCGGAACATGAAGGTAAGCGTCTTTGAGGTCGATGGAGGATAGCCATTCTCCGACCTGCACTGACGAGATCACAGACCTTAGAGTCTCCATCTTGAACGATGGGACCTCTATGAGTTTGTTCATGATCTTTAGATTCAAGATGGGTCTGAACCCTCCGCCCTTCTTGGTCACCAGGAAGTATGTGGAATAGTATCCGCTCTCTTCCTGGCCCACAGGCACTAGCTCTATCGCAGCCTTGCTCAGCAACGCTTTGATTTCTGAGCGGAGGATGTCCGCCTTCTCCGGCGCGGAGGGCACCTTCGTGTGCCGCACCCCGGTAAATGAAGGCGGACCGCGCTTCCACTGAGGCATATGGCCGTCCCTGAGTGTGGACAGGACCCAGGTGTTCGACGTGGCTTTCGCCCAAGCGTCTATGAACCTTGTCAATCGGCCGCCTACAGGGATCTGCCCCAACAAGCAAAAGGTGTCCGTCTCCGGCGGCACTCCGGCCCCCGGATTTTTGGACACCCCTAGCGGTACGGGAGGAGCTAGGAACCCTGGTTTGGTTTCCCGCGCCCCCGAAACCCCTGCTTGCCCGAAGGCTGCTGGAATTTCCCGCCTCGCTTTTTGGGACCCTTGCCCCTGCTCCCAGCCTGATGCAGACTAGCTGACATCCAGGCTGCCTTCCCCGTCGGCGCGGAGGAACGAGCAGGGGGAGGGTTGGACATGTGTGCGCGCTTGATGTCTGGATCCTGCACGGTAAGAACCCTAGAGGTCTCGCGGCAGGTCGTGACGACATCCGCAGTGTCCTTCAGTACCTGCTGAGCCCCTGGGAAAAGCACTGGGCCAATCCGAAAGGGTAGGTTCAGCAGGGACTGCTGTGTTGAAGGCATCCAAGTGGACACCGACAACCACAGCCGGCGCATTCCCACAACTGCGCTCATCATTTGGTTAGCGGCACTCCTGATTGAGTCCCGCGCCAAATGACCACCAACCGCGGTTAGCTGCCCGAGGAGCTCCGAGGAGGAATCTCCAGGGATCTCCACCTTCTGCGTTAACTGGACCTGCATGGAGGCCAGATACGCCTGGTGGATTGCAAGCTGATGCTGTTGTCCCGCATTTAGGTACTGGTCCTCAAAGGACCGATACGAGGACTTCAGATCAGCTGCACCAGCAGTGAAGGGAGGCAGCCGCCGACCTTGTCGCCCGACCGAAGGTGAAACCTTCGGTCGTTGCAAGGAAACCGCGGTATATACACAGTCTCCCACCACCGGAATGTCGAAAAGACCTTCCTCCCCCAGCTGATATCTCTTAGATAAGAAGCCTAGATCGGCCAGTGAACGAGTATCAGCTAGGAGCGGAGCGATCAGATCATCGACCAGTGAAGGGAGAATGCGGAGCCCCACTACGGGAGCCTTGCTTCGAGCGAAGGCCTCCCCCGACAAGCGGTAGTCCGATTCCTCTGGCTCGGGGACCGGGGCAGCAACACCAGGAATAGCCTCGGCGATTAAGCCGCGAAGATCCCTGATGGCAGTGGCAGCCGATAAAGGGCCCGAATCCTCCCGAACCTCATCCACGTCCATGGACTCGATCCCGGATCTCCCCGAGAGGCGTGAGGCCAACTCGGAGTCGTCTAGGAAAGAGTCACGGGCGTGGACAAGAGAGCGAGAGAAGACGTCAGCTACCACTGGCTGTCCCGAGCCCCCAGCCCGAGGATCGACCTCGAGTGGGCCCCCCGAGACCTGGGTCTCGAGGGTGCTCGTGGGTCCCGCGTGCGGCCCGGACTGCATCGTCACTGGGACGACGGTCTCGGAGCACAGGGCAGGTGTCCGAGGACGCTGCACCTGGAGCACAGGCGGCGCCTCGTAACCTGGGTTAGAAGCCTTACCCTGGGAACCTACTCCAACGAGCGGCACCAGGTTCGGCGGGGCCAGCGATCCCCCAGACGAGACCTGCCCGAAGCCAGGTGTCTGAGGGGGCTGGTGTGTTTGTGTTATGGTAACCTGGGGCTCCATACTCCGCAGCTCGCGAGCCGGAAGCTGAGCGCCCCCGAGGAGACCATGTGCCTCGGACGAGTCCGACACCGAGATCTCCCCTGGTACCATGAGCTGCATCAGGTTCATGACTCGAGGTCCGGAACTCCGTACGGAGCCCCGAGACCGCCGAGTCAATCATGACCTTCATTTGCTGTGTGATGATTTGCGTGAATTGCGTCATATCAACAGGGTTAAAATTAGTGCTTTGTAAGTTAGGTTGTTGAGGGGAGGGAGGGTGGGTGAAATCCCCGGCTGAGGACCCCCGCTGGTCCTCGACCGAGTCGGGCTCGGATGACGAATCATCGAGACCCGACCTGGCCGAGGACACCGTAGCGGAGGCCGGAGCCTTAACCTTCTTACCACTTAATTTCTTAACTGGTGACTTTTTCACCTTCTTAGCCTTAGACGGGGGGTCAAGCTTGGTGATGTCCCGCCCGCTCTCCAAAGCCTCGGAGAAGAACTTTAGGTCAACATCCCTCCTTGATCTGGCCTTGGGGGTAAAGGCCTGACAAATCCCACAGTCGAGTGGGTGGTGAAAGTCAGAGGCCAAACACTTGAGGCACTTGTCATGGGCGTCGGTGATAGACACCGGCCCTTTACATTGGGCACAAGGCTTGAAAGGCTAGAATCAAAATAGCCAAATCAAGACGTGCACATGCAACATGTGTATATATATAAATATTTTTAAAATATATATATACTAAATACATGGGGGAATTGCAATGTAAATGTTTTTGTAAACATGCATGTAAAAACATGAGCAGAGGCGAATGGCAAAATGCGAAGTAAAAATGTAAACAAGCATGGCCACACCCCTAACATCACTGAAACAAATAGAACATGAAATATGAATAATTTGCTTGCAGGCCAGTGGGCGATTCGAAATACTCACCGAAAACGAATCTAGAACCCAAATATGATAAAATAAAAATGTGGAGAGCCCAGATCTAACCAAATTCCACGATCAAAACAAATCGATCGAGAAAAAATGGCCGCCATCTTGGGTCGACTTTCCCGCCCTACGCGAGAAAGCAAGTTACAATTACACGAAATCTAGTACAAAAACCGATAAGCCATTCGACCCTACTGTAGAAAAGGTAGAAGTTACCACACATACAGCTTTGTTATGGGCCATTTTCTTGCGATTGTACGTAAACTCAGAAAAACTTCTTGAAAACTTCGTGCGACTTGTCAGATCAATGACAGGAAGAAAAGTGGTGAGATTAGAGTTATCCGCCCCTGGTTGCATGACAACCGTAAGGGGTGGGGCTCGAAAGGGGTGACCCAAAGTACGTTTTTTTAGTTTTTTAACTAATTTTAAGTGGAAAATATAGTTACAACCTGTCATATATCAAAAATCAAGGATTTTATGCAATAAGTACCCCAAGGAGGATCCCTTCTGAAAAAGAATTCAGTCTCGTATTGACCTTGAAAATGAGTTCAAGGTCACCAAAATCGAATGTTGTCTGCGTAGTCCCTTAATGAAAACTGACACCAAATTTGAAGACTCTAGATGCATCGGTTCATGAGACATTGCGCTAACAAGAAATTGGAAGGACAGACGTACGTACGTAGAGACGTACAGACGTAAGGACATACGCAGCTGAATACTATATCTAAATACTGAATAATTATAAGGAAACCTATTCACACAGGGTAGGGATATCATATTCTTTCCTTACAATAAAATACTCATATTTGATTGGCTAACGGTCGATACAGTTGCCCTTATGTACCCCGTCAGTCTCAAAGTGTACAAATTTCATGTACCCTGCTGCCATAGTAACAGCTCCTAGCTAAGAGTAGGTGTCGCATTATGGTCAGATGACGTTATAAATTGATGCACATGTACAGGATTTTTAACAGATCAATCAGGGTCCATTAATTAGACTTATTTTTCCAAAAACTGTTGCTTTATTTGGTAAACAATTTCATTTTGCTTTGCTTGCACACTCAATTCAATCATTGTTAAATTGTTTTGAGGTATTTTAAAGCTTATAGTAAAACATAACACACATTTAGTATTTCATTAGAGACGGATGCCCCCATTTTGTTAACATTTAGGGTCTGCTTATCAGTCAACGACAGTCAAAATAGAATGAATATAATTACGTATGCTATTTTTTCATTGACATGACAGAAAGAGCCACTGGTACAAAGATGGTACATTAGACCGTATTACCCTCAAGAGCCACTGGTACAAAGATGGTACATTAGACCGTATGACCCTCAAGAGCCACTGGTACAAAGATGGTACATCAGACCGTATGACCCTCAAGAGATGCATACAACATCCTAATGTTATCAATCATCCAACTTTAATGCCTGTCAAATCACAACTGCAAACGACTGTGACGTCATAAGGGCAGTGGTATTACACAAGTTTCATACTGTCATATAAATATTAAGACTTAACTTGCGGATCCCGAGTCAGTCCAGGATGGAATGGATGGGCTCTGTAGCTCATCAGGCTTTATATACATTAACTAATTCAAATGTCAACTTCTAGGTGAGAGGTACAACACAAAGGAAGCACTTTAAATGAAATAGGTCTTAAGGTCCTTACCGCTCTGACCTATCTTTGAGGCCAGAGATAAAATCCCCTACAAATAAAGACCCATTTGAAGATTTAATTCATTACTGTTGTTTCCTTTAAATTACCTCCCTTTAAATACATAAAATCTCAAGATGAAATAGCTTTTCAGGTAATGACGTCTGTGACCTATATTTGGGGTTGCAGGATCACGAAATCTACAATTTAGAATCCCCATTGGCCAAGGAGTCTGCACACAACTTTTCAGTTCTCTAGACCTTTTGGAACTGCAGAAGAAGATGAACATTCTTTTTTAGGGTTGTGACCCTATTTGGGGTCAAGGGGTCACCAAATCTACAATTAAGAATCCCCATTGGCCAAGTAGTCTGCATACAACTTTTCAGCTCTCTAGACCTTTTGGAACTGGAGAAGAAGATGAAAATAGGGATTTTAAAGTTGTGACCCCATGTGACCCCAATTGAGGTCACGGGGTCACCAAATCTACAATTTAGAATCCCCATTAGCCAAGGAGTCTGAACACAACTTTTCAGCTCTCTAGACCTTTTGGAACTGGAGAAGAAGATGAAAATAGGTTTTTGGGGTTGTGACCCCATTTGAGGTCACGGGGTCACCAAATTTACAATTTAGAATCCCCATTAGCCAAGGTGTCTGCACACAACTTTTCAGCTCTTTAGACCTTTTCAGGCCAGATGAGCTAAAAATTACATTCATATATCCCCTCATGCGAACCCCGGAAACGAGACACAGTCGATCACTACTGATGAGAATATACTGACCAGCGACCCCCGGTCAGTGAGACAGTACTGGATTGACTGTCTGGGAAATTCGGTTGGCAGTGCCAATTAAGGCCTAACGCAAAACCTGTCGGAGAGTTTGGGGCTAGAGTATTCCGACACGGGGCTAAAAGGGGTAATATAAAATACAGGAACGCGAGAATTAAACTGCAGTATCTTTCATGGGTGAGTAATAGAATACTTGTTCATTATGAGCAATAAAATATCCTAAACTGACTGTAAGATACTCACCTTTACATCGTTGAACATTTCCTTGAGATCGTTAGATTTGTTGCCGAGGGCGATATGATACAGGTAATCCTCCTCCATGTTCGCAATGTGTGGGTTCTGGATCTTAAACGGGCCATCTCTATGGTCAAACAAACAGGAGGTGAGAGTCTTATCTAAACATACACATGTGTGGACTAAGTTGAATTGTCGTTTTTATTTCTTATTATGACACATTCTTTCTCATTCCTTCCATCTCATAACCATGTAGATTATTTTGGGACTAGCATACGTGAAACCAACAAACTTAAAATGATAAATGGTCACTTAATGGTTATATATAGAGAATACTAAACGACGTCACGTTAAGAAATGAGTGAGTGGTTTGGTATTTAACGACAGAGTTTAGTATTTTATTTATTACGCGCTAAGTTGCACAAACTCATCAATAAATGGGACAAACTTCATTGCGATCGCGGCGCTGGTATTGTGACGTCATGTTTTACCCATTATGACGTCATGTCAATCGAAAGCACGCGATGTTATTACACTTAGTGTTATAACATGGTAGATTTTTTTAAACCGTGATATTTCAACGGGGGAGTAATAATAAAGTATAACGCCCGGATGCTATCCTAACACGAGTGCTCTGAGAGCGCAACTACCTGCATATTGATGTCCAAGCAACTCTAAATAAGCAGCTAAATGTAAGGGTAATTTACAACGGATCAACGGTTGAATTTTTCAGAAAATGCATCTTACACCAAGGTCAAGGTCAGAAGGTAACATAAAATAATCTTTGAGGATGTTTTACACATGATCTGAGGTGATATGGGGTTTAACGTCACTTTCAAGAGAATTTCACTTATATCAATGTTGCTTGTATTATTGCAGGGAGAAAGCCTGCAACACCATGTGGCTATGCATTGCGGTGAAACCTGCGATTAAAGGCTGGAACTAGCGAAGTATGGGTGGTACTGCACTGAAATTCAGTGCAGCATTGCACCCAAACCTTACTGCGTGTAGGACAGTTCTCTACAGACAAAGTTGACGTGCCAGAGGCAAGATTCAAACCACAGACATCTTGATCCGAAGCTGAACGTGCTTACCACTGCGCTATCCCGCCCCGTGTTTTACAGACAGGAGGAGAAAGGAGAGTGCTAATAATTAACCCACTTTGATGAGCGGCTAATTAAAACAGGTTTTCTTTGAGGAGAATATTTAAATAATGATTCTATAATCAAATGGTTGCTACCTATATATTGTTACTTTTAATTATCATAAATTGAAGTATCAATTAATTACCAGAATTAATTACTTTTGAAATAGATAATTATGAGAAGATCACACAATGCATAATTTTACGCTGTGTCAATTCATGAATTTGAAAACAATTGATCATAAACTTGCTGATAAATAAAGAGGAACAAAACAGATACATATTCAAAGGACATATTCTAATTAGGAAGACCCAAAAGCTTAGAACTTTGAAGTCTATCGGTGGACATGGCTGCTGAAAGATGAGTTTTTATTGGTTAAAAAGCAGGGATACAGTTTGAGGTTCCCCTTTTCCCTGCTAGGGGATTTTGTTGAAGAATTGAATTGAGGCCATGTAGAACAGAGGTTAGGATCGAAATCTGAAGGGAGAAACCTCTGTGGGAAGAGAATTTCGATACGTTAAGGATCAAAACCTCCCCCTCGGGTTTTGATTTAACTTATGAACCGATAGAGGCTATATTTAAGATGTTATTTAATATTTTACACTCCTCACAGATTCAGTGGTATTTACTACTATTGGGATCACTTGTCATGCGAAGAGAGCGATCTACACGTGCTACGCATGCCGTGCACAGGAACTTCAAGCCCTACCCGTCTCATGTATGGCACAAGGTTCATACTGACAAACAATAAGCTTTGGTATCGTGATCCTTTGTAGCTCAGTTGATACGAGCGTTGGTAGGCAAGCAAAGGGTCCAGAGATCGAAACCAGGCATCATCACTAGAATTTGTGAGTTTTCGAACTAATGATATTTTAAAGTATTACCGGTATACAAAAGTAGAATGATTTCATATAATAATAAGTCTTAAACTTAACTTAATAGCCATTCAATAAACATTAGTCGCAGGCATTCCTACAGAAAGCCTGGGGCTTACCCAGGAATTCCCGGGGCTTACCTCAGGAATTCCCAGGGTTTTCCTAAAGAATGCCTGGTAAACTACTGGTAGAGGTTTAGTCTGTAAAAGCAATACCTGTTGAGACAATAATGACGTCGCTGGAGGTTTATCAATATATCACACAGATACTATAGAGAATTAACTGTAGGCTCAATCAGTGTAACACTATTACTCTCATATACATATAAATATATGAATAATAATGATAATAATAGAAATTCAAATATAGAGCCATGGGCTCTGTAGCTCATCAGGGTATATATTGTTTGATGTTCAAAACTGAAGTAGATTGTTTCCCAGATAAAATACAATCCCCTGAGCTGTAAAATCTCAACGACACCAAAATTGTTCAGTCGGTGCAAAAAGAATACATGTCTTGAAACTACATTTAAAGGAATTTGGTTGTCCAAGTATCACAATTACTGCAATGATCTTGAAGAGAAGGTGACTCTGATTCAAATGGTGTCACTAAGACCAAAACGTCATGAAACAAAATGGTAAAAATAAAGCCATTGGCTCTGTAGCTCGTAGAGTATTGCAATATTCACTATCTCTAAGCTAGAGACTAACAGGGGAAAGTAATTTTAAAGATTTATCCAGTTTCTAATCAATCTTTAAAGGGACACTACCGATTTATGTTTTTAGTGAAATTTGATTTAGATTTGATACATACAAAAATATCAAATGTCCTGATTTACGTCCAAATCATATGCATATGTATCCCCTAATGCCAAATATTTGACAATATCTTGCTTTCAATGAAACTCGTATTTGACAATATCTTGCTTTCAATGAAACTCGAGCATCAGCTTAATACATGATGAGAAGCCGAATTCATGCACCCCATTTACAAGTATGCCATTTATATGTTCCATTGAACAGTACCGACCAATATCTGTCTCTTTGATAAAATTTCAAATTTTCCGTTTGAACAATTGACACGCGCCAGCCGCGGAACATTGTCCGGTTTTCGATCATAATCATGACTAAACATCTTAATAATGTAACTATACTGAACAGATTGGTGGAACTATAATGGTAATTTTTGACAACAGTCATTACTACTAGATAAAATAACACCCTTGGTAACTTTTGACCTATGTTACTACAATAACAAACGGAGTGTCCCTTTAAGCATACCAAGGTAACTATTTGATCAATTCATAGTCATGTTATTACCATATATTACTTCAGTGCTACATAAACTTGTATTATTATCGTATTGTTTTACTGTCTAGTTTCTAATCAATCTTTAAAATACTTCAACAATATCATATCTTCTTAAAGAATCAAGTCAAACAATTTTTAATTTATTTTAGGTGGGTTTAGTTTATTCTTTATCAACTTGTTGAATCATGTTATTACGTTATATAACATATGTTACTCATTTTAATTCAAAGTTGATTATTGTGATTTTTTCATAATGCATGTTGAATGATGTGGGTGATGTTGATGTAATGTGTATATATGATATAATTATGTATAATTAATATCGAGGCAATCTTCTTAGCAAAACAAATTCCCTTTTAATCAAATAAAGTATTATTATTCTTATTATTATTATAAATAATACAGCATCGCTAATGTGGTCTTTATTATGTTTGGATGATAACAATTTTACAAACTGTAATCTACATTGATCAAGGCATGTCATGGGCGTAGCTTCTATTACGCAAAGTACGCATTTGCGTACAACATTTTTGGTCAGATACATGCCTTGATGTCATAAAATATGCAACGTAAATAAAGCTGATCGACGACTGGCATTAACCTTTCCTTACCAGTGACTGTATCCTCTAGATTATTAATTCCAGTAATTTCAGACAGTTCAGATAAAGAGGAGATGACTATGTTCCCAGTCTAAATGGTAAAAACTTAAGTTTGCATCATTACGGACTTATTACACACGTCGCTTCGCCAAATATAGCACTTATTTCCCTATACAGTGGTATCCTCTTCATTGTAAAGTCATTTACGAGAATGCCAGTGCCCACTAAAACTAAAACGTAATTTATAGAATATACCTTAAACCATTATGAATAATCATATGATTTCAAAAGAAGCCTCGATGCCATGTTAAAATGAAGGAATTTAGCTCAGCCCAGAAGCAAAGTTTTATTATACCCCCGACCAGCGGTTGTTGGTATCCAGTATAACCAACCAGTATATTCCGTCCGGAGACAGTTTTTGTCCGATCGATTACAGAAAAACTATTCACCTCATCCTTTTCAAATTTGGCACATGTCTTCTTCACCACTAGGAGAGGTGCAGCGCAAAATGTAACACGATTTGGTGAACTTTTTATTTTTTGCGAATTTTAAAATATATTTGTTAACTTGTATTCGGAGCTAGAATGGATGAAGCTACTTCTGTGTTGTCATTATCGACTTTATCATTTTCTTTTTCATGTAACTTTTATCAAAAGCTACTTCTGTGTTCTTGTTGATTTTACTATTTTATATTTCCACTGGTGATATTTTGGAAAAAGTTAAATTGTCTTTCCTTTCAGCCATAAACTGCTGTATATCCATGTACCTGTCACTCGAATGAATCATTACGATGAATTAGTTACTAAAATATTGTTGAAATCGGTGGTAATGATAGTAGTGAATTATGTTATCCCTACCTTTCAAGTTATTCTTACTCCTACTTTTCCAAAACCACCTATTTTAAAGGGACACTACGCTTCACTTCACTGTCTACCTGCAGTAGTTTTTATTACCAATTACGTCAATTGTCTGAAATTTGGTGTCTGTGAATTTTTAGCAGACATGTTAATCAGCATAGATAGATACACATGATCTGATTTTTATTGTCGACGCGGTGTCCCTTTGAATGAAGAGATCTATCCGACTCTTTTCAGAAACACTTAGCAATTACAGTTCATAGCTTATGCAGACACCTCTCTCTATAAGAAATACAAGATTAACCTAAATCTATTTACAATAGTTAATTCATATCAATAGTTAATTCACTTATTTTCTAATATAGAACATAGACGAAATGTATTTATACAAAAATCTACTTATTTAAAGTTTCCAAAATGTCCGTCAGGTGCCTGGAAATCGCATCTATAGGCACTAAAATCCTAAAATTTCATGGGGGGGCATGCCCCCAGACCCCCCTAGTCAGCTCGCCCGCTTCGCGGCCTCGTAATGCGTACTACTTCTATTTTTCTAGCTACGCCCATGCATGTGTACACACCCAACACCTTAGTATTCTACGGAAAAAGTAGATTTCTATGGTGTGACTTCTCCCATGCCTCTTCCCCCTCCCCCATCATCAAGGGGATGGATCCCCTTGCTACATCTACCCCCCTCTACCCCATCCTCCTCCCTCCCCATCCCCTAAGCTACAGACACGGTGGCGTCTACTAATGCCTACAGAGAAAAACGCCTACAGTCTTAAAAGTGCATCCATTGTGTTTCATAAGATGTTTATCTTTTAATACATGCCAACATATACTATGTGCTGATATCAGTTCAAACTAGAAGAGCGTTTGCGGGACACCGCAAAAGCAGAGCAGCTCCGAAACTTTGGGTCTCGCCTTTCCCTGTTCCGCCTTCTCCTCAGCATAAATAAAATTGGAATTTTTTTGGACAAAATGTTTTTCATTATTCAAGTTATTCTAACAAGTTGAATCATCACTGGGGTCACTTTTCACAACTTTGTTCTTAAAAACTATTTCTGATTTCAAAAGTAGATCAAAAGATTAACATGGCCTTAACCAATATCTCATGACCTTGAACTTGACGTTCAAGGTCACACCATCAATGATTACTTTTCATTGTGTATAACAATCATGCAATGACTCAATAGTGCTCATTGTTAACATAAGGCATATTCACAATAGCACGCTTAAGTTGTGACCTTGCTGTGACCTTGACCTTTGACAGATTTTAGCAAAAACGTTTTCAAATCTTGGTCTTTCTCCATAGTTGATATATACCAAGTTAGGGGCTGATAGCACAGAAGTTGTTGAAGTTATCGTGTTTACAAGGATTTTTGTAGAGATTTCAGAACTCATAACCTTGACCTTTGACCTTGAATGTGAGCATATCAAAATGTTTCCCCAGGTGTACAAGAAAGAAGCTATATATATGAGGTGTTGATACCTTCATGGAAAAAAGTTATTAAGTGATTTCAGAACTGGTGACCTTGACCCTATCTCGTGACCTTGACCTTTAAAATTCAAGGTCACTCAATCAGTGATCACTTTTCATTGTGTATAACAATCATTTAATGATTCAAAGTGTTAATAGTTGAAATAAGACATTTTCGCAAAAGCATACTTAAGTCGTGCCCTTGCTGTGACCTTGACCTTTGACGGATGTTAGCGAAAACCTTTTCAAATCTTGGCCTTTCTCCATAGTTGATGTACACCAAATAAGAGCCTGATACTACAAATATTTTTCAAGTTATCGTGTTTACAAGGATTTTTGTAGTGATTTCAGAACTCATGACCTTGACCTTTGACCTTGAATGTGAAAATGTCAAAATCATCCACCAGGTTTATAAGAAAGAAGCTATGTATATGAGGTGTTAAAACCTTCTTGGGAAAAGGTTATTTAGAGATTTCAGAACTGGTGACCTTGACCATTATTTCGTGACCTTGACCTTTTAAATTCAAGGTCACACAATCAGTGATCACTTTTCATTGTGTATAACAATCATTTAATGATTTAAAGTGTTAATAGTTGAAATAAGACATTTTCGCAAAAGCATGCTTAAGTCGTGCCCTCGCTGTGACCTTGACCTTTGACGGATGTTAGCGAAAACCTTTTCAAATCTTGGCCTTTCTCCATAGTTAATGTACACCAAATAAGAGCCTGATAGTACAAATATTTTTCAAGTTATCGTGTTTACAAGGATTTTTTTAGCGATTTCAGAACTCGTGACCTTGACCTTTGATCTTGAATATGAACATGTCAAAAAAATTCCCCAGGGGCATAAGTAAGAAGTTATGTATATGAGTTCTCAAAACCTTCTAGGAAAAAAGTTATAGCGAATACAAAACGCGCGTGCGGCGGCGGCGGCGGCGGCGGCGGCGACGGAAACTGCGCAAAAACTGATAGCAGCTCCGACTTAGTCGGAGCTGCTAATAATTTCACTGAACTTCATATTCATCTCCAATCGCCAAATATATAATAATTACTTGTTTCCAATTAAAATCAAGCAACATCGTTATACTTGTACAGAAACAGAAACTACACATTCCATTTACATGCACAGTAGTTATAAAACCTATTATCAACTTAAAGTTTTCTTTTAGTCTGTTGTAAATAAGTTTACAAAATTACATTTGACTAATTGACGCAATGCATTGTTCGGTTTTCGATCAGAAATCGATACTTTTACCTTTATATTGTCGGTATACTGAGATGACTAAGATCAAAATAGATTTTCGGCAACAGTCAGTACGTCTCGATAAAATAACACAAATTATAAAGTTTAGCTATGTGACCCCAAACAACACAATGGATGTGTAAACATCGTAAACATTCACTCGGCAAACATCCGCTTACTTGGGACAACCCGGATGTGAGAGATCTTGTGTGAGTGGCGGATAGCACATGGCGTGAGAGTGTAACCAGAGTGAAGGCAATAAATGTTTATATGTTGGCTGCTAGTTTAACAGGATGTACCTTTAAATAAACAAATTTATGCACCAGTTGTTTTTATTTCCACAGAAAACAAAACAGATGTTCTTTATGTCACATTGTATACATTTTATTCATTTTACCATATTGAGCGTTTGGTGCAGAAAGGTACCAAGTGCATATTTCCTCATTTTGAGAAAATTGCATTACCGTATTAGTTTTCAATGTTCATATCTCTTGCACTGAAAATGTTGATATAATCACTTCAAGGATTTTAAATGAAGGTGGCATTTTCATTTCATTTCATTTCAATTGAACAATGATTGTTTGTGTTTGTCTTTTTTTTTCTTTACGCAAGCTTGATTAAATGTTCGGCAGCTGAGTGAAACTCATGGTAGTCTTCAATCCAGTTGTCAGATACTCCTTCAGTCTCCTGAGTCTCTGGTCCATCTCAGTGTAGATTCACTTGCAGGGTGGGGTCGGACTCCATGTGTCATCTGTTCCAACTTGTTCCTCTCAACTTTTTCTAATTTCTGAAGAACTTTCACAAAAGGGAAAATGTTCGGGGCTCCATGTGCCATCTGTTCCAACTTGTTCCTCTCAACTTTTTCTAGTTTCTGAATAACTTTCACAAAAGGGAAAATGTTCGGGGCCCCGTGTGTCATCTGTTCCAACTTGTTCCTCTCAACTTTTTCTAATTTCTGAAGAACTTTCACAAAAGGGAAAATGTTCGGGGCTCCATGTGCCATCTGTTCCAACTTGTTCCTCTCAGCTTTTTCTAGTTTCTGAATAACTTTCACAAAAGGGAAAATGTTCGGGGCCCCGTGTGCCATCTGTTCCAAAAGTTCCTCTCAGCTTTTTCTAGTTTCTGAAGAACTTTCACAAAAGGGAAAATGTTCGGGGCTCCGTGTGCCATCTGTTCCAACTTGTTCCTCTCAGCTTTTTCTAATTTCTGAAGAACTTTCACAAAAGGGAAAATGTTCGGGGCTCCGTGTGCCATCTGTTCCAACTTGTTCCTCTCAACTTTTTCTAATTTCTGAAGAACTTTCACAAAAGGGAAAATGTTCGGGTGAGGCTTCTGTACTGTCTTGTTGAGATGATTGTTTGTCCTTGGACCTTGGGTCTTGTGATGGTTCAGTCGTCCAGCCCAGAACTTGGCATTGAAACTTGGTTTCAGACAATCTCTCCGACTGAGGTACACTTGCCACGACAGCTATCTTGAACACACTTCCAGTGCACGCAGGTCAGTCGTCTGTTGTTGAGTCGATACAGTGCAGTGCAGACACAGTTGATTGTCTCTGAGCGCTGAACTTTAATATGCAAAACCCAATGATGCATAATGAGGTTAGCTATGGCGGGGTTCGACTTTAGTAAACCTGGCTCAGATGACACTGAACGAGCAACTTACATTTCTCATGACTATATATAAGTCATAATTCACTTAATTTTGGTCTCACAATCATAAAATTTGTTTGAATCGTCACTACAAGATCTATATGATTACATACGTCATAGCCCTATGGTAATGGATGGTAATGATATTTACAGATCTGACACTCCATCTAACAAAGGTCTTAATTTCTACCACTGCTTGTTTTTGAGGAGAGGTTGTTTAAAGATTTTAAGGTGGACAACACTGCCACACCCATATCTGATGGGGGGGTCAAGTCCAAATGAGCAAAACAGAATCTATGTGTAATAAAGATGTTATTCTGAAAATTTCAACTTCCTATGTCTACTGGTTTCAGAGAAGATGTTGTTTAAAGTTTTCAAGGATAATGCCTGTCACGCTCATATTTGATGGGGTGTCGGCTCTGACGGATCAAAATGAACAGCAGGAGCAAGGTACCTCTCCACAAAATTTCAGCTTTGGGGGTGTAGCGGTTCTGGAGGGAGTAAAAAATGTGAAAAGTTTACGGACAAAGCCCGACGGACAGACGACAGACAAAGCACATGCCATAAGCCCATCTGGCCTTTCAAGATATCAAATAACAAAGCAATGCCCAGTCATCAAATTTAAAATGTATGATCAAAATTCATTCTAAATATTATAGACCTTTGCATTCTATTGTTTTAACCCTTAAAGGTGCATCCATTCTGTTTCATAAAATTTTATTTGGCTTTAATACGTTCCAACACACCATATGTGCTGTTTACAATACAAACAAATTCACTTAGCTTGCATATTCATCCCCAATCGCCAAACATATCATATTTACTAGTTTCCAATTAAAATCGAGTAACATCATTATGCATGTGCAGAAACCGAAAGTGCACGACCTATTTGCATGCACAGTAGTTATATGACCTTTGGAACATTATCAACCCAAATTTGTTATTTTGTCTGGCGTAAATAAGATTCCAAAATTACGTTTGACTCATTGACGCGCGCCACACGCGGTGCATTGTCCGGTTTTCGATCAGAAATCACTACTTTTACCTTCATATCGTCAATATACTAAGTCGAGTATCATTAAAATGGTTGTTTTCGGTAACAGTTAGTATTTCTCAATAAAATAAGACCATTTATAACGTTTGTCATATTTGACCCCCAACAACACAATGGATGTACCTTTAACTTGCTCATCCTGGGTCCGGGATAGCCATAGAGAATCCAGTGTGTGGCAGCGAGACACGGAAGTGTGTCTTAGTCTATTTACTGATCTATTGATAAGGTTGTTACTCCTCCTGGCAGGATGCAAGACAATATGTGTACGTGGGTTGCTGTATGAAAACTTGTTTATATACGTCCCACAGCTCGCAACAATAACGAGTCTTTGTCAATGACCACTCGAAATGTCCAACAAAAATCACACAAAATTGGATGTGCATTGTTGACCCGTAACGCATCAATAATTAGCTTTACAAAAGGCCAATTTTGCCCGTCTCCGCTCCGTAGTTTTATCTCCCTGGGGGCTAATTATCACCCATGTGTTTTCACTGCCCGTGTGCTCGCGTGTGCCCATGTCTCGCGGCTGACTTGGGAATGTACATGTCATATCTTCTGAACCATTGGGTTGTTTCAACTTTTTTATATCCAAATAAAGCGAAAAGAATTGCCTTCAATCCATATAAAATTCGCAAATGTGCTAAAAATTAAACTTACAGCAAGCGCCGCGAAAAAGTCATTTTCACACTTCATATATTTTTAAATGAGCAGCGCTTTTCACAACTTTTTGTGTCATTTACTGCATGGTTACTGAAAATCGTGAGTTTTCGAAGTAGTGATATTTCAAAATATTATACATAAGGAGAAAGATTTCTTATAATTTATAAGTCTTAAAAAAAACCATTCAAAATTAATAGCCATCCAAAACACATTAGCAGTGGGCATTCCTAAAGAATGTCTGGTAAACTACCACTAGAGGTTTAGCTGGTAAAAGAAGACCCTGGTGAGACAATAGAGTGACGTCACTAGAGGTTTATAATGAGATTTAAAACCTGCAACTCGAGGGATAAACACGAGGGGCGTCAGAGGGTAAGGGTTTCAAATCTCATAAACATTTCACAATCATCCTTTCTACCATCTATTCTAATTGATAGTGCGAAAAACAAAAGGAGTTGTCCGTTAAATATCCCCATTGGTTTAAAGGTACATCCACTGTGTTGTTGGGGGTCACATATTCCAAATGTTATAAATTGTGTTACCGTATATTACCGGGTATAAGTCGACTTCTACATGAGATATAGGGTTTGGACCAGTATTTGGGTAGTTGAGAAAGGGGGGTCGACTTACACGCGGGGTCGACTTATACCCGGTAATATACAGTACTTTATTGAGAAGTACCGACTGTTACCGAAAAATACCATTTTGATGATAGGAAGGACCCATTGCCACAGTAATAAGAATTTGTTACGTCAGACCTTTGTTGTATGATGTCAAACGCTTGAACTTTAACCTTTGAGTATTGACATATTATATCAGTCATTGGTCCAAGTGAAAATATAAGTTTTTTCACTGCAGCTTGATAGGCAGTTTATCACACTGATAGATCCCAGTATTTCATTGCTCTTCACATAATAAATTGTACTATTTTTTTTGCGAACGTTTGAATAGCCAACCCCAATTCTGCATTTAGTTTTCTTATCAATCTAAAGTTGCTTAAATAAGATCCCAATTCGGCAAATATTTAATTTTACAAAACAGCTTAAAATCTGTCCTTATTTCATATGTTTGGTGTGATTTTTCATTCTAGCCAAAAATATATTGTATACATGTATTTAAATTGAGTGATGGGCAAGTGGATTAAAAGTTTACTTCTTAAAGTTTTCAATTTATTGAGGGACAGCTTCCCATAATCAACAAGTGTTTGCCACTAACATGGCAACGTCCCCTGCCGTTAACACTTACGTTGCGTATTTCTATTTTACCCATTTTAGCCCCTGTGGCGGAATTTACAGACCCTCCAGCTCGCAGCAGTATTTTAGCTTAGGCACTAATTAGCTCTGCTGGCGGAATTTCCAGGCTGTGATTCCGGTACCGTTTTTAGGAAATATATCGCATCTACATCGTGAAAACGGACTATATACGGGTGTTCAGTACAAATTCAAGTCGCGGCACCCGTACACAAATGGCCAATTCACACACAAAACTTTGAATGAATTTTCTATGATTTTTCGTTTTTATTCTATTACTTTCAAAAGATTATCTTTAATTCGGGCCTCATAACATCATAAATACGAAACGAAAAAATTCCATCTATATATGGAATTGAAGACAAAATGTCTGGCTTCACAATGATATAAAAAAATATTAGAATGCGACCTTGGTTATAATTCTATAGTTATCTAAAGTTTGTCTTTATTTCCACCTATGAAATCGTAAATAATTACAACATGTACGCGGCATTGCAAACGGTCGTTCATCGCACTTTTCCAAGAAAACATAATCTCGAACCAGTTGACAAATAAGCACATGTCAACCCAAATATGGTTATGTTGTTTGACCTTTCAAATAAATGCTAACGTCGAAGCATAACCGATGAATATATGTTGATAAGTTTGTGTGTCGTTTGGTTTCACATGCCTCTCAGAAAGGTAAAATTGTATCTTTATTTCTGTGAATAAAAATGCGCATTTTATATAGAATAAAAGATTATTCTTTTCGGTTTATTGTGATATAAAAATTATGAAAATGCATTCAGTAGTTTAGCAGTGATAAATGTGTAAGAAGTTGTGAAAATCGCCGATTGTTTCAAAATTTATGAAGTGTAAACATAACCTTTTTCACGGCACTTGCTGTGTCTTTATTATTTTTTTGACATTTGCGAATTTTATTTGGGATTGTAGTCTATTCTTTCCCCTTTATTTTGCCGTAAATTTTTTTGAAAACAAACAATTCGTTCACATGATATGAAGTGCGGGAGAAAGGCAAGTTACCGATTTTTCCCCCGTCCCGCTAGATGTGAGGCAGATAGCATGTACGGGCAATGCAAACCCGAGGCAATGCAAACATGTGGGTGATAATTAGCCCCTAGGGAGATTAGGCTTCGGGGCGAAGCCCGACAAAATTGGCCTTTTGTAAAGCTAATTATCGATGCGTTACGAGTCAACAATGCACACGCAATTTGGTGTGATTTTTGCTGGATATTTCGACCGGACATTGAAAAAGTCTCGTTATCATGGCGAACTGCGAGGCAGAATACAAACGTTTTTATGGAGCGACTCACAGAGACAACTCGACTCGCAGATCGCGAACAGGGATAGTTGAGTACTAGTTAAATGGTAGACATCCGCAAATAAATCTAAGTCTAGTGTCCGGGGACCGGAATGAGACACGTAGGAATTGTTTATGGCCACCCCGGACTATGCCAAGATTCGCAAGTTAAGGGTTAATATTGAGTTTAGTAAGACACATCATTTGGTCAAGTGTCATAGTCACCTTGAAAATAAGGTCAAGGTCACCAAAATCAACTGGTGTCTGCGTCTTCAAACAATGTAGGCTGACACCAAATTTTAAGACTTTGGATGCAATGCTTCGTGAGATATCGCATTAACAAGAATTGTGACATATGGACGGACAGACAGAAGGACATACGGATGGTCGGCACTGAATACATAGTAAATTACAGGTATACATACCCTAACACCTTTATTCCTAAAATTAACTACCAACTTAAATGTGTCCAGTGTAAGGATTTTATTTTGATATTATTCCATGCAAATTAGCCTTTCCTTCTGGTGAGATTTTAACAATTTCTCAAAAACAAAATAAAAACAAGAGTTGATGCAAACTTTGAAATCTGGAGTTACATTTTCTCGTGCCTAAAATAATCAAATACCAGGAATAGGTGGTGAAGAATAAGAAGGAATAATTTTAAGTGGCTTTACTTACTGGGGGACATAATCTTCCTCCCGCGCGGAATCCAGGTTGTTGAAACTGCGACTGATGCTAACATTAGGAGCATCCATTCCGTTCACCTGCCGAGCAATGAATATGAATATGAACATATGGGAACACACGGCCTGTGTGATATGTGTGCTATTAGTCACACGGTTGGTTCCACACTACGTGATGTGAAAGCTGAATGAGACAGGATTTTGTAATCATCTGTCACTGAAATCAAAATGAAAGCGACACTCATTTTTTTATTGACATAACTCATGTTCATGATATATAGTTTGCATCTGTTCATAATTTTTATTCAACTTTGTACATACATTATACATCTGTATCAGCCTGAGACTCCAATAAAATAGAGCCATGGGCTCTGTAGCTCAACAGGGTATATATTTTTTATGTTCAAGCCGGTGTAGCAGGCCATTTCTTCTCCGGTCTAAATTTTCCCCGGGAGTAAATGGCCTAGGCCAAAGTTTCCCCAGGGAAGGTTTGGAGGGGGGGGGGTGGGGGGTTGGGGGGGGGGGGAGGGGAGAGATTCTGGCCTAGCTAGGCCAGAATCTCCCCCCTTGTAAATAAAACCTATGGTGGGGAAGAAGTGGCCTAGCTAGGCCAGAATCTCCCCCCTTGTAAATAAAAACAAGGGTGGGGAAGAAGTGGCCTAGCTAGGCCAGAATCTCCCCTTTGTAAAATAAAAACAAGGGTGGGGAAGAAGTGGCCTAGCTAGGCCAGAATCTCCCCCCTTGTAAATAAAAACAAGGGTGGGGAAGAAGTAGCCTCGCTAGGCCAGAATCTCCCCCCTTGTAAATAAAAACAAGGGTGGGGAAGAAGTAGCCTCGCTAGGCCAGAATCTCCCCCCTTGTAAATAAAACCTATGGTGGGGAAGAAGTGGCCTAGCTAGGCCAGAATCTCCCCCCTTGTAAATAAAAACAAGGGTGGGGAAGAAGTGGCCTAGCTAGGCCAGAATCTCCCCTTTGTAAAATAAAAACAAGGGTGGGGAAGAAGTGGCCTAGCTAGGCCAGAATCTCCCCCCTTGTAAATAAAAACAAGGGTGGGGAAGAAGTAGCCTCGCTAGGCCAGAATCTCCCCCCTTGTAAATAAAAACAAGGGTGGGGAAGAAGTAGCCTAGCTAGGCCAGAATCTCCCCCCTTGTAAATAAAAACAAGGGTGGGGAAGAAGTAGCCTAGCTAGGCCAGAATCTCCCCCCTTGTAAATAAAAACAAGGGTGGGGAAGAAGTGGCCTAGCTAGGCCAGAATCTCCCCCCTTGTAAATAAAAACAAGGGTGGGGAAGAAGTAGCCTCGCTAGGCCAGAATCTCCCCCCTTGTAAATAAAAACAAGGGTGGGGAAGAAGTAGCCTAGCTAGGCCAGAATCTCCCCCCTTGTAAATAAAAACAAGGGTGGGGAAGAAGTGGCCTAGCTAGGCCAGAATCTCCCCCCTTGTAAATAAAACCTATGGTGGGGAAGAAGTGGCCTAGCTAGGCCAGAATCTCCCCCCTTGTAAATAAAAACAAGGGTGGGGAAGAAGTGGCCTAGCTAGGCCAGAATCTCCCCTTTGTAAAATAAAAACAAGGGTGGGGAAGAAGTGGCCTAGCTAGGCCAGAATCTCCCCCCTTGTAAATAAAAACAAGGGTGGGGAAGAAGTAGCCTCGCTAGGCCAGAATCTCCCCCCTTGTAAATAAAAACAAGGGTGGGGAAGAAGTAGCCTCGCTAGGCCAGAATCTCCCCCCTTGTAAATAAAACCTATGGTGGGGAAGAAGTGGCCTAGCTAGGCCAGAATCTCCCCCCTTGTAAATAAAAACAAGGGTGGGGAAGAAGTGGCCTAGCTAGGCCAGAATCTCCCCTTTGTAAAATAAAAACAAGGGTGGGGAAGAAGTGGCCTAGCTAGGCCAGAATCTCCCCCCTTGTAAATAAAAACAAGGGTGGGGAAGAAGTAGCCTCGCTAGGCCAGAATCTCCCCCCTTGTAAATAAAAACAAGGGTGGGGAAGAAGTAGCCTAGCTAGGCCAGAATCTCCCCCCTTGTAAATAAAAACAAGGGTGGGGAAGAAGTAGCCTAGCTAGGCCAGAATCTCCCCCCTTGTAAATAAAAACAAGGGTGGGGAAGAAGTGGCCTAGCTAGGCCAGAATCTCCCCCCTTGTAAATAAAAACAAGGGTGGGGAAGAAGTGGCCTAGCTAGGCCAGAATCTCCCCCCTTGTAAATAAAAACAAGGGTGGGGAAGAAGTAGCCTCGCTAGGCCAGAATCTCCCCCCTTGTAAATAAAAACACGGGTGGGGAAGAAGTAGCCTAGCTAGGCCAGAATCTCCCCCCTTGTAAATAAAAACAAGGGTGGGGAAGAAGTGGCCTAGCTAGGCCAGAATCTCCCCCCTTGTAAATAAAAACAAGGGTGGGGAAGAAGTGGCCTAGCTAGGCCAGAATCTCCCCCCTTGTAAATAAAAACAAGGGTGGGGAAGAAGTGGCCTAGCTAGGCCAGAATCTCCCCTTTGTAAAATAAAAACAAGGGTGGGGAAGAAGTGGCCTAGCTAGGCCAGAATCTCCCCCCTTGTAAATAAAAACAAGGGTGGGGAAGAAGTAGCCTCGCTAGGCCAGAATCTCCCCCCTTGTAAATAAAAACAAGGGTGGGGAAGAAGTAGCCTCGCTAGGCCAGAATCTCCCCCCTTGTAAATAAAACCTATGGTGGGGAAGAAGTGGCCTAGCTAGGCCAGAATCTCCCCCCTTGTAAATAAAAACAAGGGTGGGGAAGAAGTGGCCTAGCTAGGCCAGAATCTCCCCTTTGTAAAATAAAAACAAGGGTGGGGAAGAAGTGGCCTAGCTAGGCCAGAATCTCCCCCCTTGTAAATAAAAACAAGGGTGGGGAAGAAGTAGCCTCGCTAGGCCAGAATCTCCCCCCTTGTAAATAAAAACAAGGGTGGGGAAGAAGTAGCCTAGCTAGGCCAGAATCTCCCCCCTTGTAAATAAAAACAAGGGTGGGGAAGAAGTAGCCTAGCTAGGCCAGAATCTCCCCCCTTGTAAATAAAAACAAGGGTGGGGAAGAAGTGGCCTAGCTAGGCCAGAATCTCCCCCCTTGTAAATAAAAACAAGGGTGGGGAAGAAGTGGCCTAGCTAGGCCAGAATCTCCCCCCTTGTAAATAAAAACAAGGGTGGGGAAGAAGTAGCCTCGCTAGGCCAGAATCTCCCCCCTTGTAAATAAAAACAAGGGTGGGGAAGAAGTAGCCTAGCTAGGCCAGAATCTCCCCCCTTGTAAATACAAAGTGTGGGGAAGAAGTAGCCTAGCTAGGCCAGAATCTCCCCCCTTGTAAATAAAAACAAGGGTGGGGAAGAAGTGGCCTAGCTAGGCCATAATCTCCCCCCTTGTAAATACAAAGTGTGGGGAAGAAGTAGCCTAGCTAGGCCAGAATCTCCCCCCTTGTAAATAAAAACAATGGTGGGGAAGAAGTGGCCTAGCTAGGCCAGAATCTCCCCCCTTGTAAATAAAAACAAGGGTGGGGAAGAAGTAGCCTAGCTAGGCCAGAATCTCCCCCCTTGTAAATAAAAACAAGGGTGGGAAAGAAGTGGCCTAGCTAGGCCAGAATCTCCCCCCTAGTAAATACAAAGTGTGGGGAAGAAGTAGCCTAGCTAGGCCAGAATCTCCCCCCTTGTAAATAAAAACAAGGGTGGGGAAGAAGTAGCCTAGCTAGGCCAGAATCTCCCCCCCCCTTGTAAATACAAAGTGTGGGGAAGAAGTGGCATAGCTAGGCCAGAATCTCCCCCCTTGTAAATACAAAGTGTGGGGAAGAAGTAGCCTAGCTAGGCCAGAATCTCCCCCCTTGTAAATAAAAACAAGGGTGGGGAAGAAGTGGCCTAGCTAGGCCAGAATCTCCCCCCTTGTAAATACAAAGTGTGGGGAAGAAGTAGCCTAGCTAGGCCAGAATCTCCCCCCTTGTAAATACAAAGTGTGGGGAAGAAGTAGCCTAGCTAGGCCAGAATCTCCCCCCTTGTAAATAAAAACCAAGGGTGGGGAAGAAGTGGCCTAGCTAGGCCAGAATCTCCCCCCTTGTAAATACAAAGTGTGGGGAAGAAGTGGCCTAGCTAGGCCAGAATCTCCCCCCTTGTAAATACAAAGTGTGGGGAAGAAGTAGCCTAGCTAGGCCAGAATCTCCCCCCTTGTAAATACAAAGTGTGGGGAAGAAGTAGCCTAGCTAGGCCAAAATCTCCCCCCTTGTAAATACAAAGTGTGGGGAAGAAGTAGCCTAGCTAGGCCAGAATCTCCCCCCTTGTAAATAAAAACCAAGGGTGGGGAAGAAGTGGCCTAGCTAGGCCAGAATCTCCCCCCTTGTAAATACAAAGTGTGGGGAAGAAGTGGCCTAGCTAGGCCCGAATCTCCCCCCTTGTAAATACAAAGTGTGGGGAAGAAGTAGCCTAGCTAGGCCAGAATCTCCCCCCTTGTAAATACAAAGTGTGGGGAAGAAGTGGCCTAGCTAGGCCAGAATCTCCCCCCTTGTAAATACAAAGTGTGGGGAAGAAGTAGCCTAGCTAGGCCAGAATCTCCCCCCTTGTAAATAAAAACAAGGGTGGGGAAGAAGTGGCCTAGCTAGGCCATAATCTCCCCCCTTGTAAATACAAAGTGTGGGGAAGAAGTGGCCTAGCTAGGCCAGAATCTCCCCCCTTGTAAATACAAACTGTGGGGAAGAAGTAGCCTAGCTAGGCCAGAATCTCCCCCCTTGTAAATACAAAGTGTGGGGAAGAAGTAGCCTAGCTAGGCCAGAATCTCCCCCCTTGTAAATAAAAACAAGGGTGGGGAAGAAGTGGCCTAGCTAGGCCATAATCTCCCCCCTTGTAAATACAAAGTGTGGGGAAGAAGTGGCCTAGCTAGGCCAGAATCTCCCCCCTTGTAAATAAAAACAATGGTGGGGAAGAAGTGGCCTAGCTAGGCCAGAATCTCCCCCCTTGTAAATAAAAACAAGGGTGGGGAAGAAGTGGCCTAGCTAGGCCAGAATCTCCCCTTTGTAAAATAAAAACAAGGGTGGGGAAGAAGTGGCCTAGCTAGGCCAGAATCTCCCCCCTTGTAAATAAAAACAAGGGTGGGGAAGAAGTAGCCTCGCTAGGCCAGAATCTCCCCCCTTGTAAATAAAAACAAGGGTGGGGAAGAAGTAGCCTAGCTAGGCCAGAATCTCCCCCCTTGTAAATAAAAACAAGGGTGGGGAAGAAGTAGCCTAGCTAGGCCAGAATCTCCCCCCTTGTAAATAAAAACAAGGGTGGGGAAGAAGTGGCCTAGCTAGGCCAGAATCTCCCCCCTTGTAAATAAAAACAAGGGTGGGGAAGAAGTGGCCTAGCTAGGCCAGAATCTCCCCCCTTGTAAATACAAAGTGTGGGGAAGAAGTAGCCTAGCTAGGCCAGAATCTCCCCCCTTGTAAATAAAAACAAGGGTGGGGAAGAAGTGGCCTAGCTAGGCCATAATCTCCCCCCTTGTAAATACAAAGTGTGGGGAAGAAGTGGCCTAGCTAGGCCAGAATCTCCCCCCTTGTAAATACAAAGTGTGGGGAAGAAGTAGCCTAGCTAGGCCAGAATCTCCCCCCTTGTAAATACAAAGTGTGGGGAAGAAGTAGCCTAGCTAGGCCAGAATCTCCCCCCTTGTAAATAAAAACAAGGGTGGGGAAGAAGTGGCCTAGCTAGGCCATAATCTCCCCCCTTGTAAATACAAAGTGTGGGGAAGAAGTGGCCTAGCTAGGCCAGAATCTCCCCCCTTGTAAATAAAAACAATGGTGGGGAAGAAGTGGCCTAGCTAGGCCAGAATCTCCCCCCTTGTAAATAAAAACAAGGGTGGGGAAGAAGTGGCCTAGCTAGGCCAGAATCTCCCCTTTGTAAAATAAAAACAAGGGGTGGGGAAGAAGTGGCCTAGCTAGGCCAGAATCTCCCCCCTTGTAAATAAAAAACAAGGGTGGGGAAGAAGTAGCCTCGCTAGGCCAGAATCTCCCCCCCTTGTAAATAAAAACAAGGGTGGGGAAGAAGTAGCCTAGCTAGGCCAGAATCTCCCCCCTTGTAAATAAAAACAAGGGTGGGGAAGAAGTAGCCTAGCTAGGCCCAGAATCTCCCCCCTTGTAAATAAAAACAAGGGTGGGGAAGAAGTGGCCTAGCTAGGCCAGAATCTCCCCCCTTGTAAATAAAAACAAGGGTGGGGGAAGAAGTGGCCTAGCTAGGCCAGAATCTCACCCCTTGTAAATAAAAACAAGGGTGGGGAAGAAGTAGCCTCGCTAGGCCCATAATCTCCCCCCTTGTAAATACAAAGTGTGGGGAAGAAGTGGCCTAGCTAGGCCAGAATCTCCCCCCTTGTAAATACAAAGTGTGGGGAAGAAGTAGCCTAGCTAGGCCAGAATCTCCCCCTTGTAAATAAAAAACAAGGGTGGGAAGAAGTGGCCTAGCTAGGCCATAATCTCCCCCTTGTAAATACAAAGTGTGGGGAAGAAGTGGCCTAGCTAGGCCAGAATCTCCCCCCTTGTAAATAAAAAACAATGGTGGGGAAGAAGTGGCCTAGCTAGGCCAGAATCTCCCCCCATGTAAATAAAAAAACAAGGGTGGGGAAGAAGTGGCCTAGCTAGGCCAGAATCTCCCCCCTTGTAAATACAAAGTGTGGGGAAGAAGTAGCCTAGCTAGGCTAGAATCTCCCCCCTTGTAAATAAAAACAAGGGTGGGGAAGAAGTGGCCTAGCTAGGCCAGAATCTCCCCCCCTTGTAAATACAAAGTGTGGGGAAGAAGTGGCCTAGCTAGGCCAGAATCTCCCCCCTTGTAAATACAAAGTGTGGGGAAGAAGTAGCCTAGCTAGGCCAGAATCTCCCCCCTTGTAAATAAAAACAAGGGTGGGGAAGAAGTGGCCTAGCTAGGCCAGAATCTCCCCCCTTGTAAATACAAAGTATGGGGAAGAAGTGGCCTAGCTAGGCCAGAATCTCCCCCCTTGTAAATACAAAGTGTGGGGAAGAAGTAGCCTAGCTAGGCCAGAATCTCCCCCCTTTTAAATAAAAACCAAGGGTGGGGAAGAAGTGGCCTAGCTAGGCCAGAATCTCCCCCCTTGTAAATACAAAGTGTGGGGAAGAAGTGGCCTAGCTAGGCCAGAATCTCCCCCCTTGTAAATACAAAGTGTGGGGAAGAAGTAGCCTAGCTAGGCCAGAATCTCCCCCCTTGTAAATACAAAGTGTGGGGAAGAAGTGGCCTAGCTAGGCCAGAATCTCCCCCCTTGTAAATACAAAGTGTGGGGAAGAAGTAGCCTAGCTAGGCCAGAATCTCCCCCCTTGTAAATAAAAACAAGGGTGGGGAAGAAGTGGCCTAGCTAGGCCATAATCTCCCCCCTTGTAAATACAAAGTGTGGGGAAGAAGTGGCCTAGCTAGGCCAGAATCTCCCCCCTTGTAAATACAAAGTGTGGGGAAGAAGTAGCCTAGCTAGGCCAGAATCTCCCCCCTTGTAAATACAAAGTGTGGGGAAGAAGTAGCCTAGCTAGGCCAGAATCTCCCCCCTTGTAAATAAAAACAAGGGTTGGGAAGAAGTGGCCTAGCTAGGCCAGAATCTCCCCCCTTGTAAATACAAAGTGTGGGGAAGAAGTGGCCTAGCTAGGCCAGAATCTCCCCCCTTGTAAATAAAAACAAGGGTGGGGAAGAAGTGGCCTAGCTAGGCCAGAATCTCCCCCTTTGTAAATACAAAGCGTGGGGAAGAAGTAGCCTAGCTAGGCCAGAATCTCCCCCATTGTAAATACAAAGATTGGGGAAGAAGTGGCCTAGCTAGGCCAGAATCTCCCCCCTTGTAAATACAAAGTGTGGGGAAGAAGTAGCCTAGCTAGGCCAGAATCTCCCCCCTTGTAAATAAAAACAAGGGTGGGGAAGAAGTGGCCTAGCTAGGCCAGAATCTCCCCCCTTGTAAATACAAAGCGTGGGGAAGAAGTAGCCTAGCTAGGCCAGAATCTCCCCCCTTGTAAATACAAAGTGTGGGGAAGAAGTAGCCTAGCTAGGCCAGAATCTCCCCCCTTGTAAATAAAAACAAGGGTGGGGAAGAAGTGGCCTAGCTAGGCCAGAATCTCCCCCCTTGTAAATAAAAACAATGGTGGGGAAGAAGTGGCCTAGCTAGGCCAGAATCTCCCCCCTTGTAAATACAAAGTGTGGGGAAGAAGTAGCCTAGCTAGGCCAGAATCTCCCCCCTTGTAAATACAAAGTGTGGGGAAGAAGTAGCCTAGCTAGGCCAGAATCTCCCCCCTTGTAAATAAAAACAAGGGTGGGGAAGAAGTGGCCTAGCTAGGCCAGAATCTCCCCCCTTGTAAATACAAAGTTTGGGAAGAAGTAGCCTAGCTAGGCCAGAATCTCCCCCCTTGTAAATAAAAACAAGGGTGGGGAAGAAGTGGCCTAGCTAGGCCAGAATCTCCCCCCTTGTAAATACAAAGTGTGGGGAAGAAGTAGCCTAGCTAGTTTGTACCAGTGTAGATCATAGGTGAGAAAATATCAAGGGTGGGGAAACTTTGGCCTAGGACAAACCTTCCCCGGGGAAGATTGAGCCTAGGGGGGGATAGTTTGGCCTAGGACAAAGTTTTCCCGGGGAAAGTTTGGCCTAGGACAAAGTCTCCCCGGGGAAAGTTTGTCCTAGGTCAAAGTCTCCCCGGGGAAAGTTTGTCCTAGGTCAAAGTCTCCCCGGGGAAAGTTTGTCCTAGGTCAAAGTCTCCCCAGGGAAAGTTTGGGCAGGGGGAAAGTTTGGCCTGTTACACCGGGAATAGATTGTTCTCCAGATAAAGTACAATCCCTTGACATTACCTTTAAAAAGGCCATGGACACCAAAATAATATTGTATCAGTGTTGCCATATCACATTCTGTATCAGCCTGAGACCTCAATATAATATATATGATATTGGTCGAGGGCAGATACAGAATGTGATATAAAAACACCCATATCATACTATGTTTATCATATACACTTATTAAAACAACAACCCAAGTAAGTGAATCCTCAAATTAACATGATACCACACAATTTACTCAGAAACTTTTCTCATGTCCCATACATTTTTATCTTACGGTGTTTCGATTTCGCTTTTCTGTGCCCATTTCGTTTACTTCAAAGTTTATCTCCTTTTCTACAACAACGGTTGATTCAATGACGGTATCAGCATTCTTGGGCTTTTCTGTCAGGCGGAACAAACTTTTATTTAGTTGGTTACGGATCCTTCTCCCATGACTTGACAAATTTTGATAACAAGAAACGCTACTTAGAATCCACCCACACAAAAAAGGTGAAAAATCAATATTACCATGATTTTCCCTCCGAATACTTTGTTTTACGACGAATTGAAAAAAAATAAGTGAAAATTATTATTTTCTTATTCAATTCCATCCTGGAAACCAGGGTACTTTGTTTCGCTCCCTTCACTTGGAAACTGAATCTTTCTTTCCCGTGAAAAGGCTTGATACTCTCTAAATGTAACAACCAATCACAAAAAAGTCTGGCTTGTCTATAGCTTCTTAGCCTTTTCATCCAAACATCTAAACATTCTGAACGCAATATTCCCCCTTTTTTGTTCTGGAGAAGAAGATGAAAATAGATTTTTATGTTTTGTTTATTAGGGAAAATTTGATTGAAGTGCCATAAAATATCAGTTCAAAATTCAATTTCAAAGGGTTTTTTTAGGCTGTGGCCCATATTTGGGGTCACAGGATCACCAAATTTACAAGTTAGAATCCCCATTGGCTAAAGAGTTTGCACACAATAGTACAGCCTTCTAGGTCTTTTTGTTTCAGAGAAACTGATGAAAACAGGATTTTAGGTAATGGCCTGTGAGGCCCTTATTTGGGACCACAGGGTCACCAAATCTACAATTTAGAATCTCCATTGGCTAAAGATTCTTTACACAACATAACAGCCTTCAAGGTCTTTTTGTTCTAGACAAGAAAATGAAAATAGTCTTATCTTAACATTTCATCACCAGTCATATGCAGTTAACATATCTCATGTAAAATAAAAGAATTCTTAACTCCTCTTCAATTTATTCCTTTGTGGCTTGTCACAATATTCAGTTCATAGGCAATTCAATAGTTCTCATTTCACATTGATTACATCAATTTGAGAAACATGTCCACAATGTAGATTGTAATCTTAACCCTTACGTTGCGTATATATATTTTACCATTTTTAGCCCCTGTGGCGGAATTTACAGGCTCGCAGCTCGCAGCAGTAGTTTGGGCTTTGGCACTAACTAGCTCTGCTGGCGGAATTTCCAGGCGGCGATTCCGGTATCGTTTTTACAAAATATACCGCATCTACATGGCGAATAAGGACTATATACGGACGTTCAATACAAATTCAAGTAGCGACACCCGTACACAAATGGCTAATTCACACTCGAAACTTTGAATGAATTTTCTCTGTTTTTTCGTTTTTATTCTATTACTTTCGAAAGATTATCTTTTAGTCGGGCCTCGTAACATCATAAATACGAAACGAAAAAAATTCCATTTATATACGGAATTGAAGACAAGATGTCTAGCTTCACAATGATATAAAAATTATTAGAATGCGACCTTTGTTTATAATTCTATGGCTATGTAAAGTTTGTCTTTATTTCCACCTATAAAATCGTCAATACTTACAACATGTATGCGGCATTGCAAACGGTCGTTCATCGCACTTTTCCAAGAAATCATAATCTCGAACCAGTTGACAAATAAGCACATGTCAACCCAAATATGGTTATGTTGTTTGACTTTTCAAATAAACGCTAACCTCGAACCATAACTGATGAAAATATGTTGATTAGTTTGTGTGCCGTTTGGTTTCACATGCCTCTCAGAAAGGTAAAATTGTATCTTTATTTCTGTGAATAAATCTGCGCATTTTATATAGAATAAAAGATTATTCTTTTCGGTTTATTGTGATATAAAAATTATGAAAATGCATTCAGTATTTTAGCCTTGATAAATGTTTTAGAAGTTGTGAAAATCGCCGATTGTTTCAAAATTTATGAAGTGTAAACATGACCTTTTTCACGGCGCTTGCTGTGTCTTTATTATTTTTTTGAGATTTTCTAATTTTATATGGGAATGTAGTCCATTGTTTCCCCTTTATTTTGCCGTATTTTTTTTTTAAAACAAACAATTCGCTCACATGATATGAAGTGCGGGAGTAAGGCGAGTTAGCGATTTTTTTCCCCGTCTCGCGAGATGCGAGGCAGATAGCAGTCTCGGGCGAGGCAAACCCGAGGCAATACAAACACGTGGGTGAAAATAGCCTCAAGCGAATTAATGCTTCGGGGGCTAAGCCCGACATAATTGGCCTTTTGTAAAGCTAATTATCGATGCGTTACGGGTCAACAATGCACACGCAAATTGGTGTGAATTTTGCTTGATATTCCGACCACACACTGAACAAAGCTTTATTCTCATGTCGGGTCGCGATGCGTAAATACAGCCATTCTCATTGGTCGGGTCGCGGACACAATCGACTCGTGACCCGGTATTGAGGATAGGATATACTTAGACAGCCGTGAATTATTCTAAGTCTTGTATCCGGGATCCGTATTCAGACACCTAGGAATCGCTTATAGCCCGCCCGGATAATTCCGTCGCCCGCATGTTAAGGGTTAAGTCGACATATATTTCACATTCCTACTGAATAAGATTTACTGCAAAGTTACTTTTTTTCTCAATTCTGCATTTCTCAAACCCAAGTTAGGACTCACATATCTAAAAGATGAGATGACTCTCTCTCAAGTATTTTATTAGGGAAAATTTGATTGAAGTGCACATAAAATATCAGTTCAAAATTCAATTTCAAAGGTTTTTTTAGGCTGTGGCCCATATTTGGGGTCACAGGGTCACCAAATTTACTAGTTAGAATCCCCATTGGCTAAAGAGTTTGCACACAATATTACAGCCTTCTAGGTCTTTTTGTTCCGGAGAAACTGGTGAAAACAGGATTTTAGGTAATGGCCTGTGAGGCCCTTATTTGGGGCCACAGGGTCACCAAATCTACAATTTAGAATCTCCATTGGTTAAAGACTCTTTACACAACATGACAGCCTCCTAGGTCTTTTCATTCTGGAGAAGAAGAAGAAAATAGAATTTTAGGTCATGGCCTGTGAGGCCCTTATTTGGGGCCACAGGGTCACCAAATCTACAATTTAGAATCTCCATTGGTTAAAGACTCTTAACAAAACATGACAGCCTCCTAGGTCTTTTCGTTCTGGAGAAGAAGAAGAAAATAGAATTTTAGGTCATGGCCTGTGAGGCCCTTATTTGGGGCCACAGGGTCACCAAATCTACAATTTAGAATCTCCATTGGCTAAAGAGTCTGTACACAACATTTCAGTCTTCTAGGTCTTTTTGTTCCGGAGAAACTGATGAAAACAGGATTTTAGGTCATGGCCTGTGAGGCCCCTATTTGGGGTCACAGGGTCACCAAATCTACAATTTAGAATCTCCATTGGCTAAAGAGTCTGTACACAACATTTCAGTCTTCTAGGTCTTTTCGTTCTGGAGAAGAAGATGAAAATAGGTTTTTAGGTTATGGCCTGTGAGGCCCTTATTTGGGGTCACTGGATCACTAAATCTACAATTTAGAATCCCCATTGCCCAAGGAGTCTGTATACAAAATTTCAGCTACCTAGACCCAGTGGTTCTGGAGAAGAAGTCGAAAAAGCGAAAAGTTTATGGACGGACGGACGGACGGACGGACGCCATCCCATGCCATTAGCCCATCGGGCCTTTCAGGCCTGATGAGCTAAAAATGCTTCAAACCAATTCACAACCTTTGTTTAACCAAATTGACGAGTTTTGACATATGTAACAGTACATTTGAAAGAATTTAACCGAACGCCATCCCTATCTCAACGAGAAAACCAAAATAATTTAAAGTGGAACTTGACTCTTTCGCCAACCATGTGCTAACCAACCTCAGATCAGAGATAAAATTGAAATTATGAATTGCCTCCCTAATTGGTTACCCCAATGTAATATGAAACACGGTTAGCCATTGATGTGCTATTATTAGCAAAACGGACTTTCCATTTTTGTGTGAGCCAAGCGCGTCAAGCCTAGAAACCAGGGGTTCAATCTCAAAGTGCAGCAAGCAAAACAATATACCCTGGTTTCCAGGATGATTCAATTCTGTGTCTAGTCAATTTTGCTTACCTGTATACTTTCCATTCACACTTGACAAATTTGTAGTGGCCTACTGCCTTTAAGAATTTTGTCGCAAACATCCGAAACCAAATAATTGATTTTGCCTTGCCTTAGAAGAAACATATTTCACGAGTGACACACTGTTGTATATTTGCTCTCTTTCAAAACTTGTTATTCTTGATCTATAGATCTGGGTGTCAGATTACGATAACTTTCCACCCGTGTTTCAGTAAAGTGGATAATACAGGAAGTGTTTTACTATAATTATAACTATTTCAAATGAGTAAATTTTCTTTTCATTATTTTATATGCCTATGCACTGTTATGATAGCTGAAATTACTAAAACAAAACGCTTAATGTAAGTAAAACAATTAAAATTTAAAATATATCTGAGAAAATGATAAACTTTGTATGACTGCATTCTTTGCATTCGACAGTAACTGATGATTTCTATCAACATTGCAAAATATAAGTCTGTTGTCTGATTGATATACATTTGATGAAAATATACTAAAATTTGTCACAAAAATATATTTCTGTCAAAAATGTCACAGACCCATCGGACATAACATGTCAATTTCAAAATATAATGATATGTTTTATAAAAGCATAACATAGACACAAAGTGTCCCAATCATGAATAAATATGTACAACGTATATTTACAAGCAGTCATTTTTCATTAGATAAAAACATCAACTGCAAAATAAATTCTTCAAATATAGATTACAGTGAGTGAGTGAGTGAGTGAGTGAGCGAGTTATTGTTTAACGCCGCTTCAGCAGTATTGCAGCCATTAGCGGCGAGTAATATAGATTATAGAGCGATCATTACATCCACCTACAGGCATATAAACACTTCTATCCACACATACTTACGTATTGACCTATATACAGGACAGAGTTTATTGACTGATAACCGACATTCCTTGCAGTCTGGCATTCACGGCACAAACAGCGCATAACATAATACACCCTCGTTGCGAAGCCTGCATGTCTCTAACCTTGAGATAGATAAAATATAATAATTGGAGCCTAATCAAGTCTAGAATAGTAGAACATGTCTGGACAATGTTGTTTTACCTATCAAAATGAGGAGAGCAGGGTAATAAATATTGTAAAAATAAATATTGCGGATTAATGTTCAAGTTTCTCTGTTGAAATTCTGAAAACTACTAGATGAGCGTTTACAGGACACCCGGAAGCAGAGCAGCTCCGAAACTTAGGGTCTCGCCTTTTCCTGTTCCGCCTTCTCGTCAGCATCAATAAAATCGGAATTCTTTTTAACAAATTTTTTTTCATTATTCGAGTTATTACTAATCATCACTGGGGTCACTTTTCACAAGTTTGTTCTTAAAACCTATTTCTTATTTCAAGATTTGATCAAAGGATTAACGTGGCCTTAACCAATATCTCATGACCTTGAGCTTTGACCTTCAAGGTCACACCATCATTGATCACTTTTCATCGTGTATAACAATCATGCAATGACTCAAAGTGTTCATAGTTAAAATATGGCATATTCACAAAAGCATGTTTAAGTTGTGACCTAGCTGTGACCTTGACCGTTGACAGATTTTAGCGAAAACCTTTTCAAATCTTGGTCTTTCTCCATAGTTGATGTACACCATATAAGAGCCTGATAGTACCAATACTTTTCAAGTTATCGTGTTTACAAGGATTGTTGTAATGATTTCAGAACTCATGACCTTGACCTTTGACTTTGAATGTGAACATGTCAAAATCATTCACCAGGTTTATAAGAAAGAAATTAAGCTACCTATATGAGGTGTTAATAACTTCATGGAAAAAAGTTACTAAGTGATTTCAGAACTTGTCAGCATGACCATATCTTGTGACCTTGACCGTTGATCTTCAAGGTCACACAGTCAATGACAACTTTTTATTGTCTTTAACAATCATGTAATGATTCAAAGTGTAAATAGTTGAAATAAGGCACGTTCGCAAATGCATGCTTAAGTTGTTACTTCGCTGTGACCTTGACCTTTGACGGATGTTAGCAGAAACCTTTTTCAAATCTTGGCCTTTCTTCATAGTTGATATAAACCAAATAAGAACCGGATAGCACAAATATTTTTTTAGTTATCATGTTTACAAGGATTTTATTTTAGCAATCTCAGAACTCATGACCTTGACCTTTGACCTTGAGTGTGAACATGTCAAAATCATTCACCAGGTGTATAAGAAAGAAGATATGTATATGACGTGTTGATACCTTCTTGGAAAAAAGTTATTTAGTGATTTCAGAACTGGTGACCTTGACCCTATCTTGTGACCTTGACCTTTGATATTCAAGGTCACGCAATCAATGATCACTTTTCATTGTATATAACAATCATGTAATGATTCAAAGAGTTAATAGTTGAAATAAGACATTTTTGCAAAAGCATGCTTAAGTCGTGACCTTGTTGTGACCTTGACCTTTGACAGACCTTAGCGAAAACCTTTTTAAATCTTGGCCTTTCTCCATAGTTGATATACACCAAAGAAGAGCCTGATAGCACAAATATTTTTCAAGTAATCGTGTTTACAAGGATTTTTTTTAGCAATTTCAGAACTCATGACCTTGACCTTTGACCTTGAATGTGAACATGTCAAAAAAATTCCCCAGGGGTATAAGTAAGAAGTTATGTATATGAGTTCTGAAAACCTTCTAGGAAAAAATAGAGCCATGGGCTCTGTAGCTCATCAGGGTTTATATTGTTTAATGATGAAGACTGAAATAGATTTTTAGATCATGGCCCGTGAGGCCTCTATTTGGGGCCACCTGTCAACAAATCTACAATTTAGAATTTCAATTGGGTAAAGAGTCTGTAAACAATATTAAAGCCTTCTAGATCTTTTCTTTCTGGAGAAGAAAATGAAAATGGGTTTTTAGTTCATGGCCTGTGAGGCCCTTATTTGAGTCCTAAGGGTCAATAAATCTACGATTTAAAATCTCCATTGGCTAAAAACTCTGCACACACCATTTCAGCCTTCTAGGTCTTTTTGTTCTGGAGAAGAAGATGAAAATAGGATTTAAGGTCATGGCCTGTGAGGCTCTTATTTGGAGCACCAGGGTCACCAATCTACAATTTAGAATCTCCATTGACTAAAGAGTCTGCACACAACATTTCAGCTCTCTAGACCTTTTGGAACTGGAGAACAAGATGAAAATAGGTTTTTAAGTTTGTGACCCCTGTGACCCCATTTGGGGTCACGGGGTCACGAAATCTACAATATAGAATCCCCATTGCCAAAGGAGTCTGCACACAACATTTCAGCTCTCTAGACCTTTTGGAACTGGAGAACAAGATGAAAATAGGTTTTTAAGTTTGTGACCCCTGTGACCCCATTTGGGGTCATGAGGTCATGAAATCTACAATTTAGAATCCCCATTAGCCAAGGAGTCTGCACATAAAATTTCAGCTATCTAGAGTCATTGGTTCTGGAGAAGAAGTCGAAAATGCGAAAAGTTTACGGACAGATGGACGGACGGATGACGGATGGACGGACGCCATGACGGGGCCATAAGCCCATCGGGCCTTTCAGGCCTGATGAGCTAAAAACCAATACAATACACGCCGGTGCTGGCGGCAACGATGGAAACTGCGCAAAAACTGATAGCAGCTCCGACTAAGTCGGAACTGCTAAATATACGAGAGGGAAATAGGACAATTACCTATTTTGGCATGACTTATGGCATCCTTCAGCAATAAGTCAATGACTTCAAGTTCAGGAAGGTACATTACATTGCAAACTTCTTTTTATTCAATTTTGAAACAGTGATTTCAGCACCCTCGAGTGTTTGGCAGACAAGACAATTTTTATTGTATTTTAGCGCACCGACTCCTATAAAAGAGAGATACTTTTAAGGTTAGCCATGAGTGTTTAAACAGACATTTACAATTAAAAGTATTATGCCCTGATGATTAAGCTGCATAAAGAAAGTTAAGACTTTATTTGTTTATTTATTTTTTTTAAATAATGATGAGGGAGGGGTACTTTTAATTTTTCCTCATCAAAATATATCTTGGATGTCATAGAAGTATACAAAGCATAAGCACATCGATTCCTATATTTGGTACACAAATGAATTTTGGGATTTACGAATATGATACGGCAAATTCTTAATTTATTTTTTAAAATGACAATAATATGCTGTCTAGATTATGTTATATTAAAGCCACAAAATAAACCTTTCGTTGCAAGGTGAAACCCTCTGAAGGTCACGAGCTCCATCTCTGCCTTGCTAATTTTTGTGAAGTGGATTGTGAGCCTTTCTATATTAGGTGAATATGAGGGACAAATTTATCGCTAAGTACGTCACACTTCATTTCTTAAAAACAACCATACTGCTCCATAAGTGTATTAATATCCGCTACACTGCTCCCAATACCCTGATTCCCTGAGGTAAGGCGATGTGAGTTGGGGTTTAACGCCGCTTTCAAGAGTATTTCACTCATATCGCGGCTGCTAGTATTAAGGCAGGGAGAGAGCCCGGAACGCCATGTGGTTATGTATTGCAGTGAAACCTGCAAGCATTGGCTGGAACTAGCGAACCATGGGTGGTACTATGATGAAATTCAGTGTAGCATTGCACCCAAACCTTACTGCATGTAAAACAGTTCTCTACTGCAGACAAAGTTGCTGTGCCCCTGGCAGGATTCGAACCCCGGACCTCTTGATCCGAAGCCGAACACGCTTACCACTGCGCTATCCCGTCCCCCTGATAGTCATTTTGCTTAAGAAATAAAGTTCGCTGTACCCCAATGTGTTTTGTAATAAAGTATAGTTTTGCCCTGAACTATTATAGTTTAAGTACGAGGATGGTAGTCCGAGTACTTTGACGTTATAATAGTTCAGGGCAAAACTATACTTTATTACAAAACACATTGGGGTACAGCGAACTTTATTACTTTTCTAAGATAACCCATAACACAACATTCTGCTTTGAGTAATTTTGCAAGAAAAATAGAGTTTACTTCCTTAACATTAATAATCCATGATCAGGGCCAACTGACGAGCCGTGCGACAGCAGCGACTATGACGTCATTGTTCTGTTGTGACGTCATGTGGTTCCTCGGGTTGCCAAATGAGGATTTCGTCGTTTTGGTTCAAGTACAAATGTAGCTTAAAATTTAAGACTAATTCGGATACAAAAGAACACATTCCTTCAATAATTGTTCTAACAACACTACCGTAGTTTTAGGACATTATCATTTGCAGAAAAACACGGTCTTTTCAACTGCCCTCTTTCGTTGGGTTACCATGGGCACACGTGACGACGAGGGGAGCGGAAACGTCATTCAATTGTTACGTCATCACCAAAACTATACCTTTATCGTCTGATAAAGTACTTTCATTTCGATTGTTCTAGCCGCTAGGCATCTTAGAATTATAAATAACCAGCCAATGAAAAAGAATTTCTTTCGAGCAAAATAAAGTCAGTACTTGTATGAGAGGACCGATCATCGATCGTTGACATTCAAATTACATTTCATTGATAAAAAAATTACATGCTATGCTATTTAGCGATCATCCTCGATAATCCAGCGCTATTGTTCCGATAAATCTACACACAAGCGCTGGAAAACAGTAAGGGTATTTATCCCTAACCTAGTTACCTCCTCTTGGGTCCATGTTATCCAATCAGAAACGAAACGCAGACACTATCTGCGTAAACAACTCGACCAATCAAAACACATCACTACCGTTGTTTATAGAAACAAACATGGCGGCGGCCGACTCACTCGATTACGATAAAGTTTGTAACAAATTCAGCGTAGAAAACCTGACAGAAACTCAAAAGAAAGTTTTAAGAAGTCTGTACGAGAAGAAGGGTGTATTCATGTCCATCAAAACGGGTGGAGGTAAATGATTAAAATCCCTGTGCTACCAGGCGTTCCTGACACGAGAGTGCTTGTTATTTCACCCTTGATTTCAAGTGATCTCATTGGTTGTTAGAAAGCAAGCGTTTCGCTGAGTCATTGCGAAGGGAGGTAACTAGGTTAAGGATGAATACCCTTACTGTTTTCCAGCGCTTGTGTGTAAATTTATCGGAACAATAGCGCTGGATTATCGAGGATGTTTAGCGATAAGTAACCAGTCTAAAACAAAACAAGAGTTATAGGGCTCAGGGAATCAGGTTAGTGTGGTAGCGTAGTGGATAAAAAATACACTGATTGAGCAGGATGAAAAATCATATCTTGTAAATAATACCAAGGTCACCAAAACTGTCCAGTGTCTATATACATGACACCAACATAAGCTAATACTAATTCATCATAAGATTGTCCAAATATATTGCACAATATTTGTTTTATTACTTTTTATCATCCAAAACTTGCTCCCACAGTAGATATCGCTTGTGTGAGATCAATTGATATCTACAAGCGATATCTACATTGTAGATATCACTACAATCAAATCGTCATAATCCTATTACATCATCAGTTAATGACATCATAAAGTTTCGACATAACTGAGAACACTGTTCACAATGCTATGATGTCACAATGGTGATGAGGTCACAATGCTATGATGACATAATGCTTATGACGTCACAATGCTATGACCTCATTGCTGAAGAAGATAAATGGCATTTTTGTGTTTCAGATATGTAAGTCTTTGGATTATAATTGTTGAAGAATGATTTTGAAGGATAAATAAAATCTTACCCTCGTGTCTTCTGATATCAAATAAATCAACACTCATAGATTAAAGTAAAAATATCCTTGGCAAGCCTCGGATATTTGTAACTTTAATGAACTCGTGTTGATATATTTGATATCAGAAGACACTTGGGTGAGATTCTCTATATATTTGACAATTTGAAAAAGAGAAACACAGATTCATTAAAAAAACAAAACAATGAGAGGTGAAACAATTCATCAGTGTTGAATTAGCTTTGTGATGCCATAACAAGACAATTGTCATGTTGTTCGCATTATTTGTTACTCTTTGAATATATTTTCAATATTCATGTTTTATATAATTATAATATTCTAATTTATTAAAATCTAAATATTTGAGATATTTGAACAAACTTTTATTATATTAGATTGAAGATCTATGAAAATAGAGCCAATGGCTCTGTAACTCAGTTGTCGATTGCTTTAGAAGCTAAGGCAATTTATCATGTAAACCACATGTAGAAAACATTAGGACGAGCCAAACATATCTGACAGACACTTTTTTTTATCACTTTATTTCTTTTTCTCTGGGTACAGCATTTGTCATTTTCATTTCATGGTATTAACACAATAAGTGATACAAAACATTTGACATGCAAATTCTTCTATACATGAATAGATTGTGGCAGGATGACCAGAATGAGACAAATGAATCGTATTTACACTGTGAAAAGCATTGGATTTGTGTAATTGGTAATTTAATCTTAATTTCGATTTCAGACCGCTCATAGATGGTTAATATGTTTGCCAATTTTCGATGGTAAATGTATTCTTTTGTTAAAGTAATGATGAAATTTAGAACATTATTTCTCCTTTCTGTGAATCCCAGAATGACAGATATGAGTTTCCTTTTCAATCCATTCCGTTAGATCTTGCCACAATATGTTGACACATCTGCATTCATATAGTAGATGGATAATTGATTCTTTATTTGTAGTAAGGATTCTATAGAGAACACAGTATTGGAATACTTATTACTATATTATTATTAGATACTTATTACTTAAGGGGTGTTGGGACCAAACAAACAAACATTGTCAATATATTTAGTTAGTCTATTTAGATATGTTATAAAGATATTTATCAAGCTTTCTGTATCAAAGGGTTTTGGCGAAGAACTCATTTATTAGGGTGGGGGGAGCTTAGATCCAAATGAACGAACTTGTGTCTCCATGTAAAAATTTGTTTATTTAGATTTACTTAACTACACTTACTGATTAAGAAGTCCTTTAATTTAAAGTTTTTTTTTAAAGTGTTTGTTATGCCCGTATTTGAGGGGGTGATGGGTTGGTGATGGGTTGGTGGGTAGTAGGGGATCAGAACCAAATGTACTAACTTTGATCCCAAGGTACACCACCAAACACTACAGCTTTGATGGTGCAGCGGTTATTTTGGTGAGGTAGAAAATGTTAAAAGTTTATTGACAACGGTTGACAGACAATGGATGACAAACCACACCATAATCCTGTCTGGCCTTTCAAGCCTGGTGAGCTAAAAATACGTATTTAGACACACAGCATTTTTCTCATTTCATAAATGCACAGAAACAAAATGATGGATACTTGGATAGACCCCAATTAATCATTCACACCACTCACTTAGGTCCTAATGTCTTCATGGTATAACTTTTTTATGCCATAAAAATATAAGAAAACCTCTCATTTACATATACAAATGCAAGCATGTATGTATTTTATCATTTTCAAGTGTAAAATTCCTGGCATAATCTTTTAAATAATATGAGCCAGTATTATAATCATTTTTCTTTCCTACAGTAATTTTTTTATTGACAGATCATGCCAATTAAAAAAAACATAAATTCATTTTGTTTCTTGGAAATAAAATCAGAACACGGACCCAGATCAGACCCCGGTTATATATGTAGGCCTAATAAAGGTACTAATGTGCCATTACTTATAAATAACAACAATTAACATACGGTTATTTCCTCGTCTGTATTGCCTAGTTTCTCCGCCACGTCTCGTAGCCAAACTCCTTCGGTTTAGTGTTGTGTTTTTTTCGCTCACCTCGTTTTCCCTTTCGCGTCAGTCTTACTGTAAACACTCGTTGACGTGTACTCAACTGGCAAATGTCAATAAACAAGCATGTGCTGCACTTGCAGCTTTGATTATTCGGCTCGTAAATCAAGTTGTCAACAGTAAATACGTGAAGGTGATTGTTTATGTCTCTTGTTTTAAAATTTATTTTCTAGTTGCGAGGGAATCGCTTCCCAAACTTAGACATCATTTCCAATGATTTACGTGACCTAATGTAAACAAAATCTTGGATTCTGTGCGCGACTTCCCGGGCAAACCAACGACGTATTTCCGGGTTCAAGGGCGAATCTTTTGTAAGGTCATGACCTTCAACTTTCCTATTTGCATATTTTCATAATAATTGATTTTGGATAATAGTATAAGAAATGTATTCACATGGTTATGGAGTTTTCCTACCTCTCAGTCCGCTTCAAATTAGATTCATTAATTTTCTTAATAAATAGTGACTTTACATATTCAGTTCTATGTAAATTTTCATTTAAAATCATGAATTATTTGTTAGAATCATTAAAGTTGAGTTTTCCCCTTCTATGTTGTAACGAACAGACTACATTCTTGAGAAATATGTTGCTTGTTTAAATTGTGAATCATTTGTATTACAAAAAGTAATTTTCACATACACAGTTGAACAATTATTTGATATGTAACACTGCCACCATAAGAGGTGAATGAATCATATCTACTACAATGTAATCTTTACTTCAACAATGTTGCTTTTACTATGAATTATGACATATATCACATGTTGATTACCCATATTTAGCATATGGTACTTGGATTAATTAAGTAGGCCTACCAATAAACCCATAACACCATTTGTTTCAATATTAAAACTGTTGACAGTTTTGTCTTTACGGATAAATCAAATAAACAAAGTGATTATTTGTTCTCTGAATCAGGAAGGTATAACATGTTTAATTTTGAATTTAGAACAAATATAGGATTGGCCTTATCTATATTGTTCCCATCAGCGTAGAATATTATGAATATATATAGTTTGTATTATAAAATATTCCTTACATATACTCAATCTCATTGAAACCAGACCGGAATTTGAAGCTGCATATGCGTATATATGTGTAACGCAGTGGACCTTAATTACGATCTGATTTTAATGAGATTGACATATTTTTTTAAGATCTCCACTGGATTGCTCTTTTTGTAAAATGAGTTTTCTTGTTTGTTCTAGATTGTTTTAATTCTTCCTCTCCCAAGAATTTTTTCATCACAGAAACATTAGTATCTTGATGAAGAGGTGAGGTAAGGTGAGGTGAGTTGGGATTTAACGCCGCTTTCAAGAGTATTCACTTATATCGCGGCTGCTGGTATTACGGCAGGGAGAAAGCCCGCAACGCCATGTGGCTATGCATTGCGGTGAAACCTGTGAGCAACGGCTGGAACTAGCGAACCATGGGTGGTACTATTCTGAAATTCAGTGTAGCATTGCACCCAAACCTTACTGCGTGTAGAACAGTTCTCTACTGCAGACAAAGTTGCCGTGCCCCTGGCGGGATTCGAACCCCGGACCTCTTGATCCGAAGCCGAACGCGCTAACCACTGCGCTATCCCGCCCCTCTTGATGAAGACGTACACCCTTAGTATGAAAGTATAAACGTGAGTGTTAAGGTGAATTCCCATGTACTGCCTCACGCATGCCGCCAGATGGCAGCAGTGGGTAAGTTACGTAGTCTTCTCAGATGATATATGTCTCGATTGACTGTAAACGCTCCATTTTAAGCCCCACCAATTTATGTAAATTAGACATGCTATCCTTTTGAATCCAAACTTCCCTTCACAAGGCATAACTCGAGCTAGTCTAATTTAAGCCTTGCCAAATTTCCTTTGCCTTCCTTGCTAACAGTGATAAGCTGCACCTGAACTGAACAGAAATGTTAAGGAAATGCAACAAGACTTAAATTAACCAGTTATGGAGTTATGCCTTGCATAGGGAAGTTGATAAAACCTTAGCTAAAAACATAGGTAAAATGCACAAGTAACACTTAATTGAGTGCAACGTGTGGGTGTTTTAATTTGATGCAGACTTTGGAGGAAGAAATGACTACATGAACAAAAACAGGAAGTCAGGCGATTATTGGTTTAACGGTACTTTCAAGAGTATTTCCCTTACATCACCGCTGCATGCCAGTATTATTGCAGGAAAAAAGTCTGCAACACCATTTCGGCTATGTATTGCAGTGAAACCAGTAAGCCTAAATAGCTGGAACTAGTGAACCTTTTGGTGGTACTTTGCTGAAATTCAGTGTAGCATTGCACCTAAACCTTACTGCATGTAGAACAGTTGCTACAGCAGACAAAGTTGCAGAGCCCTTTGAGGGATTCGAACCCCAAACTTCTTGATCCGAAGCCAAGCCGAAAGTGCCAACCATGCACTGCGCTATCCCACCCTGCAAACATCGATTCAGCTTAGAGAGGTTTTAGGGCTTACTAACATGTCAGGTGTGGTTATTGCTGCACTATATATCATTGGAAGGTGAGGTGGATTGGGTTTAAAGCTGCATTTCACCTATATCATGGCTGCTATACTGCCTGCAACGCCATTGTGGCCTTAATATATCCATGATTCTATGTACCGAATACTATGCAACAAGCAAGCATTAGAACTAAAGTGGTATAGGGTGGCACTTGATCTATAATACATGTAGAACAGGTCTCTATTGCTGACCAAGTGACTGAGCCCATGGAAGGAAACTCAATCCAAAACAAATGGCACCTATGACCGCATTTTCTTGACCCTTATTGACGTAGAAAGTCATTAAAAGATAACAAAGACTTGTTGAGTTTAAATGTGTTTACTTTCACTGTGGACTTGAATCTTAAGAAGAGAATGCATGCTAAACTCACATCTCACAATGAAATCACTAGAGATTCAGCTACGGTAATACCGTCCAAATTCAGAGTAAAAATGTGTTCAACCATTGTAACTCCAGGACTAATGTTAAAATAAATATACATTAAAACACACAGGAGTCTCAATAAACACAATATATTGCAATCTATTCAACAGAGAAATTACCAACCCACAAAAACATAAGTCAATACATTCAGAGGGGGTATTTCTTCTTTGAATATATCGTTACATTTTGAGTATATTCCAATCTAGTTAAAACTAGCTGCAATGTAATATCATAATCCCCTAAGTCTGTCATTACTTGACGTATAACATTACAACTAGTTTTAATTAGATTGAGTATATTCAGACAACTGTGTCAAAAGCCAAGATTTGAGAAGTCCTCTTAGTGTGAAGTTAGTCTTAACTATCATGCAGTGCCATCTTAGCTAAGAGAGCTTAACAAATCGTGGCAAAGGTTAAAAACTTTAACCTGGAGTTATCGCGATGATCTGTGAATAATGCAGCCAGACGCTGACTAGGCATGTTTCTGAAACAAGCTGATTCAGCACTATCAATAAAGCACACATAGCAGATCTCTTGTATAAAAGAACACACAGTTTGGTAAAGGCATAAATACATTTCTTAGAAATTTAAAACATCAAATATTTAAAATAGCACAAATGAGTTGTAATGTGGTTTTCCAAACAAATGAACACAATCTCCTCAGATATTTTAAAGACTAGTCAACATTTCTATTTCTCATAACAAGGGACATGTCATGTCTCATTTGTATATAGGCCTTATCATTTCTCTATCATACACTCAGCATGTAAAGTGTACAGCCTTATCTTAAACAGATGGGACATATAAATCAGCTTTTAAAAAATGAAATATGTACATAATAACTCTCTAAAGATTTACATAAACAGTCAACTTTTACTGAAATAATTCCAATCAGTACACTGAATAATACTATAAATTTAGCCAAAATGTAAAAAGTTCGATTCCTTTACAATGTAGAAAGGAAATCGTAAACAGAGACCATTTAAACATTTGATATCTTTAAAATGGGGTTAAAATGAAAATCACTTTTACATAAATTCCCTAATCTACATTAGTAGAAAAAACTGTGTTAAAGTGTAGCCTAATTGCGATCGTGACAATTAGAGAAAGATAAATAAAAGCCGGTCATGGCATTCTGCAGGTTAAAACTGGCCGACATTCACCCTTTGTGTTCTTGCTATTAAACATAAAACACCCAAAAAGGTTCACATTGCACATGGTAAAATTACACTTGGTAGCTTGAAATTACTTCAAGAAGTATGAACAACCCTCACAACATCATCTCAGCAACACTACCACAGCATGCATCTAGATTTTGATTTGAAGAATAAAAAGATCTACAATATTAAAATAATCTCTCAGACCACGTACATCACCCTTTCAGCTCATACTCCCTTCCCCTCTCTTTCAGCATTTTGTGAATATCTACAAGAATACGTAATTTCTAACTTAATGATTTCCTTGAAAACAAGTAATTCCAGATGCTGAACTACTTGGGTTTGATGTTTTCTTGCTTCTCTTAAACCAGTGTTTTTATTGCCATGAACTTGTCGGAATATTCCTATTTATGTATTTATACTATTAATGTAAGATTTTGAAAGTATTTTTGAAACCCATCACTTTGGTTGTTATCCTGAAAATGATAATTAGCAGAAGTAGTGAAACAGTAATATTTACTTTAATTTTGTCTCCACAAAAATACTGGACATATTGTCCCTTTAACACTGCACAATCACTGAAGAGTCAGTGTAGAGAATGAGAGCGACATGTTTCAATGGTAATATACATTAGTACCAGCACACACACTCACAATCAGCTTAACGGTGCTTTCTTTAGATTGAAATACAAGAGAAGCAAGATAACATTCTGTATTTTGATCAGGACAGATATTTTTTTTTAAACAACAATTTTAACTTGACAATTTTTAGAAATAACTTGATTTGGAAAAGTATTAGTTACTACATTTATAATGGAATATTGTTAATTGTAGGTGTTCTCACGCTTCAACTTCTTCAAGTTATTACTATAACTTAAATACCCTGCAATACTGAAGACTTTGACTTAAGAGCTAAACGCCAAAAGAACTACAAAACTTCCTCAAAAAGAAAATCTGAGGTTTAATTTGCTTCAACACCCTTCAGCATTTAAGTTTTATTCAAGGTCTGATTTCAGGTTATATTTACCTTTGCACCTCCTAAACTACCAGGTTTAATAAGAGGCTGTATTCAAGGAAATACGACAACCCGAATATTACTACATTGGTTGGTAAAGAGTTCATCTCAGGCTCATCTCCATACGACCACCCGAATATTACTACATTGGTTGGTAAAGAGTTCATCTCAGGCTCATCTCCATACAATCTCACACCACTCAGATCGGACTCCTATATACTATCTATCTTTCTATCGATCTCTCTCTCTCACTCACAGAACAAAATTATTACTATTATTATATTTATTAAGAGAGAATCAACCTCTATATCTAGCTTTCACTCCTCTTGGCGGTGGCTGCGCTTGTCCACAGGAGGTTTGAGATGGTTTCATCTTATTGGCTACATGGATCCACTGAAGGAGGCAGGTGGGTACGGCTAATGTTACGGCTATGTTGAGTTGCACCCTGCGAGTACATGCCGACAAGTCCTTCCTGGGACAGCCTTCCAACATGTAGCAATAGGTTTTGTTTCATATGGTAAACATGTTTTCTAGACTTGTATAGTTCATATCTAGTCATTTCAGCACTTCATTGAAATATTTTTGGTATGTTATTCTGTTGAATAAATAAATAAATCATTATAAATTATGAATATATTATTCTGTGTGCAAGGTGTTTATAGGTCTCTTATTACCTTACAACACTTTATTTGAAAGTTGTAAAATCATTTTCAAAAGCTTTGAAGGAGTAGAAAATGAAAATAAAGATACAACTTAAATTCTATAATTTTGTGTCAGATTATGAAAAAATAAATCAAATTGTAGGTTAAAATCTTGGTCAAAGTATACATTGCAACATCTTTAAGTGCATGCACACAAAATCTAAAATCATATTGATAAAAAGATTTGTTATATTTGAATGATAACATGTTTCAACACAAAGTAAAAAATTTGTACTTCATTTCACAAAGTGGACATGTCTATGGCATATGAATGAAATGAATAATTATGAAACTTACACCCTTTTACTTATTTAATGAAATTAAGAGAAGGAAGGAGGCACAAGTTCTATAGATTGATTGAATGAAATATATTGGAGCTATTATTCATAGATTATTCATAGATTATTCATAGATTTTATGAGGTTTTATTTAATTTTCCTGTGGCTAAATTAACTGAACTTTTAATTATTCATATGCTATAATTCGTTCTATTACTTTTACATTTATTTAATTATTTCTTATTATTCCCTTTTAGTTTTTATGCGCTTTGTGCATGCCCCTTTGTATAGATAAAGTGCTATAAAGATATATATTATTATTATTCATTATAACGTATTAATCCAACAATCACAATAACTTGTTTCTGCTTCCATATATATATCTCTCATAATCAACCAATAGTGAAGCTAAAACAGTTGGCAGACATGGTGATTTAGATGAATAAATAAATAAGTTAGTAATGAAAACAACCGGTTCTGAAGAACAAAAACATTCATGCTATACATACTCATAATAATTGTCACAACTATGAAGACACCAAACCCTAGTTTAATAAATTAATAATTTCCAAAAATGTTTGTATTCCAACACAATTAAATAATGATATTTATTTCAAGTCTAGAGAGTGACATGAATGATGATGAATTAGTTTGTGCTATAGTTGCTAGATAATAATAGATACTTCTATTTTGTTTAGGCAGCAACATGACTAATAAAACTGAACTAAAAGCTCATTTTCCATCACAAAACAAAAATTTACTTGTAATAAGAACAATGGTACTACTTTCGATCACACAGTGCCCTAAGATTGTTGGCTGAATTATCAAATTGGTCTTCTCTTTTACAATATTTCTTGGTGAGATGAAAATTATATGTTGTGACGTCTCATTGGAAAAAAGGGTCATTCCAGTCTAAATTCATAAACATCACCAGAAACTTTCCTACCAGATTAAACTGCACAATTTACATCATATCAAAATTGAATGTAAAACAGATCTGTAAAGAAATTGGCTTACTCAAAACAAGACTCCACGATGCCAATGGTATGCTATCAACAAACTCACAAAGTTAAGAGCAGGACTAACGTACGGTCGAAAATGGTTACGAACATTGTATGCAAATCATGAAATTACCAAAATGATTAGGAACATAGTTAAAAGTGACAGTCATTCTTGATTCATAAAATCACACACAGAATTTAATAATTTAACCTTTTCTGTTAAACATAAGATTTGATTTAAAATAACACTTACTAAAACCATGTCAATGATGAATACTGTAGTAACGATTATCCAATGGGTGGCTGAATTCCCTTTGATGTTTTTATAACGACATATCGTGCATCAAGAAAAGTGTGGGTGTATCTATGACGTCACTTAGTTATCAGCCACAGTTATTTTAAACTCTCTGGACGACCATGAAGCAACAAGTTGAAGTAATTACAACATCGTTGCAAAACCAGGCACATACCAGATGCCATGAAAGACGCGTATGCCGACAAGTAAAACGTTGCCTATTTGATAAAACAAGATACATGATGACACAAGTGGTGTATACAAAATATCATCTCCCCCCCTCCCTCGTGAGATGATAGCTCGATGATATTTAGTATCCACCACTTGTGTCATCTTGTATCTATTACATACAATTGTACAAATTGTTAATGCATGAAATGCAACCAGGCTATAACAGTGTCTTACTTTGAAGATTGAGCGGTGAAGTCCTTGAATGCAGCAGTAACTTTCAAATGACGAACGATTAGCAGATTTACTTAATTCACGATAAAAGTAGTGCTTACAAGAAATACTTCTCAGTAAAATAACGTAAAACAGTCATGCTGGAATATTCTGTTTGACTCTAAGGAAAAGATTGGTTATCTTATTGGTTCTATACTTAGCATATCATATGAAATACAAGGCTTGACTTTAGGGGTTTGGATGAGTGAAACCATCAAGACAGGTTGGGCTGGTCTCTGGATGAATATGATATACTGACAACACTTGTCTAGATCCTGAATACTTGAGGTAATTGCAAACAAGCTTGAGAGGATGAACGCAACAAAGTCATAGAAGGTTTAAAACATTCATACGACAAAAAAAAGGAAAATGTGCTGGAATATGAAAATATAAATAGAGTCAATCTTCAGATATCATCCTCTTTCAATCAATTTAGCACTAAACATATACCATGCTAAAATTATAAGAGTTATTTCAAACAGTGAATAATTCACCGATTGTTAATTCATAGTGATTTGGTATTTATCATCATAAAGTCAAATGAAGTAAACAGTATCGTCTACAACAAAATGTTTCATTATATTTCCTAAATATTACAGCGTAATCTAAATAAAGTGACAAATAGTACTTAAGCAATGTGTATGAAGATATCGACAGACATGAGTAAAATTGTAGAAAAGTTTTTTTTTAACTATTGTACCAGCGTTCAATCATAAAACATGATTCATTATAATTCAAGCAACCACATTTAAAACAGACCTGAGGACAAGCTGTCTCCCTGATTCAGCATACAAGTATTATGCAAATCAGATATTCCCCTTTCGCATCATCAAATCTAAATATTTGCCTCCTATTTCTAGACATATACTAATCTACATTTCGCTAGAGCAGTCTAGTTTATATTCTCTTTACAGAAAATTCATTTCCATTTAACACCACATTTGCCAACTAAAAAAAAGAAGTGGCCATTTCTCAACAACAAACCATCATACATTGTTGTTCCACAATGAATAAAGGAGCATTTTATGCATCGTTGGCTTAATATCTTTCTGTAGAGGACCTTGTCTTGCAAATGCCGTCAGCTCGTTAAACCTTCCAAGTTGGCTTTTTATGATCTTGTGTAACAACATCTGATAAATCTTACAGACTATGTATGATGTTGAGATTCAGATTTGTAGTGCAAGCATTTGAGCACATGGATGCATTTTGCTCTTCTCAGCAGCTGACAAACTGTTGAAGTCACGATGACAGATTCCAGTCCTTTGACTGCAGCAGAATTCGTAAATTGACACTTAGAGCAATTATCATGTTTGGTACTCTCGTGGTCCTTCAACATCACCACTCTTATCTCTGATTGAAATTTCAGCATATTTGTACAGCATCCGTTTCAGGACTCCTCTGCCTCTGCTTTAGGAGGTGCTTCAGAGCCTTGTACTGCGATCTTTACACCAGCGTCCGTCTGTTCTGCTATCTGAGGTTTTCCGGTAATATCAGACTCTGTTCCTTCCTGGACTTTCAGTTCTCCAGGCTGTTCTTGAGAAATATCAGACTCCCTGTGTTCTGGGTTTTGAAGTTTTCCAGAAATGTCAGACCCGGTCTGTTCTGGGATTGGACCTTCCACAGAAACACTGGGCTCTGTCTGTTCTGGAATCTGAGCCTCACCAGTGACACTGGACTTCCTCACATAGTTTTCCAGATAGCTCAGTCGCGGAGGTAGACTCATCCGGTTCCACTTTTTTCGTGAAAACACGGGTGGATTGTCATCCTTCACACACTGGTTTGAGAAGTTGAGAGTGAGGAACTCAATCTGTTCATCATCAATCATAGGTCCAACACTAGCGATGCTCTCAGCATCAGAACTGTCCTCGTGGTAAGAAGACATATCGCTTGTCGAGGGAACACGGAGCGCTCGCTCACTGCCCGGAGTTCCCAAATCATTAGAACTTGATTTGTTAGATCGGACTGGTGTTCCTTCACTGGGTTGTCTCACTAACTCTGGTTTGGCAGTAGCAGCAGGTGCCTCTTGGTTGGCTGGTTCTTGAGCAGGCGGGTAATACTGAGGTGGGGTGCTACTGAGGGAGCTCGGCCGTGAGGAGTAGACTCTTTGGAGGGGGTCCATGGTGGGATCTATCCTCAGTATCAAACCCTGTAGCTTTGGTGATTTCCTTGACACTGAGGGAGAACCACTGAGAGGACTATTGCCACCTTCTGGGGTTCCAAGGTTAGGGCTGTAGTTTTTAGACAGCGGGTGATTGGTTACAGATTCAAGACGTGACACAGCTCCCGTTATCGTTATTGGCTGAGATTTTCGTCTATCCGAGACGCTATCAGTACTGTCTGGGAAAGTTCTCTGAGATTCTTCCTTACTTAACCTGCGTTCCCGAGCTGACCTGTCCTGGAAAACATTCTCACATGTTGGTTCACTCTTCCCCGACTCGGGAGGGTACCTCTGCATGATGATCCTCCCACGTGGGGAGTGAGTGCAGGGGAGGTGCATGAACTCTTCCTCCAAGCTCGGGCTGTCAAAGTTCTCGTCATAGTCTGCTGAACACATGCTATCTGTGGAAGGACTAACAACCTGACTAGATTCAATTGCTTGCCGATAGCTCTGATTGCGAGCCTTGTCCGCTGAGGAATGTATCACCGATGGAAGGAGAAAGTCTTTGGAGGAGTCATCGCCGGAGATGGCCACTTTAGCCTGACAGAGAGTGTCCATGTCGTGAGTCACGTCACTAGCACTGACAGTGGCGGTGGTAAGAGATACGTTACTACAGCTGCTGGTGTGGGGGGTGACACTGCCGTCAATGTGGGGGGACCCTTTGTCCCAGGAGGGGGGAGGGGAGGGATCTTCTGCTCCCACACCTGCACTCCGTACCCCAAGCTGTTGATTCTTGCGTCGTTCCAAACGTTGCCTATGGATTTCATCACTGATGGCTTCCAGACTGTGTAGAGCCTGAGAGTAAAGGGACTTGGAGGACGAAACATCATCTTCAAGACGACCAACTTTGAATTTTTGCTCCTGGAAAAGATGAATAGTTTAAATCTGTTGAGAAGATAGAAATAAATTGTGATTATATTTTCCCACGTTTTGTGGAAACATAAGATCATAGAATTTCCCAAATTAATTCAGTCATCTAATCTACAATTTATTACCTCATTTTGCTAAGGTATCTGTTCATTCAGCCAGTGGTTCTTATGAATAAGTTGAAAAAGCAAAACATTTACAGATGACAGGAGGACAATATGCCATATGCCTATTTGGTCTTTCAGACCTGATGAACTAAATATATAAAATAGAGACTGACAACAAATATTCAAATCAGAATATTAAAATTAAAATTATTTACATCGGTAGAACTTACCTCCATTAATTGATTGAATTTAATCTTCATTTCAAAATAGGGTCTGAAAGTAAACAAGTTATCCTAAAGTAAGAAATTTGCGCATACACAGCAGACACCAATATTATAAACATCAAATGTGAACCTAGAACCAATGGTTATATGAAGGGATGACATGAAATGGTTAAGACATCAAACAATGTATGGTGGGCACATTTAGCATAAAGGGAGATAACTCTGCCACACAACATCAAATACTTCATAAAGTTGTGAGTATGAAGTTGTGCATGAAAACAATGATACATGCAGAATATAATAATGTGTCGATTATTAGTTTTCCAGGTCATTTTACTCTTAAACGGGTAATTATGAACCAAATAAACTGATTTTATCATACCTCAAATAAAATTGTCCATGCAACAAACATAAAATGTTCATGAAATTTATCAAATAATTGACTTAAAGGTTTAATCTTGTGTTTTGAAAAAAGCTTTTGAATACAATTTAAATACAATATATTCAATATAAAAAAGGTTTTTTTTTAAAAAAAAAATTCAAAGTAAACCCTTTCCACAACAAATCACCTACATGTATAAAACAAGGCAAAAGTGAGCGCAGCTCACATACTCCCGCCTGTAGTTTGATCGCTTTCATACAATATAAATAAATTGGAAAATATATTCTAGTCAATCATGTCAATGATTAACAATAATTGTCATAAATGAAAATATTTTAAACGAGACGAAAAAAAATCCGACCGTTTTTGGTAAAAATTTCAAAAATTATTTGGACCTTGGAGTTGAGACCCCTAAAAGGCAAAACAGCGCCATATGGGTTACTTCCATACCTAATTTGAAGTTTCCAAGTCAAATAGTTTTTGAGATATGCTCCGGAAACGAGACAAAGTAAAAAAATCTGAACGTTTTTGGCCAAAATTTCAAAAATGATTTGGACCTTGGAGTTGAGACCCCTCAAAGGCACAACAGCACCATATGGGTTACCGTATATTACTGTGTATAAGGCGACCCTGTGTATAAGACGACCCCCTTTCTCAGACCCCTAAAATCAGGTAAAAACCATGTATCTCATGTATAAGACGACCCCCTTCTAGCAATCATGGAAACAGGTTGACATGCCATGATGGGAAAACACGTTGGTAAGATTTGGTAACGGTAAGTTGATACCGGTAATTTTTTAAGTAACATGACATAAATGTTTTGTTATAATCGTTTGTTTTTTAAATAAATTGTTTTAAATGTACCAAAATAAAAATTACATACGTTTTCCTATGGTGTTTGTTCTTATTTTTTAATGATTTGTCATTTTCTTGTCAGTTCAAGCGAGATAAGCAACACTACAGTCAACAATTAATCTATCGTAAATATTCCCCATGTTATAAGATCTAAACAAAGCCTATACTCCATACACAAATTTAGAAGTCGCTTCAGTGTTTATAAGATTAAAATGGTGTGAAGAGCTTTGATAACCAAGCTTGATTGCGCATGCCCGAAGCCAAGCTAGATTTCATGTCTAGATTTCTATCGTAGTGTTGTAAATATTTGTCCCTTCTTATAAACAAAGTTGAACTAGTTGTATTTAATACTGCAGAATGCTTTTGAAAGGTTAGTAATGTTTGATAGCTGAAGTCAAGCCATTATTTTTCATTCCAACTCTGGTTCGCTTTACCGCTGATTTTCTATTACGCGGCTGTCAGTATTTGGCTCCCAACGTGTGTTATAGCGAGGGGCCACTCAATGCAGTAAACTTCTCAAGCTAAAGACGTGTTTATTTAACATTGACACTTCAATCCAGAGAAGGATATACAGACCAATTACTGATAAGAACACAACAAAGCTAAGATAATTACCGGATACATGAATGAATAAATGCCCTGATTGGAATTAACATTACGTCAATGACACGTGTTTATCGAGATAAGCTTGTCAAGTTTTATGAATGAATAGTTTAGTTGTAGAATTTCATTGGTCCACGTCATGAATGAATTGATAAGTTGTAGAATTTCATTGGTCCACGTCACTGAATTTATTGATCGTTTGCTTGACTGCTGGTACCACTTTTGGTCCGTCAACCTATTATTTCTAAATGAATTATCAAATATATTTTATGTATTTAACTCCATGTAGTAATTAAAAAATAACATAATAATACATAATAATTATTTATAAATATTTATTTCCATTTTGTTAGCATGAGTTGACTGTATTGCTGTTTCCGGTTTCAACATCGTGAGTTCGTCAATGAAGCTTCAAAATTTCTTCTTCTGAAACATAGCCCTTGTGTATAAGACGACCCCCTTCTTTGACCCCCTATTTTCTGGTATAAAAAAGTCGTCTTATACACAGTAATATACGGTACTTCCATACCAAATTTGAAGTTTCCAAGTCAAATAGTTTTTGAGATATGCTCCGGAACGATTTTGGACACACGGATGGACACGTGCAGCGCTATATACCCCCGCATGGTTCATACAGCCAAAACAGAATAAAATTCCAGTACTTTTCAAGGACTTTTCAAGGACATTTTACCATTTTTCAAGTACATATATTCGCAGAATTATTTATATCAATTATATTTTTAAAGCTTCCCACAGCAATAATTTAATTACCCTTTTACCATGAAAGACAAATAACTTAAATATCAACACATACTTGAATTTAAAACATTGTCTGTGTTTGTCTTCTTTTAGTATCATTTTGAAAAAGTTGGACTTGTAGACGTTATTATTTTCGATTTCACAGCTGCACGATGTTTTTCTCCTTTCATATTAAATTTCAGCCCGCTCTCTCTCATATTTCAAATGTCAATATGGTACGATTGCAGTGTGCAGAAAGCCTTTCTCTTGTCACTAGATGGCTTTACCCAACTATAAACAGGATTGCTTAACCATTTAGCGTTGAAAACGCACAAACCACGATTGCAACTTACAGATTTGACGTGTACGACAAAGTCAAGTGACATACCAACTTTCGGTTTCGATGCCGCCATTTTCCAAAGTGCACACATGCGAGAAAACTAACGACCAATCAAACGTTCAGGCTATGATTACGTCACGTACATTATGAATGAAAGCCTCGTTGTGATTTTACAACTCAATGAATTATAGTATTATTTACAAATATGGAATAACTGTTAGATTATGCTAAACACGCAACATTTTACCGACATTGACACTTTTATTCACGATCATTACTTTTGGTTGACATTATTACATTTTATTGACATTCTTATGTCACTTTGAAGATCGATTTATTCAAGAATGAATGCAGAATATAATGAAAACATATGGCAAATTATTGCGTCAGAACGAGTGGATAATTATTTATGCGAACTCTCATTAGTGGATAAAAGGGTGTGTCATCGTTTCGAATTCTCATTGGCTGATATATTTGGTGACTCAATAGACATACGACACTTACTTCCCAGTTCGAATCGAAGTATTTAGACACTTCAAAATGATACTAAAAGAGGAAAAACACAGACATTGTTACAAATATTTCATTTTTCACAGCTATCTTCAAATCGTTTGACCAGCAGTGGTTGGTATTTTTGGGCCAATGCAAACGCTGTGGAGTTGTTTCCATGCGCCATTTTTTTAATAAAGATACTTCCGTGTTTTAGATTGTGATCGATGTCAGGGTATATTCCAGTACATTTTTGAAAATTTCAAGGACATTACCGCGAAATTCCAGTACTTTTTCAGGACATTTAGTAAGCATTGTAAATTCAAGTACTGTTCCAGTATCAAAACAAAATTCAAGTACTTTTCCAGGCCCGTGCGAACCATTCCCCGACTACGTCGTAGAGGGGGTATAACAAACAACCCTGAACCTGTAAATTTATTAGAAATCAAAAATATAGTTGATATAGTTAACACAAATGTACACTCACAAGATATAAATGTTGTGTTGAGTCCATGAACAAATTAGATTACTGATTTTGATCACTGGCCTAACCAGAACCCCGGTCCCTAAAAACTTTTGCATGTAAATTTTATGGACCCCGAAGGTGAAATCCCCTCCCCCCCACTCAATAAGTGGATCCCCCTTTGAAAATTTCTGGGTCCGCCACTGTTGAAAATTTCCTACGTGACCCCTCAATTCGTCAACTGCGAACACTATTCAATTTTATATCCCTCTGAGGGTTCTTTTGAATGTTGATAATAATGAAATACCTGTACCAATGCATCTTGACAGGTTGATAGATAAACTTACATCCCTTTGGATTATGGTTATAGATATCGGACATTCATACATTTACATAATGAAGGTAGCAGAAGATGTGCACATCAGGTTGCACTGGCAAAATAAACTTCACAAGCTTTAAACAAGAATATGGCAGCCGGCACAACCCGAGAGTTGAAAGGAGTCATGGAAGGGGGACATGCATATGCAAACATTACTTTCAAATTAAGACAAATATAAACAGCGTGAGCAGGAAACGTAAGTCTTATGGCCACTATAACCAAAGCTTCAATGACCAAAAATTACAAATAATTTTAAAGAATGTCATTAAATCAAATATTTGACCTTTGCGAAGAGTTTTCTATAAAGGAAGGATTTTGTGGCAAGAAAAAAAGTGCAAAAACATGGAATTGTTTCTACTCTGAAACCGGAATCATTCCTCGTGAAGAGGATGTGCAAGGGAGGTAACTCCAACCTGGATCGGAATTATAATAGGTGGTTCCTATGCCCCTTTCACACACAACATATTCTACAGACGTTATTTAAGTACAAATGAATTGATATTCGTTGAAAATTCATTGGTCAATAATGCATCGACATGCAAGTTAGAACAAAGAGACATTCTGAAGCCAGACTGCAAGTTAGTAAAATACTGCATGATAAACCGCATTCCTTTCTGTGCTTTTACATAAAATGTTTATGCTTTTAGTTATACATGTATATACACAATTCTAAATTCATACATCATTAAACATATATATTTTGACCATCAATATAGAATCAGAACTTGCCATGTTAATTAATATATGGATATGAATATCTAAACTTGCTAAAAACATCATCTACTTACAAGATGTTCAGCAATAACATAATAAATATACTGTTTCTCATTAATTACTCTTAAATATTTGTTCTTTAAGGAACTGCCAGAAATGCTTCATTTTTTACTTTAGAAATACTTATATACACATAGATAGAATACACACATTTCTTAGGCCTGTCTTGTATTTCATCAGTACAAAAGGACAAATTTTAAAACCACCATCCCGGGACAAACAGTTAAATAGATATCTGACATTCAATTAGGAGAAAAGCCTTTAAAGTTTTTAATTTGTGTGATTTAAACATACATACATATTGATGTCATTCAGAGCCGAAAGCATGGTCAAAACCTCTGTTCGACGATAAAATAAACCAATCAAAAACAAGGATTTAAAATGTCATGGTAGAATTATTTATTAACTGAAGCTAGAAGAAATGTTTATGATCCACAATAAAGCCAAAAAAATTGAAGGACAGGCACAAATAAGCAACACAATTTTTAAACTTAAGCAATCTTTCTAGTACTGCTATTAAAGTATGAGACACTGTCTAAAGGACAAATGTTACACATTGACATGACAGTTGTGTGAAAAGGGCATAGATTGTTGGATTGACTGGTATGCACCGACAACAAGCAATGAGATCGACAGACTACGTGAGGAATCAGCGTACTCACAACATCACTAGCCAGTGCTGATTGGCTAGGTTACTAAGCTGAAGGAATTGCCGGCGCGTAGAATAACTAGGCAAGTAAAATCAGTCATTATTATTTCATTTTTCTGTGTGTAATTAAATTCATATTAAGATTTCTAATCACGAAAAGCTTGCATGACTCAAATTAGAAAAGAAAACACAAATTTACTCAAAATGTTGAAATTGAATAAAAAATAGTATTACACATACATGAACCATGCAAGACAAATTCAAAACAAGGACACTATATTGCTTTAAAGACAAAAAGAAAGATTTCATAAGCCATGAACAGAGTTAACTCCCTTGATAACGAATTGATTCCTTTGAAGAAAATCCCATAACCTCATTACAGTGACGAATCAGAATCAAAGATTTACAATGACTTTTAAACATCAGACACATACTTAATATTCTAAACTCTGCCACCTTCAATTATTAAACAAAATGGGAAGGAACTAAACAAACAAGAGAAAATGGTCGGCTGCTTGACTCACTTTGATTTTGTGATGGCTCGCTTGAGCTCTTTCTGTAGCTGCTGAACACGTTCTTCAGAGTTCTTGAAGTTAATGGTCGTTCTCTCATGTTCCCTCTCACTTTCATTTCGTTCCTTCTCAGCCTCGTTCACCTGCAAACAAAGGTTTACTTCTGACATAAAAAATAAAGATTATTATTGAGGAAGTGCGTCATGACTTTTACTAAAGGAGTGATTTTTTCTATTTCGTGAGCGAGATTGAGGGTCAACATAAATTTGAATGAGTTTTGTCACATGGTACACTTTCGAGCAATAACTTCTTCATTATAATCATTACACATTCTATTCCATTTGAATCGCATAGGTCAGGATACGGGTCACTTTTTTGGGGCCAGCAAGCTACAGGGAGGTCAGGAATAAATGTTTCATGACGTCACAGACATGAATCTCACTGAAACAATGGTTGTTAGGCAAACTTTTACAATACTTACTGGTTTAAAATATATTTAATTATTTTCTAAATTTATTTATTCAATTATATCTTATACCCTCTCAGTGTATACAGTACCTTCATGGTAGCGTGATTTAGCATCTCCTGCCACGCTGGATCGGACGGTTGTTCCCGTTTCATGTATCCCTGCTCAGCTAACTGGACCATCTCCTTGGCAACCTCGTGCATGCTGCACGCACGCTCGTACCTCAGAGCAGCTTTCTGGGTCTCCAGGTGGTCCTGTAATTACAACATCCACTTCTATAATTCTTGATTACAAAGAAACAATGCTGTTAAACATCCTTAAATCATATCTCCAAAATTATGGAAAATTATGGTGCATTATGGAAAAGCTTGCAGTGATATATTTACAAATATGACCTGCAGAGTCCAGGGATTCGCTACTACAAGCTACTGAGAGTCCTAGCAGATATAAGTGAGTCCCCCAATAAATGAGCAAATACTACCAACAAATCTTTGAGTCCAGAGGCCTCGCAGCTTAAATTTTCATGAGTCCTTTCCAAATTTTATGAGAATTTGATGCATGACTAAGGGGTAAATTCATCACTGAACTTGTATACCAGCCATTTGACAACAGTTGTGGTTATTGGAGAATTTGATTGCACTAATATAATTATGTTTCTATTGCAATGTATGAATTAGGACTTGTCCATCAGGCCAGAACTTGCTAACTTTTGGTCCAGGTTGGTAAGGTTTTGATTTTCTTCTTCAACTTTTACAATTAAATTGGCAAAATAACACTTTGAACTGGCTCCTTTTTAAACTTATTTACTGGGCTATTGTGTACTGTACTGTACTGTTGTGTAACGTTCTGTAAAATAAAATGGTTTTCAGGACATGGGAACGTATGGACCTATACGGTCGCGCGAAGCGCTTCATAGGCGGCACTGAAAGTACAATTCCTTCAGGGTGGGGGGGATGAAGTTGATATAAGGGCAAACATAGTACCATACTTCTTTCAAAACATTTAAAGGGGGGCCACCAACATAAAATAAGAAGACATAAAGTTTCAAAATTTTAATTTTTAACATCGTGAACGTCTTTTGGATTCCTACATTTCTAGCGGTCTCCATCTCACTTGTCAATCATCTTCCAGAGAACATGGCTCAAGTTTGGGCACATATTTTATAAAGAGAAAATGGCTGGTGATATCTCTGTGTATTTGAGGGTATATCAGGTTACTCACATCACGAGCCTTGATCCTTGCATCATAATAAGGTCTTGCTTTCTCAACACATGCTCCGAGTTTCTTGGCAAGAGCATTCAGTTTCTGGCTGGAATCGGACAACACTTGCCTGAAGGAGGCTCGAGCATCCTGGAACAAAAGTTTACTTCAAATAGTAGCACACGGAAACTTTTAAAGAGAGGGTATTTTTTGTGGAACTGAAATTCGAGGGGATATTCCAGTTTACACATGTGTTATTAATAAAAGATTAAAACTAAATCCAGTTGAAACATATTACTGAGGATTATATTTTGATGACTTAACATTTGACAATTTGATGAAGAGTAGCAGTTTATGTAAAAAACAATGCCAAGTGAAACCGTTCGACACTACGAGCGTGGAAAACTGTTACGGTATAATAGGACATTAGAGAGAGTCTTTATCTTCAATTGCACCCTCAATCCAGAATTAATTATCATTGTCAAATGTACAATATTTGTGATGGTCCTTTTCTTGGTTTAAATTAAATTTGTTAAAATCTAAATATTTTAGATATTTAAAAATACTTACCCTACTTTTACTAGTGCATATTACCTATATGATCCGATGAAGGATTGAAAACGTGACTGAGACAGGATCCTAACGTAACTGTAGTGAAGTGTAGACAGACTGGCTCTAGGGCACGTCACTACCCGGAAGTGTAGTGCAATCCACACATAGCTGCGCGCGCAGTGATATGAAACCCTCACATTTCCTAGAGTCAGTCCGAGCGAGGTCCTAAATGCGGGGAGGTAGTTGATCCAACGATGGGTGGGTATAAACCCTAAAAGTAGGGTAAGTATTTTTAAATATCTAAAATATTTAGATTTTAACAAATTTTTAATACTTACCCTACTTTTACTAGTGCATGTTGATTCGACAGTCGGACGGAGGGAAAGGACCCACAGCGAGGACCTCCACAGCACTAGCAAGAGTAGGACGTGACAACTGAGCGGAAACCTACAAACAGGAAACCCAAATCAGTATATGAAACCACTAAAAGGATTGAAAGGAGAGATCTCGACGAACCGAGAAATAGTCCTAAAATCCACAAAAACCAGGTCTCACCTAAGACGAAGCGGGCAAGGTGAGTTGCTGAGCCACTACGAGAGGTCCAAAAGATTGGAGTCCTTGTACGTCTTCCACGGAGACATCTCTCAAATAGTGACTGGCAAACACAGTGTTGGATTTCCAGAAACAACCCTTCATGATGTCTGGCACCGAGCAGTTCCTGTGAAGAGCCATAGTAGAAGCCAAGGCCCGAATCTCATGAGGGTTATTTGCGGAGGGGTGAGGTATTCCTGCTGCATCATAAGCTGCCAAGATGGATGTTCGCAACCATAGAGCCAGCGTGTTCCGGTTTACCTCACCCTTAGCTGCAGAAGAAAAGGGAATGAACAATCTCTTTCGCCCAGCCCTCTTGTCCGTGGACCGGGAGATGTATTCCTTCAAGGCACGGACTGGGCACAAAGAGAGTTCTTCAGACTCCGATTCATCCACAATTAAAGACAACGGCGGAATAACAAAAGATCTGTCAGGTTGACCAGGCAGTTGATTTTTCGCTACAAAATCCCACAACAGACCCAGATGCACTGAACCATTGCGCCGTTGCTCGAACCGAACCCTCGTAACGTCGATAGCATGTAATTCACTTACTCTGGCAGCCGTTGCCAAAGAAAGTAAAAACGCCGTCTTCCTGGAGAGGTTCTCAAAAGAAGCCTCCGACAGAGGTTCATATGGAGCTCCACGAATGTGCTTCAAAACCAGGTTCAGATCCCAAGCTGGAGGACGAAACTTGACTTTTTGGTCTTCCAGCTTAAAAGACTTCAGCATGGCTATTAGTTCCGGGATTTTCGAGATCTTCCTGTCTGTTTTAACAGCGAGAACTGAATTGAGGGCCGAGAGATAGGTAGAAATTGTTCCACCCTTAAGGTGCCTCTTCGAGCGGAGATGGAACAAGAAATCTGCCAGGAACTGTGGTGAGGCTGACAACGGGTCTTGCTTGTGGGATCTACAAAAGTTCTCAAAAGACAACCATTTATCATCATAAAGGGCTCTAGTCGAAGGCCGGTGTGCTCCAGTAATGGCGCTGGCCACCGATGCCGAATATCCCTTATCTCTTAAAGTCTTCTGCAAATGGTCCAAACGCACAGATGAAACCGCTGTGGATCTGGATGCACCTGCCGACTGTGAGGATGTAGAAGGAGGTTTGACCACGGGGGCAATGGGTTTGGTTCTCCTTCCGCTAGAAGACGCAGTTCTGGAAACCAAGTTCTGGCCGGCCAAAAGGGCGCGACCAAAAGCAGATTCATCAACTTGGTCTCCCTGATCTTGGCCAGAACCTTTGGTAGCAGAACTGGAGGAGGGAACGCGAACGCATCTAGACCGTCCCAAGACAGGGACAAGGCGTCCACTGCCCACGCCATCGGGTCTGGAAGGGGAGAGACGTAAGTTGGCAACTGGTTGTTGAACCTTGTGGCGAACAGGTCCAGCAGAGGCCGATGGTGTAACTGACAAATCAGGGAGAAAGCTTCCGGGTTGAGCATCCACTCTGTTGGCGATGGCTTGTCTGGTCTGGACAGAGCGTCTGCCAATATATTCCTGCAACCCGGAATGTGACGAGCCCTGATCAGAATGTTGTTGGTGTCTGACAACTCGAACAGTTGGAATGTCTGTTTCAATAACTGGCGCGACCGAGTCGTCCCCTGGAAATTGATCAAGTAAACCACTGTCGAGTTGTCTGACGCTATTCGAACCCGAGAGCCTCTGAGGATTTCGACCCAGTGCTCGATGGCCAAGATGACTGCCTGTAACTCGAGGTTGTTGCTGTGCCAACCGGTCTGATGTTCTGCCCACAACCCTGCTGCCGTGCGTTGTCCCAGGTGGGCTCCCCATCCTTGATGTGAAGCGTCCACGAACAACTCGTGGTGATGACTGAACTCTGTCAAAGAGACTCCTTCGCAAACGTTCAATGGGGTCGTCCACCACCTGAGGTACCGGTGCAAATGCAGTGGAAGCCGCACGCTTTCCCTGGGATCGTCCTCCTGACAAAACGGAATGAGGAAGACTTGAAGAGGGCGTGCCATGAGACGGCCTCTGAGAGTGAGAGCCTGAGCTGAAGTCAACAGGCCAAGAAGTGACTGCCACTGGCGAACTGACAAGGCCTGATGAAGACCCCGTAAGGCTAGCCGTTCTATCTTCTCCCACCTGTCTGGAGGTACTCGGAGAAGATCTAAGTTGGTTAAAAACAGACCTCCTATAAACGTCAGCTGCTGGGATGGGACTAGTTGCGATTTCTCTGTATTGACGAGCCATCCCAACTGTCGCAGCAGGTCCAAGGCAAATAGGGTCTGTTTGTGTAGCACTGTTGAGTCCCCGTGGCTCATCAGGCAATCGTCTATGTAGGGGTCGAACTCTATCCCCCGAAGATGGAGAAACCTGGCTATTGGAGATGTAATGCGAGTGAAAAGCCACGGGGCCGTAGATATTCCAAACGGGAGAACCTTCCATTGGTAATGTACCCCTTGGAAGAGGAATCTGAGGTACTTCCGATGATGTTTGAAAACTGGTACATGGAGGTAAGCATCCTGTAGATCTAAGCTGACCAGCCAATCGTTGGGTTGAAGCTTGGAACGCAGCAGATCCAGGGTAACCATTGTGAAATGCGGGGGCTCTGGCATGTATAGATCGTTGAATGCTGCCAGGTTGTGTATCATCCGCATCTTGTCTGAATTTTTCTTCGGAACCAGGAAAATTGGGGCGTAATATCCTGGGTAGAAGTGGGGGTCTGTAACCACTTCTATTGCTTTCTTCTCCAGCAGTGTCATGATGTTGGTAGACAACTGATCGATCTGGGTTAGCGAGTACACGCATGGCCGGGGCAGGCTGGTCAGAGGCGGAGGGTTGGAGATTGGCAGTTTGTATCCAACCCTGAGAATTTCGGTGACGAAGGGATCTTCTAGGATTGTCCAATTCGGCCAGAAGATCCCAAGTCTCCCGCCTACGGGTGTAAGCTGGTAAGGGACGACTGGAGGCGGGAGGCGCCAGTCGTGCAAATCCAACGCTTCAGCGGCGTTTCTTGTAGGCTGGAGTCTTTGGTGCCTTGGACTGGTCAAACTCTGGGCGAGGTTTCTGGGAGGTGTAGCCTCCTCTGCTGAACTTGCCACGACCTCCACCACGTCCTCCACGAGTAGCGTTCTTGACCACGTTGCGTCGTGCCTCGTACACCTGGGTAACTCTCGAGTTCCTGGGACCGAGAGATGACGACAGTGACTTGATGGCTCGAAATGTAAAGTCCGATTGAGCCATAGCGGCATGCTCCTTGTACACTGTCGGGATCTTGTCCGCAAACAACATCGGAGTAGAGAGAGGAGCTCTGATGAGGGTCTTCTTGAACTCCTCCTCCCAGGCGCACGGGGCAAGGAGACCATTCCTGCGGATGAGGACAGTAGTGGCCCAAGCTGAGCGGATATGGTCCATGATGACAGAGAGCGTGTTGTACTGCCACCTGTACATCGTGGATAAGTGCTCTAGTCTGGAGGGATTGTCTTCCAACAGATCCTGTGCCAAAGCATCCGTGGCAGAGGCCAACACTGACAACGGCCTCAAAGTGCGTTTGAGCTCCCTCTCAATCGCCAACATCCTGGTGTCCTGGACTTTATACACTCCTTGCGGCGCATCCGAGAGTCTTGAACATGAGTCATCTTGTGGGGACCCCTGATCATACGTCTGCAAAGAGTGGACCTTGAAAGACGAAGTGGAGTTCTTGGCTGGACGAAAAGTGGGATTAATTGACAACTTTTGGAACTCCTCGTCCAGAGACTCGATGGTGTCGAGAACCAACGGATGTGGGGGAATGAGCAGCTCAGGCTCACTCCAAACAGCCAGTGCAGTATCCTGCTCCGAACCCGGAGAGGGGCAGTCCACCAGTCTGTCAGCGATCCACGTATACACCTCTCCCATCGGTAGATGTGTCTTCTGGGGATCCTTAGAGTCCACTGACTTCGAAGGTGAGAGAGGGGCGAGAGACCTGTCGTCGACAATAGAGAGCGAGTGTCGTGGTGAACCTTCCACAGAGGGACCCTCCCTCTCTCGTGAAAGGTACCTGTCGTTGGAGTGGGACCTCACAGAGGATCTGTCCCGGCGTGGAGAGTCACTAACATCCTGGTCCCGCTCTCTGTGTGCTCTATCCCTCGAGAGCTGACGCACCTTGGCTGGGCGCTCGTCATGAGAGGGTTCCTCAGAATCTCTAAGAGATCGGCGCTGCTCTTCCTGGTGCCGGCGCTCATCCTCCTGGCGCTGGCGCTCCCAGTTCCTGAAGCGCTTCTCTTCTAGATTCTTGAGGCGCAGGCGCTCCTCCTCCCGAAAACGGCGCTCCTCATCCAACTGAACACGCTGGCGCTCCTCCTCCTGGCGCTGGCGTTCAACTTCCCGGCGCTGGGAATCTACTGAGCGCCGAATGTTATCCTGGCGCTCAATCTCCTTTCGGTGCTCTTCCTGTCGCTTCAGGTCGAGCCGGCGCTCCTCCTGGCGCCTCCTAGTCTCCCTGAGTTCTGACAGGCGCCTGTCATCCTCCAGACGCTCGAGGTCCCTTAAAGATCGTTGATATCTTTCTTCTTCCCTTTGAACCTCGAGCTCCAGGCGCTGACGCTCGCCAAGGCGCTGTTGGTCTTCCAGGCGCCGGGACTCGGCCGAGTCAAGATCGAGGTCAGAGGACTGAGGCGCGATGGGCGGAGCACCCGGGTTGATAGCGTTGTCCAGGTGTTCCTTGGGTACACGCTTGGCCTTAGGTTTCGACGAACCAGACTCTCCAGTAGAGGGAAACGCATCCCGTGGGTGATCCCTCGCTGGTGATAGGCCGTCGACTGGTTCAGAGATGACCAACGTGTCCTGGTCCAAGTCCGAAGAGGCCATTCTACACCGTCTCTGAGTGAACCTTTTCCTCCTAGCGACTGCGTACGCCTTGAAGTCAGATGCCGAAAGATGACAGCAATGCTGACAACGAGATGTCCACTCGCAAGGTGAGTCCACCAGGCAGTCCGGGCAAAGGGGGTGTGGGTCCTTAGCCGATTTGGACGATTTGCAGGCCACACAGAAGACACGCGGCATGCAAGAGAAAGTTCACTGTCAACAAAAAGAAGAAACAGTGAACATAACAATCAAGCAAACAAAACCACCAACACATGTTAAAATACATACTTTAACATCAGAATGGTTGAGTAAAGAATGCTTAAATCAAGCATGAAAATTACAAAGATTGGTAAAGAAAAATTTACAAAGAAATTTTAATACCAAAAATTTTAAATTCCCATGAAGAAAGAAACAATTGAAGTAAACACAAAACAAGATAGAATACGAACTACACAGACCCAAGGTTAAAAGGGAGATAACCGCTGTGGTCAAAGTTCATACACATGGAATGTAAACACAAATGAAACTTTCAACAAGAAAAAGTTTACAATGTAAAATTAGCGAATATAAATAGTCAAATTTTACACTAAAGGTACACAATGTAAACAACAAGCAATATTATCCAAGAATATGGATAAAAAAAAACAAACCAAAACGGTAAACAACAAGTCGTGACGTCATCACAACAAATCGAGCAAGACGAAGGAGGCCGCCATTTTGAATGGCGAACGAAAACGTGCTCCGAAGAAAAAACAACGAAAATAGCTACCAAAACGCGTAAAAGTGTTAGAAAACACGATAAAACGGTACAGTAAGCTGCGTAGCATGAAAATAGAAGTCAAATTGCTCACGAAAACCAATGCAAATGGCGACATGAGCGAAGAAAAACATCGTTCTCGAAGGATGAAGAAAAAATTTCTACGACGAGGTAGGTGAAACTACGCATGTTACACTTCACAATACAAGAATAGGGAAAAGACATACCAATAGCTAAACCACACGGTTTAGGAAGCAAAATAAGCAGTCAAAATAAATTTCTGTCTCAAGGATTTAAAATGTCATGGTAGAATTATTTATTAACTGAAGCTAGAAGAAATGTTTATGATCCACAATAAAGCCAAAAAAATTGAAGGACAGGCACAAATAAGCAACACAATTTTTAAACTTAAGCAATCTTTCTAGTACTGCTATTAAAGTATGAGACACTGTCTAAAGGACAAATGTTACACATTGACATGACAGTTGTGTGAAAAGGGCATAGATTGTTGGATTGACTGGTATGCACCGACAACAAGCAATGAGATCGACAGACTACGTGAGGAATCAGCGTACTCACAACATCACTAGCCAGTGCTGATTGGCTAGGTTACTAAGCTGAAGGAATTGCCGGCGCGTAGAATAACTAGGCAAGTAAAATCAGTCATTATTATTTCATTTTTCTGTGTGTAATTAAATTCATATTAAGATTTCTAATCACGAAAAGCTTGCATGACTCAAATTAGAAAAGAAAACACAAATTTACTCAAAATGTTGAAATTGAATAAAAAATAGTATTACACATACATGAACCATGCAAGACAAATTCAAAACAAGGACACTATATTGCTTTAAAGACAAAAAGAAAGATTTCATAAGCCATGAACAGAGTTAACTCCCTTGATAACGAATTGATTCCTTTGAAGAAAATCCCATAACCTCATTACAGTGACGAATCAGAATCAAAGATTTACAATGACTTTTAAACATCAGACACATACTTAATATTCTAAACTCTGCCACCTTCAATTATTAAACAAAATGGGAAGGAACTAAACAAACAAGAGAAAATGGTCGGCTGCTTGACTCACTTTGATTTTGTGATGGCTCGCTTGAGCTCTTTCTGTAGCTGCTGAACACGTTCTTCAGAGTTCTTGAAGTTAATGGTCGTTCTCTCATGATTATATTTTGATGACTTAACATTTGACAATTTGATGAAGAGTAGCAGTTTATGTAAAAAACAATGCCAAGTGAAACCGTTCGACACTACGAGCGTGGAAAACTGTTACGGTATAATAGGACATTAGAGAGAGTCTTTATCTTCAATTGCACCCTCAATCCAGAATTAATTATCATTGTCAAATGTACAATATTTGTGATGGTCCTTTTCTTGGTTTAAATTAAATTAGTTCTTTCATTAGATAACTCACATCCAGTTCCAATTCCAACTTGTTAATCTCTTCAGTTGCCTTGTTCAACTTCTCAAGTTCAATCTAAAACAACAACAGGTTTAACAAATAGTCATAATTATATTTATGCAATTTATGAGACACTCTCTCCCCATAGCAGTTACTCAATTTCACAACGACAAGTAATTTCTTTCCATGTAACCTCTGTTCTAAACCAATGGTTTTCTTATGTCAGGAATAGAAAATCCTGATTGGTCATAGTAAAAGTTAGTTTTGCAAATAGCAACAATGTTTCAAAATGAGCATTCATACATTTCTGTAATTGTCAAGAAGACTAGATTTCCTGACCCTGTGAGCCCCTCACATATTTCTGACAAGACAGAAGTCAGTGGGAGATGAAAGATGATTTTTGATTGGATACAAATAAAGATGTATCAATTTTCACAGTGGAGGTTGCATGGTAAGAGAGAGTTGAGTTAGCTACTGTCTGTCGAGGAAATATGGTAGGCCTTACTTTCATATTCGAGACCCAAGTTGTATTTACTTCAGCAACCCATGACCACCCTGGGTTGTATTTGAGATCTGGGTTGTAATCGAGAAATATGGTGGGAAGTGTGGGAAGAGAGCGGTTATAAGACACCTCAAAAGGTTACTTGTTGAGGTTAGGTGAGGTGAATTGTGGTATAAGACCGCTTTCAAGAGTATTTCACTTATATCACGGCTGCTAGTATTATTGCCGAGAGAAAGGACGGAACACTATGCCATCTACTAACTGGTCTGGCCTACAAAAACACTACTTCCCAGTACAGTGAAACATGCGAGCATCAGCTGGAACTAGCAAACCATTGGTTGACTTGTTGAATCAAGTGCACAAAAACAATTGATGCAATGCATTGTAATGTGACAGAGCAAACAAGTTTTGTTTATTCTTTGAATTTCAACAAAACAGTATTCAAATGCATTGATCAATGATCATGGCAAAATTTCACAAATCCCTATATGTCAAATTCTTGTTATGAACTTGTGCACATCATTTTAATTGAATGACAACAAATCGATGTATCATAAACGAACCCAGAGACATGCAAGGAGACTTACCTGAATTCTTGGGTCGAGTTTTTCGTCGTGGAACTCTTCGTTCTCGGTTGACAGTTGTCTCCTGATCTGATGAAGAGTCTCCTTCTCCTCCGCCATTTTGAATCAAAGATTGAGTGGAGACGTCAAAACAACCTTTGACAACTCGTTGTCACGGCTCTCTTGTTCGCCTCCATTTATGCTGCCGCTTCCCTGATTCTGCGTAGATACGACAAGATGGTTTATTAAGACACGTTTTCACTTTGACAGCTTCGTTGCTGCTCATAATATTGGCAGCTCCAAGCCATCATTGTTGCTACCGGAAGTGTCCCTACGTCACCTTCAAGGTCTAACGCAGAACCGGTGCAATCGAATTTATTCCTCGTGAAAAATGATACTCAAATTCGACTCGTTTAGATGGCTCTTGCTGATTTTATTTGATCGTATTGTTCTTCACCTTTACATCTAGTTATTTCTTTGAAAATATATGTCAATATATTATTTTAAAAAACACAACATCGTTTGATAAAGGAAAGACGTAAGTCATGGAATCAGCACTAAACAACGAGAATAAAGCTAGCGTAGGCCTATTAAAAAAATTCATAGATCCTAGATAGGCCTACGCATACTTAGCTTATCCTATATAGCTGAGGTAACGTTTGTAACAATCTTAAACCATTGTGTAGTCGTTATTTAGGAGTGGTCGACAAAATATGTAACCAAATTACAAATTTGTGATCACAAAGTGACGTATAACTATTATAAATATCGTATTTTGTTTATATAGAGTCCCTGGTTGAACGATGTCACCATAGACGTAACGTTTTAGTATGTTTGAAACTGTAAAAAGTATGAAGAATTTCAACGAACTGACAGAAACGGTTCCCATCGTTCAAAAGCAAGCATGGCCGCATAACATGAAAACAATAATTGCTCGATTTGTTCATGTCTTTTATGTCATCAAAAGCAAATATATAAAGGAAGTAAAATCAGATTTATTTGAATTTTTATACTAAAATGGAAAATTACAATGTCAAATCATAAAAAAGAAAATATTTACCGTTGTGTCAACTCAATTCTAATACCTAACAGGTTGGTGACAGGTAGACGGAACGACAGAGCGACGAACTATGTTTCTCTGTTTAGTGTTGATGCAGTTTAACCGTCAGTGTCCTTTTATAATGAATGTGCTTTTGTAGGTTTAATATTTTGATATGTCATAGAAAATAAGAACATAAAACATTGACCGTGACATAAATAAGTCAACTCCGATGGTTTTATTGTCGTGACCTTCGCCATTTGTGCTTCTTATCGAATACGTGGAGACATCAACGTTATGGCCGAATTTTATGTTTTACGTGACCGTTTTACTCAATTCTATTTGCATGTATATGTATATATGTATAGAGTAAATTTACTGCATCAACAATCGATAAGAAGGAGAATAAGTTGAAAGTCAATCTCTTTATTTCAATAAATGCGACTAATAAGTACAATTACTAACGCATGTATATTATAATAAATGCAGTTAAGCAAACAAGATACAATAGGAAGACAAGGATATATTTATGGATGTTCAACTTCTTTATTTCACAATTGCGACGCATCGGTTTAGATCCTTATACCGTTATCGAGCATATCTTGATAACGGTATAAGGATCTATATACCTAAACGTCGCCACTGTGAAATAAAGAAGTAGAACACCCATAAATATATCCTTGTCTTTCTATTACACCAACTACTAGAATGCCTCTCAAACAGAAGATACAATAGGTTTTATTTACATGTTTAACAAAGTAAAAATGCAATTTGATTGATTGAAAACATATTTAATTTTATTCATTTACTTAATTGATTGGGCACAAGTTATAAAGCCCTCTCCACATATTTGACACGGCTAAAATACATAACACATGCAGAAGAGACTTTAAAAATCTACAAGTGAATAAGGAAATCAGCGGTTAAACAAGCAATATACATTACAAGTTTGATGTGCATAGGCCTTGTAAAACATGATTATACAAAAAGGTATGGCAGTTGTAACGACGGACCATTGCATACTTAGTACTAAGTAAGAACAATTAAGTTACACGAGGATTACTGTGATTGGTTTGAACTAAACCATGATAGGCTGGAGTTACAATATAGCCTGAACGCCAAAACGTGTCATTTTGTCTGATGAAATAACTGCCAGCACGATTCAAAAGTTTTCAGGTCACGGTGGGTATAGGTACGGAAGGCTTGATTTATTCAGGGACTCTAATTGTAAACTAGACAAACATAATTAGAGTTATTTTGAAATTTTGAAATTATAAATACTGATGTATTTATTTCTTGACATATTAATGAGATGATAATCATCACAGGGGCGTGTATCGCTTAGAAACAGCGATTGAAAGACATTATACCTCTATAGACCCTACCCGATTACTATATACTACCTACCCTATTTATATATAATATAGTAAAAGGTAGTAGGGTCTATATAGGTTTATGTCTTTCAAACGCTGTTTCTAAGCGATACACGCTCCAGTGGATATATACACGTTTCAGTTATCAGAACATGTAGCTGTTATCTTCAGATAAGTGCATATTTACCAGAACTGTTCTGTATATTATACCGGTGGCAAATAGATCAACCGATTTAAAATGCAGTATCACATGCTAACTTCTTTAAATACGATGAATGTTTGTCATGTCAGCATTTGTATGAAATTATTTTTAAATTTTGCATTTTCAGTTTTAAAAAAGTGCTGCTCTTGCGGCAGAATAGTTTATAAATCACAAGCCCATTTATCATGATTTAAATTGGAACTGAAACCTGCTCAAGTAATAATTATTGATATTATCTACCTAGGTATATAACTCGGCCTACCTGCTCTATGACGTCAGCATCAGTTTGAGGTATTAACGACCTATAACGACCAGGATTATCACACGTTTGACACAGTGACAGTTGCTAATGTGGTTTTATGGATTATAACGCGTTTTATTAACAGGAAAGCACGAAATTCATCACGACGTCGAGACGGCGTTGGTTTAGACACGACAGTCTGTTAAGATTGTGTTATTTCCGTCAATTTTCAGCCAAAAAAACGAATTTCACAACGATGGAAGCTGATGGGGTCAATGTCATTTGACAACAAAATGTGCAGTGGAGCAAAATTAAACAAAATCGATGTGATTTTGCAATGATATAATTGCAACGTTTTGATGTCAGTAGTATATCAGGGGGGAGCACGTCCTGTAAAACCGGAGGGAGAACCGGAGGGAGGTTAATGTATGCAGCGTAGCTCATTAATAGGCTAATATATGCATGACGTCACGGGTCAGAAAGGTCGAGGAATCATTAGACTATCCAATGCAAGGATGCTTTTGAACCTATCCATGATCATTAGCGAGAACAATGGTCTTTTATAACACTACCCATCGAGTAATGAAGACCAGTCGAACAAGTTTGTAGTTTGGAGCCAAAAAAACTATTTGTAGGTATGACGTGTCACCCGTCCCCTCTCTGATTAAAATACACATATGAATACATTATGTATACCTAGCGAAGCGTGAGGATTTGACCTGGCTATACAATACCGTATGGTTTTCTGAATATACACCTAGGCTTTTGAGCTGGCCATAAGAAGTCCTGACCTACTGCTTGAACAAAAAGGTCTTTATTTATATCGCTACAGCGTCGGCCAAGAAACGTCTCTTAAATATCCATATATTATATAGGTCAAATGTTATTTTCTACTTTTCTAGTATTATTATATCTCTCAGTGAACCAGTGAAATAGTACACGAAATTGACGGATGAAATATTCTCGAAAATATGTTTCATACAGTGAGTGAGTGGGTGATTTCATTTACACGAATCTTACAGAAGTATAACAATGTTCGAGTCCTTTAAGTTTGATATTAGTGTACGTTTCTTAGCGTAATATTTAAGATCGGGTATGCAAACTTCATATGAAGTGATTTTGAGTTGACTGATAGTTATACATAAAACACCATTCCATAAAAGCGAAATAGGAATATACTTAACGTCATTTAAAATATATATTGGGTATATGAGTTTTTGCCTTGATAGGTTGTCAACTTTAAAAAGAATATGGTAGTTAGTACTGATATAAGGTGAAATGAAGGCTGTCTCGTCAAAAACCTATTTTATCATCATAGAACTCAAGCATGTTCAGACCGAGACAGAAAGGTGTATGTTTTTTGACGGCTTAATAACACGCTGTTTTCATAGTAAAACATCCATATATGGGCATTGTACTATAGGGTTCAGAGTTCGTGTGTATTACTCATTGATGTAAACATCTAGGTTCGAGCTACATGTAACTGGCAAGGTCTAACAGGCAAGACCTACCTACGTTAAGCAAACAATGACCAGTGAAGCTTGACACTTGAGCTGTCAATCTACCCATTATGGTTCACATCCCCGTTATAACACTGTTATAAACACTGGCCCACTCAAACGCACGTGGTTTCGAGACCAAACTCTCCTCTATGTACTATAACGGGGGTAAGCGTGATTTAGGCATTAACCTAAATTAAATTAAATTAAATTAAATTAAAGACATTTAATTTAAGAGGAAAGCCCGCAACACCCCTATGGCCATGCATGCGTTCTGATGAAACCTGCTTTCATGGGATGGATCTAGCAAAACTAATCATGATAAATGCATGATTTTGACGAAATATGCTTTTATAGGGGGGTGAGGATTGTTTCATGTATAGATAACTATGTACACAGACACCAATGTTTGGTGTTTTATACAACCATAGGTTTATCGTGGAAATGAATGTATACGAATCATAATAGGTAAGTCTATAAAGCACGGGTAGTATTGCTTCACTAGGTTTTACATATGTTCTATAACTCCCTGTCTGTTTCGAGTTTGAATATCATCCACATTGAGAACAAAACACATACATTCTTCTAACATATTTATTCAATCTAGGCACAAGTCATGATATAATATTGAGTCATTAAATAATTAAATCATGATACAATTAAGTTAATCAGTCCATACATGTCAGGAACGCGTTTGACTACACCTATTTCCGGATATAGAGTTTTACACAGGTAGACGAAATATAAAATTGTCTCTTTTGGATGCATATCTATCCTTTTGGTCTCTATCCTATCCTTTAGTCTCTACCCTATCCAACGTCCGTCGTCCAGGCGGTCCTCGCTCGATCACCCCTTTGACATAGAGAGAAACAGGTTTTTTCTTATCCTTCTTGTGGTTCTGTCTTAGGAGTGGGTTTGGTGATTTCACAACATGAAGCAAGCTTCGTTTATACATCCTGTCTCAGCAGAGGTAAAAGACTGAACTAACAGTGAGTGGATGAGTCTACGCCTTCTGTAATAAATCAGTCCTGATCACTCTCCTCATCACCAGCAGCACTGCCATCTGTAGCCACGTCTGATTCCGTGTCAGTGTCCAATTCAGGCCTATCCAGTCGAGTGAGAATGTCTTTCAATTTAGGATTGATAAAGCGTTTGATTTTCCCCTTCACCATGCTCTGTTCTGAGGACGGATCTATCTCATCCAGACTGGTGAGGATGGGTACAAACAGGGGAGCTTCTTTAAAATATTGAGTAAACTCGAGGACGCTGTTGAGACTGTCCATCAATTTAGTATCCCAAAGCTGTTTCAATTTGCGATCGGTCCAGTCTGCCGTTCGACCCAGCCGTTTATATTTCGTCCTGTTGTCTGTCATGTCACCTTGATAAAGCTCATACACCCGCTTCCAGATACGCTGCAAGCCCACGTTTTGCCACTCCTCGGCTGCCATGTCGTTGATGGGTTTCCAGTGACGAGGTATTGGTTTTGAATCTTCGCTACCACTCCCTTTCTGTACGGGAAGGTCCCCATCCGAATCTTCATCGCTAATGTAGCGTTTTCGTTTTCTAGATGTCAATGCCTTGTCATTAACAGCTGGACACCAGGACTTGATGTGACGTTGTAAATCATGCATGTTGTCTATGAGTACACCACAATCGGCGCAAGCTGTAGCCATAGTGAAAGGCCCCGATTCTTCACTGCTCGTAGGGGAAGCTGTTTCGATGGGGTCGTTGAGAAACGTCTGTTCAGCAAGAAGGTCTCGACCTGACTGGTCGTCTAAGCCTGGTGGGATCGCTTTTATCTCTCGTTGGTGGTGGTCTTGAACTAACGTCCCACCCTGCTGATGACCTGTTGTTGCGGTGGTGGCTGGATGAGATGCCGAGATATTCACGTGTAACCTGTTCTTCTCGCTCGTACCAGGTTTAAGATCCACTGTTAAGTTTCCATAAGGCGTTTCCACCGCTGTTTCGTAAAGACTCATAAATTTAGATATATCCTCGGGGAATATTCTTCTCGCAAATACCTTAATCTGCTGTCTGTCCACGGGTGAATTAAATAAAGTCACATAATGAGAATTGAGAGCAATGTCACGAGATTCCTTACCCCTGGGGAACAGGTTTTGCAGGAGTAAAAAGATCAGTACATTTTTGTGATGTGAGGTTTGAGTGAAGAGACGAGAGATTCGCTTGTCATTCTTGGCTTCAGCCAGGAAGTCGTCCAGGATCAACACGTTCTGCTTATGAGCATCGAAGTAATGTTCATCCTCGAGATTGTAAGGGAGTCCTTTCACAAACTGCACATAGGGTAAGACTTGAAGAATACGATCGTAGAGAGGTTGCCATACATTATAACACCAGGTGATATGGTCAGGCTGGGGCTTGATCAGTCCCCGTCGTAGTACGTTGAACATGAAGGTTGTCTTGCCCGAGCCACTCGGACCGACCAACAGGCCGTTGGAGGGGATCCCAAATCGGAAGGGTCGTTCTAGAGAAGGTGTGTGCGGATGCTGTAGTGATGAAGTCACCGGGGATGTCGTGAACTCCTCTGAGGGCGGCGGCGGCGGCGGCGGCAGCGTAGTGTACTGCACTGAGGGTGGCGGCGGCGGCGGCGGCGGCGGCGGCGGCGTAGTGAACTGCACTGAGGGTGGCAACGGCGGCAACGGCGGCGGCGGCGGCGGCGGCGGAGTAGCTGTGTTCGAGTGTATATTCCTCCTATGTCGATACATAACATCTTTTCTCGAAAAGGACTTCCCACAATCCGGACAGGTAGCCATGGCGACCTAGAATGTATATGGAGTTAGTGTTTCTCAAGCTTCCTTTTTATACCCTTGCCGGATCCGCTGTCGTTTCAAGGCAGCTATAGCCCTGTTCACAACGCCTTGTGTGGTCGAGATGTGTTTTATGTGAAGTCCAGTCGGTTTGCTTTGCTTACTCCTTACTTTAGAGGTAGCCTGTTTCGTTTTGATTTGTCTCTTCAAAGCACTCTTTGGTTTCCTGGGTTTTATGACCTTATCATGGGTACTGAAAATATCCTTGGGTCTCACCACTAACGTTCTCTTCATTTTCATAGGTGTGATCTGTCTTCTGGTTAGAGAGAAATGAACGCCTAGAGCCTGTTGTGACCGCGTTTTATGCTGTCTTAGGGCTGTTACAAATACACGAGGGAATGTGACGTGATAGTTTTTTCTTTTCACGGTACATTTATCGCTGTGAACCAAGAAACGGTGGTATGTATATTTCAACTTTGTCCGGCAGTACACACAGGTAAAACATCCACTCACATCTTCCCCTTGAACATCAACGGGTAACAAGCCGAGACAGACAGTACATTGGAAGGACATCTTGAATCTCACACACACACACACACACACACAGATTCTCTCCCCCTATGGCGGGATAGTTATAGTTTAAAATGAAGCGCATGCGTCGTATAGATATAGTTGGACGCATGCTCAGTTGAACACAGCCTTGTTTACTCTAGAAAGAAATCTCTGTGATGATTGGATGGGTTATCCACAAAAGATCGTTTAGCCGCATTTTGCCCTTCTGGAGATGGTTTGTCTTCACCTTTGCGTTTTTTCATCATCTTGCTTCGCTTTGGAGATCTCTTAGTCTTTTGGCCTTCATGAGAGTTCTCGTCAACATTCGTTGGGGAAGTTATGGTGATGATACGGGAACCAGGTTGAGCTTTGCCTCCTTTCTGTTCCTCGCGTCGACGCTCAAAAAACTTCATAAACTTTTGGGGATCTGCAATATACGGTTTCCTCTCCATGATAAGTTGAGAACTGCGAACACCTAGTGATAACTGATCCGTTGTTGAACTATGGTGGAAATGAACTCAAAGTAGATGTCACACACAATTTATATAGATCTCAGTTGACCTTGTCGTGCTTGTATAGATAATAGGGTTGGTATCTGCTCACCGTACGTCTCCAACTTGTATCACCACACTTTAAACACAGAAATATAGGTATTTTAGAAGGTTCTCGACCACATCCAAACCAATTTTCACAAGTGCTGCATTCACATGAACGGCTTTCAAACCTCTCAACCATACCCTCAACTTGACAAGTAGGACAAGTACGTCTTTTCCTCATAGTTTCCCTTGCGTTTTGATAGAGTTCTGATTGCTTCAATCTCTTTCCACAGCCGTGAAGTCTGAGAGAGATGATAAGTTGATCTAGTCTTTCACGTTGCTGAGCTTGTCGAACCACACACTTCCAGTTCTTGAGATTTCGTATGGTCTTTGAAGCAAACCAACGGGCATGTCGTGTAAGCTGTGACCACAAATAAGGAGTCCTCCCTTTTTCATAGTTTTTCAAGGAAACGTAATAACGTCCATTTGATAATTTTTCGGAGTGACCATAAGAGCCCCAACCATCTGAGCGTTTCAAAAACTTTACACCTTCGAAGGTATACACCTTTCTGCCTCGATGCATCTCAACCGTTTTCAGCTTCTTTCGACTCATGATATCCAACCTTTAATGTATTGCTTCTAGTGGACAGGTGACTTTGTACCCCTCGCCTATAAATCGGGTGATACGTCACAGTCAGTCACGTGATAGATCGTGTTATAAAATAGCCAATACGATTCTGAACACCTTTTAAATGAAGTTATATAGCTAATATATGATAAAACGCCTTTAAACGTATAGTAACATTCTAGAAAAAACATTTCTAACTTGGCCATCTAAAGTTGAAATAAAATAGCCTATTCACTTTTCACATAAATGTTAAAGATCTTCCAATGAATATTTCGTTTTTAGCCATGTTTTGGAATGGATATAAGTATTATCAAATTTCACCTTATATCAGTACTAACTACCATATCTTTTTAAAGTTGACAACCTATCAAGGCAAAAACTCATATACCCAATATATATTTTAAATGACGTTAAGTATATTCCTATTTCGCTTTTAACTCGTTATGGAATGGTGTTTTATGTATAACTATCAGTCAACTCAAAATCACTTCATATGAAGTTTGCATACCCGATCTTAAATATTACGCTAAGAAACGTACACTAATATCAAACTTAAAGGACTCGAACATTGTTATACTTCTGTAAGATTCGTGTAAATGAAATCACCCACTCACTCACTGTATGAAACATATTTTCGAGAATATTTCATCCGTCAATTTCGTGTACTATTTCACTGGTTCACTGAGAGATATAATAATACTAGAAAAGTAGAAAATAACATTTGACCTATATAATATATGGATATTTAAGAGACGTTTCTTGGCCGACGCTGTAGCGATATAAATAAAGACCTTTTTGTTCAAGCAGTAGGTCAGGACTTCTTATGGCCAGCTCAAAAGCCTAGGTGTATATTCAGAAAACCATACGGTATTGTATAGCCAGGTCAAATCCTCACGCTTCGCTAGGTATACATAATGTATTCATATGTGTATTTTAATCAGAGAGGGGACGGGTGACACGTCATACCTACAAATAGTTTTTTTGGCTCCAAACTACAAACTTGTTCGACTGGTCTTCATTACTCGATGGGTAGTGTTATAAAAGACCATTGTTCTCGCTAATGATCATGGATAGGTTCAAAAGCATCCTTGCATTGGATAGTCTAATGATTCCTCGACCTTTCTGACCCGTGACGTCATGCATATATTAGCCTATTAATGAGCTACGCTGCATACATTAACCTCCCTCCGGTTCTCCCTCCGGTTTTACAGGACGTGCTCCCCCCTGATATACTACTGATGTCAGTCTTGTAGGTGATGGCATACCATAAGCACTCGTAATTAAAATGTAGGTAAAACGAGGGTAAAAAAAGGCGTCTACACTTTTTACCTTCGTTTTACCTACATTTCACTTATTATTTATATTAAATGCTTAATGTGAAAACGTATAACTGTGTTGCCAGGCAAACGATAAGCTAGTGTTACAACAATGTTACAATTTTTAAACTATCTAAATGGCATGTATTTTTAGTGTGTTATTTCCTTTCTGCTCCTTTGTTTTTCCTTAATGTTTCCGCGCTAGCGAATCAGAGCCCTCTATGCATTTCAGGTGCAGCGTTCCGCTATGCTAGCACGGAAAAGTGAAGAAATGCTAAAATTAGCCAGTGATGGAGACTAGCGCGAGTTATGCCTTGCGGAGGGAAGTTGCGGGCGGACAGACAGTCAAGACGGACGGACATCGGTGGATTATAAAACATCACCTCAAACTATTTTTTGTTGTCAGTTAGTTTTCATTGACGTATCTAACATAATAATTCTATCGTAAGTTGTATATCATAACCCTAGAAAAATAGGTATCCAATAGCATACAAAATTCAAGTAATTAAGCGTGAGAAACAAAGATGAATAGTTCATTAAAAGATGAAAAGTCTAAGATAATGAGTAATGACTATTGTCAATTTGAAACAAGGTTACAAATCGTTTTGTGCAACACGACGTAAATCTATCTAAATAAAAAGAGTTAATTAATTTGCATTTCACACACGGTCATACACTGACAAAAATCACATCATTTCCGATATCAATCTACATGTGTACAATTTACCAATTGATAAAGTATTGATTATTGATAACCCAAAGCAATTATTAGTACTGCAATAATTGATGGGATAGTAATTAACCAGCAGTTGACTGGTATTCCACAGGGAAATAATTGTATCGACACCGTTGAAGGCGTCTCAACTGTCAACCAAACATTGCGAGGAAGAGGCGGTGTTTATTGTCCTATGTTTACAAGCTCTGCGTGAGAACGGGTAAGATTTCATTATCTTTCATCCATAGGATATTACTTCAGAACATAGATACTGTCACTGAAACCACAATCGAATCAGTGTTATATAATGCAATGTTTACTAACATAGAGGGAAACTGCACGTGCGATAAGCCGGGCTTTTCTTCGGAGAATGACGTGAAACAAACAACCCAGCTTCTGTGCAGTTATTTTTGTGACGTCGAGTTGGAAAGCATGAACATGTTTATTGCATATGTTATAGATTGTTGATGTCATTAATGTTGAATTAATAACTTCCTCGATCACTTATATTAGATTTATTTTGATTTCGGTTGTTTATAAAACGCAATTAATGGTTGTGGTTTATTTAATTTATATAGGATATAGAAAACAGTATTATAACTAATACAATATTTATGCTTTGATCGAAATATATCAATATGTAGATATGTTTTTGATGTTATGATAGACGTTATATATAATATTGATGATGTATCTAAAAGTTTGTATCGAATGTTAGTAATAACATGATTGATCCCTGATTTGTATACTTAGAAATCTATTATTTTTGTCAGGTCCCCTTTAGAGCATTTTTAGGTTATGCTATTTTGCCATTAACGTTGACAAAGTGACTCTTTAGATTGACACTAATATCTCAAAATTGGATTTTTTATGACTTCACAATCATTCTTCTTTCCAAATTTTGAAGAATCTTGAGAAAAGAGTTTAAAGTGTAGCCTCAAAAAGAAGATCACTCTTAATAAATAAACCACTTCTGAAAAACTTAGAATGGGAATGTACTGTTCGAGAAAAAAAAAATATCAAGGATTTGATTTCTCTTGCAGAGTAATACCATTAAATATCTATACGTTTAGATTAAATAAATAATTTGATAGTTTATTTTTATGTTTAAAGGGACACCGCGTCGAGAATAAAAATCAGATCATGTGTATCTACCTATGCTGATTAACATGTCTGCTAACAAGTCACAGACACCGAATTTCAGACAATTGACGAAATTGGTAATAAAAACTACTGCATGGTAGACAGTGAAGTGAAGCGTAACTCGTTAGCAGACACTCTAATCAGCTTAGTGAGATAAATATGAGACTCATTTTTATCCTCGACGCAGTGTCCCTTTAAAGATTTTGTACAAAATACAATTTAATGGAACTTAGAGAAATTTTCCTTGAGCTAAACAATCTAGACTTGCTATATAGACTTAACAAGACTTCTTTAAGTGTTTGTTCTTGGGTGGCAGACTAATTATGAATATCTTCACAAAGTCTCCAGAGTGCAGTCTTGAAATAGGAAAAGCTAGACACAGAGTCTCTAGTTTTACTTTTTAGAGTTACGAGAGAACAGCTTATTTAAAGGTTCCCTTGAGAACTGTGTTTTTAGCGACTACTCTTGATCAATAGAAAGACACTAACATACTGATAATTAAGGGTAAGCAATAATTCAGGCCACTAAGATACAGAGTGGCTTGTGGCAGATAAAGAGTTAAAGGGGCGGTAGCACATTTTTGGCAAATTTTATTTTTTTCTAATTTCCCATTTATAATGATAGTTTATGTCATTTATATTTACTTTAGAGGATAAAACATCTTATTACACGAACCAATTGTCGGTAGTGGTAGTAACGGTAATTGCATGGCGGCCATTTTATTGTGAACACATTTTATTATTTCGAATGACAAAAACGATTCCCATGGCTTTACGGAACCATGTGCACTCACTTTTGAACTTGATTTTCCGAAGAGAGAATGGTGTTTTATTATTGATGACATTATTTTTCAATTCATTTACATGATGCGGGCGGAAACCAGAAACAAATTTTTTTTTTTGGGCCTCAGTCCAGTTTAGAATCAATCCACAGAGTTTATATGACATAATTTAAAACTTTAGGAGTAATTTCACATTCAGTTTCAAATATTTTAAAATCACGTTAGATGGGCTAAAAAAGGGGAACAGAAGAAAGTCTGTGAATTTGGGTCTTGAATTTCATCTCACATGAATAGTTAAAGACACTGAAAACAGAACTGAAATCATTTAAGTAAAGGAGTTGAAAAAATTAAATTGATTTCTCAAGAGGAAGCTGTTTTCTTTGTTAGGCGTCACTTCACCAAAATAGAATTTTGTATCCTTTTTAGAACCTTTTAATGAGACATATTCTCAAATACTGCTTTAAACTTTACATTGCATACCAGATTGGTATAAGTTTTATACTTTATAAGTATTATTATTTGCATTTAAGAATAAATGCACAATTAATTGTTAATTAACATAAATTTCAAGTAATATTCTCTAAAATAGGATATTTTATTTGAAATCATGAACAGTATACTGATTTGAAGGTAAAACACTTTTAATAACATAGCTATGCTAAAAGTATTTGTTAAAGGTACATCAATTGTGTTGTTGGGGGTTGCATATTTACAAAACGCTATAAATGGTATTGTTTTAATGATAAGTACTGACTGTTGTCGAAAATTACTGATTGAATGGCTATCGATTCAGTATAGCGGCCATACATAGTTAAAAGTAGTGATTTCTGATCGAAAACCGAACAATGCATCACGATTTGTGGGCGTTAATCAGTGAAATAGTTTTGGAAAATTATTTACAGCAAACAAATAGATAAACATGGATTAATAATATTAAATAGGTCATATAACTACTGTGCATGTAAATGCGGTGTGTAGTTTCGATGTCTTCACATGTATAATGGGGTTGCTATATTTTCATTGGAAACTAGTATTCATGATATATTTGGCGATTTGGGATGGCTATGATATGGGATAATTATTTGAACTGAAATTGGCACATATGGTATTTTGGCACGACTGGCAAGCCAAATAAAAAGTTATGAAACTAAATGGATGCCTCTTTAAAATATTTTGTTTTGTATCCAGACAATTTATAACAAATTTAAGTTAATTTTATGCTTGTTATGAACAGCTTTTAGAAATTTTAAAAGCAAAGAAAACGTTGGGAGTGCTTTGCTTAGAAAATATGTTTGTTGTTGTATGAAAATTGTTGGAAATAAATTTAAGTTTCGAAAGCGAAAAATAAATAAATTTATGAACACTTTGCTTAGAAAATGTGTTTGTTTGTTGTTATATGAAAATAGGTTAACCCTGATTGTTTGGTTTGTTAGGAAGAAGTGAATGGGACGTTTGTTGGTATGTTGTGTTAGCGTGTGTTCACAGCTAACATGGGAGGTGGTCGAAAGGCAGAAAGCCATTGCCAGGGTTAGTTTGTGTTGGGTTTAGTCCCTTCTCGAACTAACTCCTCAAACACAGTCGTTAGAGGCTTGATTGTGGCATGGACTGAAGAGTTTGAACTGGGATTAAAATTTGTTTAATTACTAATTAATGATTGAACTGTTAGGCATGGGCAGATCCAGACATTTTGAATGGGCGAGGGGGGGGGGGGGGTAAGGACCCCCTAAACCTCCTTTCTGGATATGCCACTAGTTAGATATTTTCTAGATGTTTCATTTATCATAGTTGGGCATTATTTAGGACGCTATATTTCTGTTCATTGTCTAAAGGGGTTTAAACAGTAACTAATTACGCCGGTCAAGTGTTAATGTAAAGGTTGGTTTGGGGTGCCCTGGATCTGCCCCTGTGTTCATGTTACTTAGAAAGGTTATTACAATATTCAAGAAATAATGGTTTGGGAGACCTTGAGACAGTCTGTACTGGTGACTGGTACAGCTTGAAGTGGCGGTCAGTCGGTCACCTCAGTGACAAACTCTCTTGTTTCTTCCTTAATTAATTATCAGTGAGGTTGACCGTAAATGACTCTCAAGGGGTTTGGGTCAGTGCTGGTCATTTCACAGTCTGGACGGAGCACTAACGAGATGTGACACATGGGGTAATGAGCTAAAATAATGAGTAAACTAATATATTAACATTGGCTAATTTCTTTTAGGAGTTTGGCCTGCAAGTTGATTTCTCTGGAGGGAGCTTGTTACTGACTAACTGGTAATTTTATTGGCACATCACAGCGCCTTTCTTGACCTCAGAATTCAGAAGGGTAGGACATAATGTAGAAAACCACACATATATATATTTATTACCCATATGTTTTGAAAATAATCGAGTTATTATTATTGATATGAGCACACGTGCACTTATAACGTTTGCTTAGCAACCACGACTTACCATATCTTATCGTCTGTGACATCATAAAACGATTGTTTGTGACAACACTGTAGCTTGTTGTAGCAAGAGAAGTGGGCCTTTTCATGTCTACTTTTTACAGAAATCAAAATGGAATAGAAAGGGTAATAAAGAAATTATTACACTCTCGCTCGGGCAATACAAAACTTCACACTCGTGTCGTAAAAGTCTAAAAGTCATATGACACACTTCCTCGGGTAATAATCTGTATATATACACACATGCAGTAAAATTGATGAACCAGCAAATAAAATAATAAAAGCAAGATTTCTCGATAACAACTTCTTTATTGTGAACATTCATGATGTCTGTTCATAATAAAGAAGTTGTTATCCAGGATTCTTATTTACTTGTGTACACCACTTCTAAATGTCCTTCAAAAGTACCAATAGAGGAAAAAGACAACATTTCGTGTTTGTCCACTGGCTAATTATAGGCGTTGCCACAACGATATAATTATCACAATTTGTGTTTTATTATTTCATCTGAATTTCATCCTTAACATAAACACTGATATACTCCAGAACAGCAAGTCTATATTTGGGAAGAAAAGACTTTGAAAGTACAATATCTGTGAGGCGTTGTCCTGATATCTTATGAAATAGTCATCGCGATAGAAAATTCCTGTATCTGCGTATGAAGATTTATCATCCAAAACTGTGTTCCACAGGAGATATAGCTTGTGTGAGATCAAGTGATATCTCTTTGGAGATATTGTTTTGACAGTAGATTTTGCACAGTGCCCTGTCACCGTCAACTACATAACATGACAATGCTTTGACATCGTTAAGTAATGACGTAAATGTCATAAACATGATGACGTCACAATGCTATTACATCACCGCACTGGAAGTCAAATGGCAGAGCTGTGCTCAGAGATGTACACTTTTTTCATTGAGAATGATTTTGGATGATAAATAGGATCTCACCCTCGTATCCTCAGCAAGCCCTGGATCAACTTCCCAATGCAAGACATAACTCTTGCCAGTCTCCATTACTTAAATCAGCCAGTAATGGAGACTGGCAAGAGTTATGCCTTTCGTTTGGAAGTTGGCCTATGATATTTGTAATTTTCATCAACTCGTGTTGATATGTTTTATATCAAAGGACACTTGGGTGAGATTCTCTATGTATTCCTGTGACAGCTTTATCCCAGTTGACCTACTCTCTGACTCATTACTATCTCAGGAAGCACTGTGTAATTTTGCTCGTTAAGTGTTATTTGGTTAATTGCTGGAAGGAAGCTCTTTCAAATCTGGAGAAAGAAGTGTGATAAACACTGAAACATCAATAGTCTCTCCTCCTCCTCCTCTGTGAATGGACAACAAACACATAACACTCGACCTCAAGCAGTGTTCGTGATGCTCTATTGAGCTGGCATCATCAATGGTTGAAATCAATTAATTGATTGAGTTGATTCATAAAAAGTAAGGTATCAGAACAGACCAGTGTCATCATTCATTGATATGGAAAATGATGGTATGGGTCCACAGTACTGCATGCCCTTTGTGGTGTGGAGTATTACCGTATTTGACGTAATAATCGCCTTCTTTCTATGACCACCCCCCCTTACCACATCTTTACACAAGAAAAATTTAGACAACCTACAGTGATAAACCTATGAACTACCAGTAATCAATATCTGAATTATGTTACATTACATTTGAAAATGGTGATATTGCAAAATCAATTCTGACCTTTATTTGAAATGCATACATTGATAAATTTGTCTTATTCTGTAGTAGATAGAAAATATCAAAACAATTTACTTACTGGACTGGATGATAAAGTCATTTAAATAATCCCCCCTTCTTCCAATTTCTAAGTGCCCAGGGCCGTTCATATGTTGAATACTTTTTTGATAATTTGCTAAACCATGTAAGACTCCTCATTAATAATTTATACTACAAAGTTGTTCTCCAGGGGAATGACCCCAGGTAGATCTGACCCACCCCAGACAGGTCATCCTAGGGAAAATATTTACTCTGAGGTCAGTTTTCATCTTGTGGAGATTGTTCATTGATTGCTTTGTATTTCAAGAAGATTTATGTCAGTCTATTTCAGGGTCAGGGTTCTCTTGCAGAAAACATAGGTACTAATAAGCCTTATTACCCATATGGTTGAAAATAACCGAATTAATATTATTGATATGAGCACATGTGCACATAAAACGATTGTGGCTTGCCGTCGCAAGAGAAGTGGGCCGCTTTCTGACTATTTTTACGAGAACCACATGGAATAGAATGGGTAATAAAGAAATTATTACACTCGAAAGTGTCATATGACTTTTACGAAACTCGTGCAAATTTGGGTATAACCCTCGCTCTTGCTCGGGCAATACAAAAATTCACACTCATTTCGTAAAAGTCATATGACACACTTCCTCGGGTAATAATCTCTATTTAAATCACTAAGGTAGTGAAATGTTAAAGGATGGCACTAAGTTTAACCTTAGTGCTAAGGTTGTTTTGTGCAATGACTCCCTGATTATAACCAAAGTTATAACTTTCCACAGACAAATGGACCGAAGTCTCCCTCAAAATGTTTTATCTTGTGGAGTAAATAATGTGAAAATCAGATCTGCTGTTCTTTTCAAGATAGACAAGCTTTAAGTCTTTTTCACTTTCACATACCATTTTATTTGGTACTGATGATTAACACAAATTTTACCAATTTGTATGACTAATTCAGTATAGGATTAAACAAAAGAAGACAAAGAAGACTTCCTTGCAGGTCAGCTTGGTATAGTTGCACGAAGCCCTCAGGGAGTCTTGATTTAGTTACGTATAGCCTCAGTGCAGTGATAAAGGATGACACAGGTATTGAGGTTAAGGTTAATGACCCCCAGGTACTGGAGGTAACTCGTACAGTCCCAGACAGTTTGATCCTGGACGACAAACATTATTCATAGATCAAGTTTCATCCTGCAGGGATCAAATGGTGACAGTTTGATTGTCTGGAGATTATAACTTATATTTTCACTGCGACCAGTGACTGATATAATTTGACGTCATAAAACATTGGTCTTACGCAGCGATTTGGCTTATGACGTCACAGTGTTACTGTGGTGACGGGTTGTTCCTAGCGGCCGCTCAGCGTGAAAACGACCCTTTTCGGACATAATTACAAGAATAGATACATACAATAAATAGAATATCCATCAATTCTTGACAAATACCATGTTTATCTCATCTCTTGAGGTAGAAAAGTTTTATATTTTCACTTGTGAACATAAAACCTCTCTACCTCACTCGATGAGATAAACACGGCATTAGTCAAGAAAAGACAGATATCCTCTATATGTCCCCAGGAGTATCTTTTACTCTGCACAGTCATTGTACTTAACTGCTTATAACTTCATGTTCAAGGAGACTGATCCCAGTCAGTTCCATTTGAAGGTTGGTTTGACCATCCACAGACAAATTGACCTGTATTGGAAAGTCTCCAGTAGACACAGTCACTTTATGATATTAACTGCTAACAGCTTCATGTTCTAGAAGACTGATTCTAGTCTGCCAGTTCTAGGAACTATGTAGACTAACATATAGTCTCAGAATTATTATTTTTCTTTCTTACCAACAACATCTTACAAACAATTTTAATAGTTATAAAAAATGGAGCCCTAAAGATGCCTTAATTTCTGAGACCCTAGAGCTGAGTACCATAATCTAGACTTTAGATTTTCTAGACTGGGCTGGTCGTCAATTGAATATTTTGCTCTAGAGTCTGGATGAGAGACTAGAAGGTATGGTTTGACCCAACTTCCCAATGCAAGACATAACTCTTGCCAGTCTCCATTACTGGCTGATTTAGGCCTTGCAGTATTTCCTTAAGAAATCTGTGCTTAGAAATTCAGGCCCACTATGCATTTCTGGTGCAGCGATTCGCTATCTAGGCACAACAAAGCGAGGAAAATACTGCAAGGCTTAAATCAGCCAGTACATCCCCAGGCAAAATGACCCTTTGTGGGAAACATTTGACCTGTGGGATCTTATTCATCTTGTGGAGAGAGATGGAGAGAGATGGACTGTGGTTCTCTCTATCTATAGAGTCTGACAATGACACACAGTTTGCCTGGTGTTGTTTTTGAGTCAGGTTTCAAACAAGCTAATTACTTCTCAAATTAGGCATGTGATAGCGGTCAGTGTTGTTTACACTGTCAGTAAAGCAAATAGAAATGTTGGTAAACAGTCAATCAGAAATGAAAGTAAACAAATGATGAATGTTGACAAAATGAATGCTTGCTGTGCATATGGTAAATTAAAATATTTTCAGATATAAGTGATTGGATTGATATTGAATTATTTTATAAATATTTATAAAACTCTCCTATGAGGTGGATAAAGAAAAAAAAAGAAAGAAAGAAAAAAAATGGTGTAAAATGATTATTTCGGTGAAAAAAGAGTATTTAAATGACCCCCAAATAAAAAAATAAAGATTTTATATTATAACTACTGGAATTTCAGGAAAGCAGATTATATTCAAGTACTAAGGTTACCATTGTTCATGTGTTGAGAACTTTTATAATGATCAGTATGTGATGGTCAAGTACATCAATGTTTTTTATAAAAGTTACTGAATATCGGTAAAACGGATAAGATCTGATCAGGCTTCCTCAGAAAATGTAGGGTATCTCGTAAAGAACCTTGGTACTAACAACATTGATAAATGCACTCAAAATATTTCAGAAATAAAAAGCCATAATTGTTAAAGAGACATGTCGCCGCTAATGGCTGCAATACTGCCGAAGCGGCGTTAAACAATAACTCACTCACTCACTAAAGAGACATGAGTTATTTTTGTTGGAGTTACATAATTATGTTAATCATTATCAATGGTGTCATTTTATCAAGAAGTACTGGATGTTGCTGAAAATTATCATAATGTTATGTCCGGACAATGTTTTACGCTTGGCATGCAACATTAGTAAAACATACCTATAACTGACAAATAAGTTTTGGGTTGGTAGTGTGTAATAGGTCATCATAATATTATTAGGGCGTAAAAGAAATTTTTGATCGTATCAACTGTTAAAAGCACCTTATTTATAGAAGTCAGCTTTGTAGGGTAAATTTTATGTTATATCGGTGAAATAAACTGTTTATTAAGCTGCAGTGAAGATATTTGATATTGACATGACATGACGTGATGTGATATTACGTGACGAGAAATATCAACTTTGTCGATGATACTCGATGAAATAAACCTGGTATTTTAAAAAATCACCCATGTATTTCTGAACAGGATTGAAAATAGATGATGAAAATCAGGATATATCTTTGAAAGCATGATGATAACAGGCTCGTTAAGATAATTAATTAATTGTCTCACCTGGGGAAAACACCTTGTAGGTAACAGTTTCTGGTTGCATGTCAACAGGTAAATCTCGTTTTGCATGTTCTAAGGATTAAGTCACGATTATGTCTCTACCTCTGCATATGCAGACACACCCATAATAAGAGTATGTTTGTCATTGTACGTGAGGTGTCACGCTGTACAGTAAGTGAAGTGGTGGTTGACGTACATCATTATGAAGTGATGTTCACACTTCAGAGAATTTCTCTTTCATATTTACTGAAAGTCTCTTTGGCTTGAGGTTGAGAAAGAAGGTATGTGGTATATTTCTTTTTTAATTTTTTAACTTTGTTACTTTGTGTTATTTTCTTTTGAATTCAAAATCAGCTAATATTGTGCTACATTTAGCTGTGTGTATGGGGAAAAAGTAAAGTCTTCCCAAACACTTAAAATGTTATCAAGACGCTTCATATATATATTCGTATATTATTATGACTGTTGATGTTCAGTTGCCCATTCATGCAAATATAATGATCTGTCTGCCTGTTTGTCTGTCAATATTATATGAGTTTTGAAAAATGATGCAGCAGAATTTTCAATGAGGTAATGTTATATGAGATAATCTACAATAGACAGATATGAGATACCTTTCAATCATCTGTAAATTAGGGATCTATCTAGCTGATCATCTTTGATCTCTGAAATGGAATTTCTTGACATTTATTTGAATTATATGTCAAGTGTAATCATACGGTTAACCATGCAGAATTATAAATAATATTGATTTATAACAACTGTGGAAAGATTATTATTCGGTCTGTCTAGTTTCACTTTGGAAAGTGCTTATTTGCTAAAAATGCTATAGGCCTATCAGTTTTTGCGCAGTTTCTGTCGCCGCCGGTGGCGACGCGTTTTGTATTGGCTATTACTTTTTTCCTAGAGGGTTTGGAGAACTCATATACATAACTTCTTACTTATACCCCTGGGGAATTTTTTGGACATGTTCACATTCAAGGTCAAAAGTCAAGGTCACAAGTTTTGAAATCGCTAAAAAAATCCTTGTAAACACGATAACTTGAACAATATTTGTGCTATCAGGCTCTTATTATTATTATTGGTGTATATCAACTATGGAGAAAGGTCAATATTTGAAAAGGTTTTCGCTAACATCCTTCAAAGGTCAAGGTCACAGCGAGGGAACGACTTAAGCATGCTTTTGCGAAAATGTCTTATTTCAACTATTAACACTTTGAATCATTACATGATTGTTATACACAATGAAAAGTGATTACCGATTGTGTGACCTTGATGGTCAACGGTCAAGGTCATGAGATATTGCTTAAGGCCATGTTAACCCTTTGATTAAATTTTGAAATCTGAAATAGGTTTTAAGAAAAAAATGATCAGGCTCTTACTTGGTATATATCAACTATGGAGAAAGACCAAGATTTGAAAAGGTTTTTGCTAAAATCTATCTACGGTCAAGGTCACAGCGAGGTCACAACTTAAGCATGCTTTTGTGAATATGCCTTATTTTAACTATGAACAGTTTGAGTCATTAGCAGCTCCGACTAAGTCGGAGCTGCTATCAGTTTTTGCGCAGTTTCCGTCGCCGCCGCCGCCGCCGCCGCCGCCGCCGCCGCACGCGCGTTTTGTATTCGCTATAACTTTTTTCCTAGAAGGTTTTGAGAACTCATATACTTAACTTCTTACATATGCCCCTGGGGAATTTTTTTGACATGTTCATTTTCAAGGTCAAAGGTCAAGGTCACGAGTTCTGAAATCGCTTAAAAAATCCTTGTAAACACGATAACTTGAAAAATATTTGTACTATCAGGCTCTTATTTGGTGTACATCAACTATGGAGAAAGGCCAAAATTTGAAAAGGTTTTCGCTAACATCCGTCAAAGGTCAAGGTCACAGCGAAGGCACGACTTAAGCATGCTTTTGCGAAAATGTCTTATTTCAATTATTAACACTTTGAATCATTACATGATTGTTATACACAATGAAAAGTGATCACTGATTGTGTGACCTTGAATTTAAAAGGTCAAGGTCACGAAACATGTTCAAGGTCACCAGTTCTGAAATCACTAAATAACCTTTTCCCAAGAAGGAATTAACACCTCATATACATAGCTTCTTTCTTATAAACCTGGTGGATGATTTTGACATGTTCACATTCAAGGTGAAAGGTCAAGGTCACAAGTTCTGAAATCGCTAAAAAAAATCCTTGTAAACACGATAACTTGACAAATATTTGTGCTACCAGGCTCTTATTTGGTGTACATCAACTATGGAGAAAGGCCAAGATTTGAAAAGGTTTTCGCTAACATCCGTCAAAGGTCAAGGTCACAGCGAGGGCACGACTTAAGCATGCTTTTGCAAAAATGTCTTATTTCAACTATTAACACTTTGAATCATTACATGATTGTTATACATAATGAAAAGTGATCACTGATTGTGTGACCTTGAATTTAAAAGGTCAAGGTCGCGAGAGAGGGTCAAGGTCACCAGTTCTGAAATCACTAAATAACTTTTTTCCATGAAGGTATCAACACCTCATATATATAGCTTCTTTCTTGTACACCTGGGGAAATATTTTGACATGCTCACATTCAAGGTCAAAGGTCAAGGTCATGAGTTCTGAAATCACTACAAAAATCCTTGTAAACACAATAACTTCAACAACTTCTGTGCTATCAGGCCCTAACTTGGTATATATCAACTATGGAGAAAGACCAAGATTTGAAAACGTTTTTGCTAAAATCTGTTAAAGGTCAAGGTCACAGCAAGGTCACAACTTAAGCGTGCTATTGTGAATATGCTTTATGTTAACAATGAACACTTTTGAGTCATTGCATGATTGTTATACACAATGAAAAGTAATCATTGATGGTGTGACCTTGAAGGTCAAAGTTCAAGGTCATGAGATATTGGTTAAGGCCATGTTAATCTTTTGATCCAATTTTGAAATCAAAAATAGGTTTTAAGAACAAAGTTGTGAAAAGTGACCCCAGTGATGATTCAACTTGTTAGAATAACTTGAATAATGAAAAACATTTTGTCCAAAAAAATTCCCATTTTATTTATGCTGAGGAGAAGGCGGAACAGGGAAAGGCGAGACCCAAAGTTTCGGAGCTGCTCTGCTTTTGCGGTGTCCCGCAAACGCTCTTCTAGTTGCATGACTGTTATGCACAATGAAAAGTGATCATTGATGGTGTGACCTTGAAGGTCAAAGTTCAAGGTCATGAGATATTGGTTAAGGCCACATTAATCCTTTGATCCAATTTTGAAATCAGAGACCCTAAGTTTCGGTGTCCCGCAAACGCTCATCTAGTTTGACTGTATAATTTAGTATAATAAGTTACCCATCTTTGTGTTACCGAAGAAATCTATAAATATATACATATATTTAAATGAAACGAAACATCATCATACAATGGGGGGTAGGGGGGGAGGGATACTATATAATATGAAACTGTATACAGTATTCCGTCCTTCCGTCCGTCTGAAGACAATTTTTGTCCGATCGACTACAGAAAAACTATTCATCTCATCTTTTTCAAATTTGGTACATGTCTTCTTTACCAATAGGAGAGGTGCAGTGCCAAATGTAAACAGAATTTTTTATTTTTTAACTTAGTCATATTCTGAGCATTTTTTGTCCAATCGATTACAGAAAAACTATTCATCTCATCCTTTTCAAATTTGGCACATGTCTTCTTCACCACTAGGAGAGGTGCATTGCAAAATGTAACACAATTTGGTGATTTTTTTATTTTTTAGCGATTTTTTTTTTTTTTTACTTCGTCATATCGCTTGAATGAATGAAGCTACTTCTGTGTTGTGATTTTTTTACTATCATTTTCTTTTACATGTAACTTTCATCATAAGCTACTTCTGTGTTCTTGTTGATTTTACTATTTTATATTTCCACTGGTTATATTTTGGGAAAAGTTAAAATTTCTTATCTTTCAGCCATAAACTGCTGTATATCCCTCTCTGTGCCTACAGGTGTGTGCTTCCATGTACCTGTTGTTTTAAGTCAATCAATGAATCACTATGATGGTTTAATTTCCAAAATAAAGTTGAAATCAGTGGTAATGGCAGTAGTGTATTATGTTACCCATACCTTTTCAAGTTACTATTATTCCTACTTTTACTGAAACCACCTTTTTTTACATGAAGAGACTTGTACTACCCTTTTCACAAACAGTTTAATCTTAGCAATTACATATCATAGCTCATTAAAGGTGTGCAGACACCTCTCTCTTTAAGTAAAATAAAAATGTCAAACTTTAACAGTCAGGATATTAGTGAGCCATGCTCACTTTTTTGCTTGTTTATGTTGAATTGAATAAAAACATGTACTTGGTGTATCACGATATGTATCGAATCATGACAGCAGTATCGAGATACACCAAGTACATGCTTTTATGGTATCGTAACCTACCTGCGTGGTTGGACCCCTAATACTTTCAGTGTACAGCAACCTTTCAGCTTGACAACAATCAATAATATCAACAATGTCATATAACTTTTTCGCTTGGACATCACTGACAGCGGTGATTATATCAGTGACCACACAAAACGCTTGTTCGCTTTCGTTTTTGTGAGGTCACTATCTCTTTTAAAAAAAATTCAAAAAATGACTCAATGATATAGTTTCAATGTGGCCACATGATCACTAACATTTGAGTGTAAAATTGTTTTCCATTGATGAAATTTAGTTTGTCAAAACTTTCTCTTCACAACATTTTTGCTTAATGTTATTTGATAATTAGCCCTTTAGTTGACCTTTATTTGACCCGCTAATTGCACAAAGACCTTCCTGAAGAAATCTTATTTTTGCATTCTGTGTAATGAAATTTCACCCCTCAAACAAGATCATAGTCTGTCCTCCAGACCCCTTATTACCGGTAAGAGCAGAGACAAATATACGAGGCAAGTCTACAGAGCTCAGTTTTAAATGAACACATCTCCTTTTTTTAATTATTATTTTCACTTTTTTTCAAGTTTCAAGTTTTCAAGAAATTTTAAAAAGATTTCATGGACTAAATGTTAGACTAGCAAGATCACTACATTCGTCAATAAGAAAAGGAAGAAATACTGATATGCTCGACTTCCTCTTCCTGGTTGTGTGTACCAGTAAGTTGATAACTCTATCATGTATGTAGTGCAGAGCTTCAAACAAAACATTGCACTTTGTATACTATGTTTTCATTGACATTTTTATCGTAGATGAGAATAGTCAACCAGCTTTTCTTGTTGAATTTCCTTATTCTCAAGTAGATCATATTGCATTTTATATTTCTTTAACCCTTTTGGTGCTATATCTTATATTACCAACACCCCACTGCCCCCGTAGTGGAATATTTGGAAGCCCTAGTTCACCTGTGGGTTTTGCCATAGCCAAATTTCCCAGACAGCAAATGTGTTTCTGTGTAACTGACCGGGAGTCGCTGGCAAGTATCTCATTTGTAATGACTTGCTGAGGTAAAAACTAAGTCCGGGGTTCGTCTGAGGGGATATATGAATGTACTATTTCAATCCCAGACTAACCCAAGATCTGCAGGTTAAGGGTTAAAATGTTTGATCTGTTTGTCAATTTGGATTTATTATCTATGGAATGCCTTTTCAATAAAGGTACAATTCAGATCTTAAATTCAAATGTTCAAAGGATGCCTGTATAGATAGCTGTCAAACCATTTTGTAAAATTAACTGTTGTGTTTAAGGTCAATTATGTGAATATCTAAATAGAAATAGAAGAACAAGGAATGAAGAACAACGAGAAACCTGATCTAATTATTTTTTCAATAGCTCCTAAGATTTGATTTTGATTATTTTTTACTCTGATTTGAAAGGAAGCCCAACAAATCTAGTACATTTTCAGTTGTATTGATTGTAAAGATTTTTCAAATCAATTTGCAAATGAGATTTTTTATTTTGAATAAATAAACCTTCAAGTTTGTATGGTTTAAATAAAAGTCCAGACACTTAAGCAAGTGTAAAAAAGACCATTAGTTTCATTCAGGCAACTACACAATAGTTTCAGCTGAGTAACTTTCTTCGTGGCAAGAATTTATCTTCTTGGAGTACAAGGTGAACCCTCTGACATTCCCTGTTTAACGGGTCAAGGAACAGAGGATGTGTATGGCATCATTCTACACGACATAATCGTGCCAGTGAATGAACTTTGTGAACAAGTGACTGTAGGATCTGAAAACTTGAATAATGTCCAAATTTCATTGATTGAGTCCAGTTGCTGTTCATTTCTCTATTTAAAATTAAATTGATCAAATTTTTTCTAAATTATTTTTGAAGCCTGAGAAACAAGATGTATGGATTACTATACTTTGTGAACGAGTTAGAGATAATCTTATCACTTGAATAATGATTACGTCCAGAGTTCTTTTATTGAATCAAGTTTCAATGAATTTCTCTACTCAAAATTTAAGTTGATAAAAATATTTTTTTAAAATGTTTGAAGCCTGCGAAAACAAGATGTATGGATAACTAGATAGCACCAACCACCAATATGGATACTTTGTGAACAATTTAGGAAGGATCTGAACACTTGAATAATGATTGCGTCAAGAGTTCTTTTATAGAGTCTAGTTTCAATCAATGTCTCTATAAAATCAAAATAAAGTATTTTTAGAAATCATTTTGAAACCTGTGATTACAAGATGGATGGATAACTAGAAAGCCCCAACCACCAACCACACCGAGACTAAAGATTAAAAGTTATAAACATTGTACTCTGATTTAGTCTGAAAAGATTGAAGCACAGTGGTGTTGTGGTCGACATGCTAACCTCTCACGTCAAAGGCAAAGAGTTCGAATCCCGGTGGAGACACAACTTTTTTTGCCTTGGTCAAGGATTGTGTTGTGTCCCTGCACTTCATCCACATTGCACTCAGTCCACCCAGCTGTTTAAATGGGTACCTGGACAAGGGAAGTACGGACCTATATGGTCGCATGGAGCATTTAGTAGCAGCACCAAAAGTACTGTTCCTTCAGGGTAATAATGTACCCCCATTGAGCAGTGCCTATACTGGATATGAGGCTTTAAAATGTTTCTTGTTATTATTAATATCATATTCTTTACAATTTTCTTCCTTGTGATATACTGGACAAGCATTTTAATCGTTGTTATTGGACATAAATAGCTAGAGTTTTCATGTGACCATGTTGTAGTCCACTGTCCTATAAATAGTCTTGCATCTTAATCCGTTTTATAGGATCAAATCAAATAAGAAATAAGGATTTCCGTACACAGCCATGGTTTAATCAAGAGGTCAGGGGTTCCAATCGGGGCTTGGAAACTTTGTTCGCTAGTTCCAGCCGATGGTCGCAGGTTTCACTGCAATGCATAGCCACCATGGTGTTACAGGCTAGCGCTTTCACCTTGCAGTACTACTAGCAACCGTGATATAAGTTGAATACTCTTGAAGGCAACTTTAAACACCAACTCACCTCACACAACCATTACTAACGGAGTGTCATCCGATGTTTAAAAAAATGAGTACATATAATGCTTTGATATGTGCAGTATTAAGTGTCTCATTAGAATAATTATGGTCTATTGTTATCCCACCGGTATGTAATACCGTGGGATATAGTCATCACCCCGTCCGTCTGTCCGTCCGTTTATTGTTTCATTAGGCATGCATGTGGTATTTGAACCTTTTCTTGTATATGTAACTATCTTATATGTCACTAATTGAGATACGCTGTCACTATGTGTATATTATTGATGTAGTTCGATGTTGTAACATTTGTCGGATAAACTTTTCATCTAATAAGAGCCAACGTGAATAATAATATTATTGTATCTATACAGTATATTTGATAAAGGAAATATTGACAAAATGAAATACAATATGGAGTTATTGTTGTCAAGACTCCTGTCTCAATTACTTGTATATGTATATCCATGGTAAATGCAAACCTTAACCCTCAATAGTATATGAATTTAGAACTGCCTTTGTACGATAGGTAACATCTTGTTACGCACATGGATGTCATTTCCAGAGAATTGTATATGTGAACATATGCTGCAAGAATGAATGTAAGTTTAATTTCTTTTACATGGATTTAATAAGGGTAAAAACGATACAATTGAGCTTCGGTTCATTTCGAATTGTGGTAGAAAACCCTTCGTTCTGTACATTTTTGGTTCAGGACGGAACCAAGATATCAACACACTTTCCTCAAATGGAATTTGACAGGTAACGTTCCATTTATATAAGATGATTTTATGGCAGTAGGTGAAATAAGCTTGAAAGTATAGCGATCCTGAAAATGCAACTTAGCCAAATTAATAGTCAATTGGTTCCAACTTTAACAAACTTTCAGGTTAAGATTGTTATTGCCGGCCCAAGTTCATAGAAAATGTTCAGATCATTATATTGAACACTTTAATTGCTGAATAAATCATTCTGTGTGGCCAGTTTACATTATTTACAACTCCTTTACTAATAGAGGACACTGGCTAAGGGAAGCTATCCTAGAATATGATGTGTACTGCTAGTAAAGGGTGAATGAACCAAAGATCATTTCTTCCCACAGAGCTTACTTTCTTCAGATTTTCTATCATAACCTCTGTTATATTTAGGCAACTTTCTTGACTAGAAATCAAGAATCCCGATTGGTTGCATCAGAAGTTAGCTATGCTATCACCGACGTTTCAAACTGAGCATTCCATAAATGACGGTTGCTTCATCTGTGCAATGTGCACATATCGTTAACAAGCGGAATTCGTCAGATGTAAAGCAATGTTTGATTGGACAAAGTTAAGGAATTCGTCAGATGTAAAACAATGTTTGATTGGACAAAGCTAAGGAATTCGTCATCAGATGTAAAACAATGTTTGATTGGACAAAGTTAAGGAATTCGTCAGATGTAAAACAATGTTTGATTGGACAAAGCTAAGGAATTCGTCATCAGATGTAAAACAATGTTTGATTGGACAAAGATAAAGACGTTGCCAGTGTTGCAAGGGGACTATGTACAGTTGCGGATCTAGCGAGGGGGGAGGGGGGGTCGAGGAGGTCCCCCCCCCTTCAAAAATTTTTGCATGGGCGGGTATGGGGGAAAAAAAATGTTGACCCCACCCCTTTCCATTGGTGGAACCCCCCCCCCCCCCCCCCCTTCAAAATTCCAAGATCCGTCACTGATGTAAGAATAGTGAAATATCGCGTAAATATAAGAGGTTACGATAGAAAATCTGATATAAGGGAGTAACCTCTGTGGGAAGAGAATGACCAAAGATATTGATTTAAATGTAACTGTTGAGCCATACTGTTTGTTTAATGAAATGTGGACCTCCTGAAGATGCTACAAGTCTCAAATATCTGTGAACGCTCAAGTGTATTTTACCAGTGTTGTTTCTAGGTAACCAGCAGTGAATGCAGGGTCAGTTTGACCAAGTTTAAGCAAATAGAGCTCTTTTCAATAGTTGTGCTATCATACTTTTTGTGGTGGCACATGGTCCTGTCAGTGAAGTTCAGCAACAATGGGCGCGGCTCACCGCATGGGTGGGTGACCCGCTTCTTTGCTTGATGAACTGAGAGTTAAATGGTAATTCCCTGTCCCACACTTAGACACGAAGTGAGAGACCCGTGGTGTCACCCTGGGTAAGTGACCTTATTCAAACCGTACCCCTGTTCACCCAGCAGTACAAATGGGTACCTGGTAATGTTGTGTTGAAGGTGACCTTCTAGTGACATGTATGTGAGCTTGGGTTAGACCAGGGTAATAATGTTAGTAGTCCGTTGAACATGCACTATTGGATTGAAAAGTGTGCCATATAAATACCCATTATTATTTTTAAACTTTGACAAAATTGTAAGCAAATGTCCTCAGTCCCCAGTACTCCCTATAGAATCAAAACTGGATTAAGGTACTTATTTGATATAATGTAAAAATTATGTTTGAATTTAAGTTGCTGTTAGACCTTATTTCAATATGGTTAATAAAATTCATAAATCAAATAATTTATAGGTATTGAAAGTGTAACAGTGATAGCTTTTGGATTTATTGCTTTGGCCGTGAGACGCTTAAAATTGTTGCTTGAAATTGTTGCCAGTAGTCTCTGGAAGATTGTCTGAAGGCTCAAGCAAGTTTAATCTGCTCGTTAGATGTAGGAGGTAATTGGCTTCAAGTACATAATTGGATAAGTGCAGCTCTTGACTGCTGTCTGACTAGGCAAGGTTCAATCAAGTTATCTGTGTGGAATGATAAAATAGATCACTTGTGCAGTACTGTGATTTGTGAATGTTTCAATACAATTGTAGGGCTCTACATCACAAGTCAATTACTTGCATTTTCTGTGAATTTTGAAAATTCCAACCAGATTATTTAAAACTCTTATGTCTTTGCTACTAAATATCGAAAACTTTTGGTTTATACAAATATTTTTGGATTGTATTAATTAAAATTTATTTCAAGGAAATTAAAAAGTTCATTTTGAGCTTTTTATTAGCTCATCAGGCCTGAAAGGCCCGATGGGCTTATGGCATGGCATGGTGTCCGGCGTCTGTCCATCCATCCGTCTGTCCATCCATCCGTTCGTCCGTCTGTCCATCTGTCCATCCGTCCGTAAACTTTTCGCTTTTTCAACTTCTTCTCCAGAACCACTGGGTCTAGGTAGCTGAAATTTTGTATACAGACTCCTTGGGCAATGGGGATTCTAAATTGTAGATTTAGTGATCCAGTGACCCCAAATAAGGGCCTCACAGGCCATAACCTAAAAACCTATTTTCATCTTCTTCTCCAGAACAAAAAGACCTAGAAGGCTGTCATGTTGTGTAAAGAGTTTTTAACCATTGGAGATTCTAAAATCATGTTTTCATCTTTTTCTCCGGAACAAAAAGACCTAGGAGGCTGTAATATTGTGTGCAAACTCTTTAGCCAAAATATGGGCCACAGCCTAAAAACACCTTTGAAATTGAATTTTGAACTCCTATTTTATGTGCACTTCATTCACTATTTAGTGTTTTCTTAATAAAATACCTGAGGGAGAGTCATCTCATATTTAGATATATATATCTGAGTCCTTACTTGGGTTTGAGAAATGCAGAAATTGAGAAAAAAAGTAACTTTGAAGTTAATCTTATTCAATAGGAATGTGAAATATATGTCGAAGATCAAGTCTCCATGCATTATGGACATGTTTGTCAAATTGATGTAATCAATGTGAAATGAGAACTATTGAATAGCCTATTAACTGAATATTGTGGATATTATAAAAAAACGCCCTCACAGGTCAAAACATAAAAATCTATTTTCATCTTCTTCTCCAGAACAAACTAGAAGGAATATTGCGTTCAGAATGTTTAGATGTTTGGATGAAAAGGCTTAGAACCGATAAAATTGTGCAAAGATTATTTAGCCAAGGTGATTCTAAATTGTACTTTGTACCATGAGATTCATCACATTGAGTGTTCTCTCTCAGCCTTATACAGTTAGATCAGTGATGCCAGTGTTTTGTGCAAGGCAAAGGCTATTACATAATTTGGCTGTAAAAGCACAGCTGGCTTGTAACCAGAGCCAAGGGGTCAGCATATTGCATAATCTCCTGTGTGTTGACCTTGTTGAGTGCTCTCTATCACTTTCAAGACGAAGATTTGTCAGTTCTAGGGATTGTGCATTATATTGAGACAATATATTTCTGTCTTCATCATCAAACAATATAAACCCTATTGAGCTACAGAGCCCATGGCTCTATTATTGTTTCACTCATTGTGAACAATACATATATACTGAACAATCCTCTGTGTTATGTTTTATATAACCAAACAAATGCTTGTTTATTATTAAATAATTCATCTAATATTATGGAATGGTATTTAGCAAGAGCAAGATTAATAGGCTGTTTAATGCATACAAAAGCGCTATCACCGACATCATGGTGACGCCATCATTTCCTTGGATCAAACAAAGTTATTAAGCACAATTAAAAACAGCTAATATAAAAATGATTCCATGCTGCAGTGGTGTAATATTAAACACACTTAGTGTAATATTGCTGTAAGAAATATAGAATACTAAACGACGTCCCGTTTGATAACATGTTTATGAAATGAGTGGATGGTTTGGTATTTTAACGAGCGAAAGCGAGTTAAATACCGATGCCATTCACGAGTTTCATAAACATGTTATCAAACGGGACCGAGTATAGTATTTTATTTATTACTCAATGATGTAAATAGCGCTAAATTGCAAGAAAATCGTTTTTAGTGACGCTTACTTGCGAATAAGCCACCCACTATTGCAGTCGCACGGCTAACATTGTGACGTCAACCAAAAACGACTATGACGTCACGCGCCGATTATGACGTTACGGCAGCACGCGGTGGTATCACACATGTGTGTAACCAACTCATTGTTATCTAATGAGTGATCTCACCACGGTTGAGTAATAATATACGATATCATCAACTGTTTGCCAATGCACTGCTCTGGCTAGATAAAAACATTAAATGTTTCTAGGGCATCCTCGCATCACATTTATTTAAACCTGTGAAAGCTTTCTACAGTTGTTTTGAAAATAAATTTAGAAAAAGTACTTCTCCCTTGTCATTATTTTTTCATACAAAAAATAAAAATAAAGTCCTCCCGCTCTCGTCACTTTTGAAAAAAAGTGCCCCTGAAACATTTATCTTTTTTCATGCAGCCTTATTATGTCATGTCAGTTTACTGCGGACTGCTTTGTTTGTTTAGATCGTAAAATAGTTTTTTACTCTTCGTATTAAACATTTGATATTACTAATGTTACCAGAAGGCCAGTGATCCTAGGGATGTCTCATATTACCTGTGATATTGATTTTGTTGTTTTGGTCAGTTATGTAATGGCGGAACTTAAAAACTTAAATAGTTCAAGCAAAATGATAATGCTGTGATTTTATTTCGAATGTCAAAGTATTTATATTTGAAGTAGTTTGTTTGAATACTTGTGGATGTCATACATTAAAGGTCAAACCATTGCCATTGAAAGCAGTTTTTGTGAAAATGATGGTATCTATGGAAACCTGAGCCTTGATTGATAATTGCTGGATAAGAAGTCATCTCATTTGGCCAATTGTGTAGCTTCAAGTTTGAAAGGATTTCCTTTAACGAATTTTGACAACCTTCTTGGGACTTGGGAAAAATCTATGGAATATTTCACTAAAAACATCATTAAATTGTGTGTGTCTCAATCAAACATCATTTTACATCTGGGACCCTAATTCTGTCTTGTGAACAATATGTGGACATGGCATGGATGAAGCAACTATAGTCGTTTCGAAACTGAGACTGTTTGAAACTTCAGTGATTGCAAAGCTAACTTTTGATGCAACCAATCGGAATTCTCCATTTCTAGCTGAGAAAGTAGAATAAATATAACTGAGGTTACGGTAGAATATCTACTGGGTATAACCTCTCTGGAAACAGAATTAAGTAATGGAGAATGCATGAGGAGCCGTGGATTCGTTAAAAATAATCAACTCGCCCCTTCGGGGCTCGTTGATTATTTTTAACGAATCCACAGCTCCTCATGCATTCTCCATCTTAATCCATGTATGACGTCACGAAACATACATATGTGATTATCTAGCATTATAGACAATTCATTTCAATTATGTAACCTAAAAAAATATTATTTTGCAAATTTCGGTGCCCATTCTTCGGATATGGTACACGTAGCTTCAACCCTTATGAAATGGATTCTTCAATGCATGGCGCAAATCTTCCAAGCAAAGTGATTTGACTGACAGCCGAACTCCTGAATTTCATGTGTTTCAGCACGATCCCCACACGTTTCACACTTTACCAGTCTTGTTTAGAATGCAGGGATCTTACTGACGAACAATCAAATGATTACCAGCAGGCCTGGTAGTCGAATAGGTTAGGGCGCTGCGTAACAGACGAAGGGTTACATTTTTCGATTCCCGGGTCAGACATTACAAAAATAATCAGATATTTTAAGATTCTAATCAGATATACTAAGACAAAATACATCATTCTTGAACAAATTACTTTGTGACCCATTACGAAAATGTCAAAACCTGACACCCCTCCTGACTGGATTAGTCAATGACCAGTAGATTCTTAAAAATAATCCACTGTTAACACAATAGAGTGACGTCATCACCATGGATTAAGTGTATATCATACAATCCCCTACCACAAAGATCTTGGCATGGTATAGAAATTAGCACCCTTTCGGAATGGTGATTCTGGGTCCAGTCTTTGCTCTTGTACCAAATAATGATAATAATGTGGGTAGTTACTACGCGCTACATCCAGGTACTAATACCTAATACCATTCGTTGTAAATAGCTTTGTCTTCTTGTTTGTTATTTCTATGTCCACAAAATGTTCAGGAAATTTTGTCATTATTCGAATGCATTAGAAATATGGTTTACTACCACTATAGAATTAGAAATACATGCGATTTAAATAGTGAACAAATCTAACATGGTCATATTTTGGATGACACTGCCTTCAATACTACAAATTCTTGTACTTTTTGAGACCCGTGGTCGTGTGGTAAGCTGTTGCTACACTGTGCTGACAATAGTTGCCTGACTCTGAGGGTGTTGGTTTGAATTTCACAAGTGACTGGCCAGAATAAGTACAAGAATTTGTACTATTGTAGGTAGTGTTATCCCAAATGCAACAATGTTAGATTACAAGGATGGTTTTGAAAACACAACAACATAATTCCTTTCACCCATTTGAGAGGGCCCTATGGGCTTAAGTCTTGGTCCATCAACCAGCTATAGCATGTTCGGCTTGGATCAAGGGGTCCAGGGTTCGAATCCCGCCAGGGGCATGGCAACTGTCTGCAGTAGAGAACTGTTCTACATACAGTTAAAGGTTTGGGTGCAATGCTACACTGAATTTCAGCGTAGTACCACCTGTGGTTCTCTAGTTTCAGTCGATTCTCTCAGGTTTCACCGCAATGCATAGCTAAATAGTGTTGCTGGCTTTCTCAGAGTTCTCTTTGCCATAATACTAGCAGCTGTGATATGAGTGAAATACTTTTGAAAGCGGTGTTAAACCCAAAATCACCTCACCTCACCTCACCTCACCTCACCTCACCTCACCCCACCCCACCCCACCCCACCCCACCCCACCGCACCGCACCGCACCTCACCTCACCTCACCTCACCTCACCTCACCTCACCTCACCTCACCTCACCTCACCTCACCTCACCTCACCTCACCCCCACCTCACCTCTAATCCAACTATAGAGAGTCTCTATTAAATTATACAAAACTTAAATACAGTGATCATGTTCTAGTTTTCAAAATAAAAGATGAGTTTTAAATTTTTGACAAGTTCATTGTCTTTCATCTTTGTAATAATTTCAACAAGTGCTTTCTCAAATTACATCTTTAAAAATAGACCTTTGATCTCTGTAATGATTACAATTGCACTATCATGTTGCAGCTTATGTTGAAGTGCTTAATTATTCAAACGTAATCAAGCTGATGAGAGGTATTCGAGAACAGATCCGCAATTTCTGTGGTGTGATGTTGCGTACATTAGCTAACTAGTTTCGGAGGTATATGGGTTCGTACATTAGCTAACTAGGTTTCGAGGGATGTGCATGCGTTCATTACAACAGACAAGGTCAATGTGTGACCCCTGTTCCTGGGTCAATTTGTCATGGTCACGTAGCCCGTTAATTTGTTGTACTCGCTGACAACCATAACACTTCGACCTGACAAAGCCTTCCCTTTCACTAACACCTTGCCCCATTGTTGGAATTCCTTGTAGTTCTCTAGGATTTGTTTATTTACAATTAGTAAGAAACCCTTAAATTGTTAATGAGTAATGTTTGTTTGTATTTAGCACTATCACTGTATATTATTTATATGCAGCCTGTAAGGATTCCACTCTTCCTCAAATACATAGACATATATACAACATATCTCATTTATAATACAAAGGTTTACAGTATCAGCAGTAAAAAAAACAATGTGAAACAAAATACTGATTACGTATATGTTTACATAGTACTGTTATGAAACGCATTAACGAATTGTAAAGCCTTTCTATAAAAGCAATATTTGGCATCTCATTCCTCCCATTATCACAAATTCCTTGATTAAAAGCTGTTCTGTCAAATTAAATGGATAAATCATTCAAAAGCATCAATGTTTTTTATGTCAAAGTATTTTTACATTAACTTTCATGTTGCTATATTAAATGTTACCACCTTTAGCCCCCATCACGGAATTTCCTGAACCTCTGGCTTGCAGCTGAGTTTTGCCTTAGGCAATAATTTGGAACCTCTGGCATAAATCTCCAGACGGTGAATCTGGTACTGTTTTTACGAGATATATCACATCTACATGTTAAAAAGAGACTATAAACTAAAATTCAGTCTCGGGAATTTTTTTAATTACCGTACTTTCATCCTTATGATTATAATTTTTCAATACTCTAGTTACTGTGTATTCAATTTATTTAGACTTGCTGAATAAGGATCTAGACTGTATTAAAAGCTCTTATTTTTACACAGTTCTGGAGCAGGACTAAAGAGACTATATACATGTGTTTTAGACAATTGTAGATAGCCAATCACATACACAAATGGCCTATACGTATCCGACACTTAAAGAGCATTTTAATTGACTTACCAAAAAGGAAAGCAGATGGATCATTTTGCAACTGAGACAATAACATGATTATTCCTATAACAAATTTGTGTAGGTTGATGTGATTCATGACCAACTGTGACGTGTCAAAAACGAATTAAGTGCAAAATATTCTTATTTTCAAGAAAAAGTAATGACTGATGCAATAAATGCCAAGGTTAATGTTTGTATCACATGACAGAGGTTTAAGTGAAAGCTCATTAGCTGCACGATTAACTTATTGTCACATGCAGGCCTTACAGAATAATCAGGGTTAGCTCCCGTGCATTGCTGATAAAAATGTAGTCTAACACTTACACTCTGAATAAATTATTTTATTATTCCCAGCCGGGGTAAATTCAGGGCCCAGTTGATTTTGCTCATCTTGACATTATTTTTCAATTTTGAGGTATTAATTGGCGGCGGGGGAGCATGTCACCTTTGTGACAACTATACTTGTTAATTACTGAAAATGAGCCTATGATAAATGCGAACAAAAATTTCAGTGTTGAATAAAATGGTGACGTTTAACGAATAAATACTTCTTTCAGAGTGAATGTAAGACTTATAAAAATGTTAAAAATACAAATATCCTAAAATTTTGTTCTCACCCAAAAAAAAGAAGAAAAAAAGGTCATATATGGTTCCTTTAACTGCTGAATCAAGTACCTGTAGTGTCAACCCATTCTTAGGGGCCACTTTACAGGAATAATCTAAAGGGAATTATCCAGGGTTGACCATGTAGTATTTAGAGGCCTCTTATTTTGAGTTCCCTCTGATCATGCACATGACCACATCTCTACTGTTATAAACAGTAAGGCTATAGTCAGTCATCCAGACCCTAAAATTAAATAAAATAAATTTTTCTTTATCAAATTTTCAAACACAAAGTCATAAAAACATTACTTTAAGTAATATGTTTCATGAAAATAAAATAAATTTTTCTTTATCAAATTTTCAAACACAAAGTCATAAAAACATTACTCTAAGTAATATGTTTCACGTATATGAGTAAACAGAAATGTCCTCAAGAATTTCATTTCCACAATACCTTAAAGAACCCTCCCTTTAAGGCACCTTACCAATGGGAAGATGGGGAGGAAATTGGGTTACTAAGGGATGAGGAGGGGGAGGCCGTTGAGGGGTTGAGGGATGACAGTGAGCATTGTTAGCATACTGACACGGTGTTGGCAGACTCTGTCCACCTTTGACAGACTGCGTGATATTTCGTGTAACTGCCCGGTTGGGATATCTTTGGCGCTGGACGTTTGTTCTAAATCCTGACGACGTCTTTATGATCACTTCAGCTCATTTGTTTCTCATAGCTGACGAGTTTGAACTCCGTCTCCATAACTTCTACTCCTTCTTGAGGCTCAGCTTCAAAGATAGGTTAACGATCGTTACATTTTGTTTGTCAGGCGAGATGAAGTGTTTACTTAGCATGGTCGGCGGAGTTTACACCATTTCTCATTAGCAGTTTTAGGATCTTGTTGTTTCCTTGGCTCCATACTCCCGCTCCGATGAAGAAGCTTTCGTTGAGGTAATCTTCTGAACTTAATTCGAATGATTTATCAATTTGTAAATTTTTGTCAACAAGAACAGTTTATTTGATATCTCCACAGTTGTTTATGGTTCTAATAAACATGAGTTCCACTACAGTGGTTCACTTAAATCATGAAGCAGCGTTTCTAGACTCATTCTTTGGGAATATACCTAAGGATAATTAGTAGTTCGCTTCTCATTGTTTTTATATTTTAATGAAAGTGTGCTATTATTTCACTTTAGATTGACAATTTGACAAATAATTTGTAAAGTCGCCAAAATATTACCGGATACAGAGGGGGTGCAGGGGCGCAAGACGGCCCTTTTCAGGTGAAAATTTTAAAAATAACTTTTGAAGCCAATGGTGCACCTCCCTCCTTTTCCAAGAGAAAGGGACATCAAACTTTTACGAAACTTTAATAAACTAGTGTGGTACTCTTTCTCAAAAAGCTGTAACCCTGTAAGTATAATGTTTGAACTAGATTGTGTTACAATATATGTTTCAACAGGAATGGCGTTGTCACCAATAGATACCCTGCTCTCACATGCATTACAGATGCATTACGTTAAGGAGAAAACATGACTCCGAGGTCTTCTGCTCTGAGAATAACCTGAAGGGAGGGATAAAGCCCCGAGGGCGTTAGCCCGAGGGGCTATCCCGACCTTGAGGTTATTCTCAGAGCAGAAGACCGAGGAGGAGTGTTTTCTCCAGCTTATAAACCGTCAACTATCAAAATTTACGAATTATATTTTCGGACGCTCAAAGGGCCTAATTTCTCCGCTTAGACCATTTTAAAAGCAGAAGACGAAGGAGGAATGTTTTCTTCCTATTTATAAACGTCAAATGTAAAAATTTACATTTTATAATTTTTGATTCCCAAATCGTGTTTTTATAAAGGGTATGTCGCCCTCGGTTGCGTTATATCGAGGCAAAGAAGGTATGACTATAAATGGAGTAATTCAACTCCACTCATCATCTCGGTCTGCATAGCCGAGCGGTCTAAGGCGCCAGTTTAGAGAGCGAAGGGAGCCAGGTTCGAAACCAGCTATTTCAACTTGGAAATTTTTAACTTTGTATAATTTTCGATAATAATTGCTGCTTGTTGGCTATTGCGTTGCAAGTCTGAAAAATTATTCTAAGTGCATTTCCAGGTCTTACTTTAAAAAATACCTCAGGTTCAGGTCTTACTTTCAAAAGTAAAACCTCATACCGGGTTATTCTCGGAAGTAAGACCTCATTAGAGGTTATTCCAAGAAAAGAAGATACCTACAAAACAACAGACAGAATCCGACCTAGGTTTATAACAATGACTAAATAAATCCTCTGAATCAATAAAAGGAGTTCTAAAACGAATGTACATGCATGGTTTCGGTTAAGCCATGAGAGTCCATTTCCCATCAAGCGGCCATTTTAATTTGTTCACATTAAAATTGCAGCTCGCAGATAGTTGAAGTGATCTGACTGACGTAGCGAAACCTAAACACTCAGAGTAGAGTTTAAATATGGTACAATGATGAAATGGTCCACCACCTTGCTGTCTGAACTCTCAAATACCAATAAGACCTACAAATCTACCTCTCACACTCAAGAGTTGCACACCACTGTCGCTTTAGAGGTCTCACCATTTTCTCGGAATACAGATATCGTTTCTATGGATACAAATTATAGGGTCATGTAAAGAGATGTTTTACTTATTAATGTACCAATATATTGTATAAACTTTAATAATAAATGGCAAATTTAAGAAAACATAATATGCAAAAAATGTGCTACAGCGCCTTTAATACCAAACTCTGGGAAATAACCCTGCATCCATTATATATCAAGACGTCAGGAAGTGCAGGAGAATGATTCTTGAAGTGCAAAAAATAACACCTTACCTTCGCAACCTTCACAAGCCTGTACAAGGTTTGCATTTAAAAACAACGAATTACGTTAAATAGATTAAAGCGTAAGTTCACAAGTTTTACAAGGTTGTTTATCTATAGCAGAAATTTGCAAAGGCCATCTGTTTGTAAGTCCGGAAGAGTCCGTGCCAGATGCAAATGATTTGAGATTTCTTTATTTGTTTATTTACTCCTTAATCAGCTTACCTTTGTCCCTCTGCCGGTGCGACCCGTCCCTTCCAGATCTGATTGTAGTTAAATATGTAAAGTAGATGTAAGACTGTTAAGAAGATGTTAGATTGTATGTAGGTATAGAACTCAGGAGCATTTCTAAGCTTGAGAGCTGTTGTATGTTGTGTTTGAGTAGATAGGGCTGTATAAGTACATAGAGTGCCGGTAAATGTATGGTATTTGTTGTGCAAAGAAGAGATACACTTATACACCTGTATCACCTGTTTTCACCTGTGCACACCTGTACCATTTGTGCTTCACCTATTGACAAGCATATAGAGGAATAACTCTATCTTTCCTACTGGTATCTGTGCATTCGTCTTCATTTACTCTCAAACTATGCCTGGGAAGAAACGGTAGGTTCTAAAATGATTTATTTTTCATAATTTGAAAAATTGTTTTCTTGCGGTATTTGTAGATTTTATCGAATCCCATCACACCTGAATGTAGAGCTGTATTTGCGTCTACATCTCTTTTCTGTTTGTGTAAAGTGAGCAAAGACAATTAACTCGGGACAGATAATCTGTAATTCCTCGCAACTCGTTGATTATTCTTATAGTATACACCAGTTGGATGCATAGTTCTATCAGGAATATTTTATGTGGAAACGAAAATCGAGAAGATATTCCTGTTTACACGTATATGTTATAATATACTGGTATGATTAAAACACAGTCAAATTGGAAAGATACTAATGAAGGTAATATTTTGATGACATTATATTTAACAACAACACAAGTGCAAATTTGTTGAAAAAAACCAAATGAGAACTGAAGCCATTCATCGGCGCTGCGAGTGGGGAAAACTTCGCTACAGTATAACAGCAAATTGTTTATTAGGTTTATGACATGGTATGTGTTACTATGTGAATACTCCATCAGTGTATGTCTGTAGTTATTAAAAAGTTGTAAAATTAGGTACAATATAGTGTGTATCCATTTCACATAATGCGATATAAACAAGATGGCGACAGAGCCATAGAAAATTTTATAGCACTCTTCAATATTTAACTTTCCATTTTGAAAAAAATTAAAATAGTCCTAGATTTCAGATTGATGTGGCCCCTCTGAAAAGAATGTAGGTCACGATAACATCACGTGACGATAGTATCATTCTGTTCTTGTCACAGCATAAGAGGTTCATATTTTCTGTCAGATTTGATAGTCTATATGACCAATAAGTGACAATTTTTCATGTTAGTGTTTTTCCAGCTGATCTGTTTGGTTTCCCAGACATAGTTCTCAACTCTTTAAGTGCAAAGTTCACTCTTATATGTACTTAAAGGGACAGTATGTTAATTGTTGGCATCACATTATATCAAATTTTATTAATAGTATAATTTTATAAAGTACTGACTGTTGCTGAAAATTATCAATTTAATGCTGGTTTATTCAGAATAGTCGCAATTTATGATAGAAAACTGTACAATGGTGTGCACCAATTGGTCAAACATAATTTTGGAAACTTTTATGATAACAAGAATACAAATGCGATAATGGTTAATAGCTCATATAACTGCAGGTATATGTATGAGATGTTTGATTTCGGTTCTGCACCTGTGAAAGGCTGTATCTCGATTTCCATTGAAAACCAGTAATAATAAGCTATAGGGTTTGAATATGCAAGTCAAGTCAATTTATTTAAACTTAAAACAGCACGTGTGGTCTTTCGGCATATATGAAAGCAACTTCCCAATGCAAGGCATAACTCTTGCCAGTCTCCATTACTGGCTGATTTAGGCCTTGCAGTATTTCCTTACAAAAGCTGTGTTTAGAAATCCACACCAGCTATGCATTTCTGGTGCAGCGATTCACTGTCTTGACACAACAAAGCGAGGGAAATACTGCAAGGGCTTAATCAGCCAGGAATGCAAACTGGCAAGAGTTATGCCTTGCGTTTGGAAGTTGATATGAAAGCTGAATAAAATATTTTGAAAAATACTCAACGACTCTCTAAACCTTTTTCTGTAGGTCTCAGATTACTTGATGCATTGTCTATTCAAACCATGCCCATTCCCATAATCCCTTTGCAAACGGTTTGTGATACCTGTAATTAGGCAGTCAGAAAGGTATTGGCACTAATTAATTCAAAATGTAAAATGTAAATTTTATTCGAAAATGTTATATTTGGTGAAATAAGCGTATTGCAAAAAGCTTGCATTGCCTATTAAATTTCAATTCCAATATGTGCCTGACTTTTTTTTGAATCTATGAAAGGTTTCACTTAAAGTGTTCACCTCAATTAGTTTGCAATTTTAATCCATTTGTTTGTTTGAAATACAATATTTGCATGAACATGCAAGCAATAGACATAATTAAAGGGAAACAACTCTTTATAAAAGTGTCAAATTATCTAAGTTAATAAATTCATATGCTGATAATGAAAGCTATTATTTTCACGTTTCATTAGATATAAACCGCCAATCCCTTCATCTGACAAATAAACATTTAAAACAGGGTAGTTATTGAGAATATCAATATTCAATTATGCTGTAGATGTTTTAACACGACTGCGTCTGAAGATGACATTATCTGTTGAAAAAGGCCAGTTCGCTGCCTGAGTGCCTCGTAATTACATCAAGAGGCAGTGTTCATTATATTATGGTCAGCGATGGAGCTTTGCTAGCCAACACTTGGCACCGAATCAATGTTCTAATCAATAGCTCGGAGAAGATGATTGCTAGTGAGAAATATTGAGCATTATATCATATCTCCCTGCCTGTCAAGATTTGGCTAGGAAGCCGCTTGTCGGTGCCGCTTGAAATCCTATTAATTCTTCTAACAATCAATCAATTCCGTGGCAGTCTCACTTTATTTACTGTCCTGACAGTCAGTGTATACACGGAGATGAACGTACCGCTATTGGAATCAAGGATAATATTCAAATTGTGTTTTTCGTCTTGAAGGTAAGATAGCAATTTCGGCTGAAATGAGATCTTTAGAATTGTGTGGACAATAGTCCGAGTGTGTTTCTTGACAATTGCTGTTTCTAGAGTCAAGTATATTATTTCTATTGTGTGTTTCTTCTAGTAGGTAAAATTATCATATCCACGTTGTATTTATCACCAAGAAGTCTTTATGATACTGACAATATACACACTATTAATTTTCTCGATGTAGATTTTTCTGCTGTTATCTTTATGTTTTTAAAAAAGATTATATTGATTAATTAACATTATTGTTTCATATTGTAATAAATCATAGGAAATTTATATTTTAATGATCAAGATCTGTTTACATCAAATGTTTCCTTTCAAATTAAATGTTTGTTTAAGATTTTATTACAAAATTTTAATCTTTGAAAATAGTAAAAAATTATAAGTTACAATTTTCCAGGAAAATCAAATACAGTTAAAACAACCAGCCAGTTTTCTTATGTCAGTTTGTCGTTACTAATGAAATGTCAGCAGTGGAAATAAAACAATGACGCAAGTGAAACAAACTGAACGACATTAGCGTCATGTGTGGGCAGCACTGACTTGTTGCGAGCTGATGGAAGTAACTAAATACTTGGTTTTCAGATTGACAGGAAAATAGAGTATGTCGTGATTTTCACTCAGGAACTGGATTAATTGTTGTTTAATTTAGAATGGTTTCAGTGCCTTTTTTTGGTCTGGATGTTACTTGATTGTACACAGTGCTTATCTTCATCTTACATCTACATATTATATATATATGTTATTGTTACATCTTATATCTATCTACATCTTATATCTACATCTTATAAATACATGTTATAGTTACATCTTATATCTACATCTTATATCTACATCTTATATCTACATCTTATTACTACATTTTATAGTTACACCTTATATCTACATCTTATGTCTACATCTTATATCTACATGTTATATCTACATCTTATATCTACATTTTATATCTACATCTTATATCTACATCTTACATCTACATGTTATATCTACATCTTATATAAACGTCTACGTCTACATTTTACATCTACATCTTATATATACGTCTACATCTACATCTTATATATACGTCCTCATCTACATCTGATATATACGTCCTCATCTATATCTGATATATACGTCTACATCTACATCTTATATATACGTCCTCATTTACATCTTATATATACGTCTACATCTACATCTTATATATACGTCTACATCTACATCTTATATATACGTCCACATCTACATTGTGATAAAGAAGCTGCATGACTATGGATAGAACTTACATTTCCTTCAAAGTCTCTGCTTTGTTAGGATAACATCAACTTCCCAATGCAAGGCATAACTCTTGCCAGTCTCCATTACTGGCTGATTTAGGCCTTGCAGTATTTCCTTAAGAAATCTGTGTTTAGAAATCCAGGCCCGCTGTGCATTTCTGGTGCAGCGATTCGCTATCTTGACACAACAAAGCGAGGGAAATACCGCAAGGGTTAAATCAGCCAGTAATGCAGACTGGCAAGAGTTATGCCTTGCGTTTGGAAGTTGGGATAACATATGAAACTGCATGTATATTGATAGAAATAAAAAGTACATTGTGATTGGGATTCCTTATGTTATCTTCTTTGTGTATGTGTATAAACATCAAGAATCATACTGGAATAAATTGTCAATGGTATATATCCTGGCCTTGTGAACATATCTAGATTGTCTAAAAACATTAATGGTATATTCGGAATAATTACCCGGTAACAAGATTTTGTAAAATAGTAAAATTTCAAAACAGTCATTCAATTGAAATGAAATTCATGAGGCTTTTTTCATTCAATAGTCTTACATAAGCTCCATCCGCGGACCTTGAAATATTCAGGGATAGCCTTCTTTAGCCAATAATGCAAATTAGGTATCATGCTCTTTTAAATGAGTTGTGAAACCTGTAAATTGACTACACAGAATTGTTTGGTTCAAAGTAATTCAATGACTAAAGTGTTTAACTTTGTCCCTTTGTCAATATGCATGACAATGTTCATCAACTGTCTGAAAATTCCTATCTATTTAAGTAAATGCGATTTTAAGTATTTTGATAGATATTTTAACTTTAATCCATGGTCATGACGTCACTCTATTGTGTTATCAGTTGATTATTGTTTAGGAATCTACTGGTCATTGACTGTCCAAGTCAGGAGGGGTGTTAGGTTTAGACATTTTCAGTAGTGGCTAATCGAGTACACTTTCCGAGACTGATGTATTTTGTCTTGGTGTATCTGAATAGGATCTTAAAATATCTCTCAACTATAGACAAATTAATTTTTGTGATGCATGAACCTGGATTCGAACATGCAACCCTTCGCTTTGTAGTCGCTCCTAACCATTAGGCCACAAGACACTGTTAGAAACCTTAGGATTGTTTGACAGTAAGAATCCCGCGTTCTATTCAAGTCTTGTAACGCACGCGGAAGGCATTGAAAGGCAGAGTTTTAGCTGTCAATCACTTCACCTTGCCTGAAGTTTTGCGCATACATGGAAGAATCCATTTCATGAGGGTCGCAGCTACTTGTACCATATCCGATGAATGAGCACCGAAATTTGCAAAATAATTGATTTTGGTGTCCAAGAATTGAAATTTATTGTTTCAAATGTAAAATAATCACATATGTATGTTTCGTGACGTCATACATGGATTAAGATGGAGAATGCATGAGGAGCAGTGGATTCGTTAATAATAATCAACTCACCACTTCGGGGCTCGTTGATTATTTTTAACCAATCCACAGCTCCTCATGCATTCTCCATTACGTAATATGTAATAACAGACAAATGCATCAATGGTTAGTCTTAACTCAGACTCTGAAAAAAGTATTTATTCGTAAAATATCATAATGTTATCAAATGAAAAGGAGCCTTTGAGAAATAAGATTTTCAGAAAACAGAGGCTGCTTTTCAATATTTTGTCAGAGTCAAAGTGTTAGACTAATGCATCATGTCCAATATGGTTTGGTAGAATCATATCTCGCTATATATATCAGCTATTTGTCGTCCTAATATAATGTGCCAAAGTGTTGTCATTTTTCTCCGTTTGACAGTAATGTGAGATATTTGTTATTCAAACATAATTGAAAATTTGACTTCCATAAATATTTGTAGGCCTGGAGAGCAATTTTATAGTCCAGAGAAGAAGGTACATCAAACAACATTATCAGTGAAATATGATGATATGAAAACACCTGCAGCAGTGTCCTCGTTCCAAAATAACTTTAGTTTCAGATAAATCTGATAAACAGTGGTGTTCTACATTCAACTGTAAGATGCTCCAGGGCAATGTATCTTGAATTTGTATATAATAATTAATCTTTTACTTTGTGACACCTTTTATTGTAAAATTAAGACCTGAAATTCAGTAACTTTTAAAATTTAACATGGGAAAGTTATGTCAAACAAATTGATTTAGAAAGTGGACTGTAGTAAATTATGAACAAGGATTATTTAAAAGAATAAACATGTAAAAAAACAAAGGCCAAAAGTGATATGAATAACGCATTGCAAATTGAACTTTCTATATCACACCTCTATAACAAATATGTCAGAAGTTATAATGAAGCATATGAGAGTATCCAATGCTCTCAATCACCATGTTCTAAGCTCCCGTGTGTCACTGGCTGGTCATGCAGTGTAGTCCTATCAATCATTGAAACACATCACTCTACACTGCAGTCATAGGTAGAGTGGAAGTAAACATTATAGTGTAACATGCACAATATTATTCACCGAGCAATTGTTGTCATATGACTTTTATGAACAAATGTAAATTTTGTTTATTACTCAACCGTGGTGAGATCACTCATTAGATAACAATGAGTTGGTTACACTCATGTGTGATTCCACTGCTTGCTGCTGTAACGTCATAATCGGGGCGTGACGTCATAGTCGTTTTTTGTTGAAGTCACAATGTAAGCTGCGCGACTGCAATAGCCAGTGACCTATTTGCTAAAAACGATTTTCTTGCAATTCAGCGCTATTTACATCATTGAGTAATAAATAAAATACTAAACTCTGTCCCGTTTGATAACATATTTATGAAACTCGTGAATGGCATCGGTATTTAACTCGCTTTTGCTCGTTAAAATACCAAACCATCTACTCGTTTAATAAACATGTTTTCAAACGGGACATCATTTAGTATTCTATATATAACCTGCCCTAGAGGGAGGGTTAACTGTAATATGCAAAAGTTTCGGAAAAGGTCATGGCATACTTTCGTGTGATGTTTTCTGTTCCTTGCTAATTATATTAAAGGAAATGTTGCTTTTAATGGAAAGAATATTTTGTTTGGATTTAAGGGTACAAATAATAACCCTTTGAAAGCAATCATTCAAGCAATTCACACAAAATCTATGCTAGAGATGCTATATTAAGAAAATAAAACCTACCTTTGCAACAAGAGATATTTTGACATTATCAAACAACCAAATTCATTGCATTCTCAAACTGTATGTATGCAAGCTTACTTTTTGGTCCTCTCTCAATATGATTTTTAAAGATTCTATATAAATTGTACATCGTAATCTAAATGACGCACTATGTATATTCACATGCACTAATATATATGTCAATTCTTTTTAAATGATTGGAAATGAAAACACAAAATGGAAATAATAGCCAGAAAGCTTTCTCTTACAACAAAATTTTCTATTCAAAAGAATACAAATAAAAATTAATTTATTAAAGTTTTGGAAAACTTTTAATGAATATAACAAAAGATGGATAGTTTCTCTAAAAGTGTTTTCCTGAGTTGAATAAAGCTCTTTCATAGAATGTATTTATTCAAATTCATGAGAATATTGTCTAGAGTATTATATCAAAGACAATTTTCTCAAAATTGTAAATTTTCAAACTTTGTTTCTTAATATTTGATAAAGACATAAAAATGTTTTCGTTCAATTTGTTTTTCGGAGTTGAAGATAGCATGGTCCAAAAATTGTATTTATTCAAGTTATAACTTGAATGTTTACAAGACTATATAAGTATTAGAGCATATTTTCTCACCAAATAGTATTTTTTCAAAGTCAGTTGATTGAAGTGGTGCACAATGTTTGATACAGACAAGGAAATGTTTTCTCTCCAATTGTTTTCCTTCACTGTAATAAATTAAAGTTGAGAACAATGTTAATGAAAGATAACACATGAACCTTGATCCTGGAAGAGGGGGGGATTGGGATGGAGTGGGGGTAGACAATGTGAGGTTGAATAATGTTGTGACTGAGGTTAGTTCATGACCTCTGATTACAGCATTATCTTGTATTAATTATTCAGTGGAAGGACCAGCTGATACTCACTTACATACTTCTTACTTGTATACATACACGCTACACTTCAGTGTAGATAGATCATCTACGGAAACTGGGAAATAGCTCCAGGCAAAAATCTCGATCACCGGCAGATGTGTATGATATAGGCTGCGCTTGTTTCGGATACTAACAACATGCCCAAGTTTTTAAGGTACGGTCAATTTTCATACATATTGTTCATATTTTTATCAAATTTTTATGAATTTTTTGTTCAGATTTATTAGTTCAAATATTTGAAGGCATTAAGAATTGGACTACATAAGAATGTGAGATTTCTGGATCTGATAACAACTTCCTTATTGACAACTTGCACGAGGTTTCGGAGTAATATTATATACTTACTCCTTCATCAGGTAGAATTTGATCTTCTTTTACTTCTTCATGATGTAGTATAAATATTAGGAATAAAAACCATTTAGATGGCGAAACAATTATTTTGTAGCATTGTTATATTTAGGATTGCAAATAGTGTGATATCAAATATAACATTGTTACATATACTGGACAAAATAAATTAGAAATATTGGATATTTTATGGTTGATATTTTGTGTCAATTAATGAATAAATCTGTATTTATGATCTCCAACTTTACATATATCCCTAACTTCTTTTTCCCAGTATATATAGCAATGGTACTTGAAACTAGTTGAAACAGTTCTGTGTCAAAGCATTTGGTGTTTTGTTAGCCTGTTTGCTTTGTGTGATGTATGTGTTGATGAGGAGATATATTATTGTTGGTTTAGAAGGTGATGGATATCTCTACTGCACTTCCTGGTTCATGGAGGATATCCTGACCCCAGTGTCAGTGTGTGATGTCTCATGTGTAAATTCTCGTTTGTGATGTTTCCTATTTGATGTCTGGTGTGCCATGTCTTGTTATGTGTAATGTCTCATGTGTGAAGTGCTAACGTCTCAGTGTGTGGTGTCTGGATTGTGTGATGTCTTGTGTGCAAAGTCTGCTCATGTGTAATGTCTCATGTGTGATGTCTCATGTGTGATATCATGTATGTCTCATGTGTAATGTCTCATGTGTGATATCTCATGTGTGATGTCTCATGTGTGATATCTCATGTATGATGTCTCATGTGTGATGTCTCATGTGTGATGTCTCATGTGTGATGTCTCAGTGTGATGTCTCATGTGTAATGTCTCATGTGTGATGTCTCATGTGTGATGTCTCATGTGTGATGTCTCATGTGTGATGTCTCAGGTGTGATGTCTCATGTGTGATATCTCATGTATGATGTCTCATATGTGATATCTTGTCATATATGATGTCTGAGTGTGTGGTGTCTGGTGTACGATGTCTCATCTTGTGTGATGTCTCAGTCGTCTGGTGTGTGACGTCTCATGTGTGATGTCCCTTAGCACAACTCCAAAACCCTTCATCATATCTTCCTGAAACTCTGCATGTGTACTACCCATGCACCTACTGAAATGGTATTGTAAAGATATACAATTATGTTTAAAAGATGTGTATCACAAAGTATGTGGGACTGGTGGGATATGAAGATCATTTTCCTGATGTTTATATATACCGGAAGTCCATAAAGATTTCCAACTTATTTGAACATAGCAGATCTGAAAAAATAAAGAGTGAATGAAATTTGTTATAGTTTTGTATGGGTTAAAGTGAAATTCATAAAATAAAAATTATGAAAGTGAATGCTTCAGTGTTTTACCATTATTCTGTCTAAGAGACACTTAAAGGAGTAATCAATACTTCAAAGGAATATTTATGAGAAAAACAATAGCTTTATTACAACCTTTATATCTTTATTTGCTTCATAAATAAAGCTCAGGTTTTATGAAAAATCTTTTCATATGAATCACAGATCACTTTCAGTATTAGTTCTTTGAACAAACTAAACATCAAAGGTTATAAAAGATAAAAGCTGTTATTATAGTTAATGAAGGAATTACACAAACCTATAATTTTGGTAGACATGAGGCGAATCTTGAATCAAGTAGATGAGAATTATTTCTGATATGAAGTGACAACCTGCAGTCATAAAATGATGTTGAATTGAAGAAGATAGGAAATTGGAGAAAGTTACCTGCATTTTGCTGCATGGCAACCACCAGGGTTGGGGCTCACGAGGGGTGGCCAATAAGTAAGATTTTGTAGTTTTTAGTTTAATTTTTTACGTGGAAAAAAATATTTACAACCTGTCATATACCTAAATTACCAATTTTATGCAATAAGTTCCCCAAGGAGGATCCTCTTCAAAGAATCTTGAACCTATACAGGTTTGTTCGAATTTAGTCCACAATAAAAACTTGAGTGCCCTGATTAATCCTGCATAGTGACTTTTGAATCAGGGGGGCATCGTGCAAGTCTAGATTTCTCATGTTTTAATTCAAGTTTTAAAGTCCAGAAACTAAGAATAAAATGGAGAGAGTTTCACAATCTGGCAATAGAAGATTAAACTAAGTCTATGTGGTGTATAGCTCAGTTGATTGCTACCAGTGAAGTTCAGCAGGAATCGGCACGGCTCACCAAATGGGTGGGCGCCCTTCTATATTTCTGGATAAACTGAGAGTTTGAAGGGTTGATTCCCTGCCCCACACAGATACGTGAGTTGTGAGACTGTGGTGGTACCTTGGGACAAGTGACTTTATTCAAAATGGTCTCGGTTCACTCAGCAGTACAACTGGGTACCTGGTATGGAAGGCAACATGAGAGATAACCTTAAAAAGAGCCTAAGTTTGCAGCTAGGTTGCATACTCCCGATGAGTTGAGAATGAAAAAGGTTTTGGTCCTTACACAAGGGTAATAATGTGTGTGCTCTTTGAGCTTGCAATTTGTGGTGTGCTGTTCATCGCGGTATTAGTATCCTCATTAGTTATGTCTTGGTGGTCGTTGCATAAAACAAACATGACACTATGGTAACCCTACTGGCATCTTTTAACAGTACACTAAGACTACCTTAGTGACTTAAAGATGCATCCATTGTCTTTCAAAAAACCTTATTTGACATATTAATGCACAATCCCCAAATATATCATCATTATTAGTTTCCAATTAAAATCAAGCAATATCATTATGCATGTGCAGAAACCGAAACTACACGTCCCATTTACATGCACAGTAGTTATATGACCTATTAAACATTATCAACCCAAAATTTTCTTTTTTTTTATATCTGTTGTAATAATTTTCCAAAATTACATTTGAGTAATTGACGCACGTCCATTGTCTAGTTTTCGATCATAAATCACTACTAACCTCGATATCGTCACAATACTGAGTCGACTATCATCAAAATTTGTGGTAACAGTCAATACTTCTCGATAACATAACACCATTTATAATGTTTGGCACAACACAATGGATGCACCTTAAAGGTCACTTTTTAGAGTTTCGTGCAAAGGGAGCCTTATTACATATGTAAGTTCACATCTTAAATTCTCTGAACCTTCTTGCCATGCTGAAGGATTATTACAAGAACATTGACACAAAAGGATGTTTCAAAACCGTGACTATTGTAAAGGTTCTCATCTTTGCTCATGAATAGATTGCGATAATGGAAGTCTACTGTAGCATACTATACCTATCAACACAACATTGTATGTGTATGTATACAAGGTATCTATATCGAGGGCTAACCTTTGTGTATACACAACGTGACTTATGGAATATATATCATAGTTCCCTGTGGGCTTGAATATATTATACAACAAGGTTACATTTACCTTGGAGTCTCACGTGACTGGACCAAGTTCAACATTGTGTAACATCAGATTTATCGTATAGCATGAGTGCTTATCTTATATATTCAATGGTTTATGAAGGGTATATATTATGATAGGTATTGATGATGTACGTAACTTTCAGTATTGCAACACTGACATTTCTGGTAAAAAATAAACAGCTGATGCCCCTTAGAATGTTAAAGTTTGTCCTCAAGACCCAACAGCAAAATATTCAATTGACAACCAGTGAAGTCTTGAAAATAATAGCAAGTCTAGATTCATCAGCTCTAGGAAGAAGTCAAGACAGCTTTAGTGCTCCATTTTCCCTAACTATTTTTATTATATTTTATATATATATTGTTATTGATATAAAGGAAAAAAATGATTTTTGAGAACCCTTTTCATGTACTTAAAAATATTTGGAAAGTTTTTACAGTGAGTATTTTTTTATTCAGAATATTTAGCCCTTGACTAGTTGAAATAATACAAAAATATTGAATAAGAAAATAGTGAAATGCTCCACTGAAATAAAGATGTATAGTAGAAAATCAACAAGCTACGTACATGACACAATTCATTACCTACATCACCCATAAAGAAATGTGTTACATCATGTAACACTGTAGAGAGCAGCACAGCGGATATGTCTGTATATCACACGTAAACTAGAGAGAGTGACATTTGTATGAAAGCTAATGGGAGGATATTACGTAAATCGAAAGTGCCTACTGTTCACGGACTGCTACTTCACTGAGCGGTGACCTCAAGGCTGTGACCCATTCACGCTTGACAACACACGCAGTGTTAGTCCTCTAGTGCAGGTTTACGCCCCCTTTCTGTGACACAGGCTCAGGATTTGGAGGTACAATATTTACGTAAATCGTATATGTTACACTTGTGTTTTTGACTTGTTATATTGATACCAAGGATTAATACCATACCAGTGACAAGACCATCTTCATCTCCTTGTTCGATGGTTGGGATTATTAAGGGAAATACCCTTAAATGAATCTGCACCTTTTACGTGACCTACAGGTAAATTTTATAATTTTTGAATACTATTTTTGATAGAATTTAGTGTTGTGGATTTTCTGTCCTGCATTCAGTTTTGATTGTTGACTTTAATAAGTTTAGAATACGGGAGATTTGACATTGTATTTGTCAATAAACAACAAAACACTACATCTCATATTGTAAAGTATTGTTTTGTCTGTTTGAATTAAGGAGAAATAAGAAAGAATCTTTCAGCAAAGTTTAAATTACAAATGGATGAAGCTGTAAACAGTATTTTGGAGACATGTTTGTTCATCTTTGAAAGTGACCCTGAGCAAGTGAATGTGTCACTTTTCAAAGTATTTTTACATAAATGTTATAGTAGGTCATAATCATTGTACATCACATGCTTCAGGAGGATATTATATTTGTATCTGTTCCATATTATGTTACCAACACGTGTGTCTATAATGCATTCACCAAGCAAGATTGTTGGATATACTGATATTTAGACACAAGTGTCAAACAAAATTAAGATTATAATTTTCATTTCATAACATTCAAACATTTGCGCATTACCTGCAAGTGTTAGAAAACAAAGACGAAGAAGAAATGTGATTTCTATACAATATTATTCATGACGTCAAATCGCTATGGTAAAGTGATATTTTGTCCAAGGGCATAGTATGGAAAATATTCAATATTTATGTCCTCGTAAGTAATAAATTCATGTTTTTGTTTGACGTAGTAGAGAATTGTACATAAAGATTCCAGTTATTGTTTGACCTAATGTTCTGTTATTGAGCTAAAGTGATCCTAGTAGGTAAGTCAGTGTCTCATGTGCTTTATAGCAACAAACATATATACGGTAAGGAGGTTAGGGTCACATATGTCAATTTTATCAGCGGTTTTATTTTATCGAGAAATTAGGATTGTTGCAGAAAATTACTATATTAATATAAAATGTACAGACAAAAGTTATTCCTGCACAAACAAAAATAACAAATTTACATTATTAACGCTAATCGATTCAGTAAACTGGCAATGTTAGGGTGTAAAGTCATGATTTGGATGAAAACATGACATTGTGACATGGCTGAAACGTGATAATTAGTCGAACAAAACTTTGGAATAGAGTAGTAGACCAAAAAAACATTTGGGTTGGTGTTGTTTATTAGGTCATAAAGCTAGTATAAATATTAATATATTTTGGCTTGCACATATATAAGACAGTTGAAAACAACTAATTATCATATATGAATTTATTACCCATATGGTTGAAAATAACCGAGTTAATATTATTGATATGAGCACATGTGCACATATCACGTTTGCCTAGCAACCATTGTTTCATCATGACTTCTCGTTTTTTGTTGTCTGTGACGTCATAAAACAATTGTTCGTGATGTCACTGTAGCTTGTTTCGCAAGAGAAGTGGACCCTTTCCTAAATAAGTATACGTGAAACAAATGGAATTGAATTGGTAGTAAAGAAATTCTTACACTCGAAAGTGTGCCATATGACATTTACTGAAAAAATAAGTCTCCAGACGCTTATTAGAGGAAATACAGTATTTTGGAACGTAACTAAGCCAAATGAAATGTAATGGATAATACAGTATGTCACTTTTAGCAGAGTACATTGCTACTATTTGCACTGACTGGCATAATATGTTGAACTTTTCTATATCCTGTTCTTCTTTACTGTATTCATGTAGGCCAGATCCGGGTCTGGAATAGTGTCTTGTCTATACCGGGCAGTGAGTCGTCATGCTGTTATGTTGGCTCAGGGAAACAAAACATGATGAATTACTATCTTATTTCAATGCAGGAAGTTTTTACATTTTCCCCTCTGATTTCAATTGAGGAAGAAGAACTTAATGTATTGTGTATGAAAATGGTAAATGAAATTTGTTGAAATGTTGAAATGGTTATTGAAATTTGTTGAAATGAATTTTGCATTGTAAGAGTTCATTTGGCTTTGGAGAAGTGAATCTTGCTTTTTTTTCTCTTTTTTTAAAACATTCTATCTATCTATGTTTGTATAAGAACATATATATGATTTGTTCATGTAATGGTCGATATTAATGGTAGAATAAAAAAGGGGTGTTGTACCGTCCAAACATATAGGTAGGTAATATCATATAGGGAATCACTTTTAATAATGTTTTGGGGCTAGAATACAGCCCCTCCATCAGACAAAAGCACCACCCCTCTATGGTTTTAAAATATTAAGACCTTCCCAAAAGCAGGAAAATATTTATCTGTGTTTGTACCTTGATTGATTTATACAAACATTTTACCTGTGAAAAATCTTTGAAACAAGGCAGGTATATGTTGACTAAGAAGTTGAATATTTCTGATTAGATGAGTGAGAACTGGGATGTTTTAGTTAAAATATAACACTTTTTCTGATGTTTAGAAAAACGTGTGATTTTGTTAATTAATATTGGTGCCTGAGCCTGAGTGTGTGGGGATACATCCCACAAAGGAATCTTCCCCAAAAATGCAAAAATTTCAATTAATTTGTACTATTGCAGATAAGTATAGTCTGTTCTCAAATATAACAATGTTACATTGTGGATGATAATTCCTTACCAACAATACATATTTGAACTGGAAATATTTGTCATATGTAAATATCAAAAAATAATGGAAAGCGCTGCTTTTGATATTTTTGAGAAACATGATTGAAAAATATATAGAATGAATCCCGAAAATTCTGGCTATTGTTAAAAAAAATTGTGAAAACTGTTCATGAATGAATCCCAAAAATTCTCTAGAGATTTTGTTATTTTTTTGTAAAACTGCATGTTCATGATATTTTCATGTTCCCTAGTGACATGTGAGAACAGGATACAGTACAGTAAAAACCTAAACCAGCATGAAACATGATTACACTGGCGACAATTCAGGGCAGTATTTTTATGGCACTGTAGTTCTGTAATCACCCAATCTGATGGCATTTAGGCACACTAACCTGTTTACTTCACTAATAAGCTTAACACAGAGTAATGCTTGCCTTTGTTTTAGAATAGAACAGTTCAAACGACAGAGTTTTACGTACATGGCAAATGGTATTCAGTTATTATGATCATTTTTCGAAATGTTACTTTTCATGCAAATTTTATTTATCATATTAACCTTTTGTTTTGGAAAGAAATTTTAAAAAAGTATTATTTATTGCAACTTGGTTTTTCTTATATTTTGTCATTTAATCTCTCTCAAGTGTAAAACAAATGATAATGGTCTACCAGTAATGAATAAGTTTTTACGTTTTTGCCAAGTAATAAACACACCCTTTCCCTACAGTCTCAAGTTATACTGCTCCAGTTATTAACCCAGTTTACCAGCCAAATGAGCCGAGAGAGAGTAGTATACCTAATAGCTAAATTTCTGAAGACAATGTCTCATTTATGACAGCGATGTCAGCACTTCATGCATGCATGCATGATGTACAATGTGCTGCTTGTTTTGCATACAGTTAAGTCCCATAGGCTCTTTAACTGAGACTGTCACAAGAATATATAAATGTAATAAAAGTAAATGTAAAATATATAAAACGTTTTACTGATAATTCAAATATTGGGAGAAACACTGAAATACAAAATAAAGCTAAATTCCTGTCATAAAATGTTTTGGTATTATAAGAATTAAGAAATAAGCTTACTTTTGATGCATAATTCATATAAAAACATAATTTTTGGTCACTGCACAAAGCATAATGAGATAATTCTAAATTGGAAGACAAGAAGTTGTCATGTAATTGTTTAATTATATACATATTATACATGTCTTATAAACCTTATCATTGATTGCGCTGTTTAAAGTGCTATCTTAAATACTGTATGTATATTTTATCATTGCAGCTGATATAATTTAAAATTGACAGAATGAAAGTCGTCATGTAATTGTTTAATTATGTACAGATTCAGATGTCTTATAAACCCTTATTGTTGGTTTATGGTGTTCAAACTGGTATCTTAGAGGGAAAAGTCTATCACCGATCTATCAGTAGCATCCGCCATCTTGGTTTCTTGGCATTATGTGAAATGAAAACATGCTATATTTAACCCAATTTAAAAAAAGATTTAATAATAAAACATATACACTGATATAATATTCACATAGTAACACATAACATATCATAAAATAATATAATAAAACATATGCTGTAAGTCAGTAGCAAAGTTTTCCCTACTCGCATCGCCAATGAATATAGTTTCGGTTCTCATTGTTTTTATTTTTCAACAAATTTGTTTTGTCTTTATCAAATTATGAAAATATAAAGTCATCAAAACATTAACTTTAATAATATTTTTGAATTTGACTGTGTTTAAATCATGTATTAATAGCATATATGTGTAATCGGGAACATCCTTTCAAATTTTCGTTTCCACAAAAAATACCTCAAGAGAACCCCTCTTTTAAATTCTGTATGTATCTTTTATGATTATAGCTGTGTAATTTGCAACACAATAATAAATTTTTCATCTTCTCAATTGTAAGTTTATATTACCAGTATGTGCAATATATACATTTTTTTCGTCTTTTACCAATTTCAATAAAACTTATCTAGTGTGAAATACAATATGTAGACATAAGGACATGGTATAGTTTTAAAAAAATGCCATACTTCTAGTGTGAGATGTAGACAATGTAGATATACAAACAAATCATTGTTTATGTATGTGTTTGTGTTAATGCATTGTGTGGTGTTGAATAACATGGCTTATCGTATATATGGACATTATGGTAACATAGCCTACTGATAATGTTCACAATGATGCTATACTTTCCTCTGATAACTCTCAAACAGTTTGGTGAGGTCTGGTTTCCTCTGTAACTGTAATGTTTGCTATTTATGGGAGAAAATATCAATTAACCTGAAGTGTTGAAGCAAAACAATGAATTTGAGTGAGTGAGGTATTGTTTAACGCTGCTTCGGCAGTATTGCAGCCATTAGCGGCTTTTGAATTGGAAGTTTATTTTGTAAGAATGAGAGATAATACATAGAGGATACTAAAAGACCTTCCATTTAATACATATAGAATACTAAACGACGTCCTGTTTGATAACATGTTTATGAAACGAGTGGATGGTTATAGGTATTTTAACGAGCGAAAGCGAGTTAAATACCGATGCCATTCATGAGTTTCATAAACATGTTATCAAACGGGACCGAGTTTAGTATTTTATTTATTACTCAATGATGTAAATAGCACTGAATTGCAGGAAAATCGTTTTTAGTGACGCATACTTGCAAATAGGTCACCCGCTATTGCAGTCGCGCGGCTAACATTGTGACGTCAACCAAAAACGACTATGACGTCACGCGTCGATTATGACGTTACGGCAGCACGCGGTGGTATCACACATGTGTGTAACCAACTCATTGTTATCTTATGAGTGATCTCACCACGGTTGAGTAATAATATTTTATATTAAACGAGTTAATGATTTAGTATACAACGAATTTGATACTATATCATTCCCCAGTTAATTAAAATGGTATTACAAAGAATGGAGTTAGTATTACTTGCCCGAATCAAGCAAAATGGCTGACAGTGTGCTGAAACTAAGATTTCTTCGAGTACCATTGTGACAGCGGTATGACCAGTGTAACGTCACAACTGTTTACTATTATGACATCATAGCGGCATGACACAGGTTTAATATTACCATTACAGCACAGTATTTTCCATAGGGGAGTAGTAAATCTCAAAGAGAAGATGCTTTTGTTGCACATTGGTGTTTCAGAATGAAGTTTTCTACAGAAATATATATTCGTTAGCATTGAAATTATCTTTTATATGTTCAAGAATCTTCACGGGTCTCAGGTGGTTTTGAAAAGAAATTCATTATTGTGAGGTTTTTCAATTTTGGTATGTGTTACCCAATCGTTTAAGTCAAAATAGAAAAGTAAATTCGCCATGTTGGTTCTATATATTTGATAATTTTTAAATTAGAAAATTCTCAGACTGAAAAGACATAGTAAACATTTACAATATAAAAATGTTTTTATGCACCAAAGTACTCGACAACTTTGTCTACTGTAGAGAACTGTTCTACACACAATAAGATTTGGATGCAATACTACACTGAATTTCAACGCAATACCAGCCATGGTTCGCTAGTTCCAGCCAATGCTCGTAGGTTTCACTGCAATGCACGGCTACCATAGTTCTGCAGACTATCTCCCTTCAATAGTACTAGCTGTGATATAAGTGAAATACTCTTGAAAGTGGCGTTAAGCCCCAAATCACTTCACCTCACCTAAACTGCAGACAAGTTGCGGAGACTTGAAAGAGTCAAAACCTGTTAAAGGTGCATTCATTGGGTTGTTGGGGGTCATATATGCCAAATGTTATATATGGTTTTATTTTATTGAGAAGTAATGTATGTTGTCGATAAGTTACCATTTCCTCACATGCAGTAAGGTTTACGAACGCTACATTTAAATTCATGGCAGTACAGTGTCTGTAAAATAATTCCATCCATCCCTCATAGCTTTCACCATATACCACAGCCACAATGGTATCCTGTATGTTGCAGGCTTTCTTCCTGCAATAATACTAGCCGACCTGATAAAAGTGAAATGAACTTGATAACACGTATCCTTTCCCTCCTAGTAGGGGTACAGTGACTGTACCTGGATCTTTACATACTACATGCTTTGCAGCCCAGGGTAACACAATTCTCCACCCCACTTCTTTTGTTACCAAGTACATACACACTAAAGCACTATGTGTACATGTACAGTGTGTATTTAGCTTTTGTAGGTATGTCCTCTGAATCATGTAAGTTTTTAAAAGAACTCTCTTTCATAAGCTTAATTGCCATGGATCCCAAGTGCATATTAAAGCGCACAGGACCACCTGCGATTATAAAAGTGACTGCATGCTAGAGGTATATCCCATATAAGTAAAGTAGACCTATCTCAGGTAGGGGCCGACTATATAACCACTGAGTCGACTGGCAGTCTGTCTATTATTAGAGGAGTGGGTCTGTTTGCAGTGGGATTGAAAGACAACGTGGCTTGTCCCCTGACACAAATGGGAAGAACTAATCAGCACATTTCAGACTTAAGGAACCCAGTTTGGAAGTGACAACGAATTTGGAAGAGCCCTTTTGTTTTGGAGTCCAAACTTCAGTGGATATCTGATAGAACGTCTGGATAGTTTGTACCTGTTCCATTGCAAGGGTCAGGCTGATTGACCACCTGGACAGGTGATTGGCAGTCTCACACCTTTAACGAGGTACCAAGGTAACATAATTCACCAGGTGATTCACCTGGGAAAGACAAGCTACAGGTTGAAAACTTGGAGACGGCTGAAGGTTATAAAGGGCTAATGGGACAGCTGTCATATCACTGCAGATAAAACACTGAAAAACTTTCTAGAAAAGTTTGAAGTTTGATGTCTTTGAAGATCTTCAAGTCATCTTTATGATTTTCAGTGTTTCGTCAACATACCAAAGATTTAGGATTTCCCTTCATATAGGATACAATAGCACTTAATGAACTATTTCAACAATTTCTACAGGAGGACAGCTCATGTTGGCAAGTTGGTATGTGATGTGGCATATGGTGAAAGTTTGTTCGCAGTGGAGGATTCAATATTTGGAGGATTAATTCAATGGAGGATATATTCACGTATGGAGAGTGGTCACTGATGTCCCCGGTACAGTGAGAATTATCCGTGGCTGACTGGCCATGTGTTGACAGGGAGGGGGAGGGGGGAGGGGGGAGGTGAATAGTTGTGAAGGTCAGGCTTGTATGCACAACGTTTGTTAGTCGTCCTCTCCACGATACACCTCACTTGCTTCTCCTGGCATGGGGTCTTTGATATAAGTTTTATATATTTCTGTACGTTTCTCTCAACATTTGGTATGATATAACCAAACTTGTAATTACTATTCCTGTGATGGTTTAAAATATTAGTTCATTTACTTGATTACAAATTATTTCTCTTGACATAGGGTCTTTGTTAAAAGTTTGTTTTATTCATATGTATTTCTACCTTTGGTCAAACACATACCCAACTTATAATTATTTATTACTGTGATGATTTAAAATATTAGTTCTTGTACTTAATTGTTTCTCTTGTCATCTGACGTCTTAGCGTTGTGTGGATTTTCTTGATCACAAGTTTGATTGTTAGTTTGTTGGAGAAGGTAAAATTTCTGGCAAAATGTGTTAGATAATTTCCTTTTTATACTTCCACAATGAATCAATATTGAGAATACAATTAATATTTGATAATTTGAAAGAATGTTAATAAATGAAAAGAGTCATCTGTTTATAAAAATGTTGTGATAATTTGCAAACTTGCGAAATGACAAGTTGTTAATTATTTCAACTAAATAATATTCAGATACATGTATGTTGAATTGTCTTATTAAATTATATTTATTGAAAAACCTTTTTTTTTTAAAAAGTGGCGAGAATATGTTTTAATTATATCGCTCTTTAATTTCAATTTCTAAATATTTGTTTGTTTCAAAGCAAAAAAAATCATATATTAAATCATTTGAACTCTAAATATCATGTACTAACTAACATAAGGTCAAACTATATTTTGACATACAATCAACTATTTGATCTTAGTCGTGTGATACTTGCATGACATTGTCTGCCATGGTCCGGTGGTTGTAGATATAATTCATGACATCCCATAGAGATCCATGTAGATAAAGTTCTCCTATATATGTGTATAGGCCATCAACTTATAGCTCCCCCTTCATAAATTGGATTATCAGAGCTGGAGATCCAATTGAGATCAAAACAGCCCCATATACCCAAATAGCGTATTAACTGTACTCTGTACTACTGAAATTGGATGATCGAATGTGCAATACATATCTTTATCTGAATGTGCTGGCCTGTATATACATATATATATACTTATACATAGGTGTAAGAACAGTTCAAAGGTTTGAGGAAGGGGGGGGGGGGGGGGGAGATTTCTAATTGCTGGGGGGGATATAAAAGAAGAGGAGACATATATTAATGTTTTTAGATTTGAGCATTGAATATTACTGTAGTTTGGCAAATGATTTTAAATCCTGTCAACATTTGAGTGTGTTTAAAAATGCATTTTGGCTCACATATCTGGGGATAAAAAAAAGACTGCAGTTTCTATTATTTCTTTCTGAATGTGGGTCATAAGGGTCATTACCTTAAATCTATTTTAATCTGCTTCTCAAGTATGAAAAGCTTTAGAAAGCTGAAATATTGTGTACAGTCTACTTGGCTAATGGGGATTCTAAATTGTAGATTTGGTGACCCTTTGCGCCAAAATGTGGGTCCCAAGGGTAACGATTTAAAAACCTATTTTGAGCTTGATAACAATGTACCCCCAACGACACATATAGACAACTTACATTGAATGGAACTTCTGAAATTGGGTTGTCAACTTTTGAATCTTTGAGGCCGGATTCACTTACACTTTGAATTGTTTTTTTATCTCCTAAATATTTAGTGAAATTTGATACATAAGATGCTGATGCTTATATGCCTTAAAACATTTGTGTCCATACAAATTAAATTAATCTCTAGTGCAAAGATTCTAAACAATTCACCATTTTGTGCACAAAGAGTTTTCAGATGCATGTTTCATACCAAAGATAGCCATTTATTATGTCCCCCGAACATTTTTTCGGGAGACATAATGTTTTCGCCTCCGTCCGTCATTCCGTCATTCCGTCATTCCGTTATTCCGTTATTCCGTTATTCCGAAATGCTTTCTTTTCCAGGCCAAATCTCAAAAACCGTTCAATATTTTTTCACGAAACTTGGTATGTGGTTAGACCTAGTGGTGGAGTGGTGCCTTTTGCTATTTTGGTTATTCTGAATTTTTTATTTTTTCTGGTTTCCATGGAAACAATTTGAACTTAGTGCATATTGGGGGTAGGGACCTTTTCCGGCCTCTATCTCCAAAACCGTTCAATATATTTTCAGCAAACTTTGTATTTGCTTTGACCTAGTGATAGTGGTGCCTTTTGCTACTTTGGCTTTTCTGAATTTTTTATTTCTCGTTATTAATGCAGTATTGAACTTAGTGCTTAGCATAAGTGAAAAATAAGGGTAAAATGACTAGGTTGGATTGAAAGTTGGAGCGGGGGACATCACAGTGCATCACATGCACATATTTCTAGTTAAGTGTATAAAATGTGGCCAGTCACTCTGGCGGTATGCAGTAAGATCATTATGATTATCCTGACTGAGTCAAAGGTCTATTACACATTTAAGCGCGGTTCCAGCTGGGTTGATTGTGTTAATGAGGGGGCGCGCCTCAAACGAGGGCTGAGAGTCACGATGGAAATAAAAACATTGTTGTTTATGTGTGGTAATTCAGGCGTGAAGGAAAGAGATTTGAGTGTCAAGTGGTATGAGGAAGTGTCCGACGATCTTATTCTTATTAGATGTTGTTTGATGTCCAGGAATAGTTTAATATCAGAAATAGGAATTACATTCTTTATTAATATTTTTTAATTAATAAACAACAAAGAGGTTTTTAATTTGGAAGAAACCAGATTTTGTATTTTGAAAGAAATTAAAGCAAATCATTTTCCTTGAAATGGTAATTGCAATTGATAAAATTTCAACAGAAATGGTGTTGGATCAAACTTTAAAATATCGAGATAAATTTTTACGGTATCAAGACTGTTGAAAAAATGGACTATTTAACAACTGTTCGTGACAAGCCACATGTTTGGTATCAATTCTTAAAAAAGATTTGCCAAGGAAAATATTTGAAAAGATTGCTGTGAATTTGGAATTATGAGATAATGCTGAATTTCTATCTCTGAAAGCATCTGTGAAATTGATTTGAATAATTAAATTACGAAGAAATATTCACTTTCGCCAGCACAGAAAAAATTGCCAGGAGGCGGCTTAAGTTGTCCTCGAAATTGAGGAATTCAATATGAGAGAGGAAGACATAGGAGAAAATTATTGCGGAGAGTTTTTCTTTAACGAGAAATAGTAATGAAAGCAAGGATGTCCAGTAAATTGGGAGATCTAAATGAGGCTTGTTGGATGAATATTGCCTGAGGCCGTTACACATTAAATGGTTTCTGCTGCTAAATTTGTTGAATTAACAGTCAACTTTGAAGATTTTTTGGATTGCTTTTGTGAAGAAATGCAGAGCATCGATGTTCAGTCCTGATGATTGTCCGTCTTTTTGGATTGCTTTTGTGATGAAAAAATTAGTATGGATGCTCGGACACTGTGAATGTATTTGTTGAATTATAAATCTACTTGAAATATTCATTCAGATCTTCATTTGTGATGAGGTGAAGAGAATTGGGGTCGGTTGCTGTTGCCATGTTTGTTGAAATATGAATCTACTTGGAAGTTTGTTTGTTATAAGATTGTTTATAAAGTAAGGGAATACATGCTACTTTCTACAACAGTGTTGTTTCAAGTAATCAGTTGAGGGGGCATTTGATAAATCTTATAACAACTAGGACCATCACAAGGGTAATATCCCATTTTAAGGGATAGAAAAGGATAGGCAGATGTTCTCAGAACTGTGGAAAGAACAACACTGACTATTTTTTTGAACAAAACATGCACTGAGAACTTTTTAATTGCTTCGATCGTGAAGAATGCGGAAAAAGCATGTTCATTTGCTGCAAGTGTATTTGTTAAATTATAGATCTACTTTGGATTTTTTCTTGATACCCAGAACGTACTTGTAGTTGTACTTTTTTCAATTGTGGAGGAAGTAAAAGAAGTTTACCTTTGGCTTTTGCAAAGAGCTATTGTGTAGCAAGACTGTTAGCTTCAGACCAGCTCAGTGTCTTATAAATGTCAATTAAAATGAATGAGGTTTATTTTAAGAAATGTACGTGGATCTGAGTTGCACATATACACTGACAATTGTTCAAATTCATGTCTTGTTTTAATGCCGAAAAGAAAAAGCACTCAAATAAAATTACCCAAAAAATAATTCTGAATTGTGAACATTTAAAAAAAATAAATGTCCCAAAATTAGAGAAAATAAATTTGATATTGAAATATAAAATATTTACTTGATGCGTATTGAAATAAAGCCCAAAATTTTATTGGCAAAATTCATAGATGTTTCAGTAAAGACTTTCAACATAAATATTATATCGTGAAATGCGACATTTTGTTATTTCTCAGTAGCTGTTAAATTTAATTCCGAGGCTGAAAGGGCAGCATGGGTCGTTGTATAGGTAGGAAGATGGATTGAGTTGGAACTGACTGGAGATAGAAACATACTGCTTATAAGTGTCTAGACAAGTGCCAAGAAATAAATTGCACTCTCAGCTTGTTAGCTTTCTGGAGAGTTTCCTGCTCAATAGATCCCAGTGGACCTGAGTGTGTTTCCACAGTGATGTCTGTCTGTGTGTGGATCTGTATAGAGTCTGCACTGTCGTTGTATGCAGAGCACTCAGTCCATGCAGAACCATATAGATGTATACTCGTCAAAATATGTTTGAAATACTGGAATTTTTATGATCGATATTTCATCAGTATGTTAATTTAGAAATTTACATTTATCAGTAACTATGTTTGTCAAGTATATATATTAGTGTCCATTGTGTTAATGACTTGAGAGCCTAAATTTTGATATTTCTATTTTTCTGATATTGGCATGAATGTAATATTCTAATATGATTGAAGTCGTTAGTTTGAGAAAATTTTATGAAAATCTACTTCCGACATACAAGCTATGCTTGTTACATGTTAAATAGGTTTCATTACAATGCATAATCACAGTGGTGTTGCAGGTTTTCTATCTGTATCAATATCAAACGTCACTATATAAGTGAAACACTTGAGAAGTGGCTTTGTTCCCAAAATCACCTCACCTTGTCCTTGACAGAAGGATAATACAGGCCATTGTTGGTTACTTATGTATGTAGATTGGTATCCATATTTACATTTTGATATTCACATGAATAAGTCATGTGTTTAATATGCAAGGGTTGTATAATTGAGTGATTGTTTTATCAAATAATTCTGTCAGGTGCCTGAACCAGATGTCATACTGTCAGAGCTTCACAAGTTTCTAGTTAATATCTATAGCTTGCCTTGGACCCTGTATGTAGCAATGGAAATAAAGCATTTGTCTCTTCTGTCCAAGTGCGCCCTGAGTGTCCGGCTTTTGTCACAGCAGAAAACGTGTTTTTTTTATCTTATTAGACTTTTTAAGATTAGGTTGTGGTCCTTTTGCATGTAACAATAAATTAAAGTCGCATCCCTTTTTGCACTGCGGCTAAAATAGTTTAATTTGCCTTGCACTCTATCTGTATCAGTTAAAGTGTTTTAGTCAAGGAATTGTGCAGGAATCTCAAAGAGTGTGGATGACTATTTTCACAGTGGAAAACATAAGAAACTAAAATAAATGTTACTCATTTGTATAGCACTGTTCCCATGTAGCATTGCTCAAAGCTCCGTATTCCAAGGCTCTGCACATTTCTCATATCATCTAAAGACTTAAAACCATTATGTCTTGGTGCCTTTGCAGTGCAATCTTGTAACAGGCGCTGTAGCAAGACATTCTTACTGAAATAGAGCTCGCACAAAAAGGTAAATATATTTGACCAGGAAATGAATTTTTTTTTATTCATTAATACCTGGTTAAGACTGAGTTTTTGGACATGTCGCAGAAACACTTTAATTATAGTGATAAAATGATGTCCCTTCAATCTGAAATGGACCTAGAGCGAGCTCTTATTTCCTTAGTCATCATACAAATATAGAATACCATCTTCAAAGGGATTTATGTAATAAGAAGTTAAATATCCGGTATCAAGTTTGTCAGAATTATGATAGATCTAAATCTAAATGTTCCTATAACTCATCTTATGCACGTAGATTTACAAGATATCTGGTTGTTCATGCAAGTTATCTCTGAGTGAAATTGCTTTGAATCTGCGAGTCAAGTCTAATGCATTTAGTCTGTTTGATCTCTTTGTGAAATTAGGATTTTGACAATTTCACGGATCCTCTTTCTTGTGGAGCTGGGAGGATCTTTATCACCATAAAGTTGAGTCAAACCCATAAACTGTGTGGTACTAGTATTAACGGTGTCTCTAGTCTTAGTGTGCTCGCTTTTATGTCTTAGCATGCTGATTAACTGGTCTGGGCTTAAAAAGGCTGGAAAACTTCTTGGATGGGTTTTATTACATATTTGAGCCTTTTTGGGCAAGGTTGTATTATTGTCTTTGTTTTGATGCTTTGAACAAACATTTTAATTGATAATCGTTAAGGTTGGGTCTACATTTTATAGATAATATAAACATCTTTGTCAATTTTATTACAGTCTTTTGTTTTTATCACTTTTACAAAATTGAAAAAACTGTGAATGTGATATAATGCTTTAATTTATTGATTTTAATATTATAATTTTAATTTCCAAATTTTCAATATAAAACGCATTGCACCTTTTTAGGTAAAGACATTTTTTTTAAAGATTTGAATTCAATATTCGCGGAGACGGTTCAGTCTGATTATAATTAAGGCAATATATAGAGGATACTAAACGACCTTCTATTTAATACCATTTTTATTAAACGAGTTAAGTGATTTTGTATAAAACAAGCGAAAGCGAGTTTGATATCAAATCATTCACGAGTTTAATAAAAATGGTATTCAATAGAAGAGAGTTTAGTATTCTGTTTATTACTCGCCCACATGTTATCCAGCAAAATAGCCGACATGATTCCCGCAAGTTCGATACCACTGTGACGACGTTACTCCCATTGTGACGTCATAACCTCGAACTATTGTGACGTCATACGTGCGGCGGTATTACACTAGTTTAATATTGCCGTATAAATATTACACTGCAGTATATTACACGGGCGAGTAATAATTTGTTATTTTCTTCTTTGGAAGAGGGTTGATTTTAATCAAATTGAGAGTGTGTTTTAATGAAATATTATGAATCGAATCATCATTGCAATATTGTTTTCCAAGAAAACATCATTTTGCAAATTTCAATTCTAAAATGTGTTTAAAGAATTCCATGCTGTTAATAAGGCAACTGTTCCTTTGTGTTTACTAAAAGCTACCATTCCTTAACTCTATGGTATCTTTCTTATAGACCTATCTTATAAACAAAGTTGTCCCTTTAGCAGCTGTATATATCCTGACTTCATTTTTAAATTCAAATTTTGAAGGGCAGATGTTTTCACCCTACAGAATTTCTGCAAAACCCCATTATTTTCTTATTCATGTAGGGGCATACATTTGACATAATTTCTAAGGGACAGGTTTGGTGCATGAGAAGTGTCAGCAAAAACAAACATCAACCTTTAAATAAAAGTGAAAATGAAAAGAATATCCATATTGCATGATAGCAGAACAATTGTTCAAAGTTCAACATGCTGGCCTCCAAGAAACCCAGGAGTCGGTAAGATATATATATAACAATGTGTGATATGATAAGTTTATTCTTTTAAAACTTATTTTGTTTTTTTATATAATTTATTTCTTAGCTCTAGAAAATAAAACTGTTGCAAATATGAACTTTAACATATCATGATTTGGGGATTATTAGAAACCACCAATGAAGGAAGCTGATAAAAGTTCTATATAATAATTCACATGATGATTTGCCATTTTGAAAATGTATGTGTGTATATTTTGTTTATATAGATATATGACTTTTAAAATTAATTTATTCCAGAACTGCAAATCATGAGATAAGAAATTTGTGTGAATAATGATACTCATAAAGTAATATAGAACAGAGGTAAACAATATCATTATTAATACATGTCATATAGCAAGGCATTATAAAAGCAGGTTTAGGTTCACATACTATAAGCATTATATATGTATAGTATAATGCATGTATTATGGTCACAATTATCACGCAGCTGCACAGTATCATTTACCAGTTCTATGTCATTACAGTGATAGTGGCGGATCAAGGGGGTGTCAAGTCGGTCCGGACCCCCCATTTAAAATATTTTTTAGGCGGGTAAAAAAAATAATTTGGACCCCCCCCCCCCCCCCCCCCTTCAAAATTCCTGGATCTGTCACTGAGTGAGCATTTAAACCCTTCTATATTTACATATATCCATGATAAGAAATTGTATACCTTGGATAATATTTATTACAAGACATTGTATACATTAATCATCTAGTAATATAAACCTATTAATTAATGTATAAGTAATGAATCCTGATTATTTACATTGGATCGTATGTATGATAAGACATATGATATTCATATATCAAGCCAATTAATCACACAGCATGTTCGAGTGGAAGCGCTCATGCTTAAGAACATTATGTAATGTTAATGTTATGTTAGCTGAAGTAGTCGTTACATTATATCACATGTAAATGGATAAATACAACTGCCAGTAAGTTATGTCATATAAGCTAGCCATTAACATAAGTAAATTTGTAAAAGGCAACCACTATAGTGTGTTATGAAATGCGATTTCTTGAATAGTAACATGATCGATGTGAATTCACAAAATATTTAACATTATGCCATGCAAGTTCAAATGGTTATTCATAATCATATATTTAGCGGTATGAATATGTAAGTCATGTGGAATTATTTAATATCAGCACATGTGGTATTTTGGCACATTTGAAATATTATGAAAGATACTAAATGTTACATTACTTATGATAATTACTTGTTTCCAATGAAAACTGAGCAACAGCCTTTTACATGTGCAGTTATTATTTTCATAACCATGTGTGAATAGAGGAAGGACATATGCTTGATGATTGATGATTGGTTGGGATACTTATTCATGATCATGCCTGAATAGATGAAGGACATTTGATTGATGATTGATGACTGGGTGAGATACTTACTCATAACCATGCCTGAATAGATAAAGGACATATGATTGATGATTGATGACAGGGTGAGATTCTTATTCACAAAGGATGCACCTTTAATAGATAAAGGACATATGATTGATGATTCTCCATATCAGTGTTTGATCACCTTAGGTGTTGCAGGTCAGCTTACCTGTGTGTCCTTAACGAGCTTACCTCACCTGTGTAGGTGGACATGCAAGTGCTGGGGGACTGACTCATGTGTTTGAAAAGCTTGTTTCACCTGCAGTGGCTACTTGGCTGTGTGATTGTGAACATGATGGGTGTTAGGGACATTGGTCAACTTTGAAAAGCTTGTTTCACCTGCAGTGGCTACTTGGCTGTGTGATTGTGAACATGTTGGGTGTTAGGGACATTGGTCAACTTGGCTTCACTGTGGGAATACTGCTAATTTACTAGTGACGTTGGTAGCTTAAATATATGATTATTTATGATGCAGAGGAACTTGAATATGGTTGTGCACTTGCTTCCACCCATGAATGTTTGTTATTGCAGTAATGGGACTAGTTCGTTATCATTGTAACATTGTTTCTGTCTTGATAAACTGAAGGTCATGGTAGTTTGTCTTACTGAGGCAATATTTGTAATTCGCTGTTGAAGACTCACTGAATTATACCATAGTAAACTTGTTTTCATAGTTGAACATCTACCAATTCCATGAATACAAGAATATACAATATCACTATCATGAGGAATAGCGCACTGGTTAGCGCGTTCGGCTTCAGATCAAGATGTCCGTGGTTCGAATTCCGCCAGGGGCACGATGACTTTGTCTACAGTAGAGAACTGTTCTACACGCAGTAAGGTTTGGGTGCAATGCTACACTGAATTTCATCGTAGTACTACCCAGGGTTCGCTTGTACCAGTTGCTCACAGGTTTCACCGCAATGCATAGCCTCATGGTGTTGCGAGCTTTCTCCCTGCAATAATATCATGAGGTCTTTGAAGGGCATTTAGAAGTTGTATACATAAGAACATGAAGATTTTCTGGATAACAACTTCTTTAATGTGAAAATACATGACGTTTCGGCGTACATACTCACTCCTTCATCAGGTTTCGTTGTGCTAAACAAACTCTTACAGATGCATAACCTATATTTGTAGTGCTTTGACCTCAGCAAGGAACATTGTCTCAGAGCAACATAAGACTTACCTTTCATAAACAATCCACTTCTATGGTGACTTGTTCTTGTGTTGTTCTTGTTCTGTCCGTGTAATCCTAGTCTTGAACCATTGTCCACCACACCGTAGATTTGATATCAGTGACTGGCCAATATATGTAGACATTATCCCACCTAATTGTAACTACTTCCAAATATATGTAGACCCACTGCCATCTACTGTCTTAGTAGATATGTCATATGTAACGGCAACCACTGACCATGTTGACCTTTGACCCATACTAATCTCCCACCCCCGCTATCTGCAACCCACTGTGTATTTCAGAACTTCTGTCAAGGACACCTGTTCTTGTGGAACACACAGACGGACGGACACACGTACAGATACCCCATCCCTGCTGTATAAGTGTGTTGTCAATAGACTGATGTCCTGATTCCTACTCAAGTGTTTGGACAAGAATTTAGAGGAAAAGATTACAAGAACTGTTGTCTTGGAATTTGAATATCTCTGTCAACTATTTGGTGCTTGTCTTATTTACCAAACTTTGTCACAAAGTGATTTTGCGTTTAAAATATACAAACTTTTTCGGGCAGCAAAACATAGTGTTTTTGTGGAAGGACTGCATGGTTTTGTTTCCTGGCTGGCTCGTGAGACATGTGATAGTGATAATAAGTGTTCTATTTCCTGGCTCAAGCTAAAATAAACACACATACTGATAATTGTGTGAACAATTGTTACAGAGCGTCAGCACCCTGTGTTTACATGACTTAACTCATTCTTTTCATGAGTGGTTATGTCACAGCACCTCACATTGTGTCTTTAGGTGGAAATTTAGGAACTTCTTTATTTTTCAGCTGGAGTAGAAGCACTGAAGGAAGTTCAGTCACAGGCTCAATTATTAGTGTAAGAGCGGACTGATTGTTAATGACTCAACATTGGGTCACCATGAGTTGATAACTCTGTTATCGTGGACGATATATATGATATAGACTGATAACTCCCGGGAGTGTTGTACAGGAGTCGGCCAGAGATAGACGGACAAACAAAACTGTGGTACATCAGATATACACCAGATAGATCTACAGGGGTGTGTTTTACACCAGATATATACCGCATAGACTACAGGTGTGTGGTACACCAGATATATACCGCATAGACTACGGGTGTGTGGTACACCAGATATACACCGCATAGACTACAGGTGTGTGGTACACCAGATATACACCGCATAGACTACAGGTGTACATCAGTGATACACAAGACAAACTCGCGTGATGTGATACATGTTACACAAGACAGACTTGTGTACGTTACACCAGATACACATCAAGGTGTGATACGCAAGACTATTCCAAGAAGTGTTATTATTCAACATATTGACTTGGTGTTGTGAATACGTTGGTGTTAAAGATGGATGCGATTAAGGTTGCTCGAGATTATTTCATAAGTAGTCAAAGTAATTTGCTTATTGAAAACAGGGACTTTGGAAGTCGGAAGTTCATCCATATTGGAAGCCAGAAGCCTCGGCCAGGAAGTGTGTCTAAGTTGCCGTCGCCCGACACCCCTGAGACAAAGAAAGAGACAAGTTCACCAACACTGAAGAATCTACCAAGTTTCAGTTTGCCAGTTAAAATCATGCGGTCAGGTAAGCTCCTTTCCTAATTCATAAAGGTAAAAAAAATTGTTTACTACCAGCTTCTAAAATGGCACTGAAGTTAATGACTGAAGAGACGAGAGCTTACTTTCTATGATTTATTTCCCCATCATGTGAAATGAATATATATATTTCTCAATATGGGATGAATATCATCATATCAATACAACATGTTAAAACAGTTATGAATAAGTTACGTTTTTTTTGGTTGTATTATCTCTTAAAGGCGCTGTTTATATAGCAGATCAATAATAGATGAATATTCTAGTGGTGTGCTTTGTTAAGAGTTACCATATTTTGTTATGGTAAAAAATAAATAAATACATTTTATAGATTTGACAACTTTGGTGGAATAATATTCTACTCAGAATAGCACTCAAGTGTTGCCAAAATTGAATTCTAAATAAAAAATATTTAGGATTTTATTTTTCAATTCTATCCTGCCAGTGACTTTTTTCACCTCCAGCCTAGACTGAGTGAAACCTCCCCCACCCCCCAACCCCCATATTTCTGGATTCGCTTGTTCAAAACACAAAAAATATGTGCAAGTTGATCTAAGAATTCAAATTGCCACATGATATTCATTTGTAGTTACTATTCATGCCCAGAGCATATTTTGTTTTTAACTTTCATACCAAACTAACGTATAGTCCCTGAAATAAATGAGAATTGATATTTCAGTTTATGTAATCTAATCCCGACAGTAGAGGATAAATTCTTCATTAAGACATTGAGTTTCGAAGGCAGTTCTTCATCAGTCTAGAAGAAGGCAACCGCTTGATGAAACATGCAATAACTCCATTAGGGATCTTTCTGCAACTCTAATGTGTTAATTATGGACTTATTGTTATCTTTTGCAAACGTTTTTTGGCCATGTCTCTGCATATTTAAGTAGATCTGCAAGCTGCTATCACCTTTTTTAGACTAGATGTCTTGCACCCCTAAAACATAGTTGATTCTTATCTAGACTTGTTACATTTTCTACATGAATATTTTCTTTTGTTTTGGTACATAAATGTGTTTTCTGTTTATTGGTTACCCATGAGTGATGTCTGTAGTTTAAGGTCTTGGAGCCGACGTAAATATACGTATGTAATAATAATAATAACACTTTATCGTCCCCAATACAATGTACATTGGAATTCGGTTTGTGCATTTTGTACTCGGCAGCCAGTGTGCAGCGCCAGTTAAAGTGTGTTCTATCATTTAAAAGTACAAGCAATGATGCAACAACTCCCATCTTTTAATGTCTGCTGGTATGAGACAACCAGGAATCAAACCCCAGACCCCCGGGGATGAGTGGACACTCTACCAACTGAGCTACATCCCCGATCGATACTGATATTTAGTCAGGGCTAATGTGCTCACACATTATCATTCTTATGGAAATAACTTTTTTACGCAGCGAGTCTTAACAAATTTGCTGAAGCATGTGACTTTCTCTGACTACAGGAACGAAACAATGGATGCATCCTCCCGAGGCACTGCTGCGAGGTCATATACTCTACAATGTCAAGGTCAGTCACACACGTGGTAGAACTGAACAATTAATTCTGGTCCCAGAATTCCTGGGAACATCCTGTATGAAAGGATTGCATTTTGATCTGCTCACTATGTGTTGAATAATGATGCCATGGAGTCAAGTCTTCTATTTCACATGATAAGAAGAATTGGGTTGTGCTGGATGTAGTTCATCTTGAAAAGATCTCCGCAATGTAGTGACATGCTCGGATTGACTCTTTGACTTTTTATCCCACCGGTATGTAATACCGTGGGATATAGTCATCGCCCCGTCCGTCTGTCCGTTCGTCCGTCCGTCTGTCCGTATGTCCGTCCGTCCGTCTGTCCGTCCGTAATCATTTCGTTTCCGGAGCAGAACTCGAAAACCATTCATGATATCTTTCTGAAACTTTACATGTGTATTACCCACCAACTGAAGTGGTGCCTTTTGATATTTTCAGATTTCTGAAAATTTTATTTTTTTTCGTTTCCATAGAAACATGTTGAAGTTGGACTTTGTTCAGAGACAGGTTCGTTTCCAGAGCACAGCTCCAAAACCGTTCATCATATCTTCCTGAAACTTTGCATGTGTATTACCCACTAACTGAAGTGGTGCCTTTTGATATTTTCAGATTTCTGAAAATTTTATTTTTTTTCGTTTCCATAGAAACATGTTGAAGTTGGACTTTGTTCAGAGACAGGTTCGTTTCCGGAGCACAGCTCCAAAACCGTTCATCATATCTTCCTGAAACTTTGCATGTGTATTACCCATTAACTGAAGTGGTGCCTTTTGATATTTTCAGATTTCTGAAAATTTTTATTTTTTTTCGTTTCCATAGAAACATGTTGAAGTTGGACTTTGTTCAGAGACAGGTTCGTTTCTGGAGCACAGCTCCAAAACCGTTCATCATATCTTCCTGAAACTTTGCATGTGTATTACCCATTGACTGAAGTGGTGCCTTTTGATATTTTCAGATTTCTGAAAACAATTTTTTTTTTCGTTTCCATAGAAACATGTTGAAGTTGGACTTTGTTCAGAGACAGGTTCGTTTCCGGAGCACAGCTCCAAAACCGTTCATCATATCTTCCTGAAACTTTGCATGTGTATTACCCACTAACTGAAGTGGTGCCTTTTGATATTTTCAGATTTCTGAAAAAAAATTTTTTTTTCGTTTCCATAGAAACATGTTGAAGTTGGACTTTGTTCAGAGACAGGTTCGTTTCCGGAGCACAGCTCCAAAACCGTTCATCATATCTTCCTGAAACTTTGCATGTGTATTACCCATTGACTGAAGTGGTGCCTTTTGATATTATCAGATTTTTTCTGAAAAATTAATTTTTTTCTGTTTCTATAGAAACATGAGAGGGATGTTGGTTGTTGTTGATTTTGACTGCTTCTGGAGCAGAAGTCTAAAACCCTTCACATTCCTGAAACTCTGTAATACCCAGTAACTGAAGTACGGTAGTAGATACACAAGTATCTGTAAAAGATGTGTTTTACAAATTTTGTGGAACCGGTGGGATATGTCATCTTCTGATGACTCTTGTTACTATGTGTCTTTTAAACAATAAACTAATCAACAATGTCGCGTTGAAAAGTAAGAAAACTTCCACACTCGTTGCGCCAACGAATGGCTTCACTTCTCATTGCTTTGATTTTTTAAAGAATGTGTATTCGCCTTATCAAATTTTCAAATATAAAGTCATAAAAACCTCAGTAATATGTTTCACATGGATTGTGCAAAAATAATGTAGTGATACCATATATGAGTAAACAAGCAATGTCGTCTCGAATTTTTTTTCCACAAAAAAATACCCAATAGTCATGACCTAAAGAAATATATTCTTCAATTTGTTAAAATGACACAATATAAAACATGAATGGTCTTAAGCACAAATAAACTTGCATTTCACTTTAATCCAATTTAATGTCATTTTCATTTGTCACATTTGTCACATTTAGGAATCAATAACAGTTAATATTAAACAGCACAAAACAATTCCATGTATGGTGATTTAGAAAAGGTAGTTGATACAGTCTGAACATTGAACAAGTCACAATAGTTTCCCTGATCCAATCCCTGCCTGCTACACAGACTCTCTTGGTCAACGGAGCTGCTTCCATCTCTCTAATTAGAGAAAAGGGCTTGACCCAGTCCACAGTATAGTTCGTCTCTCAGAATCAGTAGGCAGCCAGACATCAGACAGTCTATTAATCAATTATTTGTTACAATGTGGATATATATTCTATCAATATATATGTGTACTTTTAAAAAGTTGTAAACAGCGTCTTTCTCATTTTCCTTTCATGACAAAAACCAAGATGGCGGATATTTGACAATTCTTGCAAACGGGACAGTTGAATTAACCCATAGACTGCTGACTGAGAGATACTGCCTGAAATGATAAATCAAGTGTCCAAGATTGAATAGTCTAATATACCTACCATATTCCTTGTATTCAACTCTACTTCTATGTTGGACTTATTTTTTTCAAGTATCCTCTCAGGCTGTACTCGCGGCACAGTTAAAGCAAATAGATTAATTGTAGATGAAATGTTACGGTTAACTGTTTTTAAGGTCAATTGTTCTTTAGAATATAACTCTTTTTAACACATCAAGTTATATGCAATAACTGGAATATCTATAATATTTAAGATACAATGTTAATTGTAAAACTGCATATTTTTGTTCTGTATTACTCTGCCATTGAAGATATAACTGTTTAATAAATCTATATTGTTATTACACATTGTGTTATATCCCAATATCCTAATATAAGCACTGCGGTCCCGATTGAGTGTTTCCATTTATCGATAAGTTCATGCAACTACATTGGGAGTAATATATATAAAAAACTAAACTCGGTCCATTTAATAGCAGATTTATAAAACTTGTGATTGGTGTTTGTATCTAATTTGTTTTCATTCGTTAAATACCAAACCCGTCAATTGTTTCATAAATATGTTATTAAACGGAACGTCGTTTCACCATGTATATTACATTTACTTACTGATATTTAATTCTCTTATCTTTATTTCAGTTTCTAGGAGAAGTTTCTGTGGAGAATCCCAAAGGTACAGAGGTTGTAAAGGAAGCCATCAGAAAAATGAAGGTCAGTAACGCTTTCCTGTAAAAAATTAATTTGATTTATTATTTACCGATTGTCATAGAAAAGTACATGTGAGAATTAAAAAGGTTAAAAAGGATATGTATATATTATTTCAAAACGAAAGTTATTTAACAGAAGTGAAGATTGTTATTGATGCCGATGTATATTCTGAATATTTGTACCTGGTTATGGATGTTTAGTATCGAGGTAGCACCTCAAAGTAGTTCAAATTCTAACCAAATTTATGAAACATTACCAGTGTCATATACTTCATTTGTATATACACTCTGCAAGTTTGCGTCATATGTTGTGCACTTTTCACTTCTGACTTGCAACAACTTTTTACACTATTTCATCATGTAAGTCATCAAAAGAGAATTGAACGCCCAAGAAGAGGACCAACACACTTACTAAGTGTGCTTTGCTCCACTGGATTCTATAGATAAAATGTGTAATAAAAAATAATTACAGTAGAATGTGTGTCATACCTCTTTATAGAAAATAGTTTTTTTCTGTTAACCCCGCTCGTGCTTGGATAGTACAATAAATCACACTTGTTACGTAAAGCTTATATGACTTATGTGCTCATTTAATAATCTCTATTTATAAAAACGTTTTTTTTACTTTTGATTTAAAAATTAATTAGTGTGTGTTTATGTGTCCAGTTCAACAAGCACATCAAGCGAGCCGAGGGACAGAAACCCCCTAAGGTGGAGCTGACCATCTCGGCCGACGGACTGACCATACAGGACCCCAGAACCAAGGTATTCCTCGATTCACGTTGGTCTTACTTCGTAATTAAAGGGAAAGATCTATAGCAGTATTCGCCATCTTTTTTTGCATTACATGAAATGAGAAACACACCATATTTTTACTAATTTTACAAGTTTTTGATAATAAAACATGTACATTAAATGAATATCCACAAAGTAACAAATAATATAGCATTAAACTAATCAATAATGTCCTGTTATGCCGTAGCAATTCATGAAGTTTTTACATTTTTTAAGCGCCGATGAATGGCTTCATGCACTTCTCATTGATTTTATTTTTTAGTGAATGTATGCTAGTCTTTATAACCATCCAACTGTCAAAAATAGTCATCAAAATATTACCCCTAGTAATATGTTTAAATTTCGTTTCCACAAAAAATACCCTGATAGAACCCACTCTCAAGTGAATATTTCTAGTCTAGTCTTATACATCTTACTCTAACCTTACTCAGTCTATCTAATAGGAACATAAATATATTTAGATTTTGATTTTGATTTTGATTTTGAAGTGGTAATGTATGTGTTTATGCAGTGTATGAGATAAGACCTGCCCAACAACACGTAACCTGGTTACTTGGTTACTTGGTCCAGGTTGCATTGGGTTATTGTTGATGAGGTTTTTGTTTAATGTGACCATGAAATTTGACTAAACCATAGTTTCAGAACTTATTTCATACATCGATAATACCCAGTTGCCATGTGACATAATGTCATGACATGATGTATACGTAGAAATGTTTATTTCATTATAAATTCAGACTTTGAAAATTAAGATAATTTTAGTTCAAGTTGGTTGTATAAATGCCGATGACAGGCTCCGGCATTTATACCAGTTTAACTTGCACCTTTCAAACCGTTTATAGGCAAGTGAACAAACACATTATGGAAATTTATTTCTTTACATGACATCACTTGTAAAATACAAGTACAAACAGCTTAAGCTGTAACATGTTTGACACTCGTAGATGTTGTTTTTCTTAAAGTTTGTGTTTGTAACAATTTTGTATACCACTTAAGAATCTTTTGTGACATAAGAAATGAGTGCAATTAATTACAAAACTGTAAGTGTACCAGCCACTTATGTTTGCATGCAAAATGTTTTCAGATAAAAGGGTTTCCCTTGAAGTGACAAGCAATATATGCAATGTAATGTACTCGCTTGTGATTATGGTATACCGTAAATCCTTAAATAATCGCCCGGCAATGATTAATTTCAAACACCGAAATTACCCGGCCATTATTCAAGGCAGGTGATTATTCGAGGCAGGCGACTATTATTTTCGAAGCAATTATATTTTTTTACAGTTGTTTAAAATTGAAACAAAAACATTGTTTTTGAACATTTCTCATTGTGAAAATTGCTACAGAGGTCCTTATAAATGCTTCAAATGTCTCATGAATATGCCTATATGGCGGAAGTAGAAAGGAGTGATATTTACAATGTTATTTACATTGCTAAATTTAACCCGGCGATTATTCAAGGCAGGCGATTATTTATTTCGGCTGGGGCTTTGACCCGGCATTTAGTCAAGACAGGCTATAATTCAAGGCAGGCGATTATTCAAGGATTTACGGTATATGAAATAGGTTGTAAACAAGTGTTATGTTGCATGAGAGCATCAGATAACAGCTCAACTTATATAAGTATATAGGTCAAGTCGTGACTGTAATCTATAGAGAATGATATTCTAAAAAGGAATTAAGGTTAATTGTAAGAGATTTGATGTCATTTGCAAATTTGCAATTTGTGTTTTTCAATATATGAAATAATTTCTTGATTCACAAATTGAAAAAGCTCTGTTGTTGTTGGGACCACTGTATTTTTTGGTCAATTGCAGAAATTTCAGTCTATAATATATCAAGATAATAATTATATAAGAATATTTGATATAATTAATATTTGAAAGCACTCCTAATGTTTTTGTTAAATAGTTGATAACCGTCAAAGATTTTATCCATTTGATTTGATTAATCAAAGTTTTATATAATTCATACTTTCATGCACCTGCTAATGTTTATATTTAACAGTTTATAACTATCCATGTTTTTATCCATTTAATTTGATTCATCAAGATTTTATATTATTCCTATTTGTAAGAACCTGCTAATTTTCATGTAGAATAGTTTATAACTGTCAAAGTTTTGATCCATTTGATTTGAGTTATCAAAATGTTATATAATTCATATTTGCAAGCAACTGCTAATGCTTCTGTTGAATAGTTTTTAACTGATGTCAAGGTTTTTATCCATTTGATTACTTATTCATTTAAATTATTGATGTCTTCTCATCATTGATGTTTTCTTGACTTAATATTGTCATTAATATGCTGCCCCTTTACGCTGCGCAATAATTCAATTGATTCTAGGCGAAGTTCATAAGAAGTTGGTTTTGAATTAAGTCTTTGAATTATTTATGACAGTCACAAGCAGCCCTGATTGGATTTCTGATGTTCTAGGTTTCAATCACATCATTTTGATTGAAAGGAAGCACATGGACTCTAAATTCTAAAAATAAAACCAATTGAATACTTGATACTGTGGATCACTGGTCGATTGCGCTTGTTTTTTTAGATTTATACAGCATTTATTGGAAATTTGGAATAAGTTTAAATTATATTTACAAGCATAATATGTTTTTCACATAGCACACAGCTTTGAGTTGGGTTTTACCCCAGGGTAAGAATGGAGCAAAAGTGTATATGTTTTGTCCTGAGACAGGATGACTTAAAGGGAAGGTTCTATCGGGCTATTTTTTGTGGAAACAAATTTCTAGAGGATATTCCTGTATTTAAGAAATAGAAGTCGAGTTGGCGTGCTTTATCGTTGAATAAAACATAGCAGGGAGCATAAAACACGAAGGATGCAGCCCTGAGTGTTTTATGCTCTTTGCTATGTTTTATTCTACGATAAAGCACAACAACGAGTGTTCTATTTCATATATGAGATGCCCTTAAATAGTTACTCGCTTTTATATTGTTTGTATAAACTATAATTTGAAAATATTAATGCCTCCCATCTTAGAACACATTCTCTACCACTGAACAAGCAAAGTGACGTAAAATGTGACGTCATTTGCTACGTGACGCTCTAACTGACGTCTAAAATCACGAGCATGTTTTATTGTCTCAGCACGCTGTAAAGCATGCTGTCGATCCCATTGACCGCCTGTGTTTTATTGCCGTAGGTATCTTATATACACATATATAATATAACTACATGATTAAAACACAGTAAAATGGAAAGATATTAATGAAGTTAATAATTTGATGACTTTATATTTCACATCTTGATAAAGGCAAAAGTGTAAAATTGGGTTAAATATAGTCGGTTTTCATTGCACGTAATGCCAAGAATCCAAGATGGCGAAAAGTTGCCGATAGATCGGTGATAGAACTTTCCCTTTAAAGCTGAAATGTACTTGTTCTTGCATCTATGCAGCATAGGAGATCATAAGTTTGATAAAATAATACAAGAGACTATTATGGATAACAACTTCTTTATTTGTTTCTCACAACGTTTCTTGGCTACCTCTTGCCCCTTCATTAACCTGACGAAGGGGCAAGAAGTAGCCCAGAAACGTTGTGAGAAACAAATAAAGAAGTTGTTATCCATAATAGTCTCTTGTATTTTCACACCAACTTGTAAATGCCTTTGAAGAATTTCATATGATAAAATAGGTTTAAAATTGGACCCTATTTTCCAGAGCTTCTATGATTGTGAATATACAAGAATAGTTTTTTGATGCGACCTATGATTTCTTGCAGCTGACAATGCACCAGTACCCTCTACATCGTATCTCCTACTGTGCCGACGACAAGTCCGACAAGAAAATGTTCACGTTTATAGCCAAGTCAGGAAACAATACTCAGCATTTCTGTTACGTATTCGACAGCGAAAAATGTGTAAGTATCTTTTGTTCATTCTTTGCTTTCACCTATTATTGTGTTCATGCTCAGAAAATGTTCACTCAATATTTGCTAGTTTTAGTGAATGCTACAGGTTTCACTGCAATGCAGAGCCACATTGGTGTTGCAGGCTTTCTCCCTACAATACTATTAACTGCCATTATATATAGTGAATTCGTTTTAAAAGTGGTTTTAAATTCCAAATCCCCTCACAAAATATTTAATAAATGTTTTTGAACAAAAAGGTTTAATTCTCACCAAGTGTTTTTGAAATACTAATACAGTGCCAGTTTGAGAAAATGATTTTTGTTGAACAAAAGTCAGTATTGAATATTTTTCCTCTGTTTCTACAATTACATGTCCATTAAAGAATTCAATTATATACTTGTAATAGGAATATTACTGGATGAGGAAAACTCAGGCCAAGGTTGTTGTGTTATGTCCTTCCTTTTCAGTTAAAATATTTCCTGTTTGACAACAATCCAAAATTCTCAATACCTCTGTCCAGGCAATTCTGTATTGCAATATACTTTTTAAAAAATATAAATTTTGAAATCACAGTTTGTGACTATTGAGAGACAAGATTCCAGATTTGTACACAGCAAATGGTTACATGCTTCAATTATTAACAGTTTACCAGTGTGTTACCAAATAAAGTCTAAATAATAATAATAAATAAAGACTTAAGCTAAAATAAAAAAAAATTCAATGTTTCTCGGGCGTTGACACATCACTTTTTTTCTGTGCATTGACAACTTTTTATTGGCATTTGGAAAAATAAATTAATAATTTTCCGCATCACTTTTGGTATACCCCCAAATCCCATTTGTCCAACAAATATATGGATCTGCAGGAACGGATGTGCTTCCATTTTGTATATTTCTACCACTTTCAGGCTATGTTTTGATGGAAAAATAAAATGTACTCCTCCTGCATCATTAGTTTTACCAACAAAAAAATAAAAATAAAGTCCTACCGGCCTCGTCACTTTTGAAACAAATTTGTCAGAGAAACATTTAACTTTTTGTATGCAGCCTTAACCCTTTGTATGATATTTCTCTAATAATGGAAGTACCCTGGATATTATGAATTACATCAACAGCTAGGTCAAGGGTTATAGGTCTCTGGCTATAATCTTAAGTTACCTTTTGCATAATAGAACACTATTCAATGTTTTTAAACAATCTGCAACAATTTGCATATCTAAGGATAATTTCATTAGGAAGGATTTAGCTCTAGTGTTGAAGTGTGTTTATTGGTTTCAGGCAGAGGAAATTACGCTAACAGTGGGTCAGGCATTTGACCTGGCATACAAGAGATTCCTGGAGTCCTCCAGCAAAGACATGGATGTCAAGAAACAGTTCCTCTTGCTGCAGAAAAAGGTAAGTAGTATCTACATGGAAAGTTTATTTTGTTCAAAAGAATGGAGTTGGCAGGGTATCTTATTCTGCCCAGAGGCTTGTAGCCATGCTGTAGAGAACTGTTCTACATGAATTAAGGCTTTAAGCAATACTCCAGTGTAATTCATTGCAATACCACTCATGGATTGCGGGGAAGTGATAGCGCAGTGGTTAGCATGTTTGGCTTCGGATCAATAGGTCCGGGTTCGAATCCAGCCAGGGGCAACTTTGACTGCAGTGAAGAACTGTTCTACATGCAGTAAGGTTCACACCATAGGAACATGTACGCCTCGAAATTGTTACTCAACGGAAGTGAATGAATTTCTCTGCGAGAGTTTGTTTTTGTGCATTTGGTGTAGGAATTTTTTTGATAAATCGGTTTTCAAGTACTTATGACAAAAGATATTTCAGGCTGTAAAATAGTAGACATTAGTAAACACAAAGTTGTTTTTAGAAGTGAGAAGCTGAGCAGAACTAGCTTTAAAGAGACAGTTTTATGTGAGGGTGCATACTGAAAAATATATTTGCACACAAAGGCGGTCGATATATTGTTTTATAACAAACATACGATTTTTTCAAGTATATGTCAAAAAAGGCTGATACATATTTATCAAAACTAGAAAATTTTGTCAACATCCAAAGAATAATTACTGGGATATTTACATTCAATGACTGCTGGTATAATATCGTGGTGAACACGTTCCTAAAGTAAACACCAAGTGGCTGTAATTCGTTCACCACCCACGTTAGTAACTCGTTCACTTTGTTTTGACACCACGTGTGGTTCAGTGGTTCTAATTTTGTTATTTGTCAATAATTAGTCTCAATATTTCGCATATATACATACATACATACATACATATAAACATTTGTATAGCGCCAATATCCAGCTAAGCTCAGCTGCTCAAAGGCGCTCTGTTGAGCTCTGATGTCCATATATGTCCATATATGGATGTTTCACCCCATGGTAAAAAATATTTGAGTATTTTTTATGGATTTTCTGAAAGCAAGGTAATATCAAACACACGTAAGTTCCACATGCGAAATTCGACTCCTAAATTGTGATGTAACAGTCGACTGAGGGCACATAATGACATTATCTTTTGTCTACGGATTCACCGGTGTCTACCATTTTACAGCCTGAAAATTTTTTCTCATTAATACCTCAAAACCAATTTATCCAACAAAATATTACACCAAATGCACATTTGTAAACTGACCTCTCGCAGAGAAATTCGTTCACTTCCGTTTAGTAACAATTTCCAGGCGTACACGTTCCTACGGTGTGAGGTTTGGGTGCACTGCTCTACTGAATTTCAGCGTAGTACCACCCATGGTTCAGCCGTTGCTAGCAGATTTCACTGCAATGCATAGCCACATGGTGTTGCAGGCTTTCTCCCTGCAATAATACTAGCAACCGTGATATTAATAAATACTTTTGATATCGGCGTTAAATCCCAAATCACCACACCTCACCCCATGGTTAAATGTCAACCAACACTTTTGGGTCTCCCCCAAATAGATAATAACAAAGGTGCTGCAGACTGTTTCCCTGCAAAAATTCTCCCTAACAGCAGCATAAACCATTCAATCGGGTTGGCTGTTGTAAACCAAAGAGTTTACTGGTATATTCTGTTGCCAGGTACAGACCCTGACGTTCGAGAACCAGGAACTAAAGAAGCGCATAACTGAACTGGAGTCTATAAAGGATCGCTCTGATGTTCAGGATTACATGAGGAACAACCAGGTATGTGCTGACTAATCTCTCTGGATTGTCTCCCCTGTTTGACTCTCTGAATTGTCTCCCCTGTGTGTCATCCTTGATTGTCTCCGCTGTATGTCTCTTTTGATTGTCTCTCCATATTGTGTCCCCTATGATTGTCTCTCCATGTCGTGTCTCCTATGATTGTCTCTCCATATCGTGTCCCCTATGATTGTCTCTCCATATCGAGTCTCTTGATTTTGTCTCCATTTTGTCTCTCTTGATTGCGTCTCCTGTCTCACAGGGAAAATTCATCTGCTTTGAATCGCTAGTGAAACGAAACACAATTCATATATTTAAATGATTTTGACACATATTTTTAAAAATCTTGTTTAACTAAAATATCTAATGATGAATTATTAGCATTAACTTATTTAGTAATTACAGAGTCAGTGTGATCAAACCAAATGAATCTTGCCTTAATGATTACTTTCTATAAACTCTTTCTAGATTATGTTATATTATACGTTAAGAAATGTACATGTAAATGATGAGTACACCCCAAATGCACCCCTAATAACAACCTCATACATATATATATATGTAGTATATTTGAAACTTTTGAACCACCAATTAATATACATGACAACCCTTTCATTGTGCAAGTACATGTTCTATGTTGATTGTGGTATTTTGATTTGTTATTTTATTTTCTCAGTATGTCTTATAATTACATTATATGTAACATCAATATGTATGAAATTATTTAAAAAAAAATTATTTTCATATAATATTTCATATTAAAACAAATTATGTTTTTCACTGAAATTGAATTACCCGGTAAGACATTGTAAGATGCTAAAATGTAAAGATATTTTTTGTTTTGTAAAATAAGTTAGTGATAAAACTTGTTTTGTTCTCGCCACATGGAGTTTTCTGATAACCAAATTTTAATTATAATTGAGAGAAGTCCCAGGACATATGCACTGTCTGCCCTTGCATGCTTGCATCCTCCGCATGACCTTTGCACTATGACCTCTCTGCAGATATCTGAACTCACCACCGTGACGCTAAATCTACAAGAAAGCTCGACAGACGATGATTATGATCTGACATCAACGCAAGAGGTAGCATGTCTTGCATGTAGTCGTTGTCTCTCAGTAAACTGCAGTGTATCTCTCTAGGTTGTCTCTATATTGTTTCTTATTCTATGTGCCTCAATCTATATTATCATCTCTTGCTTCTTCTTACAAGTGTATTGGGAAAGAAAATATTTACACTTTCGATAGATGAGATTGCAAGAGAGAATAAAATACTGAAAATGGTCCCTTGAACTGAGAATTTGAAAAAAGACATGGAATGGAATAGAGTTGTGATGATATGTGGTATTATCTGTATCGTGATATTTCATCTGATGATACATGTATACATATTGTTGACATTAAAATGATCTATTTTCTAAAATTAAAGGATTCGTCAAAAGTAAGCCTATTTTCAAAGAAAAAAACCCCTCTGAAACAGCGTGTCGTGATTCATATAGTATCGGGAGTATCGCACTACTGGTATAGCATGGTGACATAAGCGTATCATCACAATTCTAGGATGGAAGGTTAATTTTTCAACTGAATGGACACTTATCAGATGTCTGGTTAATGTTTCAAAGGCTGTTTACTTTCTTTTAGAAATTCCTTTAAAAACATAGATCATAAATTGGCACATTTCCATTTTAGCGGTAATCTGATTGGGGTTATAAACATATGATTAGATTTAAGAATTTATGAATGATAGTGTTAAATTAAGGAGTTGTTCCCCTTTTGAATATTTTCAGCAATTCACTTCACGACATCACTTATCTGTATATCTTATCACAAGCCTATAAATTTCACTTTTCCACTGCATAACTTGTCACAATTCTTCACCTATCACAATAAGGAAGAAAATCCAAATTTATTTATGAAATCTGTTTAAAAGGATTAATTTCTCAAAATATTGAACCAACTTTGTGAAAACAATTGATTCATCAGTTCATCACTGAAATTCTTACAAGTTGCAGGTTGAATACTATATATACATAAGAATAAAACTTTTCCAGGCTTGATCCTCTTTAAATGACTTAAGTATTTTTCATGATATTTCATTTGGCTTTCATACATTCTGAAAGACCACAAGTGTTGATTTAAATTCAATTTATTATTTTATGGCCAAATATATGATAATAACTTGTTTTCAATGAAAATCAAGCAACAATCATTTACATGTTCAGAAACCTGAATTACATGTCCCAAATATATGTGCACAGAAGTTATATGACCTATTAAACATTTCCAACCGACATCTGTAGTTTTGTCTGTTATAGATAAACCGCAGTAATTTCTCCTGTTTTGAATCATAAATCACAACTTTCACCATTATATTGTCACTATACTGAATGAAGTTTTTTCAACAGTCAGTACTTATCGATAGAATAGCACCATTTATAACGTATGACATAATATGACTTCAACAACATACTCAATGTCCCTTTGAAGATTAAGTATATTTCGGTGTTAATCACTAGGGGTGACTATTGACCCAAAGAGACTATAGCGATAGACTATTGTTACTCACTATTGCAATAACTATTGAGATAGTTTTTTGTTGTACAAATACACAATAATCAGCTAGATTTTAGTAGAAATGTTTAATTGATGTAAGGACTATGGAACCAAAATCAGTATAGAAATAAAGAAATGAAAAGACTTTTTGTCATTTTGCTATTTCCTATCTCTAGTTTTCCCTTTTGACATTCTAAAATGAAAAATCTTGAATTAAATGCAGTGAGGCTTGTGTAAATCATTCATAATTAGGGGAAATTTAAAAGTTTCGATAGTATCGATAGTTGACCTTACTATTGTGATAGCGATAGTGTTTTTGTGTATACTATCGATATAGTACTATTGCCAAGTCAACTATTGCAATGCATCGATAGTTTGATGTATTGTTACACCCCTATTAATCACAGACCAATCAACAGTCGACGGTGGGGCGCCGTCTGGAGAATCTGGTGTTTGACGACTTCCCGACAAACGGTGTGAGCAGCTCCGGCACCAACGGTGTGACGACTTCCAGTAGTGCTTCTCGTCCCAACAATAACGGACAACCAGCCCCACTCTGTGAGTCCTGTGTTCAAGATAAACTTTGATTTCTCAATGGGTGAAACAAAGCCAACTGTTAGCCCGCAATCTGGGTCTCCTTTCACAAAGCAATAAGGTGATCGTAAGTCACTAAGGTAACCTTAGTGCAATGAAAAAGAATGGGAGTTAAGGTTAACCTTTGCTTTGGCACATGACTATTTAATCTTAATTGCCAAATTAAAATTTTGGATTAATCGTTATTCTAATTTCATGCATTGGTTACGTCAATTTTAGTTATTTTTATCAAATGCAATATATTTGTTCACATGATATAAGTGAAGGAATTTACCATTTTCACAAGAACTTTGTACAAAACATATCATTATTAGATTCTCAAAAGATTTGTTTTTAAAGTCTTGGCTTAGCCCATCTTTTATTTCATATCACATATATTATAAGTTATAACATTCAGTGGAGGTTTACATCGTGAATTATAAGACCCGCATTATTTTTTATTCTACGAGCCGGAGGCGAGTAGAATAAACAATAATAAGGGTCTTATAATTCACGATGTAAACCTCCACTGAATGTTATAACGTTTTTATCCTACCGAATGTCTCAAAATATTATTAAAAACAAACAGAAATGCTCTAACATCGTTTACTCAAAGAAGCAACAAATCTGGGTCAGAGTCAAAATAAACTGTATTACGTGACATGGACTGACTGACGTGGACGCACGCTTTATTTCGGTAGCGGGGTATAAGGCTTTTATCACCCTCGGTGACATTTATCCACCTGGGTGAGGGTGAATATGGTTATTTGTTCAGGGTCACGTGGACCAATCATAGATCGACATTCTTACATGAGGTAGGATAATATCCATTATATCATTAAACGATGTGTGACAAAACAATAAATTATGTATGCTTTGTTTTTCTCAAAATTGACCTGCTAAGTTTGGTAATGTTCTTGTCCACAGTATCCCCACCTCCCCCCTCAACCAGAAGCAGAAGTATGACGACAGGAGCCATAGCAGCCTCTTCTGCACCGCAAAAACCTTCGGGTAATGTTTTACCTCATTAATTTGATATTGTCTCAGGACTTTGGTACCTCTGTAACCTCAGAGTTTGTTACCTCTTGAATCCTAGTAATTATAGAACCAAGGGCTCAGTGACGTTTCGGTACCTCTGGAATCCCAGTATCTGTGGAACCCAAGAGTTCAGTGACCTTTGGTGCCTCTCTAACATAAGAGCTTTGTTATCTCTTGAACCTCAGGGTTTTGTTACCTCTGACACCTCACTCCTAATATGTTTGGTACCTCAAGAACATCACAACCTTAAAACAAAGGTTTTTGTATGGCTAGAACTCAGGAGTTTGGAACTTTCAGCACCTTAGTGGTTTGAATGTCTGGCAGTTCAGGTTTCAACTTTACCGTATCTTTGATCATATGAACTTAGTGTTTTACAAACAACATATAATAACCTGTATTCATCACGTTTCAGTCGGCAACCCGTTTTCACCCACCTCCTCGGGGGCCTCCTCGTTTGTTGATCCTTTTGGAATGGAAGCCTTCAACCCGACATCCTCCGACCTCGACCGTGCAATACAGAATATGGACCGCGAACTCCTCGATTTACAGGTTTGTTTGATAGAAATGAAAGCCATTCCTGGGTAGCTAATTGTCAATTATCTTGGAAATTAATAAACAACGCTAAGATTCCGTGTTAGGCCAACTTTCCCTGCAAGGCAGAAGCCATGCTGCATTTTGTTGTCTTTTTTTGTGCCTGGGATTTCTGATAGCACCCCGTATACTGTCATCCTAGTACAGAAAGTTAATGAAACACAGCATAGTGATATAGACTCTAGATCCAGACAGCGAGTTACCACTCCGTGACGTCACTAATATACTCACTGCCATCAGAAGGTGTTCGGGCAAGAAAGCTCCAACACAGCGCGTGCAGCCAATGACTGCTGTTTCGTTCCAAAATGCAAACTTTAACTCGTAGGATTTGCAATACAACTCCGTACATCGACACAAGAAAGAGGTTGTCAAACGATTATTATTTTGAATGCATTACGTTTTCCATCGCGTTATTGATACAAGTAAACTTATCCATCAAATAGCGAGGTCATTAGACATGATATATTGAACCAAAAACATCAACAATACTTATATTCCTACATCTAACGCATAAAACATACTCTTAAACCGATTGCTTGGTATGCTGACTAAGCCTTTGATTCTTGGCTATCCAAGACGTCATATTCAATTGTTGTCAACTGGATTGACAACAATGCCCCTGTGAAAGATGGCAGGGCCACTACCGTAGAGCTAATCGGAGGGAGAGCGCCCTGACTTTGAGGTTGGATAGAGACTGGCACAAGTTGTACCGAAACTGGCACAAGTTATACCTTATGGGGGAAGTTGATGACAGGTGTATTACTGCATTAGCAAATTAAGGCTTAAATTGGCCATTTTTTTACGGTTTACAAATTATCATATTTATATTTTGTTTTTCAGACTGGCTTCAGTCAGGGTATCTCAATAGGAACTGATGACTTTTCGTTAGATGACCTTGACCCTTTAAACCAGAAGTCATGAAGTGAAGGTCAAGAAGGAATGTGAAGGTCAAGGACAGAAACTCCAAGAGGAGACAACTCTAAGAGTCTCAAACTATTTTCTTTACAAATTAATGTTTGTACATAGTCATATATATAAAGCTTATACTATCTAATGAATACTTTCTTACTATCTTATTTACTGAAGTAAGTAAAATCTCTGATCTGAAATTGGAAGTATAGATTGATCTTGTATATAGAAGCTTTGATGTAGCTTTGATTAGAAATCATTTGTATTTGAAATGTATTTCATTTGAAATATATTCATGCCTTTAAATTACAAATTGGTATTTTTACACTTTGTATGTTTAATATATTTTAAGGAGTAGCTAGGAATGATATCATGACTGAGATTCTCATTGCAATGCTCATCAAATGTCAAATACTTTGAAGTATTTTTGCGACTTTATTCATTATGGTCTTTAAATATGTAAATATTGAACAGCATTTCACTAGAACAAGAACCATGTGCTATCATAGTTTATTACGGTAGTATTTTTAACTTTCAGTGATAAAATAACGATTTGTTAATGTGTTAAAAGGGTCATTCCAGATGTTTCATTCCAAATTATTTTCAGTCTTCATTCCAAACACACTTTTCATTCCAAATAGTTTGTTTTCATTCCAGATTTGTGTCACCTTTTATTATCATGTAAGATTTACAATTCATTGAAGTCAAATGTATCATTTCATTGTTCTATGGCTACCTAAATATTTTAAGCTTTTATTTTGAATATTTTAACTCAGTTCATTTGCATGGCTACAAATAACTATCTTTCTTAATCTTTCTTCATGTGATGATTAAATGTAGTCTTACACTCTGAAGAAGGTATTTAATCGTAAAATATCATCATTTTATTAAACATTGAAAAGGAGCCTATGAGAAATGGGATTCTATAATCTCATTTCTTATAGTCTCGTTTTCAATTTTTAGTAAAATATCTTTTTCAGAGTTTAAGGCTGCGCTTGATTTAACAACACTACGGTCAAATCGATGTATGTGCTTCTACGTTTCTAATCAAACATCAAACACAACTCATGTTTTGACTCACAGTATAAAAATTTGCCTCAGTTATCAACACAAGCAATTAAATTTTCTGTTGAACAAAAATACACTAATCGGGGAGTATGTACTGTAGTTGGCCGAGAACTTGAGTCCCCAAATCAAACGCAGCCGAAGTGTTACACTAGGTAAAAGATGGCTTGGTATATTGGCTTCTCTTGTATAATATTGAATGAAATTACAAGAATACATGTCTTGTAATTGGAAGGTTTTAATTTATCACCTGTATAAGATACATCACAGCACATTTATAAACTTCTTCCTATCTAGCGGGTCTGGAGAAGGGGAGACAATTCTGGTGAGATGATGAGTTGGTCATTACTCACGTCATTACCTTGAAGCACTGCAATTACATCTAGTCAGAAAAGAACCTTTTCAACAATATTTTCTTCAGGATATTAATATCATATAATCTAATTAATTCCTTATAAATGTTACTAACCAAATGAATTAGAAAGTTTATGAGTATTGTGATATAAATTTTTTGTAAACGTGTTTTGATTGGTTCGGATGATCACTATTGTCATAATTCTTATGTTAATATATTATTACCATTTTAGTATCATATTTTAGTGGTGATCCAGTCCATCAAATTAAAGTGCCATTAAGTATTTCATAATAAAAGATTTTTTGCCATAACTCATTGAAAGTGTAACATGTTATTTCCCAGATTCTTTTCACCCAAAATATATGGAGAAATTGTTTCTATTAGTTTCACCGCACAAAGCATTGTACTCGACTTACAAAGAGGGCGACAAGAGGATCATTATGGAACATTGATCGATTGCACTGCAGACTTCGCTTTTTGTGCATCCATTGTCACTTTTCTGATGTTGTCCATCTTATAACTTTGAGAATCCTTGTTCCTGTGTTCTACAGACGGCAGGTTTTTAAAAATTATTGGGGGCGGTGGTTAGCGCTTCGATCAATAGGTACGGGGTTCAAGTAACGCCAGGGGCTCAGCAACTTTGACTGCTGTAGAGAACAGTTCTACACGCAGTAAGGTTTGGGTGCATTACTACACTGAAATTCAGTACAGTACGAGCCGATGCTCGCAGGTTTCACCGCAATGCATAGCGGGCTTTCTCTCTGCCATAATACTAGCAGCCGTGATAAAGATAAACATTCTTGAAAGCGGGATTAAACCCTAACTCACCTCACCTCACCTTAAAAATTACTATTTAGACTTTGTATGAAAATCATTTCAGATGTGTTGACAAAATAATTTTGTGTTAGAAGTACTGAAACACGTAATGGCACTTTAAAATTAGTCTGGGCCCTTAATCGCTCAATCCTGCTACTTTGCGCTGTGTCTTACACATTTTGTAAAACTTTGTATCTTAAAAATTACATTTAGAAGCTGGTTATTTTCTGCCTCATTTCATAAAATGATCCATTGCTTTGTGTATATGTGCATAATTTCATCACTAAAATTTCACTGTTTATTGTTATTTTCTTTGTGTTTTATGTCAAGTTTCGTAAACAATGATTGATCAAGAAGAGAAATACTACAGAGGACGAGCAGATATGCAAACAGTTTTGATTAATAGATATGTGAATGCTTTGCTTTGTACCGAGGGGAATGTATGTGTGCAATGACAAATGTTTCTTTATCTAAATATCTGTTTTCAACAATTGTAAATATTTTCGAAATGTGTTAGTATTTGAATGAAGGTCACATCACCTCTTGAGCCTTCAGCTTGTTGGTTGAATATTTGCATGAATCGAAAATCAGAGAATGGAAATGTGATATTTACAAGATGCATTTTCCTTTCCTTTCTCATCGAGATACAATAAATTATTTTGGGAAAATTTGACACATTCGTCTTCACTTCACAGCTTCTTAAAATCATCGCTTATAATTTTTTAAAAATTTATAAAGAAGTTGAATAGTGCTTTGCAAGAGTGAAATATGTTCATGATATGTTATGTTCATGAACATGAACAGTGCTTTATTTAAATGAAACATATGTAGTAAAGTCCAAATGAGTGAACAATTACTTAACGTTATGAAAGTTTGAAGAAAGGTACCTATGAAAAATTCAATTGCCATGGCTATGTGAGATTACCAGTTATGCAAAGACAATGCTGTATTGAGAGGGTCACAAATGTGATTAAATATTGCCAAAGGGAACCAATTGCTGTTGTCTTGTTTGTCTTGATCTAATAGGATGAAATGTCTCTCCCAGAAGGATCAGGAGACATTATTTAATGGGCGAGTTTCCCTTTGACTATGCTGGATTCAAGTGGTGTACACACCATGTGACCGGTGTACACCGTTCCTGGAACACGCTCCTGTTCAATTAAGTGTACCCCTGTACATATAGGAAGATGTCAGCATCCCTCAAACTAGCTTCAATAAACATGTCATTTATACGATGCAAGTAGTTGTTAAAAATAATTTGACAAAGATAAACATTTTATCATTGTGTAATGCATTGTTTTTAAGAATCACAATTTATATTATTTATATATCTAAATTGTCAAAAGCAGTCTGGTTAAAAATTGAGTTAAAGTATAGATGAAATGACATATGGTCAAAATCAGATTCATTAAAATGGGATGTCAATTTGACAATTGCTCGATTTTAAATTTCTGAAATCAGTCCATAAATTACTTATATACGGCTTTTAAAACAAGAGAATTAGTGAGCACAGCTCACTCATGATACCCCCGCTTTTAACATTGGTCAAAGAGAAATGTTTGAAAATAGCAAAAGGGCATGCATCAATGTTTAAACTTTTGTATGAACAGACCATTATATATATAAGTATTATTATAGCAGAGTAAGTATTACACTCGTAAGCATGTTTTAGAAGTAAAAGTTGAAAAATTTGAAAAATGGCATTAAATATGCAAATGAGGGTATGAAACATACAAATATGCAAATGAGGGTATGAAATATAAAAATGACAGATGTACACATCAGTGGTTTCGTAACATTTGAACAATTAGTGTCTGAGTTATGAGTGGAACAAAAGTGTGAATGGCGAAGATGAAAAACGGAGAAAATTTGCAAAAACTATGCAAATGAGGGTATGAAACATACAAAAGGCAGATGTACACATCATGGTGATTGTACAAGTTTCGTAACATTTGAAAAACTGGTTTCAGAGTTATGAGTGGAACAAAAAGTGTGAATGGTTAAGTCGAAAACGGAGAAAATTTGCATAAATTATGCAAATGAGGGTATGAAACATACAAAAGGCAGATGTACACATCGTGATGATTATATGTATCAAGTTACAAGACATTTGAACAGTTAGTATTTGAGTTATGAGTGGAACAAAAACTGAATGGCAAAGTCGAAAAACGGAGATAATTTGCATAAATTATGCAAATGAGGGTATGAAACATACAAAAGGCAGATGTACACATCATGGTGATTGTACATATCAAGTTTCGTAAAATTTGAACAATTAGTATTTGAGTTATGAGTGGAACAAAAACTGTGAATGGCAAAGTCGAAAAACGGAGAAAATTTGCATATACTATTCAAATGAGGGTATGAAACATACAAAAGGCAGATGTACACATCATGATGATTGTACATATCAAGTTTCGTAAAATTTGAACAATTAGTATTTGAGTTATGAGTGGAACAAAAACTGTGAATGGCAAAGTCGAAAATCGGAGAAAATTTGCATAAATTATGCAAATGAGGGTATGAAACATACAAAAGGAAGATGTACACATCATGGTGATTGTACATATCAAGTTTTGTAAAATTTTAGCAACTGGTTTCAGAATTATGAGCGGAACAAAAAACGGACGGACGGACGGACGTGCTGACCGCTATATACCCCCGACTACTTCGTAGCGGGGGTATAAAAAACGCCTTATCTAGCCTCGGCGACCAGAATCAAAGTCTGCGGGGGTGTGGCCCCTGAAGGGATGACTTCTGTGACGTATCAGGAGGAATCTGATTTTCGACGATAGTCATAATTCAACGTAATTTCGCAACATTTTGATTGTTAATTTCACAAAGAAATCTTCAATAAACCAACTTAAATTTCCCATATATCAAATGTTAAGATATCGAACTAGGTAATTCCGCAGATGACAATTACACAATTATTACATAAACATGTCTTTTTGGCAATGTAATAACCTCATAAATTCATTTAGCGGCAGTGATAATCATCATTAATTAACGAGACTCGGCGGAGTAGCTGTCTAGCCGGCCCCGTCTGTCGCTTATCACAGTCACGCCTCTGTGAGTATTTACAAAATGAATTGCCCAACTGATTGCGCTAGTGTTAAAATGGATGAATTAAAATCGTTGTACAATATACGTAGAGGTAATCATCTGTCATTCTTGAGAAAAATGCATTTCATCAGATCTTTAATGTCGCAAGGATAAACCATATTGTGTCGCCCTTGTGGATCATTTCAAACCGGCACTTTTGGTATATACCGGGTCATCATAAAGTCAGGTTCCCTATCAACTATAGCCATAGCTTTCTAAGGTTACTTGGAGACATCTGGGTTTTTTTAAAAGTAAAAACACTTTTTAGTTATATCATGCCTTAAAATTTGACAGATGAAACTTGGTCCTCAAGACAATTTTACTAAGTGACTTTAGTTGAATTATCGCACCGAGGATATGCACTGTGGATAATTGTTTGAAGAATCGATGTTGCTATGCAGTGCATTGTAAACATCTAGTGAACCAAGCACTATACCACACTGCTCCCCAACTTCACTATATTCTACACTGCTGAACAGCACTACCACAGTGGTTAGTGTGTTCGGCTTTGGATCAAGAGGTTTGGGGTTCGAATCCTGCCAGGGGCTCGGCAAGTTTGTCTGCTGTGGAGAACTGTTCTATGTGAGACCAGGTTTGGGTGCAATGCTACACTGAATTTCAGCGCAGTACCACCCATGGTTCGCAAGTTCAATTCCAACCAATACTTGCAGGTTTCAGTACAATGCATAGCCACATGGTGTTGCAGACTTTCTCCCTGCAATAATATTAGCAGCCGTTATATAAGTGAAATAATCTTGAAGCAGCGATAAACCCCAACTGCAGACGAACTGCAGACAAAGTTGCGGAGACCCAAGAGGGTTAAAAACTGTGCATCCATTGTGTTACCATTTTAAAGATAGTCAACGCAGTGTAGTGACGATATAAAGATAAACGTAGTGACTTTGGGTTGAAAACAGGACAATACACCACGATTGACACGCATCAATTAGTCGGTTGTAATAAGTATTATAACTACTGTGCATGTAAATGGGATATGTAGTTTCGGAATCTGCACATGTAAAATGATGTTGTTCATTTAATTGAAACTAATAATTATGATATATTTGGTGTTGGGGGATGAATATGCAAGTTGAGTGAAATAATTGGAACTGAAATCAGCACATATTGTATGTTGAAACGTATTAAAGCCAAATAAAATATTATGAAACACAATGGATGTATCTTCAACTACTGTGCTCTCCTGCTCCTTACAAACAGCTTGTAGCATCTTCTGAATGCAGAGGTAAATAGTCAGTATTTCTGTAACATCAAAACATGAACACAAATAGTTTGTGAAACTTTTAATGAACAGAGTATTGATTATTAATGAGACTTTGAGTACTTAAAATTCATTTACTTGATGCTCGATGAAAGAGGATATCACAAAATGAAATATAGTAAAATATTTAAACATGCAATTTTATTTTCAACACAAACATTAAACTATCACACCGGTTGAACGAGGTCAACTGTTTGCAAAAAAAGACTGGAGAATTTTATACATATCTGCAATCATACTTATGACATTCTGACAAGAAATTTATTTTTTAGTCTTGATCAAAATCAACCCAGTTTCAAGAAATAATTAACAAAATATTGAATTGAACCAGAATATAAACTTAAGCTTGGCATCCTCTTCATAAAGTCTGATGACTCTGTATCGTTGCATGTTTATTGGTTAATATCTCGTCATTAGACGACCAATCAAATCATAAGATTGGACACACATAAAAGGATGATTCTCAGGATTTATTTGACCATCACTTCTTATACAGAAGCCTTTTGTAGGAAGCCTTTTGATTGGCTGACCTATTAACCAATGTTAGAACACTTAGCACAGTGCAACATCTTCAGACTGTGTGGAGAGGAAAGCCAAGAACGAAGGAAGAAGCAATATTTTGTAACTTTTATTCCTAGGAATAAGATTGATCTTAATCAGACTGGAATATGTTTAGGTGTTTATATTTGTATCAACATGAATATAAAGGGGAAAACATTGCTATTTTTATAAAGATAAATATACATCTAGCTGTTATCAAAGTGTCAGTGTACTTGGTACCTGTTGAGTAAATACTTTGAACTATCTATATACAATAATTGAGTTATTCTAAAATCTCAATACGAAGACTGGCATTGTATGAACACAAGAACTGTTCTGAGCTCAATTTCAGGAGTAGAGTTAAAGAGAATCTATTTCACGAGTCACGCATCCAGACACTGACAGCAGCGAGTAAGTGATGACATGAAGCAGCCACATTGCTGATTAGAAATACACGCCATTTAGATAGTGAACAAATCTGACATTGTTTACAATTGGGATAACACTACCTTCAATAGTACAAATTTATGTACTTTTTCGGGTCGAGCCCTTTGTGGGATTCGAACACACACCTTCAGAGTACCCTCGACTGAATGTACTGAATGTAGGAATAGCTTGACTATCAAGTGTTGGACCTCAATTTTTTTCGAGGTCCCGTAGTCGTGTTGGTACAGTCAGTGCGGTCAGTTGCCTTACTCTTAGGGTGTGGATTCGAATCCCACAAGGGTCTCAGCCGGTAAAATTACATGAATTTGTACTATTGAAGTGTTATCCAAAATGTAACAATGTTACATTTGCTTACTCCATGGTCATGACGTCACTCTATTGTGTTATCAGTTGATTATTATTTAGGAATCTACTGGTCATTGACTGTTCCAGTCAGGAGGGGTATTAGGTTTAGACATTTTCAGTAATGGCTAATCGAGTACATTTTTCGAGACTGATGTATATTGTCTTGGTATCTGAATAGGATCTTAAAATATCTCTCAACAAGACAAGTTACATTTTGTAATGCATGAACCTGGATTTGAACATACAACCCTTCGTATGGTAGTCAGCGCTTCTAACCATTAGGCTACAAGATGCTGTTAGAAACCTTAGGATTGTTTGTCAGTAAGAATCCTGCGTTCTATTCAAGACTTGTAATGTACGGAAGGCATGGAAAGGCCGAGTTTTAGATGTCAATCACATAGCTTCACCTTGAAGTTTTGCGCTGCACGTGCGTGAAAAAATCCATTTCATGAGGGTCACAGCTACTTGTACCATATCCGATGAATGAGCACAGAAATTTGCAAAATAATTGATTTTGGTGTCCCATAGTTGAATTTATTGTTTCAAATGTAAAATAATAACATATTCATGTTTCGTGACGTCATACATGGATTAAGATGGAGAATGCATTCGGGCTCGTTGATTATTATTAACGAATCCACAGCTCCTCATGCATTCTCCATTACTTATATTGGATCAAACCATGACAGATTGGATATATTAAAATAAAGAATTAAACCCAGAACCCAGCATCTTACCAAAATCAGGATCTTATTGTCTAATTATGCACTGTGTACTTGAAACACCTTAATATTTTTGTTTTATGTAAAATTCTTCAGAGCAATATTTGTGCTTTAATAGCTAAACTATGTCTTACTTGTTTCATAATCCTAGCAACAGGATGTGTTCCCCACATCACTTGTAGCACTACAATAAAAGTGATGTCAGCTTTAAAAGAGGGAACACAAAGATACTGAAAACTACTATTTATAAGTCGAATCCTCTTGTTTTGAGATTTTGCTATATACATGACTATAACAATAAATATGAAGAGGTAAAGTATTGTACAATGCTAAGTTGATACAGCCTCATCTTGGTGTGTTGGCCGTCCCCGCTACTGCCTCTTTGAGTTTGGTCTGGAGGTATTGAACTCTCTTCACCACGGACATCTTGTCTTGTAGGTCCTGGTACGGGATCTGTAATAGAAGAACGGGTGTTACATCAACATTAATGACATAATAAATATGTCATTTTAGCCATTTTACATATATCAGATTTTACGATGCCCAAATTCCAACTTCCGGAACATATACAGTGTTCGTCAAATTAATTATAAACAATTTTGGAAGATGGATCAATGTGACGTAATCAATATGGATAGCAGTGTTGTTTCAAGGTCGCCAACACAGGTGGTCAACAATGCCAGTTCTAATTGCATGGATTTTACAATCTCCAAATTTCAACTTGGGAGCACCTAAAGAACAATGACCTAAATGGGTCGACAAATATCCCAAGAGTTAATGACAGCACTATGTAATACCCCAGAACCTGGCTACCATCTTTAATTAATGACACGACTGTATAACATGTTACGATGATGCAGTTGACTCATTCTAAGAGTTACTAGTTAAATTGATTCCTGGCTCTTTGACTGACTATGCCTACCTGTATAACAGTGTACCCGAGCGCCGCAAGATGTCGGGAACTCATTTCCTGGAGTCCGACTGGCTCCACCGAGCTGAGTGTCATGTCCGGATAATCCAGCACCTTGATGCACACCCTGCAGGAAAGATGATCACGTGATTGGTCAACAAGATTCAGCAGGAGCAGAAATTTTGAAAGGGGGAGTCCACCTTGGGGGTCTATCAAATTTACAAGCAAAGTCATTCAAAAGGGAGGGGGTGTCGAACCTCCTGAACCCTCTCTGGATCCCAGTCTGATTAAAATAGACAGTTTTCCGAAGAATAAAAGTTGCGAAAATAATACATTTATCGGGATACATAGTCATATCGTTAGCAGGTTTCCTCGCAAAACCCGTCTGATAACAGCAAATCAGTTAACCAATCACAGTTCCTCCAACAAAAGCTTTCGGTGGGAGAAGCTTATAAAATAGCTATCCTTTCATCTGTTCCGAATGCTTTAAAAACGGCGACTGTTTACAAACTATAATGTGATTGGTCAGCTATTTGACTGGACTTTGTCTACGCTAAACAGGTCCAGAATGTGGGCGTATACGGGGTGTTTTAAAAATTTTTGGCGAGGTATCTATAGAACCAGTTCGTATCCCGATATTAAGGCTGCAACGATACACTGAAATATCGATGCATCTCGATGCGACAGTCACGATACGACACCCGATACAATTACATTTGAATATCGGATAAAAACGATACACATAGTTATTTCAATCTAAATAAACACTAGATAAATCAAGCACTGTACCAGTATTAATTCCATTGATATACGACAATAAATTTTTCCCACGTATTAAAATAATCATTTTTACTCGACTGCTCTCTATCTTGAAAACAAAACTAACAAGAGTAACTTCCCTTTAGTAATCGCTTCACAACTGAAGGATAATTTATTCAAATTTGCGACTGCCCTGATAGCTCATTGGTCCAAGAGATATAGGTCAGTTCTTTCGAGCTATCGCATTGGTTGATTTTTCCGATCTTTATCTTCGGGTAACTTTGACTATGCTTGACAACTGCTACGTTTAATACGCAACCAATCAAATTGTGTGAACAAGTAGCAGCAACCAATCAAATTGTGCGAACAAGTAGCATAGTATTTTAGCGTAGTATTTGACAGTCATGGCAGCCAACAACGAAGATTATCGTTTTCTATTCAATCCCTAGACTTTCCCATTTATCGTATCTAGATACGTATCGTATCGTGAGCTAAGTATCGAGATACGTATCGTATCGTTTGCCTAGTGTATTGTTGCAGCCTTACCCGATATAAACTATTTTGCAGATTTAATTCCTCGGAACAGGGTCGATTTCAATCAGACTGCTCTTGATCCACAACTGATCAGGATCTCAACGAGACTCTTACAGAAAGATGCATATACAGAATGAACTTTCAAAGAACAGCTGCATTTTTAACAAAGTTAAAGATTTGGAATTTTAAGATTAGAGACGAAAGGCACCAAGAAATGAATAAATATATCAATTCTCATTAATGACAGCTTCACTTAATGATAATTACAATGAAATGTAAATATCAGTCAATATCAACAAATAATTTTATTAGACTGCATTGAAATTATAAGATGTAAACTTCTAGACTTTTCTGTTACGTCTACCTACTGTTTACTTATAATCATCATCAAGACATCATTGATTACCTTTGATTGCTTTCACTTTCGAGAGACTCCTGGTATGGTTTTGGTTCACCAGATTTATCAACAAACAATTCTGCATCTGAAACACATGGATAATGAACCATAAAATACTCGGAATGAGTTCTTCAAAAGCACAATATCAGGAATATTATGGCATCAATACTCAGCAGCTTAATTAATGTCATTGGTCATAGCAACCAAAGATTAATCATTATGTGCAGAATAGCATGTATACATGAATAACATGTTTTAATTACAATTACAAAGATTTTGTTTGAGAAATTATTTTGAAAGCAACTCCAGCAGATGTTAAACAATCTGTCAGTCCGAGGTCACTGACTTTTATCTTTGCCCAAAAAATAACCAAAAAGTCAATGACTTTCAACTTTGTACTATCAACATTGGCTTCGGTTAAAGGTATTTAAAAGCCTGGTGTCTCAGTACAGTCCATGACTTACTCAATTGTAAAGAAAATTTTCAACCCCTTCCTTCAGTATAGTTTTAAAGAGAACAGCTCAAGGATCATTATTCCAAATTCTAGACTCATAAACATTTTGGAAATGCAGTAAGACTCGGTATCCATCATCTCAAAAAGTTGGTACTTCAGTACTGTTTTAAAGAGAACAGCTCAGGGATCATTATTCCAAATTCTAGATGCATGAACATTTTGGAAATGCAGTAAGATTCGGTATCCACCAGTACACGAAACCCAAGGGTCCAAGGGTTAAGAAAATCATGAGCCTCTCTTGGAGAAAAAATGATCCTCACCGATGAAGTATCCAGAGGCAAGATCCAGATTGGTTTTCACAAATCTATCTTTAGGCGCCATGTTCGTCAAAGCCTCCAGAACGGACTCTGCAAGTCTTCGATTCGCCCTCCTCATTAACTGTAACATCGTATTTTGAACATAAATAATCTTTATTGATAACTCATTCAACGGCCTATGAATGATGAGTTTAAAAAATACTGGTAACATGGTTCACATGAGTTCAGTTACTCGATTTGAGTCCAGCTGTTGGACAATCCTTATTTCGATAACATGTAAATGATACCAAGGTGAATATAAACCTTTAGGAGGATGATGAAGAAGAATCTTTACTGTGAAATATTCACAGCAACGTTATCACAATATTCTTCATCCTGTACGTAAAGTATCAAGCATTTACAGAAGAAAATGCTCTTCAATGACCCATGGTAACTTTCACGATTCATTAAAAGGGGATTTCAATCAGACAAGTACCCAACTTTAAATTTTTGAAATTCGCCCATGAATGACTTATATACAGCTTTTTAATTACACCTCAAAATTAGTACCGACAAACGATTCACTAAAATAACTGAAGTGTATCTGCCGGGTTTGACATCAGTCCTGCCGCTTGGATATCCGCATACATGATATTTCAATGTGTTTTAGCACAATTTTAACTGTCGATTAAACATAGTATATTCATCAAAACAACTAAAATATTTGATATATCGAATCCTTAAATAACTTGGTAATTCCCCCAAATGATGATTATTGTAAAGACATGTGATTTAATCAATTTCAACTACCCTATGCTCTGATGTAGTTGCAGTGACAATTCATTACAAAGCTAATTAACGGGCGGGCCCGACGCACAATTTTCACAGGCATCAGGTGGTCAATCACGCAATCACACTTGTGTGCTTTTGCGGAGCTAAATTTAAAGCTATTATTAAACTGGCTTATAAAAGTTGTCTTAATAATTAATTGCAAGTGTATATTGTCTCGATTGTATGCTCATTTGATTCCAATTCATAGTATACATTGAGTTACAAATCTGTCATTCTTTACAAAATATACATTACAATGGATCTCAAAACCTTTGCATCATACACATTACTACAGTTACCTTGGCCCTGTGTACAGGAGATTGTGTGGGTAGGCGTGGCCCCACGTAACCAGTCAGATCTACTTGTGTCGCAGTGTCGATATTAGCCAGCTTTGTGTGGGACAGCTGCATTTGGAAGTCACTCCCAACTGAAACATAGGAAATATTCAACACATGTCCTCTTTGGGTGTACAACTTCACTTTGACCATAGGGATATTTCACCCTAAAAACATTTGATATTCTATACTAAAGGATGGGGACAATCAAATTGTGATTTTATAAATGATAACCATTATGAGGACTGGAGACTTACAAGTCCTTGTGAGGACCAAACAACACTAAAGAGTTTCTATAACTGGCATCACAAGTGAAATATCCAAACTAATATATAATTTGGAAATGTTTTATGTTGACAAGCTATTTTCAATTTTACAAATACACCTCTTACCTTGAACCTTGTCTACAAACGCAGGATCTAGGACGGAGGCAGCCATATTTGTGGTCAGGAGGTTGAGAACAGCCAGGGACCAGACGAGATCCAACCACACAGTCGGAGCCTCAGTTTGAAGGGAAGTCAGATCACCTGACAAAATCTTCTTCAACAATTCCTGTGTCTGTGGATTACTATAACTAAGTTTTGCTAAAGATACAACAATTCCTGCCTTCTGTTTGTTAGACAGTTTGTCAGTTCCATTGCTTAGGATATTCACAAACGTGTCTATGAGTTCTTGATGCCTCCATCGCAACACTCCGATAGACACAAAGAGAGCACTAACAGATCGTGGGTCGTCTACTGTTTGCATCTTCTTCTTCAGACCAGTTGTAATCTTCTCCAGCAAGGTGACATCGTAAATATTCAGTCGACTGCAGGCAAATAGGAGATTTGTTAGTTGCTGATAGGACAGAGAGAAATTGCTTTTGTTAAGATGGTAAGTCAGTGCTCGGATGAGAGGCGCATTGCGCTGTCGTCTCCTTGACAACAAGTATATAACTTTCTGCAAATGCTTTGGCTGCATATCTTCTGCAAGATCTAAAGCTCGCTCTTCTAATCGGCTAAAAAATTCATTACTGTTATTTTCGAACAGATACATGAGAGTAATTAGGTCCTTAGGACTTGATATTTCAACCCAGCGGTTCTGGAGAGCCGCCATTGTTTTGCTGTGCATCTTCCTCCTCAGTGGTGTCTCTTGATGAAACTCGTGGACTTTTGCAATCTCAACCAAGGCACTGACAGTCAATCTCGGGAGCAGCCATAATGTCTCCTGCTCAAGGGACTCAATGAGGAAAATGTCAGTTTTGTACATGTCTAGTAAAGATTGAAGGCAACTGACTAGAATCTTAGGTGAGAGATAAGATACTTGTTCGTGCAAGTTGTCGGCAAGTACTTTTAACTGATCATTAGTAGTCAACAACTCTGTGTCAAACTTGTCTTCTTTGTTCAACTGGTTCAATCGCGATAATATAAGAGAAATTTCTGCGAGAGAATTTGTTTTAGAAGACATTGTTTCAAGTTCATCAAGTCCTGCTGAATTTATGCGGGACTGAAGAGCAAAATATTGGTCACTGCCGAAAGTTATTCTATTTCTACGCACTAGGTTGTCAAAGTTCTTCTTTTCTTTTACCTCATGTTTGATGTGAGGTGTTGGAGACGAGAGTGTCACAACTGATTGTTGGGATGCACATGCCTGGGAAAATATGCAGTGAATTCTTTGTTTCCTGTGTCCCGCCAGCTGTCGCCATATTGGCACAGCTATTTGCTTCGAAAACATCTGAAATAGCAATAGTTCTATAAGAAAAAGAAGCAAATAGAATGACATTTCAAGTCATATAAGCATAAATATTTCTATAACCATAACATGAAACCAATGTATCTGATAGTAACAACCATTACAATTTTTTGTATTCTTATTTGTCTATGAAATATGATTAGAATGTTAATGAACATTAACAAATATTATCAATGCTTTTGTCAACTTTGTCATGAAATTATATTTTTAAGTGTATACAATTATAAATTTGTTGCACATGTAGAAACAAACTCCAGAGGTTCAAGTCCTACAATTAAATAATTTTTAAAACACTAGCGTTAAAAAATGTTATGAATGTATTTCAAACTATGTAAAAAAGATGTGACTATTATAACACAATATAATTGATCTCTGTTCAGTTTGATTAAAATCAACGCTGTTCCGGGGAATAACATTTATACATGCAATGTGGTGAATTCAACAGAGCACCAACTGGTTCGAGATTGCTCTTCACAAGGAGATCCAATACATGTGAGGAGGTGGTGAGGTGAGGTGAGTTGGGGTTTAACGCCGCTTTCAAGAATATTTCACTTATATCGCGGCTGCTAGTATTATGGCAGGGAGAAAGCCTGCAACACCATGTGGCTATGTATTGTGGTGAAACCTGCGAGCATCGGCTGGAACTTCCAAACCATGGGTGGTACTGCACTGAATTTCAGTGTAGCATTGTACCCAAACCTTACTGCGTGTAGAACAGTTCTCAACTGCAGACAAAGTTGCCGTGCCCCTGGCGGGATTCGAACCCCGGACCTCTTGATCCGAAGCCGAACGCACTAACCATTGTGCTATCACGCCCCTCAATACATGTGAGGAGACCCAATATATGTTTGTGCTCTGTACCACTTTACTGTTTTTATAAAGTCGTTAATCTACAGACAACCTAGTTTACTAACATTACATTACTTTCAAGTTGTGAATTACACCGACTACAACATGTTGTATATTGAGTTGTTTTATACTGAGAAGATCCACTTTCATATACAAACATGCATGTTATATAAGCTACAAATTAGGAAGTGCAATTCATTCAACATCAACCATGGCTCTCTGCGTTGTGTGTGTTCGAATGAAGTCATCAGACCGTGTGAAGAGGAAACCCCGAACGATATGAGTTTGTATGATGCACTATTTTGTGACGTTAATTCCATTGAATAGATTAGATTTTATAAGACTCAATCTGTTACATTTGCAGGTTCAACATATTACCATAATCTAAAACTTATACTGTACCAGTAGAACTTTTTAGCACATGTCATTGTTTCATCATGAAAGTTGAAACATCAACTTAGTTTGTCAAGAAACTATTTAAAAAAAAGTATATATACAGATATATTGTATGTCGTATACGATATAAAATTAGTTGCGTGAACTAACTCAGTGAACTCAGATTGATATAATTTATTACACAAAATCACGTACAGAAGTGAAACTGTCAAGTAGATGAAATATTCTTTGCATTTCTGTGCAGTTAGACGTGAGTTACAAAACACTACTAAAACACACTTCACTTGTCCTTGAAACGTCGAATTAAGACGTTGACAAGTGAATCGGCATATTATTATCGGTTAGATATATTACTTTCTTCATTTTTAATACGTTCATTAATAATTACTTCATTTGATCCCGTTATATCTATACTTTCTTACAATTAAAATATTGTATTGAAGCCGACAAGTCACGTCCTTCCGATACTCGCTCCTGCTGCATTTTCAAAGGGAGATAATCCTCAAGTTTGTTGTTTTAGAAACCCGTTAATAGGAAAAATATACTTGGATACATGTATGAATCTTCAAAAATGAGAGAATAAAATAAAAAAAGGAAACCATGTCTATAGACAATTTTATATATTTCCGTTGATCAGGAAGAAAACAAAACATTTTGAATTAGTAAGTTTACTAAATATTTGCCTGAATTAGTAAGTTTACTAAATGTTTGCCTGAATTAGTAAGTTTACTAAATATTTGCCTGAATAAGTAAGTTTACTAAATGTTTGCCTGAATTAGTAAGCTTATCGTTATACAACGTTACCAAAATGTAGAATAATTCACAAAACTTGGTATTCATTTAGAGGAACCGACCCGGGAGGAACCGGTTTTGGAGCGAACCGACCTGGAACCATTCATTTACTGCTGAAAATGATATAACTAACATTCAAAACGTACTAAAATGTCCACGGTTCTAGAAATTATGAATCTTGTAATTTTCGAATCAAATACTAATATTATCACTTTATAATCTTTATATTAAATAAATAATAATTTGTCATGAACCTTCTCTTGTTATTTGTATAAATGATCAAAGGAAGTAAGTACAAGAAAGAAATGACCCATAAAAATAAGGAAAGAGAAATATAAACATAAGAAAGACGCTCGTAATTTATATACGCAAACTATGTTCGCAGCTTGATGTTACCAGAGACACTAAACTGATGAAGTATCTAATGTATCAGATATTACTTGGTTAGCACCCGTGACTCGCCAATATTTATGTTTCCCCGGATTTAATTATTGCAGTCCTGAATGTTTGGCTTGAACCACAGGTGAAGTTTAGCGCAAATATGTTGCGCAACAGAGATGAACGACCAGTTTTCCCTAGACGAGAACATCGTTCGCGCGTAGGGAAAACTGGTCGTTCATCTCTGTTGCGCAACATATTTGCGCTAAACTTCACCTGTGCTTGAACAATTGGTAATCTCCACTCATTGCTTATTTAGAACGATCGACGTGTTGACAGGCTATCATATGATCATTAAACGCAGAATAATACTGTAGCCAAACATAACGCCAACATATATCGACATTCTGAAAGATATTACAAACAGATTAGGAAAGAAGTTCGTGATTCGAGGATATCTAGATATGTGTAGGCCTATTATCTATCTCACAAAGCGATATATGTGGTTGTAATGGCCAGTTTAATACAGCCATTGTGTTTTATAGAATTGTATATGGCCTATGTTTTAGAGAGAGAGAGAGAGAGAGAGAGAGAGAGAGAGAGAGAGAGAGAGAGAGAGAGAGAGAGAGAGAGAGAGAGAGAGAGAGAGAGAGAGAGAGAGAGAGAGAGAGAGAGAGAGAGAGAGAGAGAGAGAGAGAGAGAGAGAGAGAGAGAGAGAGAGATCTTTATTTCCTCCAGTATTTACCGAAGATTACACATTTGCATCACGGAATTTCTACATATTACGTCACTTACATGAGAATAACATAAGTTTTATATAGAGGCTTATTTACAACAATCATGGAAATGCAGTGTATTATTCATTGTAACATTTAAGAAAATAAGGTTTAAGGTCGTGCACATACAGTGAAAATCGTAATAAAATATTTTTCCATAACATTGTATCTATTGAGAAATAAAAACTGTTTTCTGCTCCAAAGAGAAATGATAACATATCTTGTTCATCTTGCATTTCAAATGTTACATAAGTTTCAACATCAAGGTTATCAATTAAATATGTAAAAAAAGTAATTCCTTTGCTGGAGTAACTTTTCACGGTGAAGTAATATATGGAAGTCATAGTCAAACGTTTGTTTTTTGCAGAGAGTACACTCACTTGATAGTTTATCTCTTGTGGATATTTTGACACAAAATTGTAAGGCAGATTTATAATTTGGGTATTTGTATGTTCTTGTATGCCAGAGAATATGATATGAGAGTGTGGTATGAGTGGATGCTTATGAATGTCAGACAGCAAGCTTAAACGTTGATATATCTTCAAACAAGTTAATAAAATGTTCATTTTATAGCCAAACATTTCTGAGTGTAAGATAAATAGATTGATCACTGGTATATTTGAGCAATGAGAAATTCACAGGGGCTTGTATTGTCGAAAACAAATTAAACTAGCGACTAGAAAGAATTTGAAGTCGACGATCTAGCCTCTTATACTTTATGCTTTCTAGTTCTAGTTTTTTTCGACAATACAAGTCCCTGTGGATAAATTAACGTCAAACGTCTTTTTGCTATCGACAGTCAATCTTCGTACACAGAACGCATGTTGTACTAAGCAAGTCCTATCGAAGAATGAATTAGGTATAGTGCTTATTTACAAAATTGATCAAAATTATATGAAGTGTAACTTCCTATATGACCTCTACATGTATGCTTCTTCTGCATATTTAATCTAATAACACGTTTTATTCATTGTTTATCAGGTGCATGTTTATGCGATGTGAACTTTCTGAAGTGATTATGAAACCTGCTCAAATTACATCTCAGGCACTCGACCTTACTTACTTTTATCAAGGTAACTTGTTAAGTAATACTGAATACAATTATATTGGTGCATTCCGGGGTTAAGCACCAAATAACATCCAATATATGTGGAATAAATGTATGATTTAAATGCACGTAGTTTTAATTACAGTGTCCGTCATTATAATTATTGCGCGATCTGATGCACTAATTATATAAGTAGCTTCATAGCTTAGTTTAGTAATATGCTGATATTCAAAGCATTGACAACTTATATATTTGTAAATACCCGATCGATTTTTTTGTTTCATGGCTTGTTTTTAAAAAAAATTATTGGCGTTGACGTACGTGGTATTTACCGTAAATCCTTGAATAATCGCCCGGCGATTATTAATTTCAAACACCCATTTGACTCGGCGATTATTCAAGACAGGCGATTATTCGAGGATTTACGGTAATATTAAATGATGAAATGATAACACAATTCTGAAAATTAATATCAAACGGACAATCGGTGTTGACCTCGTTACACCCGTATACACCGTGTATAGTATAAATGTAAGGGATTGGATCGTCGACCCTCTAGTCGCTAGTTTTTCGACAATACGATCCCCTGTGGTTTCATCTGAACTTATACCAGTCAAAAGGAAACGTTTTAAAACGTTGTTTTATGGTGTAATAATTTTTTTTTTTATATATAGAAGCGTTAACTTTCTGTAGTCAAATGTTACAGCAACTCTTTGAAAATGTCTTTACGTACGTAAATAATCGTTGAGCGATTACTTTGAAACCTCTCTTGAACATGACCCACATATCTTTACATTTCCAATAGTATCCAGGTATGGGTTACCCGGATGTCACCAGTTATCTTTGTCGACCCCATGGCGATGACGAAATTATACCCCATCAGGAGGAGAATGGATTGCGTTCTTAGTGCATCCCATGCTTGGAATCAATAGCTGTAGAAATGATTCCAAGAACATTAATTATATGACCTCATCAAATTTACAGATTCCATTGATCGCACACTGGTCACCGTTGTGAGCCCATTTATCAATAGGTTGTAATCTTTCATCCTTTAAACTTTCATGAAAATCAGTCCAGCCGTTAAGTGCGAAATCGATGGACAAGAGCTGAAAATATTACACTGATGAAAAAACATGATAATTGCCAATGGTCTTCATGACTTTCCCCTTAACATTGATCACGTATTCATTATGTGCACTGAGCATGCATACGAGTGTGGACTTTTTACGCAATACAAGTGACATTATTAGTATGTGGATTGCACTGTCCTACCCTTTGAATTTGAGTATTTTTTTCTTTTATGACGACCATTTGTTTAGGTATCATAGTTACGTGAATATCCTCAATAGGACACTGCACACATTATATCTAATCATTTGAACCGAAACATGTATTATTGATCAAATCAGATATCAAATATCGACAACAGAGATTGTTATGCGTACTTCATAACCTATTGTAGCTTACATGTTTAATATAATATAATATAATATAATATAATATAATATAATATAATATAATATAATATAATATAATATAATATAATATAATAAATATAATATAATATAATATAATATAATATAATATATATAATAACTATAAAAAAAAACGTCTCCAAATTTAGCATCAAAGGTCGCAAAAATGCTACAGATACTATCTAAAAGGATTCAACAAATCTCCAATGTATATATTGTAGTAGTAAGCAATATTCATTGACCAAGGATGTTAACTAAGTAGAAATAACGAGCTTTGCTCATTGATGCTTCATAATAATGATTTTTATCGGGTTTCAATCAGAATTGCGTTCGGTCGAACGCTCTTGGTCTTGGTATCCAATATCATTATGTAAAGTTTCTCGACGTTCGCGAACAACCGTCGGTAGGTTATGTTATAAACGCAACCCAGGTGTTGAGACGGGCGAAAGGTTGTCAGCAAAGCGTAACGGGTCGCTCGCGGTCCGTCAACAACGATATGTTATTGGAAACGTCAACTTCAGTAAACCTGTGTTATGTGTCATGGTGAAAAACAACAAAACAATGAAGTATGCACGTGTCCACATGAGTATACCCTTGGGGAGCTTTGCAGCACATTGTCGTTGCATCCTAAGCAGATGTGCTTTTACTGGACTCCTGGAAGAGCAGTTCAGAAGGATGCTTCTTGATGGTGTAGGCGTTCTGGCCACATAATGAAGGATATACTGTACTGCTGCAGGAGTTTACACCTTGGAATAATTCACAATGCCAGCAGGTGAGATCTTTTAAAAAAATAATTTCAATTTTTAATCAATCTTAAAGTAATCTCTTACCTTTACTTGTTTTGCAATTCAGCATTTAGGCATATTCAAAGGGTAACTTGTTAAGTAACGTTTAGAGGGAATGAACGATATATACCTTTTTCGGATGAATTTTATACAAACTTTTACTTTTGTCAAAAATTATTTCAAAATTATCTTTTCGTTTTCCATGATACATCATATAATTCATATAGAGTTAAATGTTCAGAAAATATTTTGTATATACTGTTTTTTTAACAATAGTAGATCGCAAACCTTATTACAGAGTATATACTCTAATATGATTTTCTCAATGTCTTTTGACATGTACGATCTAAATAAAAATATATAAAATGTTAAAGATCAAATTATAAAAAAAACTCGAGCATTTTTCACCACCGTTTATAAGCCAATACTCTATTAATATACTATACAGTTCTCCTTCCACCCACCATGAGTTTTTACACTATCAGTGTTCAATAGACATGGTAGTGTTAGATTACAATGACATTGACTGTATTGTATGATCCTTAGGGGAATTCATTTTACACTTGAAAGTGATCAGAGCACACTCTATCGTGTATCACAACCACGTCATCACATTGTAACATACCCAATGGTCGTTGACATTGTAACATACCCGATGGTCGTTGACATTGTAACATGACATTGTAACATACCCGATGGTCGTTGACATTGTAACATACCAGATAGATGTTCGTTGACGTTGTAACATACCAGATAGATGTCCGTTGACATTGTAACATACCATCTAGATGTACGTTGACGTTGTAGTAGACCAGCTAGATGTCCGTTCACATTGTAACATACCATCGAGATGTCCGTTGACATTCTAGTATAGCAGCTAGATGTTCGTTGACATTGTAACATACCCGTAACATATAACATGTAACATCGTGGCGGCCATTTTAATGTGAACACCTTTTATTATTTCGAATTACAGAAAACGACTCCCATGACTTTACTGAACCAAGTACACTCATTTGTAACTTGATTTTCAGAAGAGAGGATGGTATTTTACTATTGGTGACATTATTTTTCAAATACATTTCATCGACGTATTTGAGTGAAAAGATGTGCTACTGCCCCTTTTAGCATGAAAGGTAAACAGCAAGATCATTAATATAAAACTCAGTATGAATTCATAAACCACTTGAACGAACAGTCAAGGACATAGCATGTAGGAAACATATCATTGACTGTGCCATACACATCATGTGTTGAGATTACAAGCAGTCAGGGGAAAAGTCGCGTGACAACATAGATTTAGTATTGAAATTCATATTTTGGAACAAATTCATTTCCTTTGATACGTATCAAATGTCACTCATGGGTTGATTCCAATGGAATGATGTGAATTAAAACAATAGTACTTTTATTTACTTTTGTACAAAAATGTGCTTTCCCATCGTGATTAATGTCATTAAAGATAAACAAACTATATTTTCCACTCACTACACTATTTGTACTACCAGGAATTAAATGATTGTATTTTATTGTCATTAAAAAAAGAATGGAGGAGATATTCAAAATAATCCCTTTTTGCATATATATCAGTTTTTTAAAAATGAACTTTGACCCATCGTCTTTTACGAATTTCCAAATTTGGAAACAGATGCGAAAAGTATGCATTTGGTCCGTATAGAGTGTCCTTGGGTGATCGAGTTTTAAAATTTGTTGGGTTGTTAATTAATTGTTTTAGCCTCCGTCCTGATTAAAGCACATATACATTGTATTGTATACCGGTAGTAGATTATTAACTGATTTCCCTCATACATCGTATAACATACGATTTCAATGATATAGGTGATTTACAAACTTTGTGTAATGCATTCGAAAATTTAAACGAATATATGAACGAAACTAGCATCTTCACTAGTTGCACAAATGTCACGACTAAACTATAACTGGTGCTATCGGCAGCGCAGTACATGCTGTACCTTTGGGTTGTTTTCCATTTCACATTTCTCCTTATGAATTTGAAACTTTACGTCTGCATGAAATTGTCTTAAGCTTGTTGAAGATAGAATATAAGTTTGCATCATTGACGTTTTGTTAGATTACATTTTTAAAAATAAATCATTTGGATATTACAAAAAACATGTATTAAAATATGGTTAACTTCGCCGCTGCTGGGAGTGCTGCCATGTTACGTCACTTTAAGTATTGATAATTATCGCTCAAAGATCAAGGATGATCAATTGGACACCTTTATCGACTTTCTTACCACTGCATTCGTAATTGTCTATATTCCAATACTATCCCAAACAAAAGAACTGCAAACCCTGTCCCCATGTTCACTTCTCAGACATACACGACTTCAAGTGAATGAATATTTTAATGATTTAACATGAATTGTTATTGATGTCGTGAATTCAAGTGAAATAAATAATCTAACGATTTGAAACGAGTTGTAATCGATTTCGTGAATTCAAGTGAAATAAATAATCTAACGATTTGAAATGACTATATTGCTGTTTCATTAACAAATTGGTTTACCCGAGCGTGTCTGTAGCTTGCTTCAATAATGCAATGAACACGTCTCAAGGGAAAATATGTCTTTGTGTTTTTGTTGGAACTGCAGTAACTAGACATAATAGCTTCTAAAGCAGGTCCTTGAAAATCATGAATAAAACCATATATCAATTTGAGCCACATATATCAATGTTTAAAGGGGCAGTAGCACGTTTTTTGCAAATTTAATTTTTTCAAATTTCCCATTTATAATGATAGTTTATGCCATTTATATTTACTTTAGAGGGTGAAACATCGTATCACACAAACCAATTATCCGTAGCGGTAATAACGGTGTTTGGTATAAAGCAAAAATTGCATGGCGGCCATTTTATTGTGAACACATTTTATTATTTTGAATAACAAAAACGATTCTCATGGTTTTCCGGAACATATACACTCATTTTTAACTTGATTTTCTGAAAGAGAGAAGGGTGTTTTACTTTTGGTGACATTATTTTTCCAAATACATTTCATCGACATATTTCAGCGAAAAAACGTGCTACTGCCCCTTTAACATGCATTGTAATGCTATCAATGCTATCCATCACAGCATTGCATTTTGTTTATATTCACATTCACACGCGTGTTAAAGGTTTGCCATGCAAACTGCAGACACATCTTCACAGTTTAATACAATTCACTATTTATTTAGAAGCGTTTGTTTCCTATTTAGTGGATATCATTTCAGTTTTGGAAGTTTCTTTTCTTGTTTTGAATTTATGTGTTCTGATTGAATGTTGGTATGGGAGGCCTGTTTTTTTAATAGAATAAGATAAGATAAGATAAAATAAGATAACACAAAAATATATGAAACACTTTAAGTATTAATTGATACCACATTAATGAATTGTTCGTTATTGAAGCTGATAGTGACAAATAGGTCATGTATTTAAAGTTATTTTTTATAAGATACTTTCGACCTCTTTATTGCACAAAAGCGACGTTTATCATATTATTAGTTTAGTTTAATGCAAGGGTCAATGGGTAACTTACTATAAATATTGGAGGTATGTGTAGAGACACACCGATAACATTAAGATCAACCTCAGTGTTATCCCTTATCATTACATAAAGACTACCTTAGTGAGTTAAGACTACCTTAGTATCTTGAACAAAAGGAACCTGGGGCCACCTAAGGTAGCCTTAGTGCAATGTTAGAAGAGGGATACTAAGGTAAACCGTAGTATGGTTGGCAACAATTTCCTAGGCCTCCTATCACATAGCTACACTTACTAAGGTTAACCTAAACTCCCACTCTTTACCATTGCGTAAAGTTTACCTTAGTGACTTACACCTTACCACCTTAGTGCTTTGTGAAAGAAAGCCCTGGTCTTTAACTCATTTAAAAAAAAACTCTTTATATTAATTCTCCAACATGTAATTGCCTCAACAAAATTGAACATCGTCCGAGTATACTGAGTATGATGGGTCAGTTTGATATGTACATACTGATTTTCATCAAGATAGTCATTCCTGTAAGGGTTTATTCGCGCATTAATTATTTATATTGAAGACTGAACATAAATATCAAAATTGTGCTTTGAAATACTTTATTGTTCATTAAGTAAATTATTTAGATGCAGAAGACAGTGACACAAATTTACCTTTTATAACAAGTGTTTATGCAGTATATATTCACTTAAGAGGGTAAATCAGCCGAACAGAGCATTGGAAATGGATCCGCGTTGCTCAACCGAACAATAAACCATTCGATTCGTTTTAGAAATAGAATTTATTACACTTGAAAGTATATACATTGTATAACATACGAGTACATGTCAGAGAGTATGAGCTGTATGTCTCAATAGTATGTTTAAACGTAGACTATATCGATTGCGGTCATTCACGTACTAAGTAGTGTAGTCGTGTATTAATTATTTACACACATTAATGATGATGTGAAACTATTGTAAAAAATATAAACTATTTCTTTCTTGTAATCAAATTCAATATTTTTCCTCAAAGAAATATATGTTTTCGAATATTTTTTTTATATTTGTCCTCAAATTAATGCTTTTCCTCAAAGAAATATTTGTCCTAAAAAGATATGTGTCCTCAAATACATATTTGTCTTTAAATAATAATTTGTCCTCAAATACATATTTGTCTTTAAAATAATAATTTGTCCTCAAATAATAATTTGTCCTCAAATAAATATTTGTCCTCAAATAAATATTTGTCCTCAAATAAATATTTGTCCTCAAATAAATATTTTTCCTCAAATAAATATATATACTTACCCCTAAATTCATCCCCTCCCCACCCCCTACCCCCAGTACAGTCCCACTTTCCCGAAGTTTTAAACTATATATATACGTGTGCGTGCATGACGTATCACTCATAGAGTTTATTGATGTACACTGTTAATTATTCACGCCCCAGACTCTATTCTCTGCGTCGAATCGTTTATCTAAAGAAAACCAAAACAAATATTCTTTGTTATATTTGATTGTACGTGTGATAGGAAATGCGCTGATTATCCCTATAGTCACTAATTATTTAGATGAAACAACGCTTGTTGTACGAAGGTATAATTTAAAAAGGAATATCTCAGATCAAAACCTATTGCTACTTATTTAACCACCACAATTACTTTGATCCCGTGTCTCTGATAATTCTGAGTCTTGTATTAATTATTTATACGATAGTCAGTGTTCGTAATATGATCCTGTGCTACTAAATACAATACACTTGACTCATAAACTGATTAAAATAATAATGTATATTATGTAAAATGAACTCTTCCAACAAGATAACAAAGAAATAACAACCAATCTCATCTTTGATGGGCATTCTAGAAGTTGAGGTGATGAAGAATGAAGAACAACTTTATGGATACACAACTTCTTTATTCTGTATAGGCGACGTTTCGACATAGATACTAATGTCGTTGTCAAGCAGGTGATGCAGGTGAACAAATTCCCAGGGTTTATATACAAGTAGTGTTTATACAATAGAGGAGGATGAGAAGATTTTGAGTTGTTATTACAGTAGTAGGCTTGATGTACACATATTGAGTAGAAGCCAGAGAGAATGATTTACAGTGTTTATACAGCAGATGAGGTTGATGTTACAGCTTGTTAAGCGATTAAGTCTAGGTTGATGTACGCAGCTTGTTAAGGATATTAATTGATTTAACAACATGATTATTGATTATTGGGGGTAATTAGAAGATGAACACAGGTGATTGAAGATGAGGTAAATATGAATATGAGTTGATTAAAGTAACAAGTGATGGTAGGCGTTTGGGATGTAGTATCCTTCGTCTCTGTTCAGGACTGGTGCTATTTTCTTAATGTGGATGGCTTCGAGGTATTAATAGCGGGGATATTTATCTCAAATCTTTATTTCTTAACCGATTGCGCTCAAATTTGGAATATAAGCTCACCAATTCGTATATAAGCAGTATATGATTGCAAAAATCTAGATTATGAATTTTGAAAATATTGTTAAAACAGCGATTCGAACGCCTGTGATAAAATATGATAACCCTGCTTTGTAATCAAATGAAATTTTACATCGGCTACATCGGTTGTATCGACCGAGTTATTTCAAAGATCTTAGCACTCTGACTGTGAAGGCTTTTGCTAACTGGGATATGTCCTTAGAATATGTCTGATTTAAATAACACAAATAACTATACTTAGCAAAATTTAAAACTTGACACAGGTAAATTTATGAAATCGTTTCTGTCTGTTCATTGAAATAGTTAAAATATTATTTGTATTGAAAGCAATGGTTTTGACTCCTTTAATGTAAGGAATGTGTGAAGTCACGTGCAATCATTGACTTTGTAGCCACAAAAATCGGAAAACTGTGGATGCACGTGCAAACACAAAATCATGAGGTAAATTAATTAGCATGGACTGAGTAAGCACGTTGAAGCTCATTTGGAAAATCAAATTGAAAGTTTAATTTTGATGACCTTTTGGCAATACCGCGTCTTACAATTGAAGAACGTCAACGCGCTATGGGGAGGCTCCATGCTGGCCAGTCTGTGGTCACTGTGGCAAGAACCGTAAACTGTTCACGACAGACAATTTAAATCTCAGGATGAGAGTGCGTCATTACGGGAACACGCGGCCAGGAGCGTCAAGTGTGACGTCACTCCGGGAAGATGCAGCACTACGTTTACGTTTACGTTTTATGTAGGGAGATGTTTGGTGGAAGGATAACCCCACAAACAGTCAGAAATCGCTTGCGTGCCGCTGGAGATCCTATAGAGGACCTATCCTTACACCTCTTCATCGCCGTAACCGTCTTGCGTGGGCCACACGGCACTTAAGGTTAATTCCACGACAGTGGAATTCCATTGTTTTTAGTGACGAATCTCGATTCACCTTGAGATTTGCTGACGACAGGGCCCGTGTGTACCGCAGACAAGATGAACGCAACGCTCAAGTTTGCGTACGTTAAGTTGACCGATTTTGTGGCGGCAGCGTCATGGTTTGGGGGTCTTTCTGTGCACACGGTCGTTTTCCACTGGTTGTTGTTCAAGGGAACTTAAATGCTGTCCAATACACTACAGGGATAAGATTTTGCGACCTGTTCTCTTTCCGTTCATGCAGAGACACGGCCCTGGACCAACGTTTTAGCAAGACAACGCTAGGCCCCATACCACAGTTCTTACGCAGAAGTTTCTCACGAATGCTGGTGTTCAAGTCCCGGATTGGCCATCGCGAAGCCCCGACCTCAATCCGATCGAACACATCTGGGACGAACTTGGTCGACGTGTTCGTCAACAAGTTAATCCACCACAGACGTTGTAAGATCAACGTCAACTTGTTGAGCAATGACGACGTCTTCCTCGGGCAGTGTTGACTAACGTCTAAGATCCACGAGGAGACGTTGTGTGGCTGTAGGAGACGCTAAAGGTCGTCACAATCGTTACCGATCACCTCAGATCGATTCTCTTCATTCTGTGAATTCATTTGGGAGGGTATTCAGATGTCATTAAATACAAACGTGATTATGTGTTTCTGTATTCTGATAATACTCAATTGATCTTTGCACAACATACGAATGCAATAATTGATTTAAAACAGTATTAAAATGTTTATGCCAGAAAAACTAAGTGTCAAGAATCAAGAAAAGCCGTAATCTTACGTTTGTGTTTCCATGCATAGCACTATGACTTGTGATTTGTCACTGGCAAGTGCCACATTTACAACGGCGATACCGATTGCACAACTACATTCAACTGCAGCCAATCAGAACTCTCCATTTCTAGCCGAAAAAGTTATCAAAGTAAAGCTAGGATCGAACATCTGAAGAGAGTAATCTCTGTGGGAAAATAATGGGTAAGAGTTATTTAATTTCATTTCCAAGTGGGTAACAGCCTTGTGCTGTTTGCTCTCTCACCCACGTGATAAGGGATTTTTTAGTGTTTATAATTATTGGGTCGTCTGACTATTGGAGTTCCACCTTAACCTATTGGAAGAAAATGGAGCGACGTATAAAGTGACAATTTTGTGGAACTCTTCAGAGTGAGAGGTAGATTTGTAGGTCCAATGCGATTTTGAGAGTTCTGACAGCAAGATGGTTGACCATTCCAACATTTTACCATATTTAAAACTCTAAAAGTATTTAGGTATGGCTACAGCAGTCAGATCACTTGAACTACCTTCGAACGGCCATTTTCATATGTACACCTTGAATGAAAATTAAATGGCTTAACCGAACCATGTACATTCATTTTATTTTTATTTTTTTGTTTTATTGATTCCGGTGTACGATTTAGCCATTGGTATTTAGCTATTAGGAATTGGTAATTTACCTTTTCATGAACACATTTTATTTCAGTAAGAACGGCGTGCTACAGTGCCTTTAAAGTAATCAGTAGAATGAACAGCTGTTTACTTAAAGTCTCTATTGGACGAAGCTCGGGAAACGTATAAAGTAGTATGTAACAACGACGATTTTGCCAGCACCTCTTATAACCTAAATCAATGGAAGCGTATACGAGCCTTAGCGGTTTTGTTTTAGACGAAATACACACATTAGCGATGAATATAGGCGATAGTTGATCCAATTTTCCCAAAGTCTTTATTCAGGGAATTACAGGTAACTTATATATCTCATTTACTAACAGAATCGGCAACCGTTTACCGAAGCTTTTGTCTTAAGCGCTATTTCCCAGATGGTTGATAAGCATGAACGTTGAATAAAGGCGATGCTTGATCTTGATTACCATAATTTTTTATCCAGTGAAATACAGAAAGCTTTTGGTGTTAACACAGTTGTAACACGTGACACCAGGGTGTGCACGTCGATGGAAGCGACGTTTGACGCAAACACCTGTAACACCCGGAATATCACATAGCCCAGCTAGAATATGCGTCTTGGGGAACTTCATCGCTTTTCTCTGAAACATGATCTTCTGGCATTTCTGTAATCACGTGACTTACCTGGCAGAACATTAGTTAGCATTAATAATGGATTCAAGTCAAGGAAATGAAGCTTCTAGGATTTACTGATGGAGGTTTGGACAACATGATCATCATGTCAGAAACTGTGCTTAAACCGTGGCTATACTTATTCAGATAACGGTAAGTTTGTCACCTTCTACAGTTGACTTCCATCCTGAACATCATTCTCTCCGCTAAGCAGGATGACGTGCGTCATGGCTTCAAACCAATTGGCGGCCATTTTGAGAAAAAAATCGAGTTAAATTTAAGAGAACTCCTTGTTCTGGTGGACCAGTTTAGACTGTGTCCACTGTCAGTTGCGATGTAGTTCTTACCTGGAAAATGTACGTAGTACTAAATATTGTCTCGCTGACCAATTTAGAATATATTTCCAAGAAACATGGGTATGGAGAAAAGAGTAGGTCATTTTGCGTGGGTGTGATTGTCATTGACAAGGAGAAAGCAAATATTTTGCAATATTGTAATACTTAAATTGCTAACATATTACGAATTATAGCGATTAATTAATATGAATCTGGCTCTTTATGATATTATATTGATGTCTAATCAACACTTGTATTTTTTAAGCAAAAAGTTCCTTCCTGTTGGGTTTTATTTTGTTTATGTCTGTATACAGTATTTTAAAGCTTTATCAATTGTTCATGTTTTGTATCCCAAGGAGTTGTATGAGTCAATAATTACAGTCTACTATATTGTTACAGTGATGGTGACGTTTTGTATTGAGATAAGACAAGATAAGATTTATTATTCCGTAGCAAATTCTTTTTACATGAAAACGGCCTCATGTATACATGCACATGCTGTACAACTATAAACAAACATTACATGGATACAATGACATGTACACACACATAACAACAACAACAACATAAAGTAATATACATAGTACAGTAAATATTTTCAATACAAACGAGTTGTTAACAGGCTGAAAAATTCTAGTATTTGCTACTTAAACATAAAAAAAACCATTTATTATTTTCATGAATTCATGAATTATATGAATCGAAGGATTGTTGAGCTCTGTATTTAACGAATGCGGTGTCCAGAATGACGTAGTTCGAAATGATGGGACAATATATGGGAACTATCGGTTCTTCTTTTAGTATGCCTGTACCTATATAACAGATCATCCCGCACTAAACGAAATAAATAGAGGATATCTGTCTTTCCTTGACAAATACCATGTTTATCTCATTGAGTGAGTTAGAAAAGTAGATATTTCACGAGTGGCGTAGCCACGAGTGAAATATATTAACTTTTCTACCTCACGAGATGAGATAAATATGGTATTTGTCAAAGTAAAACAGATATTCTATTTATTATATCATTTTTTCTGTGTTTTACGTTGAGTTGGAGTGATTTAAATGGCAAACGTAAAGCCTTCGCAAGCTGAAATTATGACGTCATAACATTGTCCCGATGACGTCACGCGAGTGGTGATTTAGAGGATATTTGGCTTTTCTTGACTAATACCATGTTTATCTCATCGAGTGAGGTAGAACGGTTATATTTTCACGAGTGGCGCAGCCACGAGTGAAAATATATAACTGTTCTACCTCACGAGATGAGATAAACATAGTATTTGTCAAGAAAAGACAAATTTTCTATTTATTATATGACCAAATATTTGCATATTCACCGAAATAGACTTGCATTTACGTTAAGTCGGCTCCAGAATGAGCCTGTCGCCTCAGCAACAATGTGACGTCATGAACGTGTCATGACGTCGGAGCATTGTTTTATGACGTCAGGTCATTGTTATATCAGTCACTAGTGACTGATAACACGTTCGATTGTTATTTTCACTAGTGACTGATAATAAGAGGTTATAACATGTCATTTTTCATACCATACCCCATATCAGCCCGAGACCCCCATATCAGCCCGAGGGCCGCAGGCCAGAGGGCTTATATGGGTCGAGGGCTGATATGGGGTATGGTTTGAAAAATGACATGTTGTAACCTTTTTATCATATATCATACTTTTTTCTAAAACATGACAAAATATTTACAGAAATAATAATAATTTGATGTTATGCGAAAATTTATACTTTTGGGGTAATTTTTCTTTAAAAATTATGTGAGTCGTGCCTCCTATTCAAATTAAAAGTATATTTAATTTAATAAATTAAAAGCGTCAACAACATTCTTGTTTGGAGGGTACTCTGAATTAAAGGATTCAAATGAACTAGTTACTCTGATACTGCTTCGCTTGTAACTTTACTGTGTTCACGCATGTAAGCAAAGGGAGATCACTCTGACCTAACGTCACCCGGGCTGATATTGATATGGATTTGCGGACCGGGCTGATATGGCTGATATGGATTTGCGGACCGGGCAGCGATATGGGTGTGGTGTTCTGACCTCTATCAGATATGCAAAACAGCCCATATCATTGATAGATATATGATAACACGGTTTATTTTCATTGATAGATCCCGGTATTTCACCTGCAATCATATAATAAAAAGTTTATCGTCACTCAGTAGAGTGGTGATAAAGGTTATCACCACTGTAGCTTGATAGAGGGTTTATTTCACTGATAGAGCCGAGTATCTCACTCCAAATTATGTAATAAATCAATGATATCATCACTCTGTTACATTGCTCTTCCATGGTGTTTCAAGATATCATACTTATAAACTGTAATAAAGTTTACACCTCAGTTAGTTTCGATTAATTCATTGTTTTAAAAGAAATGAGATGCATTTGATTATGGTACGATATATTTATAACATCTTTTAGCAGTGGTTTGAATGAATGACATTGGTGACTGGTTATGTTTTGGTTAGAATATCTGTGTTTAATGTAGACAGGGGCAAGAAATGAAATTTACACCAACATGACCCGTACCATGTACTTCAGTTTATAATCACTGTACATAGAGATGAATACCTGAGTACTATAAGTGTCTTCTATGATCAGATGTAAACTAGCGTACAAAAGAAACGCCACCACGCCAACAAAGATGCAACTTACTTTCACTAATGAGAAATATGACTGAAACTTAGTTATATATTGTCACTTATATCGCGGCTGCTTGTAGCAGGGAGAAAGACCGCAACGCCATGTTGCTATGCATTGCGGTGAAACCTGCGAGCATCGGCTGGAACTAGCGAACCATGGGTGGTACTACGCTCAAATTCAGTGTAGCATTGCACCCAAACCTTACTGCGTGTAGAACATTTCTCTACTGCAGACAAAGTTGCCGTGCCCCTGGCGGGATTCGAACCCCGGACCTCTTGATCCAAAGCCGAACGCGCTAACCACTGCGCTATCCCGCCCACTTTGTGACCAGAAGCCAACCACCTAAATTTTCTTTTTTTGAAACATTATTTATTTCTCCTTTTAAAATCCGTCTTTTTGAAATCTCCTTAACAAGGCGGGATAGGAAAGTGAAATAGAACTGTTTTGTTTATTTCATGACTCCCTACAGCATCATACCACAATGAGTGACATTTTAAATACTTCTACCGGAAACATATACTTCATATAAAAAATTCAAGATCGACTTCCGGTGGCACTATTTTGTCACAAATATCCAGAGTTTGTCGTGTGTTGGTATTCGATTTCGGGAACCAGATGGAAAACATATTATTTTTCATCAAATAACATTCTTAAAGGCACTGTAGCACTTTTTTTTTAATCCCACCGGTATGTAATATTACCGTGGGATATAGTCATCACCCCCGTCCGTCCGTCCGTCCGTCCGTCCGTCCGTCCGTAATCATTTCGTTTCCGGAGCAGAACTCGAAAACCGTTCATGATATCTTTCTGAAACTTTCCATGTGTATTACCCACCAACTGAAGTGGTGCCTTTTGATATTTTCAGATTTCTGAAAATTTGATTTTTGGTCGTTTCCATAGAAACATGTTGAAGTTGGACTTTGTTCAGAGACAGGTTCGTTTCCGGAGCACAGCTCCAAAACAGTTCATCATATCTTCCTGAAACTTTGCATGTGTATTACCCACTAACTGAAGTGGTGCCTTTTGATATTTTCAGATATCTGAAAATTTTATTGTTTTTCGTTTCCATAGAAACTTGTTGAATTTGGACTTTGTTCAGACACAGGTTCGTTTCCGGAGCACAGCTCCAAAACCGTTCTTCATATCTTCCTGAAACTTTGCATGTGTATTACCCACTAACTGAAATGCTGTCTTTTGATATTTTCAGATTTTTTCTGAATTTTTTTTCTTTCTGTTTCCATAGAAACATGTTGGATGTTGGTTGTTGTCTAAACATACCTGAAACTCAGCATCTGTAATACCCACTAACTGAAGTACGGTAGTAGATACACAAGTATCTGTCAAAGATGTGTTTTACAAATTTGGTGGAACCGGTGGGATATGTCATCTTCTGATGACTCTTGTTTGTATATTTTTTATATCTCGAATTTGTCACGTGACATTAAAGTATATATAATATATTGTTACGTTAGAGGGTAGAACAAGTCATTTCATGACCTGATAAGCCGTATCCATTAAAACCGATTATTCGTATTGGAAGAAAATGGTGTGACGTTTAAAGGAACAATTTTGTGGAACTTTTCAGTGTGAGAGGTAGACGTGTTGGTCTCATGCGATTTTGAGTTGGAACAGCAAGATGGTTGATATTCCATCAGTGTACCATATTTAAAACTCTACTCTGAATGTTCAGGTATCGCTATCACTATTTATCGCTATTTAGGTTTCAGATCACTTGAACTAACGTAGAGCGGCCATTTTAATGTGAACACCTTAAAATGACCACTCGATTGGTCATGGACTCTCATGGCTTCACAATACCATGAATATTCGTTGTTGACCTCTATTTATTGATTCGGGAGTCATTTAGTCATTTGGTAAGACTTATTGACATTTTTGTGAGAGCACTTTATTTACTTTTACTGTCCCAGGACATGCGCCGAGGATACTAACCGACCGGCAGCGTAATACTTGTTTTATGAAACGACTTAATGATTTGGTTTTGACGAGGGAAAACGAAGTTTATAGCAAATCATTCAATCATTCTTTATTACCCCACCGGTATGTAATACCGTGGGATATAGTAGTCGCCCTGTACGTCTGTCTGTCCGTCCGTCTGTAACCATTTCCTTTCAGGAGCAGAACTCGAAAACGGTTTATGATATCTTTCTGAAACCTTCCATGTGTATTTCCCGCTAACTGAAGTGGTGCCTTTTGACAGTTTAATATTTCTGAATTTCCCCCCGTTTTCATAGAACTTTTTGGACGTTGTCTAGGAACTGAAAAACATTTCATCATATCTTCCTGAAACTCTACATGTGTAATACCCACCTTAGTACCTGAAGTCGTACTTTAACTTATCTTTTAAAGTGTTTTGCAAATCATGTGGGGCCGGTCTTCAGATGACTCTTATGTTATATACTCATGGTAAAAATGGTTGACACCCCTAAATACAAAATGGATTTTAGCAAATTAAATGCATGAATGATTAATATTGTTCGATAGTATTGTATTTTCGAAATCAAATGGCATCAACACATGATGTAAACTATATAATACTTGCCATGTATGTATTGTGTACGAGTTAGACTCCGTGAATGATATGTGTATATTTGGGTTCAGTCGAATTTTTTTCACATGCAACTTTTCATTATTTATTTGAACTAAATTGAAAACACTCAAACACTGTGTAACAATATACCAATGCCAAGATCTCAAGGCACAAGGAATGACTTCTTTTGAATAAATTTCATTTTTCTTATATTCCTCTTTCTTTGGTATTTTAAAATACTAGTGGAGAAATAGCAAATGCTCAAGGACACTATTCACAAAAAAGACATCCAACAGTAACATGTTTTGTCAAAATAATAATCGAAACTGACACGTACGTTGTTAATAAGACATTTCATTCCTATTAGGGGGTGTCAACCATTATTACAATGAGTATATGTTAGCTCGCAGTCCTACAGTACGTGAAATACATTACATACATTTAAAATCTAACTCTTGTTCTATGTATAGATACATCAAATATATAACATAAACGAAGTGTTTAGTAATAAGGTAAATTAAAATTTAGTTTGATGTTCATGATTTGATTGATTTACTTCGAAATATATAGTAGATGGGACACACAAGAGGGAACTGATATTCATCTTCTACTATATTTAAATTACAAAATTTACAAATTCTAAACTTTAATTGTATTAATGTACTTGTCTTTCTCAATTGAGAGATCATGCGATGAACGAATAAAACGTGTGAACTTACTTTTAACTTTTCCACATGGTAGATATAATTCGGTATTGATAGTTTTTAACCCCCGGGTGACACCCAAGGGGGTTTATGTCGTGGCGCAGCCTGTCTGTCCGTCCGTCCGTCCGTCTGTCCGTCCCGAAAAGGGTACTTGTGTTCTGAAATCAACTCCTCCCACAATTTTGGACCCATCTTTCTGAAACTTACACATGTTTAAGATATACATCGGTGATACGCATGTGCTTTTTTGGGACTGATCGGATTAATATTTTCAGAGTTATAGCCCTTGACTTAGTGCGCTCAGCTTTCAAACTTGAGACTGATAGGACCTGTGTTGTGAAATCAACTCCTCCCACAGTTTTTGATCAATCTTTCTGCAACTTTACACATGCTTTGGTTATACATCGGTGATACACAAGTCCTTTTTGTACTGATCAGATTTATATTATCAAAGTTATGCCCCTTGACTTACAGCACTCAGCTTTCCAATTTCATTTAATTTGTCAGCATTTGAACAATGTCACACACTGAAGTTATAACCTTTGACCATGTGACCTTGAACTTGATGTAGGATCCATTTTGTGAAAAACTTAACCGTGTCCCTAATTTTTGATTGAATGGTGATAGGTCTTCGATACTTGACATGCTGATTTATTTTTAATAGGTCATAAAATTACCCTTACAATTAAACTGTTTATTTGGAGGATAAGGAACCCGGGGGTTCTTGTGCTCTCAGCGCACTCTTGTTAAACATTGGGTAAAGGTTACATTTACTTGAAATATGCTTTTTTTCTTGGTAATCTTTGAGTCTTTCGGTAATAAATTAATGAAATCTACATTCACACATACTCTTGATTGTACCACATTTCTTCAAAACCAATTGTAAATAATTTTACATATAATTCTTTTTAAAGTTTTACATCACCCAGTTCCTTTGTCAAATATTCCATAGCGGTTCTTTGGTAAGCTATATGAAAGTATAGAAAATCATTCACGGAACTTCTAGTATATGGAAGGCAATAAGTGTTCTGTTTATTACTCGTCCACTTGAATAAATCGTAATTGCCGCGAGATGGTGCACTAACATTTCTCAGGTGATCGCTCTCAGTTCAGCAACACTCGGAACTTAGATGGGTGACCCGCTATATCACTGGATAATGTGAGAGTTTGAAGGATTGGTTCCCTGTCACAATATCAGACGTTGGTAGAGAGAGTTATGATGTTACCCTGAGTAGTTCGAAGTGAGCCGCCCCGGTAAATTGTCCTGTCTGATACGAAGTAGTTAAATTTGAACCTTGATCCCCTTAGGAAGTTTACTGCACTGGCTGACGAGAGACAATATCCAGCGCTTTAAGCATGCAATGCGCAGGATAAAAAGAGGTTTACTCATATACTATTATTTCTTTTGACCTCATACATGTGTGAATCATGTTACAAAAATGAAACAATTAAAGATGCATCCATTGTGTTTCATAAACTTTTATTTCGCTTTAAGACGTGCCAACATGCAATATGTGCTGATTTCAGTTGAAATAAGTTCACTCAACTTGCATATTATCGTCAAATATATCATGTAGCAACGTCATTATGTATGTGTAGAAACCGTAACTACACGCCCCATTGTACATCTACAGTAGTTATAAGACCTATCAAACATTATCAACCCAAAGTTGTCTATTTGGCTGTTGTAAATAAGTTTCGAAATTTACGTTTCTTCGTTTCTTCAATACAAATTGTAAATAATTTTACATATAATTCTTTTTAAAGTTTTACATCACCCAGTTCCTTTGTCAAATATGCCATAGCGGTTCTTTGGTAAGCTATATGAAAGTATAGAAAATCATTCACGAAACTTCTAGTATATGGAAGGCAATTAGTGTTCTGTTTATTACACTTGAATAAATCGTAATTGCCGCGAGATGGTGCACTAACATTGCTCATGTGATCGCTCTAAGTTCAGCAACACCCGGCACCTGGATGGGTGACACGCTATATCACTGGATAATGTGAGAGTTTGAAGGGTTGGTTCCCTGTCGGCTAGTCGACGTGCGCCACACGCGATGTACTGTCCGGTTTTCGATCAGAAATCGATACTTTAACCTTCATATCGCCAGTGTACTGAGTCGCCTATCATAAAACGACAATTTTCGGCAAACGTCAGTCCTTCTCGATAAAATAACACCATTTATAACGTTTGGCATATGTGACCCCAAAACAAAACAATGGATGTACCTTTAACAATATGGCTTAGATTCTATACAGTTTCACCAACACCGTAACTAGGTTCACAAGCGCAAAACCTTGCAAACCTGGTCGTATTGATACACTCACTATTTCGCCAATTTCCCCCTTCTATACGAGATGGGCAATGTAAAGTAATGTAAAATACATAACTATAATTTATACTAACCTAAAAGGGAAAAGTTGTCATAGAACATATATATCATATATATTTTCATATATCGGGTATTAGCGATTTAGCGTATTACAATCCACTTAGACCCTTTGTCCGTGGCAACCATTCATAAAAGTGTCCTGTTCATTATCGTTATCAGAACTCTTTCGTAAAAAGAGTCTGAGGTTTTTAGTTCTGCTCCGGAAACGATGTGATCACGGACAGACAGACAGGCGAACGGACGGACGGACACACATACGGAGCCAACGACTAAATCCTCCCGCATAACAAGTTTCAATTATTCATGTTATTTCACTCGGAATAAGTGAGATGTAATCAGTTACTTGGTGCATCAGGTTTCCGCTCTCTCCTCGGGTAAAAGAAATTATAGCAAAATAAGTGCTATTTCAAAAATATCAAATTAGTGTTTCCATCAGGAATGTTATATATTCATGTATTTTCCAATAATGACTTTGACGTAGTTTTTCATAAAAATTCAATGTACCTTAATCAGGAAAATATGTAACCAAACGGTAAAAACAATTCTACCAATCAGCACCGGCAGCACTGTCGCTCTGACCACAAATTTTGCATACGAAGATTGCACGCACAAAAGGGAGAAAGGGAAATGTGTACCCTGCAGTTGGGAGCACGACGTGGCCAGGTTCCTTGCTTTTTCGACTGCATCCAGACCAGTGAGAGATATGTAATTATGTACTTCTTTAAAAATATGCACGTTGTCATTGTGAGAAAGATTTACATTGCCATTTAACAACAAGTCTAAATTTAACTGTACTCTGTTATTACATAATATACTAATATTTTGAAGCATTTGATGTCTAATATTATGATACATAATACATTCCATGAAATAAGAATTGTCACAAGGAGATTTACAATTACGTATACATACAGTGTGGTCCGAGAGTCCAATTCTATATAGATCATCATTTAATTTGCTATTTGAATATCTTAACTGAGTGTGAATTATGTTGAGTTTTCTTTTACCAAGTGAGAAATATATAGGTGATTTAAATTTACGCGGAAATATTTACGATTTAAATTTTTTTTTGGAAGCAGCTTCTCTTATGTGCAGTGGGAGGTTATTCCAAGGTTGTGAACATGATGGGAAAAATGATTGACTGTAAAGGTTGGTGCGGCAATATGAAATGGAAAGATCACGAACGTTTCTAAGATCATAACTGGTCCTGCATGGCTTCAACATGTTGTGGCATAAAGTCACACAGGTCTGTTAACGACGATAAAACCAAATAAATGTTAGTATAGTTTAGTTTGCTTGTGAGTTTATTTCCCGATACAACTTGGAAACTATGGTAGTTACTTTTGCATATATAAGTTATTGCTTTCCAAACAAAATCGTTTTCGAAAACTCTAATGTTACAGAAACTTTAATAATACATACAGGCGAATCATTAGACATAGGGGTTCTAAGTATATTATTTTTCAAACCCTTCATTTTCATAAGCAAAAAGCTACTTACATGAGTAATACGTAAATCAATTGCATTGAGAACACATGTCGATAAATTCCGTTCAGTGACATGGTATAATAAAGAGATATTACGGTTGATAAAGTCTTAATGATTGTAAAACTCACTGCTTCGGGGCTGTTCAGAAATGCTGAACATAGCGTAATTCCATACAAGAGAACTTGTCATCTAAAATATTACAGTCCTCTACGATAAATATTTGAAGTGTCTCATGTTGCCATGGCAAATATTCCCTTTAACGTGTGGAATAATGTGTATTATTTTCAATGTTACATAACCCGAATATTGAATTTCAAATAGCAGTACAATTTCTTGTCTCTCTTGTCATTTCGAAAAAAAATGTGACGTAAAGCACATGACGTTCCTCCAGTTACTACGCAATGAAATTAATTAATTAATTAATGTTTTTATTCATTTAACAAAAAGCTCAAGATATACATTTAGGAAGTAAAAGAAAACATGAGTCATCAGAAGATGACGTATCCCAAAGGTCCTACATTATAATTTTTGAAAGATAATTGGTATAATACGTATCTTTAAAGATACCACGTAATTTCAGTAGGTGACGTAAACCAAATAATTACGGGCGGACAGGGCGATGACCACAGGTGGTGAGGTGAGTTGGGGTTTAACGCCGCTTTCAAGATTATTTCACTTATATCGCGGCTGCTAGTATTATTGCAGGGAGAAATCCCGCAACGCCATGTGGCTATGCATTGTGGTGAAACATGTGAGCATCGACTGGAACTAGCGAACCATGGGTGGTACTACGCTGAAATTTAGTGTAGCATTGCACCCAAACCTAACTGCGTGTAGAACAGTTCTCTACTGCAGACCAAGTTGCCTTGTCCGTGGCGGATTCGAAGCCCGGACCTTTTGATCCAAAGACGAACGCGCTAACCACTGCACTATCCCGCCCCTGCGATGACCACATCCCATGGTATTAGGTACACACCGGTGATATATAAACAATGCCATATATAACATTCATTGATTTAGACATACAACATACTGAATAATAGATATATTATGAACTACATGAACTGTCTGCTTAAACTGCCAATTCAGCGACAGAAATACATTCAAGACCAGCAATTGCTTTCTCAACACAAAAACGGCGGTTTAATACATTTAACACTGTATTGTCTGATGAAGGATTGGGTGAAACAGTGACCCTTGATAGTATCGGAACAGCGATCATGTGAATAATTCATACAAATATGTCTTTCAATTTCTAATTTTAAATAGATAAGGAGGATATACTAAGTTGTTCTGAATTCTCGTTTCAGGTAGATGCTAAACAGAAAAACTCCTGATATGTTTTGGTATGAAAAACAAAGTTGATCGTTAATATTTCAACATTTTTAATTTAAAAATATGTATTCAAAATAATCGATTGGGTACAAGTAATCCATCTAAAACCCTCTCCTTTTTATAGTACTGACATATAATAATGAAACGTAATATTATGTATATGTACTGAGAACGGCACTTTTATAAGATAAGATATACGCGGGTTATTATCTAATCATTTAACCTATATTAACTTATCATTAACCTATATCAGAGAGATAAATTATATACTCTTGAACTTCTTTAAAAATCTGAACGTTGTAATTGTAAGGAAGATATGCACTTTAGTGCATATGTCATTTAACAATAATTCTATTGTTACATATTCTACTATTTAGCAACATATTATGTCTGATATATGAATATATTATACATTCCATAAGTTGATGATGAGAATTAATGTAACGTAGCTTAACTACGATCTAATTTTAATGAGAATTGCATTTAGCTTATACCATTTGCCATATTCCTATGATCTTGTGGACTGAGGGAGGTGTGGGTTTAATCATAATGTTTGGTTCTCTTGTATCATGACGACGAGTATAAGAATTTGGGGATAGGCGAGAACTTTTAGTTGTTTATTTCAGTATTACCTTCTAGCTTTGGCTCGAACTATCGAATTGTAGTTTTACTTCACTGTATTATCTTCACTGAGTTACCTTACCTGAACTAAAGCATAATGACTTTGTTTCGCTGAAGTACTTTCACTGAACTAAAGGATAATGGTTTTTGCACTGAAGTACTTTCACTGAACTAAAGCTTAATGGTTTTATTTCACTGAAGTATCTTCACCGAACTAAAGCATAATTGTGGAACTGCATTGAATACAAAGCAAATTAAGCACAAAACATAGCATCATTATGCATATAGAGGAGTTCTTTGCAGAATAAACATCGTCGAAGAACTGCAAGGATTTGAATCCCGGATTTGAATAGTCAAAAACAGTGCGAAGTTTCATAATAAAGAAAGTTCCTCATGAAAAATGTCGTCCATGTAGTTATAACTAATTGGCAATCTATATTGATAACACAACCGAAGGAGATTGTCAAGTTCTTCTTCCATTAAAGAATAAAACGCACAGAGTATGCCAACGTAATTTTTGTGGAAAATGTGCTAAACTTTTAAAAAATGCAAAGCGGTCCGGACTCGAATTACCCAGCTAATCCAATTTGTATCCAGAGAACTGAGAACGACATGCATTGAATTCAGTGTAGCACAAACCCACTGTTCGGTAGTTCCAGTAGATGCTTGTATGTTTCAACACATTGTGAAGGCACAATAGTGGAACTACGAAAGCTACAATGTACAAAGGTCAATCCTAATTTCTTAAAGGGACACCGCGTCGAGAATAAAAATTAGACCATGTACATCTACCTATGCTGATTAACATGTCTTCTAACAAGTCACAGACACCGAATTTAAGACAATTGACGTAATTGGTAATAAAAACTACTGCATGTAGACAGTGAAGTGAAGCGTAACTCTTTAGCAGACACTGTAATCAGCTTAGTGAGATAAAGATGAGACTCATTTTTATCCTCGACGCGGTGCCCCTCTAACTCTAAGGAAGCACCTCTCATGGTTATCATTGCTTTTTTCATTCACAAAATGTTCTCTTTCAGATAGAAAGCTTACAGAACAACCACTTTATATTATGAAACTAATGTACAGGTCATTAAAAATATGTTACGTCTGTCTGTCGGACAATTTTGACAGTAAACCAATAACTATACTTTCAGTTTGTGATTACATATCCAACAGACCAGCTTAGTGTTTTGTCGAATTTTATTTTATTACGGGGCAACTCCATAGATATGTACATGTATGGAACACATTATTTATAGAAACGTAAACCAGCTCAATGTTTGTATTTATAAGGTATAGTAAAGGGGGTCATTGAAAGACCAAATCATAACGTGTATTGTGCTTATCTTGTGGGGTTTTTGCAGGTGACGATGTCATAATGGCGGGAAAACGTAACAAAGTGTTTCCCGCGATGAATGTCAAACGACAAGCTCCCGGTCCACCGGAAGTGAGTCGACGGCGTACCACCATTACCCGGAAGTGGGATAGCCTGGAGAAGGAACTACGGTCCAATCACGTTCCACCCGCTAGACCAGAGGTAAAGGGGAACTTTCTCACTTTCCTCACTAGCTTCAGAATTAAACCTTTGATTCCAAATTAAATTGAGCTTTGTTAAATTTGGAAATTATCACAGCACGAAAAAGGGTGGAATCCACCTGCCGGATCCGGCAAAGGCGGATTCCAACTTTTTTAACACCCGGGTGAAACCCAAAGAGGTTATTGTTGTGGTGCAGCCCGTCTGTCCGTCCGTCCCGAAAACGGTACTATTTAAGTAGTACTCGGTCAAGCTTTGGAGTTATCTCCCATTGGTAAAAAATGTGACAATATCTTAATTTTTTAAAAGATATTATTAAAAATAGAATGGTGACCTCCCTTTTTTCTTTTGTTATATTGATTAATTTATTAAATTCTATGGTTGTTAATATTTGAGGGTCACTGTAGTGGGTTTTGAATGTACAAACCTCTTTTTCCACCCAGAATTAAAAAAAAAAAATGGAGACAATTTCTTCATACGCGTGTACTTTTTTGTTTTGAAACATTGTTAATCAACACGGAAAGGTCTTTATTTCATTGATACTGACTTCATAATTGTTCCTCTCTAAAAAATTAGATCAAAATAAGAAACTAATAGTGCATGTTTTGAAGATTTCTAATTGTGTAAGAAAGAGACGGAAATTATGATTCAGTTCCTATCTCAGTTTTCGGCGCCGCCTAGTAGAATAGTTTCAGTGGTGAGGTACCTTTTTTCAGTTTCTTTGTAAGAGTCATTATTCAATCTATCTTATGACCAATTTTAATGAATTTGTAGTGGATTTTACATTATTTATTTTACTTATTGTGTGGAATCTCCTTAAATCATGTCTTGAACAATAGTCTAACTTCATGTTCTATGACTTTAGCTTGCTCTTCATTGATAATATATACCTGGATAATGTTAGTTATACATATACATGACACATGTACTGATATATATGCCAGGCCAAATAACGTTCAGAATCTAAACATATATATTTTCAAACATCAAGTCACTCAAATCAGTGGTTTTTGCAAAAGAAAATCTATCATGTAGCGATATAAGCTATACCTTTGATCATGCAAAGCAGAAATGCCACGAATGACCCACTGTATCCTCTTTATACAGACCTAACCATAAGGAATTAGTATTGACTATTTTTTAGGAAACATAACGGACATAACCCAACCTGGATTGTACGCTGTTTCATATTGCGTTTATGCTTCCTCAACATTGATGTCTCTTAGTGTGTTTAGTTATTCTATTGTTTTAGTGTATGGTTGACTATTGGTGACCGGACAGCATTTTTTAATAATCCCCTGCAGCGCGGTTATAGCGAATCATACAGGCTTGGGGGAAATAAATATGAATAAATATGTAAGGTTATCAGCCGGGAATATAGGTCTCCGGTATAACTCATATTTCGCCCTAAATACACGAGATTGCTAAACATTACTCGAAACGTGTTTGTAAAAGCCGATTTTATCATTTCCAAATCGGTCTTATGGCCCTTTTATAAGTTGAGTTTTTCCCTTGAATACACGCCAAACGGTTTAACGGCGTTTCTGTAAGCCTGACATTATGTGATAGTTTCGCTCTTTGGACATGGTTATTCCAGTAGACATTCTATTTTAACAGACGTTACTCCATTTAGATTTCGACCCTAACGTTAGGATCAGAAATCTAAATGGAGTAACCTCTATGTTAAGATTATACCCAGTAGATAAATGCAATCTCAAGAACTTTTCTTTGGATTATTTTCATATTTTGCATATAAGTTCACCACAGTGAGAATCATGTTACCATAAACTTTTGTGAAATTGACATTCATTTCAAGGTCTCAACCAGACCATTTTACTTTTTTTCATTGGAATATTTCAGAAAGTGATCATTGGATTCATTCATGTCTCACATAAAGCTTCTCCTTGGGAAGACAAATGTCTGATCTTTTGGCTTTTTATATTCAAGGTCACAGTGAACTTTGAACTTTTAGGCATTTGCACTTGCATGTTAAGCTTGTGAGCGAGATATCTCAAGAAGAGTTTTCTGTGATCTCTTTATGTTCTATGCAACGCCTAGGCGAAGGGCTGAAAAGATTGTGGTGACCTTGCCATACTTTTCAAGGTCACAGCAAAGCATTGCATTTTTCAGTAGTAAACATCACCATGTAATTTCTTATCAGAAGCTATATGGCCTTCTTTAATTTTGAAGTGATATTATACGGCGGGGTTCATGTAATCTTAGTAACAATTCCATGTTTACGTCTGTATGGATGCACATGCGTTTCTTACACTAAAATAAAATACTATTTTCCTCCGTGTCCTATGCTCAAAATAATGTATTATTCGCTGAGAAGATGTTTTATCGTGTCAGGCAAAATGATCACGAGCCTTTACAACGTTAATACACATATTTTCGGATTTTCTCGATCCTTCAGGGGCATTGGAGTCTATTGACAAGAGGTCGAACACCTTCACCCTTGGGGTGGGGTCAAACACTTAATGACCTTGTGGGCTATCCCTTTAGTTCAATCTGACTGACCATGATGTCCCGGCTTCCACCTGGACGTTAAAAAGTAAATGGTCACCCCTGCTTCATATTATATATATATATATATATATATATGTATAATGTATATGTGAAGAAGAATTTATTTCAAGTTTCAAGCCACAGGCCCATAGAACATACATATGATACAAAATGCAAAAAAAATAAATATTCCATCAATTATTGTTGATCATGACTCTTGCAGTTTAAAAGCATGAACAAGATATTCCGAGAGTTGTGTAACAGTATGTTTACATTTAGAAGACATTAGATTTAAAAAGAAATCCCTATGATGGATTGACATACAACTATTTATCTATAAAAGTATGCCTCAAATTTGAATATTAAGTATTACAACAACAAAATGGTATTCATTTTCAATACAATCAAGACCTAATCGTTGACACTGTGGGCATAATGTTTTGGCTTTTTCTATATTATTATGACATCCAGTTTCAATCATTAATTTATGGCAACTACGTCGGAATCTTGTTAGAGTTTCTCTGAATGCCTTCAAGTTTGTTATCAATGTATTGAAGGTAAAATTCAATATTTAATGCTTACTTGAAGGTTAAATACAGTTGTAATGTATATGTATAGTTATGTATATGTATGTACGAGTCATCTAACATCAAAGATGTGATTAATCAATAGGCTAACGTGGATTCAATGAAGATACTATGTTTCTATTGTTAATAAGATCAGTAGCAAACCCCATGCAATAGAACGCTTCGGATTGCGAGCTCAAAAAGCTGTTGAATAATTCAGGATGATGAATAACTCTTCCACCAAATCCCCCGAGACCCTTGGTATAAAACCTTGTCATCAGAAAGCAATAACTTGTAAACGAGTGAAATACTAGGTTCGATAGAATCTATTGAAATTGGAATTTAACTTAGTTGCACTTCCGATCGTAACCTGTTGTCGAGTAAACAATATTTTATGCATGCTCATTTAATACCTGCGTAAGGGTATTTTGCATAATTGATTGAATCCTTATCCTTGTCATACTTTATATATATGATTGAATAGTACCCCCCGCGTACTGGAAAACAAAAATAGGCGGAATGGTAAACAACAAATGGTTCTTGAATTATCATTAAAACTTGTCTGTATGGCTGTGAAGTAATGATAAACACCAACGGTTACAAGGCTGACAAAGTTAACATACACAAGAATACCAAGGCCGTGATAAAGATCTACATGAAAATCAACAATTTGGGAAATTTGGGATATTTGGGAAATTTGGGAAATTTGGGAAATGGTCACTTTTAAAGCTTTAAGGTTATCTGTAACAAATTACTTAAGGGTCAGTCAGAGAATTAACCAACTCTAACTTCACTAATTACTCTTTGATTGTCTCTTAAACATTATTTAAACATTATAGTTTACTTCTACCCCTTACTATTCGTGTTCAGTATGTATCCATACTTTAATATGAATAATGTGTTTCATGAGTCTTTTGATAAAATTGACATTTTAGTTTACTTTTTATGAGGATGAGGTGAGGTGAGGTGAGGTAGGGGTTTAACGTCGCTTTCAAGAGTATTTCACTTATATCGCGGCTGCTAGTAGTATGGCAGGGAGAAAGCCCGCAACGCCATGTGGCTATGCATTGCGATGAAACCTGCGAGCATCGGCTGGAACTAGCGAACCATGGATGGTACTCCACTGAAATTCATATGAGAATGAAACATTGTTTTGTATGGATTTTAACTTCTTTTTTCGCTATAGGCGAATACAAAATTTGTATATCCATAAACACCAGTTTTCATTCTTCATGTTCTCAACATCTTCTCAACTTCGATTTCTCAACTAGAATTTCAATTAAAAAAACTGTTGGAAGGTGGAATGCTTTCTTAGGATGTCTGAAAGCGGATAGAGACTTGTATAAAATATTAACCAGTACATTTGATCTGGTATAGCAGACTGCTCGGTGCGGCTGATCCGAGTGATAGTAGCGTCAGGGAAATGGTATGTTTATCAGTTCTTGCCACGACGGTGTCAAGTTTATAGATTAATCAATGACAAAGCTATTATTTACGAGAAAAACATTTGAGACGTACGGTTTGTTCCTTTTTTAAAAAAAACACAACACGTTTGAAAACCTAGTATAATATAGTTTGATATAATATAGTATAATATGCATACAGGTGGTCCAGAAAGGGGCGGGTGTTCACTCATTTAAATGAGAAGGTTGTCATCTTAGGGGTCCATAAAATTTAAATGCACATTTCTTTAAAAAGGGGACCTCCTCCTCCCCCCCCCCTTCTTTATCCGCCACCGTTTTGATCTTGAAAGGATGGTAAAATGATGAGCTCCATATAACTGCAGAAAACTTGGCGAAGATATGTAGCTCTAAGTGAAACCGATGGAGGGGACGGAATAACCATATGTTCTCTTAGCTACAGAATACTAGTAAAAGATGTATTCAGAGGGTCGACTTCGTGGTGACAATATACAAGGGTCTACCAGCCCCGTCCATTCTTTCAAACACCAGGGGACGATTATACATAGATAACTGTGCGACTTTCAAAACTATGCCTTTGTTTAAAAAGTAGCAATTTGAAGACATCTTTTTTCTATTAAGTCACGGTCACTCATTTATCCCACCTAATAAGCTTGTCACATGACCCTTCTATGTAGAGTGTATGGCTGTTAAACCTTAACAAACCGGCTTATTTTGTTTCTTAAAACTTCGTTGAGGCTCAATCCACACTTTTTGACATTATTGCGAACTGTCTAGGACTTCATGTATAATGTACATCCCTTTAAGCTATAAAAACAGTTATAAATATTTATCATAATCCTGTAATCGATTATTAAACCGTGGAGGCGGACAGCGTCAAATGGAAGAAATTTGCCTTTATGTTATTAAAACTGTTTAAAATAATTTCACAAAAAGTTTTTTTTTAAATGAAATACAAACAAAGCATTTTTCTTATAGATGTTTCGATTTAAAAATGTTTTTAAAAGATGAATTCAACAAGAAAACCATTATCGTTTTTGTCTCGGATTTGCTCTTCACTATATGTCAGAATATATATAATATATAATATTTTTTTAAAGATCTAAAGAGCATTCAATGTGTATTGCTATTTAAAGAGGACATGTTTATCCCACGTATCTGTTTCTAAAACGTTGTAACATGATGTCTGGATAATGGGACCAACAAGAACGTTTCTCTATGGCACCGTGCTTCACGAACATGACCTATCAGGAACAGGAAGATTTTCTGGATAACAACTTCTCTAATGTGAAAATACACGACGTTTCGGAGTATATACTCACTCCTTCATCAGGTTGAATGTAACCCAAAAAATCTTCCTGTTCTTATGTATGCCACTTCTAAATTACCTTCAAAGACCAGATGACTCTTTGGGTTCCGCTTGGCTCCATGCTTGGCCAACAGAGAGCGCCATCGATTTAATGTAACGCTGCATTAATTAATTTGATCTTTTAAATTTGATCCTGTGGTCTTATTACGTACTTTTGTTAAGAAATAAATGTATATCCAGGGTAGCTACCCCGAGTAAGTGGTTGTCAATAGTCTTAACAGACACACGCTATTTAAACAATATTTATTTCATATTTCATATATGTATAGAAAAGATATAGAATATAAAAAGATGTAGAAACATGCATATATGTGTGAATTGAAAATGACATCTATTATTAAAATTTAATTTATAAATGATGTGCGATATGTGAACTCTTATAGCTATGATATACTTGTCCTTGACCGTCGCTCACTTTGCACCCTTGGTATTTACATCTAATACTGTCAGTATGTACTACGGCACCGTATTATTACTGTACGCTACTTCCGAACAGGCAGAATCCTTTATCGACGGTAGAAAAGCAACCATCGAATACGTAAAAAGCCACCATTGTTATTTTATTGATGTCTACATATGCAGCTTGTGGCTAGTAAACTACTTATTTCATAAGATCCTACACACATACTATACATTCCACATTCTTCGTTTTCAAAACTTGCTATGAAACGTCATAGAAACTCGTTCGTATGAACATTTGACAAACTTGACATGTTTACTTACGGCTGCGCGGTTCTCACGAGTTACACGTGCGAGGTGTCATGCTCATTTCCTTTGAGGGGTGTTAATTTCTTCACTTTATATTTTAGACCTCTTTAAACTCTCCTTTAAGACGCTTTTCAGTTATTTGAAAAAAGGTGTATATATGAAATACTCACAGATACATGTAAGTAATGAGTGCCAGAACAATTACACCACCTTGTCGTATTCTAATACTACTTAAACCACAACTACCCTAAATGTCACTTGATAGGCTGGGGGAATCTGATTGTACGGAAATGAAGGGATGTAAATACAATGGTCCAGTTAAGTGAAATCTTTAGAGCGTGACTATACTGATCCTGACCCGTGATAGCAGGTAATTCATCTATCTTCCTAGTGACAGAGACATCAATACGGGGTAATTCATCTGATCATTTCCTTGCTGTTCATGTTATGATGGATCAAGTATCAACGTTGTTGGAATAATACGTAATGGTCAGACACCATTCTTAATTATCGGAAGGTGTACCCAAATGCACTGCATGAAGACAGGACTGATTATCATTAGGATTTAAAACACAAGGGTGATGCGATTGGTAAATTGATTTGATTTGAAAATGCCCCTTGCTGCTCAGGTGTGAGTATTCAATGGTCAACAATCATGATATCGCAATATTCAAAAATAAGTGGACAATTCGGACTTCATTGCCAGTGATATTTGGACCTCTGTGGAAAATGGCGTCAGGATCTTGGAAATGGATCGTGAGATATTGAATCCCTATATGTGATGAGGATGGTGAGTCTATGATTGTCGTGCTGTCGACTCATACAAAAATTCGGACTTCAGCTTCAGTGTCAGTGGTAGTTGAACCTCTTTGGACAATAAATTGCGTCAGGATCTTTGAAATGGATCATGTCTATGTGATGTGGATTGTGATTTTCTGATGGTCATGGTGTGTACTACAGTATTAGTGATAGACGACAGTGAGGATACCGTATAAGCGGTACATTCAGGTGAGTTAGAAATACAATTCGGACTTTAGTGTCAGTGGAACCTCTGTGGACAATGAAGTCAGAATCCTGGAAGTAGATCATGAGATAATCAATCCATTTATGTGACGAGGATTTTCTGATGGTGGTGGTGTCTACCCATATAGTAATAAATACATATGTTGTACGACAGTGGTGTATTCAGCTAACTTGGAAATACTGATTTATAATACGTTGTTCATAAGTGAGTTTCTAATAGCCAAGGTATATCGACAATTGATAACAAACATCCGGATACGGTATCACTGGCAATAAGGCCAACACGTAGAGTATAGGAAGGTAAACTTTTTGTGAAATGATAACGTTATGGATTGGTTCGCATGGTCAGCAAATACTACGTCGAGTGACCTCCAATGGTTCTGAAACGTCGGATATTGGTGGAGTCCACCTTTGCCTCACGCATGGAATTGATTGTTATTTTGAGAGAAAAAAAATAGGTTAAACAAATTGATTCATGACATGGAGATACCCTATGCTGTGCGTTTCCAATAGGTATGGTGTACCTCCAGTTATAAAATAACGATCTCACGGAATGTGATTTCGTTTGGTGTAACTCACGCAGCGATGGTTTACCGTTCTCTCTATATTATCACATTAGTGCTAACAATAAGAAGAAATTGTGTCTAAACGTATTGTTGAAGTAGGAAAGTCTTCTATGTCAAGGAATCCGTGACAGATACCGAACGAATGACACAGTCTCGCCATAGAAAGGTAGGTAAATTGCCTGAATGAGTTGTCTAGCATGTTAACATGTTCTTAAATATATTGAGGTTAGTCTTTATTGCTTTGGGAGTCTGAAACCCTTAACATATAACTATAACATGCGTATATGGAAGAAGCATGACTACAGCATTAACGTCAGAACCCGGAAGGAGGATAATAACAATTTGGGCAAACCGATGGAATATTCAAAACATTAGGCAAAGGCATAATATCAGTGTGCTGAATTCTACTCTCTGTATATTGGTCTTCATTACACACAGGCGATGCAATATATATGAAAATACCATCGATAGTTCACTGTGTTGTTCAGACTCGGTGGTGTGGTAGGGTGTTCAGACTCGTTGTTGTGGTAGGGTGTTCAGACTCGTTGTTGTGGTAGGGTGTTCAGACTCGATGGTGTGGTAGGTTGTTCAGACTCGGTGGTGTGGTAAGGTGTTCAGACTCGGTGGTGTGGTAGGGTGTTCAGACTCGGTGGTGTGGTAGGGTGTTCAGACTCGGTAGTGTGGTAGGGTGTTCAGACTCGATGGTGTGGTAGGGTGTTCAGACTCGGTGGTGTGGTAGGGTGTTCAGACTCGGTGGTGTGGTAGGGTGTTCAGACTCGGTGGTGGGGTAGGGTGTTCAGACTCGATGGTGCGGTAGGGTGTTCAGACTCGGTGGTGGGGTAGGGTGTTCAGACTCGGTGGTGTGGTAGGGTGTTCAGACTCGGTGGTGGGGTAGGGTGTTCAGACTCGATGGTGCGGTAGGGTGTTCAGACTCGGTGGTGGGGTAGGGTGTTCAGACTCGGTGGTGTGGTAGGGTGTTCAGACTCGGTGGTGGGGTAGGGTGTTCAGACTCGATGGTGTGGTAGGGCGTTCAGACTCGGTGTTATGGTAGGGTGTTCAGGCTCGGTGGTGGGGTAGGGTGTTCAGATCGATGGTGTGGTAGGGTGTTCAGACTCGGTGGTGTGGTAGGGTGTTCAGACTCGGTGGTGTGGTAGGGTGTTCAGACTCGGTGGTGTGGTAGGGTGTTCAGACTCGGTGGTGTGGTAGGGTGTTCAGACTCGATGGTGTGGTAGGGTGTTCAGACTCGATGGTGTGGTAGGGTGTTCAGACTCGGTGTTGTGGTAGGGTGTTCAGACTCGGTGGTGTGGTAGGGTGTTCAGACTCGGTGGTGTGGTTGGGTGCTCAGACTCGATGGTGTGGTAGGGTGTTCAGACTCGATGGTGTGGTTGGGTGTTCAGACTCGATGGTGTGGTAGGGTGTTCAGACTCGATGGTGTGGTAGGGTGTTCAGACTCGGTGGTGTGGTTGGGTGCTCAGACTCGATGGTGTGGTAGGGTGTTCAGACTCGATGGTGTGGTTGGGTGTTCAGACTCGATGGTGTGGTAGGGTGTTCAGACTCGATGGTGTGGTAGGGTGTTCAGACTCGGTGTTGTGGTAGGGTGTTCAGACTCGACGGTGTGGTAGGGTGTTCAGACTCGGTGTTGTGGTAGGGTGTTCAGACTCGGTGGTGTGGTAGGGTGTTCAGACTCGGTGGTGTGGTTGGGTGCTCAGACTCGATGGTGTGGTAGGGTGTTCAGACTCGATGGTGTGGTTTGGTGTTCAGACTCGATGGTGTGGTAGGGTGTTCAGACTCGGTGGTGTGGTAGGTTGTTCAGACTCGGTGGTGTGGTAGGGTGTTCAGACTCGGTGGTGTGGTAGGGTGTTCAGACTCGGTGATGTGGTAGGGTGTTCAGACTCGGTGGTGTGATAGGGTGTTCAGACTCGGTGGTGTGGTAGGGTGTTCAGACTCGATGGTGTGGTAGGGTGATCAGACTCGATGGTGCGGTAGGGTGTTCAGACTCGGTGGTGGGGTAGGGTGTTCAGACTCGGTGGTGTGGTAGGGTGTTCAGACTCGGTGGTGTGGTAGGGTGTTCAGACTCGATGGTGTGGTAGGGTGTTCAGACTCGGTGTTATGGTAGGGTGTTCAGGCTCGGTGGTGGGGTAGGGTGTTCAGATCGATGGTGTGGTAGGGTGTTCAGACTCGGTGGTGTGGTAGGGTGTTCAGACTCGGTGGTGTGGTAGGGTGTTCAGACTCGGTGGTGTGGTAGGGTGTTCAGACTCGGTGTTGTGGTAGGGTGTTCAGACTCGGTGGTGTGGTAGGGTGTTCAGACTCGGTGTTGTGGTAGGGTGTTCAGACTCGGTGGTGTGGTAGGGTGTTCAGACTCGGTGGTGTGGTTGGGTGCTCAGACTCGATGGTGTGGTAGGGTGTTCAGACTCTATGGTGTGGTAGGGTGTTCAGACTCGGTGGTGTGGTAGGTTGTTCAGACTCGGTGGTGTGGTAGGGTGTTCAGACTCGGTGATGTGGTAGGGTGTTCAAACTCGGTGGTGTGATAGGGTGTTCAGACTCGGTGGTGTGGTAGGGTGTTCAGACTCGATGGTGTGGTAGGGTGTTCAGACTCGATGGTGCGGTAGGGTGTTCAGACTCGGTGGTGGGGTAGGGTGTTCAGACTCGGTGGTGTGGTAGGGTGTTCAGACTCGGTGGTGTGGTAGGGTGTTCAGACTCGATGGTGTGGTAGGGTGTTCAGACTCGGTGTTATGGTAGGGTGTTCAGGCTCGGTGGTGGGGTAGGGTGTTCAGATCGATGGTGTGGTAGGGTGTTCAGACTCGGTGGTGTGGTAGGGTGTTCAGACTCGGTGGTGTGGTAGGGTGTTCAGACTCGGTGGTGTGGTAGGGTGTTCAGACTCGGTGGTGTGGTAGGGTGTTCAGACTCGATGTTGTGGTAGGGTGTTCAGACTCGGTGGTGTGGTAGGGTGTTCAGACTCGGTGGTGTGGTTGGGTGCTCAGACTCGATGGTGTGGTTGGGTGTTCAGACTCGATGGTGTGGTAGGGTGTTCAGACTCGATGGTGTGGTAGGGTGTTCAGACTCGGTGGTGTGGTTGGTTGCTCAGACTCGATGGTGTGGTAGGGTGTTCAGACTCGATGGTGTGGTTGGGTGTTCAGACTCGATGGTGTGGTAGGGTGTTCAGACTCGATGGTGTGGTAGGGTGTTCAGACTCGGTGTTGTGGTAGGGTGTTCAGACTCGGTGGTGTGGTAGGGTGTTCAGACTCGATGGTGTGGTAGGGTGTTCAGAGTCGGTGTTGTGGTAGGGTGTTCAGACTCGGTGGTGGGGTAGGGTGTTCAGACTCGATGGTGTGGTAGGGTGTTCAGACTCGGTGGTGTGGTAGGGTGTTCAGACTGGATGGTGTGGTAGGGTGTTCAGACTCGGTGGTGTGGTAGGTTGTTCAGACTCGGTGGTGTAGTAGGGTGTTCAGACTCGGTGGTGTGGTAGGGTGTTCAGACTCGGTGATGTGGTAGGGTGTTCAGACTCGGTGGTGTGGTAGGGTGTTCAGACTCGGTGGGGTGGTAGGATGTTCAGACTCGATGGTGTGGTAGGGTGTTTAGACTCGATGGTGTGGTAGGGTGTTCAGACTCGGTGGTGTGGTTGGGTGCTCAGACTCGATGGTGTGGTAGGGTGTTCAGACTCGATGGTGTGGTTGGGTGTTCAGACTCGATGGTGTGGTAGGGTGTTCAGACTCGATGGTGTGGTAGGGTGTTCAGACTCGGTGTTGTGGTAGGGTGTTCAGACTCGGTGGTGTGGTAGGGTGTTCAGACTCGATGGTGTGGTAGGGTATTCAGAGTCGGTGTTGTGGTAGGGTGTTCAGACTCGGTGGTGGGGTAGGGTGTTCAGACTCGGTGGTGTGGTAGGGTGTTCAGACTCGGTGGTGTGGTAGGATGTTCAGACTCGATGGTGTGATAGGGTGTTCAGACTCGATGGTGTGGTAGGGTGTTCAGACTCGGTGTTGTGGTAGGGTGTTCAGACTCGGTGGTGTGGTAGTGTGTTCAGACTCGGTGGTGTGGTAGGGTGTTCAGACTCGGTGGTGTGGTAGGGTGTTCAGACTCGATGGTGTGGTAGGGTGTTCAGACTCGGTGGTGTGGTAGGGTGTTCAGACTCGGTGGTGTGGTAGGGTGTTCAGACTCGGTGGTGTGTTGGAGGTTCAGACTCGGTGGTGTGGTAGGGTGTTCAGACTCGATGGTGTGGTAGGGTGTTCAGACTCGATGTTGTGGTAGGGTGTTCAGACTCGATGGTGTGGTAGGGTGTTCAGACTCGATGGTGTGGTAGGGTGTTCAGACTCGATGGAGTGGTAGTGTGTTCAGACTCGGTGGTGTGGTAGGGTGTTCAGACTCGGTGGTGTGGTAGGGTGTTCAGACTCGGTGGTGTGGTAGGGTGTTCAGATTCGATGGTGTGGTAGGGTGTTCAGACTCGGTGGTGTGGTAGGGTGTTCAGATTCGGTGGTGTGGTAGGGTGTTCAGACTCGGTGGTGTGGTAGGGTGTTCAGACTCGGTGGTGTGGTAGGGTGTTCAGACTCGATGGTGTGGTAGGGTGTTCAGACTCGATGGTGTGGTAGGGTGTTCAGACTCGATGGTGTGGTAGGGTGTTCAGACTCGATGGTGTGGTAGGGTGTTCAGATTCGATGGAGTGGTAGGGTGTTCAGACTCGATGGTGTGGTAGGGTGTTCAGATTCGATGGTGTGGTAGGGTGTTCAGACTCGGTGGTGTGGTAGGGTGTTCAGAATCGGTGGTGTGGTAGGGTGTTCTTCTACAAGGTTTTGCAAGTTCTTGCCTCGATTTACGTCACGCCATTTACCGTTCATAGATGGCCAAATAAATAGTTCTGGTAAAGATAAAGTTCAATCGCCGACTCTCTGCAATCTGTTTTGCATTAAGTGAAATGCAATAATGCTATGTTTTCACTAATTAATATCATTAGAAATTAATAAAATATACGTATTGATAAAATATTCACAATGTACCAAATGAATATAATTAAACTAATCAACGATGTATTGTGCCATGGTAAAGTCTTCCACACTCGTAGTGCCGATGACAATTCTCCTTGTTGTTATTTTTTAATGAATGTTCGCTAGCCTTTATCAAAATTTAAAATATAAAGTCATAGAAATATTAACCTCAGTAATATCGTTCACCTGGGTTATGATATAACCATGTTGAATACCATATATGTGTCAAAAGGAGTGTCTAAAAAATACTGCGATTCAAGCCTCTTTTTAAGAGGTATTTAAACGTTCATATAGAAACCAGTGAGATAGGGTATTCAATGATGACCATTTTTTCATTATCGGTCATTAACTATTGTCAAACATACCGGCCATATTGCATAAAGAATTTAAATGAAGATTAACGCTACATGTATTTATTCATGGAATGATAAAATAACGAAAATGAAATTTAATATGAAAAACACATAACATTCAATTTTATGGCAATACAGAATTGATTTGCTATCTCAATACACTACTAACGTTCCTACATTTTACCACTACACACATGCGTGTTTGCCTATTGATACCAACCTGTGATTTACAACCCATCACTACTCCCGGAGTTGCGCTGACAATGAACAATCTCATCTAATCAAGTTCCTACAAAAATCGGAAGCTCATAAAACAGCAGTAGTAGCTTCAGCGAACCCATCAATCAAAGATAATGTAATACTGATGTACATGTCAAGTTTAGCACGGCGATCAATACAACAAGTAATTGTCGGTGAATTTCATCAAACTGTGATGATAACAGACTTTGAGGAAACATATATAGGTGTTATCGTGGTCTGCAGGTATCACTAAGTTTTCTTAGGTGTGGTCTTTGTTTAAACATTGCAGTTATTTGATAGTGAAATGTGGACAGGTGTTTATGTACTCTTATACTTACTGATGCTAAAATAAGATTGATTCATTCACGTTGCTTTTCAAATTCCACGTTCCATAGATTATGTTTCGTCATTTCTATACTCCCTGTGCTCTTTCATTTTAATGAGCTTATTTAAATACCGCATCATCGCTATCATCATCATCATTTGAAAGGAGGCTAAATTGATGACGACCAGAAATGAGACCTGATTCCAAACTTTCAACAACACTATTAAATGGCACACAATTAGTTCATGTTCTACTTTTTCGAATCTATCTAATAACGTGTGCATGTCTACCGTGACCCTAGGTTAAGGTTCCTCCACGTCTATAACGCTTAAAGGGAGAGTTCTGTCGCCATATTGGATTTTTTTTTCATTATGTGAAATGAAAACACGCTATATTGTAGCTTATTTTGCAATTGCAAACTAAAGACATGCACTGATAGAGTATTCACATAGTAACACATAACATGTCATAAAACTAATAAATACTTTGCTGTTATGTTGTAGGGAAGTTTTAATTTTCAACAAATGTGCGCATGTGATTATCAAGTTGTGAAATATAAAGTCATCAAAAATGTTGTGTTCATTAATTTAGTATGTTTCAATTTCACTGTGTTTTAATCATTTATTAATAACATATATGTGTAAACAGGAATATCCTACCGAATTTCGTTTCCACAAAAAATACCCCGATACCCCGAACCATCCTTTAAATATTATCGATCAAACTGTACGCATCATCTCATCTAAGCTCGAGTGGCTTATTCTCGAACATTCGTAACTCTAAGAACCCTTTCTAAACACGTGGGCCACGATCAAAGTAAGGAATTCTTAAGGCTAAAGTCGTTTCGAGAAGGCCCAGTCGACGATAAGCTGAACATCCTTAAATAAAATTGCTTATTTAATTAAACAGTTCAGTTTATTTCTCACCGTTTTATCCTTTGCATGGTATTTACTATCAGCCAACCTTCATAGTTTCATAGTTAGTACAGAGATTAAGCACGGATTGTCTATTTTGATGATGATTCACTTTATCACTTTAGCACTAATGGTACGCCTTTCAAGTGCAGTACCACCCATGGTTCGCTAGTTCCAGCCAATGCTCGCAGGTTTCACCGCAAAGCATAGCCACATGGCGTTGCGGGCTTTCTCCCTGCCATAATACTAGCAGCCGCGATATAAGTGAAATAATCTTGAAAGCGGCGTTAAACCCCAACTCACCTCACCTCACCCAACGTCATTCAAAATGTGTTTATCACTTCAGACCCAACACCCAGACCATGAGCATGTCAACTTTCAACGACGGTCCATCCGCCTCCTCAAGCATTTCAAAATAAACATCCATTTACTAACATATTTGTCACATAAACTCATTTGCAAAAGAAACGCCACCAAAAAGTTCAAAATATTTAAATCCACGGGTAATACAAACGACTGAATCAGGGCAACATCATACTCCAGATGTCAGCTGAATTATATTCAAGTTTTTGAAATATTATTTGTTCATGTTTCTGAAAAACGCGCCATCTAAAAAATGTTTTGGAATCTCCTTAACTTGGAGTCATAGGAGAGTGGAAAGGGACAATGGCGCCCTACAGTGATGATGCGCCAAGTCCAAATATGTAAATAAGGTCGCCAAGGTCTTTAATTACTTAAATTTCTACATTTGATAATTTAATAACATCATTGCCAAACATTCTGGCCAAAATTTAAAAAAAGGTATTCAGCACCCCATGTGTGTTTGAACAGAAAACAAGTATCATGCCATGATGAATGAAATCGTAGTTATCTTTACAAAAGCTATTATCATCAAAGACATTTAAAATCGACTATTCGAAAGCAATATCTGAGTTTTTACTCGTTGAAAATGTATTTTCGCAAGAGAGTTTATATACAATAGCAATCAGCATGTTACACAAGTATTTCTGCTTCACAGCGCCAGCACTCGGAGACCCTGAGCAACTCAACCTTCGACGACGGTTCCTCCACATCCTCCTTCTACCAGACCACTCCCTCCCCCATGGCGGTCTATACCCGGGGGAACAAGGCGGAGAGGCGGAAACTACTCAACTCAAAGACCAAGAAGAAGAAAGAGGAGCCGAAAAAAGAGAAAGAAAAGGATCCAACATCTCTACTAGGTATGGCTTATCCTATCTAGCTTCATGTTCATCCTTCATACACAAACTTACTTAAAAGGTACATCCATTTTGTTGTTGGGGGTCACATATTCCAAACGTTTTAAATGGCGTTACTTTATCGAGAAGTACCGACTGTATCCGAAAACTACTATTTTGATGATAGTAGACTTAGCATATTGACGATAGAAAGGTAAAAGGAGTGATTTCTGATCGAAAACCGGACAATGCACAGCGTGCGTCAATGAGTCAAACGTAATTTTGGAATCTTATTTATAACAGAAAAAAGACAAATTTTAGTTCTCTTTCTATCACCACAAACCAGATAAAGCAACAAACATCATAATGGACGTTCCCTGCGACACTTGCCGAGTCGTTTATTACGATCGTGCACCATACAAGATATCACAAATATGATTCGTGCCTCACTCCTCCTCCACCAACCATCAATCAAGGCGATGTTGCAGGACGCTCACTTTGTCTGGCAGCCCTGATTCCATGTATCACACTTCGGTTTACCATATAGCATTCAGCATCACTGCATTTCAGATGTTACTGTAACATCTAATCCACCTACAAGGTAGCACCAAGCACTACATACTCCAGATGTTACTGTAACATAACCCGCCTACGAAGTAGGCAACAAGCACTGCAATTCCCAGATGTTACTGTAACATATAACCCGCCTATAAGGTAGGCACCATGACCTGCATATTCCAGATGTTACTGTACCATAACCCGCCTACAAGATAGGCACCAATCACTATAATTCCCAGATGTTACTGAAACCTCGAATTACCTACACACGGTTGGTACCCAGCACTGCAGCAGTGTCAAATTACTACTCAAGTACTCACACTTCAACATATCCCAACCATCACTCATAAACTTGAATTCATGCCAAGAACCATCACTTGTTAGCCATGTACCCTAGATTCATAAACCTACACTTCATGAACCATGAACCATTACTTCATGAATTATCACTGAACAATCACTTCGTGAATCCGGTCTCCTTTATTCATGGACTTACACTTCATAGCCCATCACTTCATAATCATGAGCCATCACGCCACACATCATAAACCCTTCACTACATGAACGGTGAACAACACTTCGTAACCATGAATATTCAATTCACGAACCATGCATGAATCACCACTTCAAAACAATGAAAACTCATCTTATATCCAAGAACCATCATTTCATAAATCACCACTTCATCAACGAATACTTCAATAAAATTCACCATGAAATATAAGTTTATTGACAATAAACACTATCGACCATTAGGCATCATACACTATTTATTAGCCATCAACCACCACTTCGTGAACCTCTAGCCATCACGTAAACCCCAATTCATACCTTCATAAGTCGTGGATCACTTCAACAGCCACCACCATCACCATAACTTCTCATCCGTGAGGCATTACTTCACAACCAAAAATTACATGTCGCCAGAACATAAACACCACAATGCACACGTCACACTATTTGCCTTATAAAGACAACACATTTATTCTAAATACAGCACACCATACATTGACATACCTTATCGAAAACTATGAAATATCGTCAACTTGATACGCTAGTGTCGCAGGCGAGAATGAACTTGCCGCGCTCTGACGTCACATTTATAGACGTCTCTCACAGCGCCCTCTTCACAGGCATTACCTCCCATTTTATCTGGTTTATTCCCAAAGGGAAAGCAATTTCTCTCTAATTCGCCCAATTCAAACGATAGAAATTACATTTGATAATAGTTAATAGGTCACATAACAACTGTGCATGTAAATGGGACGTGCAGTTTCGGTTTCTGCACATGCATTATGTTGTTACTTAATTTTAATCGGAAACTAGTAATTATGATATATTTGGCGATTGGGGATAAACATGCAAGCTGAGTGAATTTATTTGTATGGTAGACAGCACATGTGGTGAGTTGGAACGTATTAAATCCACATAAAAGTTAATGAAACACAATGGATGCACCTTTAATGTTCATCCCTTCTGTATAATATCACTTCCATTTCGTGAAAATTAGTTTACAAGGTATTGGATATTGTAGACAATATAAGGGCCACACTACCCCTTAGAAAACCTGAACTTTTCTGTGTATCATTCATGTATAATGTACGGTATGTTTGAGCATCTGATATTTTCTGAAAACAAATGACAGTCAACATCAAGTTATTCCTGAATAAGTATATATTTAACCTTCCCATTGTGAGTTTAGGGCTTACGATCCTGCATGTCTAGCCCTTCTAGACTTTGCTGTGAACCTACCAACGTTCGCAATAACTTGGGCCGATTTGCACATGTGCCTGCAATATTCTCACAACATGGTGTTCTGTTTCTTCCACAGTTGAAAGCCTCCAATCTTCCCTGGACAACTTGGACCGGTTTGTGCAACTGAACCTGCAGGATGAGATATTCCTGGCGCGGAAGGAGATGATGCCCAAGCACTTCGAGAAGAGCGAGAAGTTGAGGAACCGCTGGAAGAAGCTGGAGCAGGACCTTGTGTACGAGGAGCTGCTGGTGACCATTAAGGATGCCAAGGAAAGGAGACACAGTGTGAGTTGAAGTCATAGTCCAGTATACACTCATAGTTCACTCATAGTTCACTCATAGTTCACCCCAGTGCCTCAATCAAACATGTGTCTTATGCGTATTTCACCGGAAACATGTGGTGCATGGATATATTGTTCAATTCCTGTACTCACTTGAAATTTCACGTTTTGACTCACCCAAAATATGTGTTCAGTGCATGAATTCACCCAGTACGAAGATGTATTCAATGCATGAGTTCACTCAATACACGTGATATGTACATTTTGTACCCGTTACTTGCGTTAGTCATTTTTCGCTTATGATTGAATTGTTAAAGTCTTATGCATGTCGCACGTGCACAATTTGCAAGTATATTTTTTCTTCAAATTATTGCTTCATATAAGAGATGCATTGATATTATTTTACAAAGCAATATTAATTCTAATTCATTACTCATTCATTGTTCATGTAAACATATAGAATAAGAAGATAATAATAGAATAATAGAACTTAAGATCTAGATTGTCAAATATCAATGAGACTAATATGTTTTTAATGAACGTCATATTCTGACGAAGCTTATCATTTCAATTCATTTCACATTTATCCACTTTCACCTTTCACAATTTTATCACGAATTATCACCTTTTTTATATCAACAACTGATGCGCTCGCTCTTTTCAGTATTTGAAATGATTCTAACTGAAAATTGAAGCATTTTCGAAAAGAAAAGCTTGTCGACATCTAAGCTCCGAAAGAATGTTATTGAACCTTAAAGTTTGTAGCCGGTTCTTCATAAAGCTGAAGAACAATAAAGTTCATTGACAACAAATTGATCAACCCCAATCAAAGATTATATAAATATGAAGACGAATCCAGGAAAGACAACTTTAAGACAATAATATCATTGTACTAAAGGGAAAATTAAAAGTTGGCAGTTACCACAACACTGTATGAATGAGTTAAAAATCCCTGTAATGCATTTGTCTAAAGAATGACTGATTATTACCTCTCCGTACATTATATATCGGAATCATTTGAGCTTAGAATCGAGACAATATACAGTTGCAATTGATTATCAAGACTATTTTAATTTACTCATTGCCGCAATCAGTGCGGCGATCCGCTTTGAAGACTGTGTGTAACTGTGATTAACCACAGACGACGGGCGTCTGTGATCCGCTCCGTGGAGCCTTATTAATCAATTAATGATGATTATCACTGCCGCTTAATGACTTTATGAGTTGTGTTAAATCGCCAAAAACCATGTTTATGCAATAATTATGTAATTGTCATCTGCGGAATTACTTAGTTTGATATCTAAACATTCGATATATGGAAACTTTAAGTCGTTTTTGAAGATTTGTTAGTGAAATTAAACAATCAAAATGTGACGTCAAATGAGTAATCGCTTCAAGGACCACACCCCTGCAGATTGTAATTCCGCTCGCCAGGGCTAAATTAGGCGGTTTAAAAAAAAAGAAAAGAACCGTTTATAAGTAATTTATGGGCCGATTTCAGAAATTTAAATCGAACAATTGTCAAATTGAAATCCCATTTTAATGAATCCAAATGTGACCATATGACATGACAACTAACCTTTAAGACACAAGAATCATTGCAGAAACATTGAATATTAAATGATAAAGATGTTTTTAACCATTACCATACGTTGTTGTGGTTACCATACAAAGTAAAGGATTTTACGCGCGCATCAGTGTTCACCACACCGTCACCACACCTTCACGGAGCACTTGTTTGTTTCAGCGCACCAAAGAGGCATTTAAACGTGAACTTTATTGTCTCTTAAAGACCGGGAGTAATCCCCTGACACCTATTGGCGAGGAACCGGAAGAGAAAAGTGCAGGCTCTACCTCAAATAGCCAGCGCCTCAGTCCGGAAGGAGCCAGTTCACACGACAACGACCCGGAGAACGAGTAAGAGTGCATTCTGTTGATTTATACATTTGTTTCCACGGGCACTTCGCTGCTATTAGCGCCTTAAAAAAGGCGACTCCAATAGCTTCAGACTTACAAACCGTAATTCAGGGGTCGTCTCAAAACTTTTAAAAATTATTTATTAGCCTATGAATAGCAATGTGATCGTATCCAAAGGTTCCTTAATTTGTTGTATTTGAATCTGACGAGATAGTGTTTCGATGAATAATTATTGATGTACAATACTACGGGGACAGCGGGTACCTGGTTTAAACATGTTTTATTCGTAATGAGAAGGATTGGGAACAATGTACCTTGACAGAGGAATATTGCAATGAGTACTTCTACTTGCAAAAACCATTACAAGTCTAAATGTTCTTAGTATAATTTGATCCGATGCTAGAGGAATTGGGCTTGGATTCTTTTAAGTACGACAAAGTATACTGAGAGAAAGATGTACAAACTTTTATAAATTGTAATTGAGGGAAATGCTGTCTTTAAGGTTTTATAATTTGAGGTGAATGAACAAAGGTACAACTGTGTGTTAATTAGGTTAAGATAAACAGTTTCTCCTCCCGGTTTATCGAATAAAATTCTCAGATAATATTTAAGGTGACATTCTTACAACAGTCTTCTTGAGAATGAAAATAATTATTTTTTTCTCTACTTAAAAATTGTTATCCTAAATACAGATGGGTAATGATTCATTCTTAATTCTATATTCTTTCATGTCACAGAAAATCGAAATCAACAAAAGGCAAAAATTCCTCCAAAAATTCCTCCAAAAAAGGCAAGGGCAAACAGATTGATGCAAAGGAAGAGCAAAACACGAAATACAAAACCGGGAAGAAACAGATTCAAGTGGATGTACATGCAACTATGGAACAACCAGACCACGAAGAGGAAAAGGGACAGGCTAAGAAGTTGTCCAAAGAGAAAAACGTATCAAATCAAGAAAAGGATGCGAACAAAACAGAAAACATGACCAAGGTTGATAAAGTAAAAAAGCACAGTAATGAGAAACCAACAACAAAATTACAAAGGGAAGATAGTAATAAATCTAAAGTGTCAATCAAGAAGAACTCCTTACAAAGTCAACAGTCACACTTGTCCCAAGAGTCTGTTGTTAAAGGTAAAGGTTCAACATCTCCAGCTCCCCAGGAAACAGATAAATGTTCTTCAAAAGAAATTAACAAAAGGAAAAGCATTGCTCTGAAATCTGAAAGCTACGAGGAAGAACAAAATATCAAACTTGACGTTGATATTGAACGTGACAGTAAGCAGAAAATAAAAAGTGTAGATCAAGTTATGGCCGGGAAAGGGAAAGGGAAAGATGAGGAAGAAGAGGACGACAGAGAACGAGAAAAAGAAGAAGGGGAAGAGGAAGAGGAAGAGGAGGAAGAGGAGGAAGAGGAGAAAGATGGAAACAGTGAAGAAGAAGATGATGTAGAAGATGAAGATGAGGACGAAGAGGATGATGAAGATGAAGATGAAAGTATTGAAGAGGATGACGAAGAAGAAGCGGATAGTGAGGAAGAGAGTGAAAACGAACCAGAGAAGTTGTGCTTAACGAAGGACGAAGAGCTTGCTCAAGCCGCTGTATCAGAGAGGGATTCGGTGAGCCAGTGTAGCCATGGTAGGAAGAAACACAGAAATAAAACTGAGGAAAGCGAGGATGATGAAAGTGAAGATGACAAAGTATCAAGTCAACGCAAAGATTCCAAGTCGTCAGGGTCAAGGGTTAACACCTTAGTAAGACAAAGCAATGTTTCGGAAGAAGTTGCAGATGAAGAAGAAGAAGATGAAGATCAAAGTGACGAGGACGCTGAAGGTGAAGACACTGAGGAGGATGAGGAAGATGAAGATGACGATGATGAAGAAGAAGATGATGATGAAGAAGAAGAAGATGATGAAGAGGACCAGGAAACAGAGGAGGAGGTCAAACAAGATGAAGATGATGATACCGAATCCACCCAGTCAACTATTCATGTACAGGTAGAAGAGAAACAAATCAAGATTGATGACAGCAGAGAAGCCAATGTTTCAGATGACAAAACTGAAGAAGTTGAAAACGAAGAAGAGGAAGACGATGAAAAAGAGGAAGAGGACGAAGAAGAGGAGGAAGAAGAGGACGATGAAGCTGATAATGGAGAAGGTGAAGAAGATGATAATAATGATGATGATGAAGAAGTTGATGAAGAAGATAAAGACTTTGAAGAGGAACAAAATGAACTACCTAAGGTTGAAGCAAAGAATATACCTATTAGCAATGAAGTGGCTGCTGAGGTTAGTACAAAAACTGTCAAAGTGTCCCATGAGAAATCAAAGAAATACTCATGTTCAGATGCAAATGAGAACACTAAAAAATACTCATGTTCAGATGCAGATGAGAACACTAAGAAGAAATCAGATTTGGAAACTGAAAATCCGAAAAGACAAAGGCACTCAAAACAGGAACCAAGCACTGTTAAGAAAACTGTGGACATTGCAGATGCTGGTGATTCTCCCCAATTGCAGGCTAAGACTGATACTCGCAGGGAGTCGAGTGTGTCAGTTCAAAGTGAAGCGGCTGGGAGAAGGAATCGAAGAAAATCTAGCATATTCCAGGATTTTGGAACTGTAGTTAATTGCAAGATGTACGAGAATAACAAGACAAAGAGAATGTCAGTTGTATCAGATATAAGTGTGAAAGATGAAGATGTTCCAAAGGAAAACCAGAACGACAAGAAGCGGTCAGTTAGCCCGGAGACTCTTATCAGTGACGGTGCTGTGTACATCCATAAGCCTCAGAACAAGAAGAAAGAGAGACCACCTTCGACACCACATAGTAGACACGGGAAACGAAACAAAGGTAAGGGTAAGACTGGGGAGGTTTCTGCTCAACCCACGTATGAGGAGAATCCGTACATTGCAACTGCAAATGACATAAGACGCCAGATTGAGAGGAAAGATAGTTCTGTTACCAAAAAACAATCATCAACAGCCATCAAAATGCCGAAGATGTTTAGTCTGGTTGAAGAGGTGACGACGTCTGCTTCACGTCTTGGCACTTCCAAGTCTACCCATGATGCATTAGAAACTCCTGTCACTCCTAGGAGTAGAGTTGGAACAGGATGTACAGACAAGTCTACCATCAAAGGCTCCAAAATTAGAAAATCAAAAGGGAAATCGAAGGGAAAACGGGACAAATCTCGTGACATATCTCGTGACAAATCTCGTGATAAATCTAGGGACAAATCTCGTGACAAATCTCGTGACAAATCTAGGGACAAATCTCGTAATAAATCTAGGGACAAATCTCACGAGAGGTCTCGGGATAAGACTTTTATGTCAACCGCAGAACCTTCTCGAGAAACAACATCATTGACTGTTACAAGTGACACTTACCTCTCTACACCATCGAGAAAACATGGCAAACGCAGGGCTCGTTCAAAGGATAAAAAGTGTAATTCTCCTGCTAGATCAAGGAGACATCGAACTGATGATCAGTCTCCTTCCGGGAAACTGTCAGATTGTAGCAACTCGCCAAGAGTTCGCAGGCGAAGGAATGGGTGTGTTTCTGAAGTGACGGGTGATAAGGAAGGCCACGAGCCTGATAGAGACAAAACAGGTGCTGGTCTTCCTGATCAATGTGCTGGCTTCTCAGGGGATTCAATATCAACAACGACACACAAACAATCAAAGGGCAAGAAACATAAGTCAAACAATGTAAATGATGCACTTGATAAGGACAGTCTTATTATGCAAGCTGCTGACCCGGAGAAAACTATGCAAAGTGGGGAATCTTCATGTGATTTGGTGAAAAAGCACAGAGACAAATCTTCGAAACATTCAGGGAAGACACATGTGGGTGAAACGTCTGACGTGAAGGATAAAGGTGATGTGAAATCAGAGTCTGTTTCAGAGGATAGGCCTGATGGTAAATCAAAGAAAAGAGACAAGAAAGACAGGAAGTCCAAAGACACGACAGAAGGTCAAACTGAAGGTGATGCAGAGTCAGAGGAAAGAGGTCGTCACAGGGATAAGAAAGCTGCGAAAGAGAGATCCAAATCCAAATCCAAATCCAAATCCAAATCCAAAGGTAAGGTTCACCCATCAGAGGAGATGGTGGAACGCGTGAAGGAGACGGAGAGAGTGTACACTCCACCTCGGTCTCACATTCAAGAGGTCAAAGCCAGCCGGGTCAAGGTCGTAGAACAAATCGTAGCTGATGAGGAAAAGGCTAAGAAGAAAAAGAAGAAACACGAGGGTGAGAAGAAAAAGAAATCCAAAAAGTAGAACCGTTTAAGCCTCATGTGAACGGAAACTATGTATTTCGTTGTAAAGTTGGTATTCAAGGTCATTCTTATCCAAATGTGTATACCATCCCTTCACTATACCATAGTTCATAACAAATAACAATGGGAACGCTGTCACGCGTAAAGCGACACTCCATTTAAACCATCGAAAAGTGATTTAGATTTTATGCACGCATCACAAATTCCTAAAACGTCTTCTCGGACAAACAAAGTCTTCAGTTACCGATCTAAATATATTTAGATTGGTCACTTACAGGTCATAGAGTACGTATGTCAAAGTCCGAGCAATGTATAACTTTTAAAACTGGTTAAAGGTACATCCATTGTTGTTTGGGGTTGGTCCATTAGTCAACGTAATTTTGGAAACTTATTTACAACAGACTAAAAGAAAACTTTAAATTGTTATTGTTTAATATGTCTTATAACTACTGTACATGCAAATGGAACGTGTAGTTTCGGTGTTTTTACAAGTATAATGATATTGCTAGATTTTAATTGGAAACTAGTACATGCGTAATTATTATAATGTTTATATTTGGCGATTGGGGATGAATATGCAATTTGAGTGAAATTATTAAACACAATGGGTGCACCTTTAAGCCTTAAAGGTGCTGTAGCAAGCCGTTCTTACTGAAATAAAGCGCCCTCACAAACATGATACTCAATACTCCTGAATCAATAAAAATAATTCTAAAAGGAATGTACATGGTTCGGCTAACCATACGAGTCCATTTCAAATCGAGTGACCCTTTAAGGTGTTCTTATTAAAATGACCGTTCGAAAGTAGTGCAAGCGATCTGTCTTCTGTAACGATACCTAAACACTCAGAGTAGAATTTTAAATAGTGTACAATGATGGAATGTCAACCATCTTGTTGTCTGAACTCTCAAATTCACATGAGACCTACAAATCTACCTCTTACACTGAAGAGTTCCACAAAATTGTCGCTTTATACGTCGCACTAATTTCTTCCAATAAGAATAACCGTTTTCTATGGATACGGCTTATCGGGTCGTGTAATGAGATATTTTAGCCTCTAATGTAACAATACATTGTATGAACTTAAATTTGAGAAAGCATAATATGCCCAAAAAATGCTAGAGCTCCTTTAAGTGAATTTGTTCTGGAAATCCTCCCACAGAATTTCGATGTAACCTCAGTACCAGAAGTTCTCCTTCCTTTCTCTCACACACGTGCTTATTTTGTTATCATAAACAGCTACTGTATACCCTTTCGCTGTAAAGACGACTTAAAGATGCATGATAAGTTTTTCACGATATTTTATTTGGTTCTAAAATCTAACATATAACAAAAGGAGCTGGTTTAGGTTATATCTTCTTACTCGACTTTCATATTCATCCCCCAAATGCTCAATATATAATATATGTTTCAATGAAAACCAAGGAATAGTGTCATACATGTACAGTAGCCGACACTTATGGCTCTATCTAACGTATGTACTCGTCCAAAGACCTACTATAGAAGGAAATGTGTCTCCCTGTCTACTGTATTAAAGTTTCCAAAATTACGTTTGACTTAATGGCTGCAGCAACCCAAGGTCCATTGTCCGGTTTTCGATCATGACCACGACTTTGAATGGTTGTTTTTTCGTTGTACTGAACTGATTCACCTTAAAATGGTTATTTTCTTTTAAAGTTGATAATTCTCAATTAAATAACACAAATTATAACAATGGACATATTTGTGACCTCACCAACATGATTATGCCCCTTTAATACAGATCCAAAATCATGCCCAATCTTTTATACATAACATTAGAGATAATATTTTTTACGAAACAAAAAAGAAGGTGTAAAAGTCGTGTAAAATCCCATTTGTCATTTTACTTTTGTTCATGTTTCTAATCTCACTTTTGTTAATTAAGGAAAATTCAAGTATACCAGTTAGTTATAATATAATAAAATCCTAATAATTTTAAAGTTTATGATGAAAACTATATCTAGTGTTCTAACCTCATTTATAATAGAATTGTTCAATTGTCTTTTAAGACTAACTAAGAAATCCCATCTCAAGTTGAAAAGTTTATATCAGATTGCAGCTCATCAACCCGTAAATAGTCACTGTGGTATCTGCGCTTTGAGCATGCTCTGGAGGGATCAATAGCGCATTATATATATCCATTTATTATTATTACAGTCGACCTCTAGACAGATCTGAGAAATGTACCTGCAATTGAGGAGTTTTAAAGGGGCAGTAGCACGTGTTTTTTGGAATTTTTATTTTTTTAAATTTCCCATTTTTTCAATGATAGTTTATGTCATTTATACTTACTTTAGAGGGTAAAACATCTTATTACACAAACCAATTATCCGTAGTGGTAATAACGGTGTTGCGTATAAAGCAAAAATTGCATGGCGGCCATATTATTGTGAACACGTTTTATTATTTCGAATGACAAAAAACGATTTCCATGTCTTTACGGAACCATGTACACTCATTTTGTAACATGATTTTCCGAATAGAGCAGGGTGTTTTACTATTGGTGACATTATTTTTCAAATACATTTCATCGACCTATTTCAGCCCAAAAAAACGTGCTACTGCCCCTTTAACAGCTGATAAACGACATGAATATACATGGCAAGTCAACATAAATGACAATTGATAAGGACATTATGTCTGATCATGTTAAATTGCAAGTTATCTCTCATCGGTTATCTATAATCGTTCGTAATCCTACGTTCCCAAGTGTTCATAAGAAGATGATCACACGTGTCTTCTATTTTTCTATCTACCTTTCATGTGCATAGTGTTTTATGTTGCATTATAAAAATACTATGTGCATGTATGTTGAAATATTAAATGCGTTTGTTAATAACATGTACAAAGAAGTGATCTATATTTTGTTATTCTGGAAAAAAAGTTGTATATATGTATATTTGGTACGTACCGTTACGATATTGTTATTGTTACTGTACAGTTATTAAAACAGATAAATAAATAATAACTTTTTTTTATCAATGAATCACAGATACACAGACTACCGGACAAGGAATGCCAACGAATGCTTTGCAAATTCACATACATGTAGTCGATTTTGCCTGGTTTAAATGATGCGGTCGTAAAATGTTATCTTTCTGCTGTGGTCGCTAGTCTTCTCACGTTTAACAGTGAAGTTGAGAAAATGTCTCCTAACCAAAAATCGGTATTTGACTTCTTCAAATATTTGATATTAAGTGATGGGATGGATAGAGGTTCAACTGGAGAAACGTCATATGTTGGAAGAAAAGGCACAATTAATTATAATGTAAGAAAACGAGATTTTCTGGATAACAACTATAATCCAAATATATAACCCAAAAAATTAAACTGTTTGAGAGGCATTCTAGAAGATGGTGTGATGAAGAAGACAAATATTTATGGATGATCAACTTCTTTATTAACAATAGCGACGTTTCGGTATAGATCCTTATACCGTTATCAAGCATGATACCGAAACGTCGCTATTGTTAATAAAGAAGTTGATCATCCATAAATATTTGTCTTCTCCAAAAAATTAACATATACTATACAAAACACAAGATATTTCAACCCACGAGCGATACATACGACTGAATTAAATTTGAAGATTCAAAACATTATCTGTTCATATTTCTGAGACACACGTTTTAAGAAATCGCCGTTTTCGAATCCCCTTAACTAGATAAGATAGGAGGGTCGAAAAGGGTTTTTAATGACGTGGTTTAAACATATTTATTTCCATAATAATACAGAAAAGGATCGGCAAACAAGCCAATGCCTCTCCATAAAAAGGCAAAATTTATGCGACGTACACTTCATCTAGTAATTACAAAAGTACAAATAATAACCAGTAATGTGCACACACATGACTATAATTAAGAAATAGATTTCATAATGAGTTTGTTCACTGGCTTATACACTGTTTTGAAAGGTATAAGTTAAACTGGTTGAAATGCCGGAGCTTGTCGACGACATTTATACAACAGTTTAACTTGAACTTTCAAACCGTTTATAAGCCAGTGAACAAACATATTATGAAATCCATTTCTTATAAATTCAAACTTTGCAATTTAAGCGAATTTTAATTAGTCAATAAACTGTTTAGTATAGTCTTAGATCAGGCACCAAGTTCCGCACACAAAAATACCTCATCACTTATGAGCGCAAAACGTACACGTAGTCCACAGGAAATATGGTTAAAGTACATGTATTTAATTGTTTAATCTAACATGCTGTATTTAAGAAATAAAGTTCGCTGTACCCCAATGTGTTTTGTTAGAAAGTATAGTTTTCCTCTGAACTATTACAGTTAAAGCACGAGGACGTAATAATAGTTCAGGGAAAACACATTGGGGTGCAGCGAACTTTATTCTTTTCTAAGATGCCAAATGATCGGATACAGGTAACATTCTGCTTCCAATAATTTGGAAATAAAAATATTGTTTACATTCTTCATATTAATAATCCATGAACAGGGGCAACGGACGGCTATTCCACGTGTAAAACCAACCCCCTGAGATAAACTAAGATCACGTGACTAACATTCCAAAAAGAATTGTGGGTACAGCTTGATCCAGTCTAAGAGTGTTGGCGGAACGTAATTTGTCTAATTCAAATGTTTGTTGCTATCATAAAATACGTGATGATTTTATCCTGTGCACCCACACAATACATCCGCTATTGATAAAAAATGTTCAACATGATGTAATACAATCAATTTTTATTTTCATTATTTAAATACAATATCTCATTATGCACTTGATTAAAGAGGCGTGTCTACATAATGAAAATACCCATGTTACGCTTAAAGAAACGGAAGCACCAATAATCATGATATTCTAATCCACGGGTGAAACGACTGATACAAAACCACATTAATGCTCCAGATGTTTAGTAATTTAAATGAACAATTCTGAAACATTATCTGTTCAGCTTAATGAAAAAAACCCGCCTTTTAATAAATCTACATTTTGGAATCTCCTTAACATGGCCATCCTCGATAATCCAAAGTATACGCTCCTATAAACCTTCTTGGACTTTAATTAATAAACAGTGTAATAAATCTACACAGTATATACCAGAGTATACTGTGCACATTTATCTGAACTGAACTGAACTTTATTCATAGTGTACATGTATACTCTGGATTATCGAGAATGTAATCAGGCTAGATCGGAGAGTGAAATTTCACTTTTTCGCTTGACACCCTACGACAACGATGATTCATCTAATTAGAGTTCAAGAAGGTACATTAGGTTAATAACATAATTATCAACATAATTTCCATATTTCGTACACAATTAATTGAAAGCCAAATATTATGCTATTTTGAAATAACGATTTCAGCACCCCATATGGGTTTGCACATATACATAAAAATAAAAATAAGTATCACACTCTGATGAATGTTATTGTGAGTATTACTTTACAAAACATATGCTATCAAAAAGCATTTCAAATCAACATTCTCCGGCAGCAGTTTTCTGTAATCTTTTAGACAGTGTGGTGGCATTTCTTTTGCCGCTTGGTTTAGAAGAAGTGTCTACCCAATCAGATACTAAAATAACAAAAAAGCCAGGATGGTTAACCATCATCGTTTTGAAGTTATAATTATTCATGATAGTCTGCGTTTGGTAGTCTACCTTGTATCATAATCACAACAGCCCTTGAAGTTCAACCTTACCTATGTGGGGGTTGTATCTCACCATGATTGCATTAACTATTATAAGTGAGTTTAGTAGTTTTTATCCATAACATACCAATGCACATATTTTATCATTGCATCTCTAAAACTTAATGCAATACAATCCTGCAAAGTATACATGTACTTTAAGGGGCAAGAAATTCTTTTGACATCTGCAAACGTAAGACCATGGTGTTTTAACATACTTCAGGGTCTAAGGAGTTGAGAGGGAAAGCGAGAAACGTCTCTGGCTGGAAACATGCAAATAAATTCATCGCAAGTAAAGAACCCACGAGCTTGAAGCAATCCGTGTACATTTAGAAGCATGTTGCTAGATAAAGTGAATATCACGTGGACGTTTAGGATGTATGTCTCATATGTTGCAGCTTGAGTTGGATGCCAGACAGGGTTGCAATTCCATGTTGCACACTCTAATATGCTTAGATCTAAGCCGAGTTTTATCACAGTTGAAATGACACGCTTCTTCCACGTCACATACGCACGATTACGTAAGCTGGAACAATTTGACAATGTTTAACCACGTGATAACATGCAGACAGATTGCAGAGGGAATTACCATTGAAAGAACAAGTACGTTGACTTGTATTAACGTTTTAAGCCCATTTCAGAATGTTCATTCAACATTCTGTACCATGACGTCAAGTAAGTTTCGCGAAATTTTGATCATCAAAGGATTTTTGAAAAATAGTTTTCATTTTGACACGACATATCCACACCTAAGGTTGTTTTATTATTACAGTAAATATTGATGATACTTGGCATAAAGCCTGGATAGCTTTACGCTTTATTTTCAATGTCAAAGTTGTAAGAGTGTAATTGAATTTATATGATAAAAAATGTAAGTGACACTGATCATGTTTTCACAAAGATTACAATGTTGTTCCACTCTTATGATGCCATACTCTATCTCAGAGAGATATACGCTGAATATTTGGAAAATAACTTCATTCACAACTAACCATTACATAATTTATAATATTTGAAAAGTACTTATAGTTTGTGTCGATATAACTAGGCATTGTAGGTTTCATTGTTCATTATTATTATATTATTATTTATTATAAACTGACGAGTTCTCTTATATCTACATTTCACTAATTTGCAAAGGTATAATGTTATTCACCAACGTGATATCATCGTGGTTGTAGCTGTAACAATGTCGACACTCCTTATAAACATATCTTAAAGATGCATCCATTGTGTTTCATAATATTTTGTTGTGCTTTAACATGTGCCATTTTACCATACGTGCAGATTTCAGTTCAAATAATCTCACTCAACTTGCAAATTCATCCCCAATCGTAAAATATGTCATAATTACTAATTTTCAATTAAAATCGAGCAACGTCATCGTGTAAATCGAAATTACAGACCCAATTTAAACCTCCAGTAGTTGTATCACCTATTAAACAGTATCAACCTAAATCTTTGGCAAATAAGTTTCAGAAATTACGTTTGACTCATTGACGAGAGTCAGTCGTGGTGCATTGTCCTATTTTCGATCAGAAATCACTACTATTACCTTGAACGGCACTATATTGAGTAGTTTATCATTTCGATACAATAACACCATTTATACAGTTTGGCATATGCGACCCCCAACAACACATGGAATGATGTACCTTTAAAGATAATATTTTCAAGTAAACACATTTATTTATTCAGAGTTGAACGACGGTATTTATATTATTCATTTTCAAGGTCCCTCTCAGTTACATCGAACATAACACAAAAATAACAGAACAACTGAAAGAGGAAACCTCGTTTACTGTGTTAACTACATTTAACTACAGAAGATCAATAGCAGATTACGGGCTGTTGACAGTGTAGACTGTGTCCAAGTATTTGATGGATGAGAGGTATTTCATTGGACACAAAGTGTTGGTAATGCTCAACATATATTTGTTGTGAGGGCAATGTAGATATACACAGTATACAATTATACATGGTTGGAAAGAACATTCTACAAAATTAAAATGGTAAAGAACTTCATTATATTAAACACTCATAGGGTATAACAAATTGCAACTTGAGACTCGAGACATAAAACAGCATGATATCTCACAACCCTTATAGAATATGCTTGAATGTAGACAGCCTGAAAGTGAAAGTGCAAAATTGAAAAAAAAGCAACAACCTGAAAACGTTACCCGATTTCAGTAGTAACTAACACACATAGCATGTTTTTAAGAATATTGTATTTTGATGTTTTACCTCTTTTAAAACATTATATTCATTTATGTGATGTGATGTGTATATATGGTAATTATATAATGCACTAATGTACTAATACATCGTTGTTTTTCAGAAGACTGCGATCGGCGAAGCCATGATTCTCAATTTATTGTTTCTGTGAAGTTATATATACTTATGACATGTTTGGTTTAAAATTGTATACCATGAATACAAACGATAAAATTCTTGAATTGCGTTGTTGCAGTTGACAAAATATCAACATTGTAATGATACGAATAAGTTAGCTACATACATCGATGTAGGATTTAGACAATAACTAATTATAACGAGTGACGGGGAATGACAGATTATCTTTCTCGAGTTATATTAATTGCGTAATTCTCGAGCCTTGGCGAGAGAATTACACAATTGATATAACGAGGGAAAGATAATCTGTCATTCCCCGTCACGAGTTGGTTATTGTTTATATTACCCATATAACAAATTAAAGTAAAAAAGCGAATATTAAAAGTTTCCCTAAAAGGATCCGAGAAAAAGATGAATCTCCATATCCACACGCGTGTGACGTGGATTGACTTCTTACGTACCTATCCTTGTTTACTACGCGACATTAAAAAGTCTCCTGCGAAAATGTCTTTCACAATAAAATATAGATGTGGTTTGAGTTGAAAGTTTTGTATTTCTGCCCATTACTATCAATCCATGATTATACGATATAAGTTATTGAAACAGTCATATCAAAAGATCTGCGAAGCTCAAAAGCAATTCGGCTCAAACCTCAAACCGCAGTGACGTTGCAATCGACACTGTTACGTCATAACTGCTTGCGCCTATGACGTAATTACATTCGAACGATAGCCGTCGCTCTTGAAGCTTTCCATGGTTATATAGTCAAGCAGTAATCGGTAGTTTCTTTAATTTCCGACAATTTATATTAACTGCTTCCTCCAACATTTGGTTCGTTGGCACATGTAAGAAAACGCTAATTTCAACTACGGGAAATAAATAAAGTCTCAAGTTACCAGTCGGGAAAAGTTAGAAAGATGAATGAAGTAGTTCCGGCAAACAATGAAATCGTGTTTTGTCTGTAACAGCCAATCAAAAGCCAGAAAAAGGTGTAACTCCCATGTGACTTACAGGAAATATACTACCCTGTGTCCGTCTTCCCATATGGGTAATATATGCACGTCCCGATTTCATTTTCATAATTATAAAGGTAATTACATTGAATTATTATATTGTCAAGAATATGAATTCCATATTAAATATAGGGAATTGCTATCAATCTTGGAAGCGTCAATGCATGTCTCCCATTGCTGTAATGGCTATCCATATGTTTTCAGAGATTGATTGGGCGCCATAATAGCTTTAAATACAGATTGTCTCGCAAAACTCTTGAAAGTATGTACAATTTCCTTCATTTTGCCTTTATTTGATTATTGCTGCCATCTTTGGGACAATTGCACAAATGAACAATCCCTGTAACTCGAACACCTTAATCTGGATGCTTTACGCACAATATGTGGTGCTTTTACCAGGTACCTGTCACTCGAAACTATATACTGTAATAAACAAGAACTCCTTAGCGAAAAGAAGAGAACAATTCAAATTAACCTTATTTTATAAAATGACTAACCATATGGTTCCAGACTATTTTTTGTGATCTCGTGCCAGGAACTGTATCTGACAACAGTAACTATAACCTTAGGAATAATGACAATTTTCAGACTATACGATGTAAACCTGTTTATTACGTTAATTCGTTCCTGCCCGATACAATCAAGTTGTGGAATAATCTTCCTTCAAATATCACAAATGCTTCCTCTATTGGGCAGTTTTAAGAACCTAATCAAACCACAGGCAGATTAATTCATTATCTCATCAAAATGATTTGATTCTTAACATTATGCCTCATGTTTGACTTACTTGTATCAACTGACCTAGAAACAAACAAACAAATTTAGATTATTCAATACTATGATTATGTGTATGTTTGTGTACAATATTCTCAATATGTGAACCTATGTATTATGTACTCTGGAGCGGCATTAATATAAGCCATTTAGGCTTGTTTGCCAATCCTTTTTCATTGAGTAAAATGTTAATACCATAATAAACCATAATAGTAATAATAATATCGACCAATCAGACCAGACTATCGTCATAACGGAATGACCTTCTAACAAGTGTATCACTTAGAACTAATAAAAACAAAGAAAGAACGAAATAAATTCATAATGTTATTTTAATATTCTTTATATCTGTTCTTTGTCAACGGTGGCCAGTAATATACATTTTAGTTGGTAAAATTCAATAAATTTAGTTTATACATTATAATCAACGACAGTTGCCCCTCTTAGCACTTGTGTTCGTTATCCGGACAGTCTTGTCTCTCTTCTTGTGATTGGTGGATGTGGCAGGCTGGTCGAACATCACCACCGTCTGGTCGAACATCACCGTCTTCTGGTCGAACCTCACCGTCGTCTGGTTGATGTTGACGGTGTTGTACAGCGTGTGGTCCCCTCTGTCTGATATATACATAGGGTGGTCATGCAAACATCCTCGAGTTTCTCGCGGCAGTCCTCTGGTACCGTCTTGACGTCGTTGGTGCCATGTCTCATGGATACATGGTATCTCTTCTTCCATCTAGCCAGCCAGCCGTTTGAAGCTCGAAAATCTCCGATCTTCATCTGAGCGGCCAACTCCCTCGACTTGGCCTGTAGGTCCCTGTTGCTCACGCTGATCCCAGAGTCTCGTAGTTCGTCGAAGTATTCATAGAGTGCTTGGTCCATCTCCTCGCTCTTAGGTTTAGCCCCTAGGTGAATCTTCCTCATGTTCGACGCCGACTTCTTCATCTGTATTAACTTCTCATATTCGCTGCACCACTGTCTAACTTGCTTTCTGCTGATCCCCCACTCCCTCTCCGTCTTACTGAAGTTCTTCCCATTATCCCGATGCCAGTCTACAACCTCCACTTTCTGAGCTACAGTGAAAGATCTTCGCAGAGAAGGCATTGTGAATGAATGTAGAAAACTTTGTTTACATCCATATTTATACACTGTTTGACACGGTGCCCCTTCTTCACGGGTAGGCCCATTTGTAGTTGGCAGGGGTAGCTCTAAGAGGGGGTTGTAATCACAAGGGGTATGAGGGGTCATGAGACAGTGAGGGAGCATCCCCATTTACCCACCACCTGCTACCTATCCTATTGTTCTCGGTATGAAAATTGGTCATGCGTGCTAATTGGTAAGACGGTGAGACAGTGAGATCTAACGGTACCGGTTTGCAATTAACCTTGTTAGAGAACAATTTTGATTGTGAAGTTGGATCTGTCAGAATAATTGTATGTAAAATCCAAATGTAGGAAAAAAGTACAGTATGGATGTAATTGACTTGAATTAATGTTGATAATTTGGTCATTGGAGAAGATTATGAAAACAAAATTGAAACTACTGATAGGAGCATGGATTTAGGTAAAGGTTGATAATCTTGTCATTGAAGAAGATCACAACTTTGAACAACCAATCAATCAATCTTTATTTTCATACTGAAAGGCCTCAGGCCTGTAGTACTACCATTAACGATAAATGAACAAAGTAAAGTATACTTATATATCTGTTGTAACATAAGTAAAACGGTCTCGTCTGCCGAAATCACTGATGTGGACGGCGGCGTTAAACACTTAATGGGGCAGCAGTAAAACAGGAATATCTTCGTCCTCCTGACAGGAATCGGCCAAAACATCCGACTTGACAAAAACATTTAAACTGTTACTGTATTGTTACACAAACCCCTAACATAACTACACCTTCGAATGTGACATTGTGCTTGTATATTATATGATAAATACTTACTTTCCGCTACAAAGATTTCCAACATGTCTTAAAAAGCGAATAAAATCACTGATAATCACATATAAATGATCTACACCTTCAAAGATGACATTGTGCTTGTATATTATATAATACTTTGTTGAACTTGTTAAACAAAAAACACTTGAAAACAGTTACTTTTTCCTGTTATATTGTTCGTGCACCTACAAATGTACATACGGTTTGCAATGATGTCAGAAACATGTGAGAATTTGTTGAATCTGTCAGAAAAATTGCAGGTACAATTTAATACCGTATTTAAAATATACTTTAAGTCTAAAACATTTATTCTTTTCATTGCTTAGTATTAATTTAACAATTCCTTTTGTATCATAACATAAATATTAATGTGACATAGTCAGAATAGGTTCTTTGTAGATTTGTTTACACTTTCATGTAAGACATGCGTAATGTTTATGCGTATTCTAATCTTTGAGATCACCCCCTTCAAATAGGTGTTCGGGAAAAAAAAGACCTCGGAAAAAAGTACGGAACAAAATTCCTCAATTTGCTTCTGAATAAAGTCTTATTTATAATTTTTTGTGACATATCTTAAGAAAAAACGATGTTATCCAGACTAAACTATTCTTAAACGTATTTCCTTGCTGAATCAGATGTTTTTATATGTTGTGTTTTTCACCGTGTTTGTGAATAAATGTTGCGCTTTCTATTATTGCGTACTTCGGCGGTATTTATATAGGAGTAGTGTTTTCCAATCCATTCAATTTTTAAAAATAAATATTGTTTAACACAGATGGGTGATTGTGATCAACGAAGTTAACAAACTTGATATTCCAACCATCTTATAGACTTCTCTGTTTCACTTAGCTAAACTCACACCATAATGAGTCGTGCAACTACAATCAGCTGTAATAACAGTCAAATAATTCTCCTAACTAATTCCTAAACTAAATCCTGGATTAGATTGTATTTGATGTCATAACATCCGTCTTGATTAATCTAAGTAGTTTAATCCATGTCTTTTAATTCACTTCATGTTTTCCTTACCTTATCTTTAATGAAGGAAAACGAGTTTTATGGATTTATCTTTAATGTTGACATCAATTTAATCTGTTTTCACAATAATATGACTTTTTCACGGAAACTTTTTTCAAGGACTTTTGTCAATTTTTGTCATTGTGAAACCCTCATAGGGAATAACAAATAATAATGAATTGCAAATTATCGGAGACAAGATATGACACAACAAGTGTATGATTATTCTGGAAAAGCAGATAGCCTTAAAATGTAAATTTTTAATTTAAAATGCAAACTTTAAAAAACCCTAAAAAGTTACGATCCCCATCTAAAAGTTGATCGACAGAACGGACCTAATTTCATACGCTTACACAATATACGCCACTGCATGTTACATAAACACTCGTACACCGGAAGTGCACTATCACACGTGTAACACTATCTGATCTTTACTTGGCACTAGTTCAATATTATATTATGTCAAGCCTACATACTGCAAGTGTAATGTGACAAGTATACCATCACATGATCTCCGACCAAACACAAGTACTAACAACACTGCTGTACATATGTATCCAGTTATCTACGTTATTAACAGTGATACTCAGTTACTCGTTATCCAAGATAACACTGCGACTGTATGGTGCTGACTACGGCGGTAGATGAGTTGATAATGATTTGATGAGCTGTATATAATTGAGTTCTGTAGCATGCTACTGTTATATAGAAACTGTTAATGAGCAATGTCTATATGGATGATAGATGAGCTCCTACACATACTAACCCCGAGGCAGCTATTTCTACTATGAATTCCATTTTAATGTCCATGTTGTGAACCATGTCTGGTTTTAAATATCATAAACATTGCTTCTTAATACCACTTTAACACAATTTACACACTTTGGTAGTTTTTCATATGAAGTATATTTACATATAGGAGTAAAGCTATATTTGCTAAGTGCTTACATGGCAGAATTTCAAATTGAAATATTGAAAAGCTTACTCGTAAATTAATATATAATATTATGTTTGAAAAAGATTAGGTAGCATAAATCCTCGTCTGGTATTTTTGAACACTTTAAAAAAATTAATCTTCATTGACTAGTTCTTTTCTTGCCTTATCGTCATACTTATCAAATGAAACAATAAATGAAATAAAATATGAAATATATGAATGGATGAATATAACGAATGAAATGGAGATGGTTATAGTGAACTGGTAGAAAATATATATCAGAAATGCATTGACTGATATAATACATGAAATAGTTAACAATATAAATAACTAATGAAATAACACAATGCATAACATAATATATAAAACTATGAATTCAATGATTATTAATGATAAAACATTCAGGAAATAATTAATGAATTCCCAACAGCTGAGCTCCAAACATCAAAGACCCTGTGTCGAGAGTGTTTGGCCCAGTGACTGTGTAGCATGCAATGTTTTGTGGTTGGTAGGCAATGGAGTACGGTCTCGTTCAATGTCAATATAAGTACACTTCAGTCCTCTACATGTTTGGGCTCGATGTGGCTCCACACTGGTGCCCCTTTTATACTCAGTTCACGGATCAGTAAACATATTTAATAACCTAAAAACCTTTCATTCTTAAGGAAAGAACCTTTTGTGACAGAGCTTGATGAGACCGTTATTCGATAATCAATGAATCAATAACCAATGTTTATGAAAAGATTATTGTACTTCAATATGTAAATAAGTATAAGCAAATCCTACGTATACAGCCTCTTTATGATTAGTGGAGCAGAGCGACTGTACGTATGTGTGGGACAACCATTATACAGCTAATTTCGGTTTGTGAACTTCGGAATTTAGCCCCATGTCATGTCAACGAGGGACAGGCCTTAGATAGGTAGGTATTCACTAAATCGATACTTAGATCAACTTTTTATGCAGGTTGATAAGACAGTGAAACTTCACAACATCGTAACAATGTGTATATGTAGTGTGTATGTGGACTGTGACGTAAATTTTGTCTTTGCTCCGAATGTTTACATTTGTGTTGTGATCAGTACTAGGCTTTTATATACAGTCATCGACAACCACTCATATATACATTTTTTATACAGTATTGAAAACTACATATTTTCTTGAAATATAAGAAACATAATTCTTGTCCCACTTCTTCACATTTTCGCATGACACCAAGTCAACCTACAAACATATCTTTAATTACATGATAATTAACCCCACTGTAATCATTATATCAATTAACGCAAATACAGTTTCTTTATATTCCAGCCATTCTAGAAACTCTATCAGGCAACGTCATAAACTCATTATAAACACAGCATTTAATTAAGTCAAATATTATAGATTAAAATGACGTCAATGTTTGCCGGGTGGTTACCAGGGGTGTAGAGGAATCTTGATTATACTCCAGTAACCGTATATCCGATCAATGAAGAACAATACCCGTCCATTGTTACGTTTTGTCCGTACTTCCCCTTCAAGCAAGGCCTAATCTATACGTGCTGCCATTCACTGAACACAATCAATATAGTCCCGTCTTTACTAACTTCATCAATTCTTTATATTGTGTTGGTTACGACGACACGCTGTTCTTGACTTATTTATCGATTTTCTCTCAAAAATTAAAACAAGAAGTTAATTTTGTGCTCTTTTGGTTTAAGTTGTTTATGATAAAATACATGTAGCACTATGTCGTACCATTCTCAGGATATAAACAAACTGATACTAACTTATATGATTTGAACAATTTAATTTTGCTGTCTTTTTTATTTTTATGAATCATAATTATATATGTATAAGTTGATATTTTTTTTTTATGAATAACAACAATTTTGTAAATAGACCACTTGTGTATGAATTAATAAGTATAGGATATTGTTATGCCTTGAAAGGTTTACATTCGCTGTCTTTAGGTTATGTTTTACGGAATTGCAACCGTCATTTTACAATAATGAATGCATGACATTTTGTAATTAATGGTGCATTTCTTCTGTCTAAGCTCATAATCACATATTGATATGATATTATATAAATTTTTTCTTAAAAGCTACATTTCATCATAATTTAATAAAATTTCCTTTTTTATTATGGTTTTCTCTCTCAGCAATTTCTTCTTCAGTTCGGTATCACACATTGAAGGGGTGCATTAAAAAAGGCACATATGTGCTTATGTTATGTAAATGAATATGTGCTCTTCTTGAATACAACCCTTCAATTATATCACAGTTATGGAATTAGAATCAATTGAAATCAACAATTTGATATTTACGAATATGACCCTGTCCCAGCTAAAACATATGAGAATTGCCAATCCTCAAGAAATGCTAACTGAAAATGTTTCGTACCTTTCGAAGACATTGGTGGCAATATATTTAATTCATTCCTGATTAAATATCTTAAAAACATGTTTCCCTCAGTCATTTAAAAGTAAAGGTAAAAATGTAAGCTAAAGGTTACAGGTAGAAATAACCATTATAGAAGAACACGATTTTATGGGGCAAGTCAAGCAAGGGCTGTCAACTATTTTGCACATTCCGACTTCATATGAATCAGGGAATTATTTGTGGCAAAGCTACCATCTACTTACTAATAAATAGCTCTCTTCTTAATAAGTTAGTATCGGCTGTTCAGGTATGAGTAACACAATGTATGCAATACGTTACTAGCATAATTCGTCTTTTACAAGGATAAGTATCATTACATTTGAACATAGCTGTGGCAGATTTAAAAACACTGTGAGGAATGATTTATAGGTATAGCGATAAGTTGATGTTATATAGATTTGCCTATTATCGGAGACGCCGTAGACCTGGCTACAGTTTAAAATGACATTACATTAATTTTGTAGATTATTAAAGGGTTATTGGGTTATGAACGTAGTATACATCATCTACTGCGAAAAATCATTTTTCATACAGTAATAAACGTTTATACTGTTTATTTGATAAAACACGGTAGAGGAATACGTGAGAAGTAAACATGTTGATATTTTCTATTTGTAAGACGAAAATAGGGGTGTGGCAACTTCAACTAGATAGATCTATTCACCGCATCGCCTCATATATATATATATATATATATATATATATATATATATATATATATATATATATATATATATATATATATATATATATATATATGCAGTCAGTCATGTGTGTCAAATATGTCTTAGGAGAGTACATGATTAATGCATCTCTTACATTTATCATATGTCACGCATCCTGTTCGGATGGTATTTCTGTATGTATGTATTACTTCTAACTTTTATGCTTTTCCTATGTATTAAATAAGCAGCGACAGCAAGGGTTCAGTATGGACTACATGAAATTTGGATATTATGGAAGCATTCGTCATAGATACATGTTTCATTGGAGTCGATAAAACATAATTATCTGGTTCGATTTTGATAAAGCCGATATACCAGTAGAGGTGTGACATTAATCTGACCATATCTTTGTTATTTTTATCTTTGATATGTTTACCTTCCTTTGATAAGCAATTGGGTTTGAATTTTTACGGCGAACACTTTTTAAAAAAGTACACCTTTATAAGGTTTATAGAATTCACAAACATATCATCTTTGTTGTTTTGATATTAATATAACATTATATCCACGGCATCTTCTCTCAATTTCATTGTTGTGTCTACTAAATCTGATTACTGTATCTTTCAAAAAATACAAATTAACGTAAATGCTATGATTTCAAAATGATTTGTACTATACATGTACTTATTTTTCCGCCCTCACCATCCTCAACAACCATCGATCCCAAATTTCCCGATGTGCTCTAACTGTTAACATATGTTGAGTCTAGCCAATGTAAAATCTATCTAACATATTCACCAATGTATCGGCACCATTTCTAAATATACATTCAACTATGAATGGATTCCTACTGTAACTGTTAAGTAACACTTCATATATTATGCCTCTGTTTTCGTAATATAACACTAAACTCTTAAAAAAGTCTAATACACCCACTTTCATGACGATATGAACACGATACCAACTATATCCACCTCTGTCCTCATTTTCAAAGCGTAATATACCATTTAATAATAGTTCCCTTTATACTGTAACACAGAACCATAACGTAAACTTCTATAACTGGTCTTCATTACCTATACTATAGTGTACGTGATGAATATCCACTATTTATCCTATATTGTGCATGATGTATATCCACTATTTATCCTAGATGTTGGTGAAGTACTAACATTGTTATCTGTATGTTTCCAGTCTTTAGAGGAAGATGCTGCAGCGTAGGAAGTCTATAGTCGCTGTAACCCCGGGCGAGGCGTCAGAAGATGGGGACTTTGTGGCACTCAGAGCAGTCCGAGAGGTGAGAAACATGTGACAAAAGGAGAAACTACTCCTAGATAAATACATGAGCCACTTAGAGTATTGTAATTTTACAAATAAGTGAACTGTTTGCATATGTTTTATACACAAACTATGATTCATATAAAAACACATTCAAATTATTATCATTTTCTAAGTAAAAGTTTGTGAAGGCAATTGAGATTTATAAATAAATCTAAACTGTTATTTCAGACAAAACGACAGGATGAAGAGGCCGAGCCGCTGCCAGTCATCACCGAGGAAACACAGGAGTCAATAAAAAGAGTATCTCACAGTGATATATCGGTCCATGAGAACAATGTCCCACAACAATTTCCGGAAGTCAAGAGTGATCTTAGGGACGAGTTCTTCTCCCTTGTGGAGAAAGGATCATTGGAAGAACTGAAGGGTAAGCTAAATAACCTACCGAAGAACCAACTTTTGACAAGCGATGCGTTCAGAAGAACCAAGACAAGAGAAAATCTTCTCCACTGCGCTTTTGAGAATGAGCAACGTCAGGTTATCGACTACTTCCTTCAGAGCTATGACCCGGAAGTGGTTCTGGAGATGATGGGTCAGGACTATGAAGTCTTTCTTGGCAAACTGCAAGGCAAGAAAAACATCCTCCACAAAATCACAGAAATGAAAGACGTCGAGTTGGCAAGAACTGTGGTTAAAAAGATAACAACCAACAAAAACAACAGTCTGATGAATCTCCTGAAGCAAGAGACGCCCGTCACAATAGCAGGCCAGAGACCGAGGACCTTCCCCTGTCTCCATCTTGCGGCCTTCCATGGTTATACAGACTTTGTGCAGTTCTACCACGATTGTGGGGTCGACGTGAATCATATCAATGCAAAGAAGGACACAGCACTGTTGTGGGCAGCCCGTTGGGGTCATGAACAGGCGGTCCGAGTCCTTTTACAGAGAGGTGCGAAACCTAACCTGGAGAACGACAAAGGATCCACAGCATTATACTGGGCAGTCAGGTACGGGTTCACAACCACTGTCCAACTTCTTGCCGAGGAAGGATCTGCAGACGTCAACCAGTCAAGGAAGCTTGGACTTGTTGCTCCAATTGTACTAGCATCTGCTCTTGGGTATAATGACATTGTCACGGTTTTACTGAAGAACGGCGCTGATGCGAACCATGTAATCCGTGGTCGGGAGAGACCGATCCATCATGCTGCCCGGGAAGGTCACACCAAGGTCTTGCTGACTCTGCTTAACAATGGTGCTCTGATAGACGAGACAGACGAGAGGGGAGACACAGCTCTTATTCTGTCTGCTAGGTTCGGGCATGGTCACACCCTGGTCCAGTTGGTCAAACATGGAGCTGATATCAACCACAAGAACCATAATGGTGACGATGTTTGGTATTTTGCTGTCAACAACGAAACACATGGCATATTAGAGATTCTTGTTCAAACTCTGAAGAACATGGACTTCCTCCAAGCATCCAAGGAGAAGAAAGGAAAACTGACTTTCTCTAAAGGAGTAAAATCCCCTTTCCTCAAGGCAGCAAGTGCTGGACTTGTTGATAAAATGGACATCTTACTGAAACTTAATCTGGATCCCACAGCTTGTGATGAAGAAGGTAATTCGATCCATCATTATGCAGCTATGGAAAACAGACAACAAGTAATCAAGAGGTTCCACTCAGAGTACAGTGTTGATGCCCAGAACAACCGTGGCTACACTCCGCTGCACATCTCCTGCAAGCATGGACATCATGAGACCATATCCACACTGATTGAGCTGAAAGCGAAAGCCAGTATCGGCAACACGGACGGCGAAACAGCTCTTCATGTCGCAGCCTTATCAACTGCTATACGTCCAGAGACTGTCAAGATGCTGATTGAACACGTCATCAAGACTCACACCTGGGAGAGTCTCAATGTCATGGATAACAAGGGGAATAACCCTCTTCACATTGCAGCTAAATTTGCTCGCCCAGATGTGTTATGGGAGTTTCGGTTTGTCCGCCTGAAAGACAAAGATGAGGATGGGAACACGCCCATGCATGAAGCTGTACGCCCAGATGAGCCAGAGGCCCTGAACACAATGCTAGATATATATGAGACAATGAAGAGAGATGTGGATATTAATGAACAAAACAATGACAAGTCCTCTATGGCTCATCTCGCTGCGATGGAAGGCTTTGACGAAGGCGTGGAGAGGCTCATTCTCTTTGAAATCGACCTGGCGTTGCAGAACAAAGAGGGAAACACAGTGCTACATTGTCTCACCGAAGCTATAGTAAGATACCCAACGAAAACACATTCATACATGGGAGTATTTGATGTCATTATGGATCAGTCTGTAAGGTGGTGGTGCATCAGAAATGGCTACAGATACCCAGACGATAACCGTGACCTGTATCTCGTGTATAAGCGTCAAGCTGTCTGTAACCTGGTTTCTGATATTTACAACAACAGCGACCTCAACGTCCTTGCGTTTGCATGTCGACTGGGAGCCGTTCAGGTGGTGGAGAGACTGATGCTCATGGAACATGTCATGTGCTTCAGTCTGAATGACAAGATGCGTTACGACATCACCCACATCACACCCAAGACAAACGACTCACTGGCAGGATGCTGCAGCAACGGACGAGTAGTGCCCAGACCATCCTGCTTAGAGTGGCTTCTGGCTACAGAATCTCCGGAACGAGCTGCCCATGTGCTCGACATCCCGCCCATGAGGGAGATAGAGCGAGTGTACAGCTCCGTAGCTCTGGGAACCTACCTGCTGATCATTATCTTCCACATCATCTACATGATCCTGTTCAGCGTGGCTGCAGTCACCTTGGGGGAGAAGAGGAGGAACAACAACGAAAACGTGGACGCTGCAACTCTCATTATGTACATAGTTGTGCCCGTGGAACCTGCTATACTCATCTTTTACACGACGTATACTCTGATCAAGTACTTCTGTCTCGGAGAATTTATGATGAAGTCGAAACTCAGGAAAGGATCAAGTAGGATCATTATGATTTTTAGCGCCTACTCTTCCATAGCTGTCAGTGTTACATATGCAACCTTGGTGTTTGTATGGATCGGCCTTTACTCGAGCCATTACCCATACCACGACTACTTCCTTGCTCCTGCTCTCCTCATTGGCTGGTGTATGACTATTACCTATACCCGAGGCTTTCAACCAATACACTACTTCTGGAGGATGATCCAGAACATGATTGTCAAAGACGTCCTCAAATTCATCTTCTTCTACTGCTTCATCCTCCTCGGATTTTCTTTCGCCTTTCACACCCTGTTCCAAGTGTCAGCTGCTATTGTGGACACCTACCCAAATCCTTTGTTCACTATGTTCCTGTCCTTCAACATGATGATCGGCATGGGGGAACTCTTTGATGATGTCTTCGAGACAGAAATGGTTAATGCTGGAAGGTCAACCATTTATCCCAAAATTATTTACATTGTTTACATGGTACTGGCAACTATCGTCCTGCTGAATCTTCTCATAGCCATGATGAACACATCCTACTCCGACATTTTGCAGAAGCAGAAGCTATCCTGGCGGATTGAGTCGGTTCAGCTGGGTGTCGACTTGGAGAAAGCTCTGCCCATTGCAACGAAGGTGTTTGGTGGCGGGAGGATCAGGCATGGCTATATTGTCCCGAACAAGAAACACCCTGACGACTTGAAATGGTTTATTGAAGTCCACAAAATCAAGGAATTGGTGACCGAAAATGAAAATGATGCAGAGTCGGTAGTTTTGAAGGATCTCACCGAGAAGGTCAAGACTGTTCAAGAGCAGATGAGACATATGCAGAGTACACTGGACGACATTCGGTTGTCTGTTACAGCCCATAAGTAGATTCAACTTGTATTTTATATCCGCTCAAATGAGATTAACTGCTACACCAATAATGCCAACTGTGTGCTGTTTTCAAACAATGCATTTTACAGTGAAAGGAAGAAGGGTTATTCATGAAATATTTGAACATGTGAAGAAACAGATGAATATATATGTTGAGACGTTGGTTGTTAAACTTTCGTTTTACCTTTTAATAAACATAATAACGCTATATTAGATTATATTAGTGGTTACATTGGATCAGGATAAATATTGATTTTTCTCAACTGCTGCTAGATAGGACTTCATAGAGATTGTTTTAGTAAAATCATGAAACATGTGTAACATTTATTCACTTTGTTACAAACCTTATCCAATTGTTTACTGATGTAACTGATTGACACAGTGTGATTTTGAATATACATGTATAATCTCTCTTCCATGAATCTCTATGTATGAAGTACTTTAGTATTTCTGCGTGACGTATTTGTTAAAATATGTTTGAAGGTATAGGCGTGTACAAGCAAACCATAGACTTATTTCCTCCTATGCAAACATGTTGTGCTTTTACAGTAAAATTTTGAACTGTTTTAACGCAGATTCTTCACCAACCTACCTCTTACTGCTGATTACATGTAAAGTATATAATTCGTAATGCTCAATACCTACATCTATGTTTCTTAATATATGTATATTTATTTATATATATATTATGTATGTGTAATGTATATATGATTATGTAAGAGATTACATGGCTCATCAATACGCAGATCTGTGATATTCAATTACGACAAGCTCACCCGTGCAATTCTATTTTGATACCCTTTTTTAAAGAATCTGTAGTATCCACATGAATAATTTTTGCACTAGAAATCAAATGTTAATAAAACATATTGAACAATATCCTTTTCTGTGTTTTCCTTTAAAAGTCAGTGTCAAACACGTTTGAAATAACACACCGATATAGTTTCAACATATCCTCGAGAGACAGGTTTAGGGAACAAACCATATGGTAATACTTCACAAACACATAAATGTCAGTGATGTCATAACCCCCTACTGTGCAGTACACAACCCGTTCATGTGGTGACCACATGGATACATGCGCCTAATGGCTGCAAACTGCAAAAGCGTATTTGAGCTGCTCAGCTTAGCTGGATATTGACGCTATACAAATGTTTATATGAATGAATATAACACAAAGTATAAACAAAAGCTATGCACGAAAATAGTGAAATATGTCTCGTAGGTGTTCCATTATAATCTACCGTCATCGCAATTGGTTTTAAAACGTTTCCTGAAAAATCAAGGTTAGACATGAAGTCAAAGGAGGTACTTCCAATGTGTAAAAGACACAGTCCATGAAATTGCATCGTTTCAACCATCTTAGTGATACATGACTGCCAATAGTTGTTTAGTGACTTTAAAATCCCTTGAATCATAAAAACATGCCAGAATCAGTATTCAGTACACAATTCCACCACACCAACATAGTATAACATACTAAGACAACATATTTCTTGTTTACAAATAAGACACAGATCCTGATGGCCTTGACTGTTATGTATTCCTGTAAACACAGCAATATCATGATTCGTATTTTATTAGTCACACATGAAGATCACAAAACGTGACGAACCTTTTGTAAACGTGGCAAAATAATCAAAGGGTTGAACTCAAACGTGTTTTCCTTTATCAGGGCAGATTCTAAAATGGACCTCAAAGAATTCGAATGGACAATAATTATCTCAAAAGGTTAGCATTTACCTCGTTCCTAAGCCCACATTCATGTGTTGAATTTACCTCATAATATATTGTATATTGTTATTCTGGGTTCTTATATTTATCTGGCGATACCTCATGTACCAAGCCCATGTATATAAGGCTTATCTTATTACAAATCAAAGGAGAAGTGTTACAAGAAACGTGTAGTCTTGACCTTCACTAGCGGCAAGCAAGGTTGATTGAAGCATAATCTCCCTTTGTTTTGTTTCTTAAAGGGAGTTAATCCTGTCCCTTGTTCCGAGGTGTGCTGATTTAAATGGCGTGTTTGTTATACGATTCTCAGACTGTCTGAAGTTTTGCACACTCCGAAAGCTTTGGTCAACAAATCAGTTTGGAGAGTGAATAACGGAAATTAACATCAAGTGTTAGAAGAATTAGAGAGAGATTACCTGGAGCCCTCCGATTCAAGGTTCTCGATATTTGATTAAGGGGTTTGCTCACTTCTTGCATCTGACCTATTTCGGCATTTTGTGTTGAATTTTTTACATTGATGTGACTAATAGCTTTACTTATTATTACAGAGACATGCATTATTTATGATTATTATTTTATAATTTAGTATATTGAGTAATGATCTATTGAATGTCATCATACATACAACTGTTTGGAACAATAATGTATAATGTATAATGTATTTGGAAATTATCATTTTGACCGGTTCATTAGTTATCAACGTAAATAAAATTAAAGGAGACAGTTTGTAACGTTGAAAATACACTGAATGTTATGATGTTTTCTCTCAGATAATTCAATTTGTAATTTGGTGGTAATGGTCATGTTGCACATTAGTTTAAAATATAATATTTGGTGAAATCAAATTGTCTGAAAATATGGTTTATTGCTATTATTGATATCTTTCGGGAAATACCATCACTCTCCAAGATATTAGAACAGCAATTGACAGCGTGAGCAACCGCAATGACATGCTTATATGTACGTTGTTTGGTGACGTGTTTCAATGATGAATAGTGTCCTTTTACGTGGCTTGTCATTGGCTTAAGAAATAAAATGATAAGAATAACTTTGAACGCTGTAACCACAATGATTATCATTATATCATTACTGTTTCTGTGACCAAAAACAAGTCATTACTTTTTGTGTGGAAAGCTATACTGACTTAAGGGGCGGAAAGCGCAGTGGTTAGCGATCAAGAGGTCCGGGGTTCGAATCCCAGCATTGGTTCGGCAAATTTGTTTGGTGTAGAGAAATGTTCTACACGCAGGAAGGTTTGGATGCAATGTTACCCTGAATTTCAGTGCGTTATCCCATGGTTCGCTAGTTCCAGCCGATGCTAGCAGGTTTGACCGCGACGCATAGCCACAATGGTGTTGCGGACTTTCCCCTTGTAACATTATACTAGCAGTCGTGATATAAAGTGGCGTTAAACCCTAATTCATCTTACCTCACCTTCCTGACTAATGAACAAATACGTTTGCGTCAATGATAATAAGTGTTACCTACATCTTTTATAGTATGAATTCTTAAACTTTTCGTTTTCTTTCTTATAATAACGTATGGAATAAATGAACCATTCATAACAGATACAACGTATTATAGTCAATAGATTGGGACAGGATATTGAACAAAAAGCTTGGCGGCCAAATGCTATCTCTGAGTGGCTAGAGGTTGGAGCTTATCACGATTATCACATACGCATGACATCCATTCACAACACAATGACTTTGAGTGTTCACGCGCCAAATATAGCAGCACTGACTAAAAGTCAAGGAAATCGAGATGGTAAAAATAGTACGTGTCAGGATGCTTCCAAGGTCGACCCAAAGAGGTAAAACTTTGGTTTTATCGCCTCGGGTTTCAATGGACTTTTGTAACCAGCGATTGGTTACAAGAATGCAACTTGACCGGAAGGAGCCATATTACACCCAAATCACGTGATGTGTTAAGCTCCGCACAAATACAGCGCTGTTAGGAGCGTGCCGATAACAGTCTGAGGAGTTTGAAGTCTTATCAAAGCGAATAATAAACATGACAATGGTTTTACAGAAGGAACACCATGTTTGCATTTATAACCACGCTGCAAATAGATAAACACCGAAATAAATGACATTTGTATATGATGTATGCCTCTATTTATACTAAATATAGCATTTCAGGTCAAATTGCTGGAACTCATAAAATGGCGTCAACTATGAGCGATCGTGTCCGTGCCGAATATCCTGCCATCACGTCCACAGAACAGAACAGAGAACAGAGATTATTAATATCACGCTCACAACCACTTGTGCTTCAATGGAATTCTATATGAATCAATATATGTTTGTGCTGTCGATGTTAACAGGTAAGGCTGGTGCAATCTATACCTGGATGAAATATACACACGTCCAGCGAGAAGTGCAACGCATGTTTGTACGAACGTAACATGACCAGTCGTGTGATATTAAGGACAAATTCTTCAAGCTGTTACCGTGTACTTGAACTGTCTGATGGTGGCTGCTGATGTATCTGTTATACTTTCTAAATGCTGTCAGTATTTCAGATGAACATATTGTCCATTCGTCATATAAGTTACTCAGAATTGGTAAGAGTCATGTTGACATCAATTAACTTTATATGTTATTGTAGTTCTCTGTAGACTCTCACACGTGAACCTTTTAATACGATCATGCATGTAGTTTCATCGTTCCTTAAACGTCACCGCTCACCCAATCCCCCTCACCCTCACCCCTCACAATGCTGTGGACTCAAACACTCTGATTTGCAGTAACATAGACTCAAACGTGAACACTGTGGTTTGCAACAGTATATACTCAAACACTTTCATTTGCACTACCATAGATTCAAACACTATAATTTACACGGCTTTATTCTCAAACACTATTATTTGCACTACCATAGATTCAAACAATATAATTTGCACTACCATAGATTCAAACACTCTGATTTGCAGTAACATAGACTCAAACGTGAACACTGTGGTTTGCAACAGTATATACTCAAACACTTTCATTTGCACTACCATAGATTCAAACACTATAATTTACACGGCTTTATTCTCAAACACTATTATTTGCACTACCATAGATTCAAACAATATAATATGCACTAACATAGATTCAAACAATAAAATTTGCACTAACATAGATTCAAACAATAAAATTTGCACTAACATAGATTCAAACAATATAATTGGCACTAACATAGATTCAAACACTATAATTTACACGGCTTTATTCTCAAACACTATTATTTGCACTACCATAGATTCAAACAATATAATATGCACTAACATAGATTCAAACAATATAATTTGCACTAACATAGATTCAAACACTATAATTTGCCCTAACATAATAGCTATGCTATGGACTCAAACACTATGATTTGTACCAGTGTGGAATAAAACACTGCTTGGCAGTCCTTACTGACATCAGAAGCTAACAACAGCACCGATATCGACGTCATTGACTGAATGGGTGTAAGACATACTTGAGGAAGAGTTAGCACTGTAATGCAATGTTGGTTATTGTGCAGTTTGTCCCGCGTTATGTGTGAAGGAAGATTAGCACGCACCTGCTAGCATATAGGAAAACAATATCCGCAAAGCCATCAACTGTTCTTTATGTGCAGTGTTGGCCTTTATGGCTATTTCTTATGATCCGGGTTAAACTTTTTATAACACTTCCTTCATGTAAAACCAGCTAATATTGTTATTTTTAAGAAATTTTGGAAAGCATTGGAAATAGAAACACACTGGCCTCTTGTTCTAAAATGTGAGATGGCAGTGTAGATAGCCACCATATTTTAATGACCGAATAAAATTAAATAATATATATATAAATAATAAAAAATTTTTTAGAAGTAAATCAATAATTGAATATATATATTATATATTTTGATACAGTGTGAAGTGTTGACATGTAACCGGTAATAATTGACAAAGCTCACAAACTATATTGCTTAAAAGACTTACAAAAGGTTGCAATTAAATGTATGTTTGACAATGCAATGCAATGCAATTTATAATGTTCGAAGTTTAAGTGAGGTAAACAATATAGTTAATATTTAAAAAAAACATTTATATAACTTGAAAGTCATAACGAATAGTTAATCTTTAAACGCGCTGTAGAACTTTTTTTGTGTGCATATTATCATTTCTCATTTGCAATTTATTATTAAAGTTAATTCAATAAATTATTACGTTAGAGGGTAAAACATCTCATTACCCTAAAATCCGTATTCATTGTAAACGGTTAACCGTATTCGAAGAAAATAGTGCGATGTATAAAGCGACAGTGTTGTGGAACTCTTCAGTGTGAGGTAGATTTGTTGGTCTTATACGAATTTGAGAGCTCAAGCAGCAAGGCGGTAGTCAGTCAGATCACCTGAATTACCTCCGAGCAGCCATTTTAATGTGAACACGTTAAACTGACCGGTCGAAGGGTAATAGACTCGCGTGGCTTAAACGAACCATGTACATTCGTTTTAGAACTCTTTTGTTTATTGATTGAGGAGTATTATTTGGCCATTGGTAACACTTATTTACATTTTCGGGACATAACTTTATTTCAGTAAGAACGGCGTGCTACAGCACCTTCTTTCCTTCATTTCTAAGTTATGCAGTTCTTCCTTCAAGCTAATTTTTTTTCACCTGGAATCATCGTTGCGAATGTTAGTATGTATTAGAATGTTAGTGCGAAGTAATTCATCCATACAATTTTCCTACCGACGTAAAACAATCAACAATCCTTTTAACATACATACACGTATAAAATTTCTAAATGACCATCTGGCCATTTCACCACATCATTTAACACGAAGGTTTGGAATTATGAATTTTTGATAATAATTCAAAACATGTACTATGAATAATTTTGCTTTAAGCTTTAGCATATTTTATTGATCTACCTTAATTAAACAACTCATATTGTGAAATTATTAATCTACAAGTATTGCTCTACAACATGTACTTCCTACTGCCACCTCCCTCTATGTCAACAGCTGAGAGACAGTTGTCCTGATGGTTAGTGGAGAAACGGAGGAGGAGTATTTGTCCCTCCAGTAACGCTTGTCAACACACAGACATCTCACTACACAGACCCATCCCGGTGGTACATGTATCTCCTTCATTGGCATCATGGTGTTGCTTACGTGAACAATATTTAGTAAATTGATTTGTCAAATAGATTCCTTATCAAGAATCTTACTCATCCTGGCAGTAGTACCTTCAATTTTGACATCATGATGTTGCTTACGTGAACAATATTTGGAGAATTGATCTATCCGTTAACCATGAACGTATTGATATAAGAGCTAAACGTATGTTACTTGAAGACTTTTGATTTGATAAGTGGACATTATGCTTTAGAGAAACATATTTACAGTATTGACGGTCCCACCTTCATGAAGAATTCGATTGAAGCATCTTCAAGGTTCTATCTTTTGAATTGTCGTTTCCGTTTTGAATCTTGTATTCTAAATGGGGATCAGGGCAGAGGTGTTTGTTTGCAGTGAAAAAAAATGTATTTGATTGCTTGCTCTCGTCAACAGTTTCACTTACATTTGGCATTGATAAGTGTAACATGATATTATAATAAATAAAAACCCTTTATCAATGTATAAGTATATTGAAGAAGTCACATACTCCTTGTTATAAGATGTCAAAAAATGATGTGCAACATTTCAATGAGAACAATGACAAACACTTCTTTAATTTAATGAAATTTGCAATGCAACTCTCCACAGTTTAAGACTCCTACATTTAACATTCATTACCATCTGAATCTCCCCATTGATAGCCACCATTGAGGATATCTTAAAATTTGTTTATACACACATTGAACAAAACTAACTAAAACATTAGTTCTATTCTCGATATGGACACCAAAAATACATTCGTTGATATTATAATTCAAATGACAATAAAATCAAAGAAACCAAATACACTTAAACATCCCTTTGAGTGCATTTGAGTCAATTGAAGATGTAGTGTGCCTACATACATTAAACATAAACTGATTAAAACAAGTTGTGATCTCGATATGGACACAGTAAAATACATATGTTGAGATTATAACTTAATGACAAGAAAACAAAGAAACCAAATTTCTGAAACATCCCCCAATTGATAGGTCAATTGAAGATGTCTGAGGGTCTGTAGCTACACATATTAAACCAAACTAATTAAAACTCAGTTTTGATCTCAATATGTACACCACAAAATCCATTCTTTGAGGTTGTAACTGAAATGACAATAAATCAAAGATGTTTTTTTCTGAAACGCTCACTGACAGCATCAATTGATGTATTTATGTCTACACACATTAAATATAAACTTAGTGAATAATTTTAGTTCTGATATCGATATGGACATAACATACATTCGTTCACATTATAACTTAAATGATAAGACAACAACAAAATCAACTCTTCTAAAACACCAATTACATATAAATTCACTGAAATAAAAGAAAAAAGTAAAATACAATTTTCTGAAACACCTCCTCAAGTTCATTGACAGGTCAATTGAGGATATCTTAATAAATTTACACCAACTTAAACTATTTTAAACATTCAGTTCTGATTTCAAGATGGATACCATACAATCGATTCATTGATATAGAAGTTGAATGACAAGACAAATGAAAATAATTCTGAACATCCCATCAAAGTTTATGGATACGGTTAATTGAGGATGTCCGAGATCAACACATCATTTACACCTGCGTTACCTGTATTTGTACTGATGAGTCGAGGAGAACGACCTGTAGACTCATCCTGGTCTGAACAAACGGGTCCAGCAACGTTTCCTCTTTTACAATTTACACTCAGCTCAGTAATCAATTGAATCTTTTGAGTAAAACCGAAAACTTGAAACTCTTAATTGATACGGCAACCAGACCTGCCCTTGGCTGACAAGGAAACAAAGATGTTCCTTCAATACCCCGAAGTCCAGACATATCTCTGGAGGGACTGATGCAGCTGGTCGTTGTATAATAATCTTGCACTTCTGGAATGTTGTTGTGGAGGAGATGCCAGTGCATCCGAACTGATTAAGAGATCTGTATTTGTCTTGTTTACTTCCAGCGCGTATCCTGCCTGGTGGAGACGAGAATCGACGAGAATTGAAGAGCGAGAGCGAGATGAGGAAGTGATGACATTCCTCGCTGGTGCTTACAGTGTAATGGGGGTCGAGTGGTGTTCCAACTATGTCGGGTTGTCAATACACTTGTTTAGAGGAATTATCCAAATAAACGAATCGAAGTTCTAAAACAATATATCTAATCACAACAAGTGTTTTATCAACGAGTATTTAAGTGCATGTTATCAACCCTTGCACGGAAAACTAGTACTGCGATATCTCGTGAGAACAATTATTCCCGCCAGACGCTAACATCCATAAGAGATGTGTGGGTGTGCGGGAGGGTACAACAAATTCATTTGCATCAGTTTGTCATCGTTTTATATAATTTAATGAAACGTGTAGAACTAGTTTGAAATCCTAGTTCCAACCAATAGTTCACATAAGTGATCCGTACAGCACACAGTCGTAATGTGTTGTGTTGTATATACGATGTATACATGTAAGATCCTGCCGGATAACTGTTTTTCTTCATCAAGTACTCGAAGTTCAAGATTCAAATATGGATCTGGAGAATGCAATTTTATGTACATAAGACATCAGAATGTTGTCTTCACATATTTGAAAACGAATCTCAAGATGTTGCATGGGATGCAGATGCAAACAAAAATATAATTAATGTGTTCATTAGAATAACGTCAAAGGAAATACCATTATTTACATTAAGATTTTCAAAAATGCAGGGGTAATTAACATAAACGCATCGTTTGTTAAAATATTTAAAAGCAACACAAACATCTCAAAGAGAGCACATTCACAAATTTCACAATTGATTTCTAACGACCTGACTGTTTGCTGTTATGAAGTCTGTCCATGGACGAATGCGAAATGCGAAGGTTGAAGAGCTGCTAATTTTCTTAGGTCGGCTGAATATTGACGAGATGGTTCCTGTGCTTCATATATCATACGCTTCATAATACGCTTTGTAGTTATAGCTTGGATACGAAATTCCGCTCTTTTAATCTTCTATTCATCAATGTCAGTGTCACATGTCTGTCCCCGTATGTTTGAAATATTCAGTTACAAATTGAATCCGTTCCGGATTGTCTTGTATTTTTCATACCAAGTCCACAGTGAAACATACATGAACTGTGTATGACACATTTACATGTATTGTTCATATGGATAATATCGACGCCTAACATGCAAAAAGGGATTATCTTAGACTTGAATGTTACATTTTAATCGTTTACATGTATTCACAACGACATTAAATTACACATAACAGCATCTACTGTTTGTCTTCGGTATTAAATACAACATCAAATCACTTATTACGTCAATTTTACTAATTATATTACTTACGGTTTTTGTATTCTTTCAAACATTACTTTTGAAATGAATTGTTTTATACATTTGAGGTAATACGCTCCAATCTAATCTGACTATGCAATAGAATTTAAAACATCACTCGAACACATTTCAATGATTAATTAGTCAAATTAGTCAAAATTCTTTTACAAACCATGAGTACCAAGACAAGGTTAAATTTTAAATCCGCTTTTTTCAAATAAAGGTATTAACTGTAATTGTAACTTTCAACATGTCTCCGTCCAAGTACTGTATCCCGGGGATGTTTCCAAAACAAAAGCTACTTGCTTAAACCTGTAAACATGTACTCGGTGAACATTCCACATACGTGTATATGTGCGTGTTAGTTTTGTGCCTCGTATTTGTCTACAAGCAGGAACTAGCCTTGTTCTCCATGTCGGGAATGTTAGACTGTGAATGGTAAACATACCATACCATACCATACCATACAATATCATGATCTCATATCATCTTCATTTGTCGGCTGAAAAAAAACCTGTACAAATTTGAGAGAAACGCATTTTATTGCAGGTGTATTGACTTCAGGTATCTTCCACACAAGTAAAACAAGTCACTGACCGTCTTCATGAGTGTGTAAAACAAATTGGGTAACTGTTTTAAGTCTTCATTTTAATTAGCAAGACTACAAATCTGAATAAAAAACGCAAACCTCATGAATTAAAGAAAAATAAAACTAAGGATTCAGTATACAAAACAAGCCGTGTGAACTAAACTTAATGGCGCTGTAACACGTTTTTTTGGCCTGTTATGTTTTCTCAAATTCACCACTTATTATTAAAGTTTATTCAATATATTGGTACGTTAATGGGTTTAACATCTCATGACGCGCCCCGATAAGCTGTATCCATGCATAGAAAACGGATATCGGTATTCGAAGAAAAGGGTGTCACGTACAAAATGTATATAGCGACAGTGGAATGGTTCTCTTCAGTGTGAAGGTAGATTTGTACATCTTATACACACTTGAGACTTCAGCACGATGGTTGACCATTTCATCATTATACCATATTTAAAATTCTACTCTGATCTCTACATCAGTCAGATCCCTTGTACTACCTTCGAGCGGCCATTTTAATGTGAACACATTAAAATGGCCGCTCGATGGGAAATTGACTCGCATGGCTTAACCGATCCATGACTATTCGTTTTAGAACTCTTTTCATTTATTGAGGAGTATTATTTAGCCAATGGTAACATGTATTTATATTTTTGTAAAAGCACTTTATTTCAGGAAGAACATTTTGCTACAGCGCCTTTAAGGTCTAGCTAGTGCCTTACCATTCTCTCACCACGGGGTTTACTTCCTTCAGATGTTCGGTCATATTATTATATCATTAGAGAATAACCTATCTACATGTAACATACTGGCATGAGCTGAAGCATGGGCTGCATGTGCTTATAATTTGTGGCAGATTCTGAAGTTCAAAAGTAAATCTAAAACTAATTCACAACTAGATTCAGCTCCATTATTGGTATATGTAGAAGATCACTTAATGAATAAATACTCACCTTACTTCTAAACATATGGTTATCTTGCCATCTCATTACCTATTTTAATTCATCAAAAATCAAGATAATAATTTATCAACGGTTTATCAACTTTATCTGTCAGGCAGGATATGACTAGATATGTTAAAGGGCCCATGTTAAAGTACACACTTAACTACGTATGCATAGCCTGTATAGTTTAATGTATGACAATCCTTAATATGGTTCTGATTTATAACTTGTAATACAGGTAAATTCACGAGGTAAAACTTCACGAGAATGTATAAACTGTAATAATCAATGTTTTGATCACAACTGTCATACCATTCTGCACTGTGAGCACTATATGAACCAGTGAAACCAGTTTTGAAGTTTATGTTAGAATTGAAATAATTGATGATGATGATGTTATAGCTTTATTTAGTGGAGCATGTATGATACCTGGGATGACTACACCAACAAGACATAATATTATATTGCATTTTGCTGTGTATCTGTCTAAATAATCATCTCTAATGTACAGTTTCTGATATAATTTGTTTTGTAAATTGTGTTTATTGTTTGTGTCTGGCCATGCTTATGCGGAGGAAATAAAGTCATTCATTCATTTATTCATTCATTCATTCATTCATTCATATGATATTGTTACATTGAAAATGTATTGCGATTATTATTTAAAGTGTATATTATACAGAACGCCACATTCTTCAGATAGTGCGAATCCTAAAATTCTTGTGTTACCCTTGACACCAATGTTATTGGGTTGATTGAAGCAGTTAGGGTCAACATGCTAATGTTGAATGAAAACAAAGCATTGTTACCATTAAATAATGTGCGAGTTAGGCAATGTTTGAAAAGCCTTCCGCTCGTATTGGACATTGAAACAAATGGAATATTCGTATAGCTGACTGTCCTTTTTGACTTCACAAAATAATTAATATTTTTTTGTTTTTCCTAATTTTCTGTGTACAAACATGTCATTGTTCATTTAACAAGAACGTTTTTTTCTTCAAAATATATATCTTCGAAAATATTCTTTGTAATGAATATGCTGAAGGTTTTCATATTTGGAATTCATCAATGTATCGCATTTCAATACTTCAGAAGTACTTGTAAATACTAGTCAAGGAATTGAAATATCATCAATTGATACTATTCAGAGAAAGTGAAGTCATATTGATACAATATTGTAAATTAATGCAAAAGAACCTTAATAAATAACTTTGAAATAAAACATCATGAAACAATAGCGCATTCATTCATCTGATGAACTTAACAAATTCAGGCCACTCGGACAAGGAGGTGCTGGAATCAAACTGATATAATAATGAGTGACGTCGAAGGTTGACCATGTCTCATTTCAAACAGAGACATCATCGCCACCCCGATGTGCTAATCTTCAATGTGACCCCCACTAATCTTCGATGTGACCCGACTAATCTAATATGACCCCTGACTAATCTTCATAGTGACCTCTTGCTCCATTGCATATCTGGTCAGGCCGAGCCAGGAGAAGGACTATACCAGAAGAATGCCATCAACGTCGTGAATCCACCGAAGACCTCGTGGACAATGCATATCAATTTGAGAAGCGTCTGCGCTCGTCATCAACCACAATGACCGCTGTGTTGCTTTCTGAAGGTCATGGGTTGCCACTTGACCCAGCTGAAATCTTTATTTGTTATTGACACCTGGTAATTATTATGAAATGTTTGAGCATAAATCCTTGTTTTTGAAGTTCGTTGAAGTTAATATTGGTTTTGAGATGTCAAACGAACACGGAATATTGTCTCGTTATTGTTTCAGTTTAAATTAAATTTGAGTTTTAAGGTATTCTTTGGAAATATAATATAGAGATTGGGAAGATATTTTGTATTTGAAAAATCATATTTGAGTATACATTCCGAAGATTTTTAATAAGAGTGTGCTTCTCGGCGTGATGAGAAAAATGTGAAATAAATGTATGCAAATAACATTGATTCGAAAATGTTTGTCCATGATTGAGTAATGATGTATATCCCAGTTTCGTAAGGCGCAATTCCTCGAGTGTGAGATCACCTCCATTGGAATTCTTTCCGGGGACCTCCGTGTCCTGCGATGAACCAGTTAGGTCGAAGGGGTATTCACGTAGCCGAAGCCAGAAGGAACACTTTAATCGCATCCTGCTTCTTATATTTATGCATTCAGTAGGTGAATAATTTACGTTGAAAGCTTTCAATTTCATAAAGGGTATGCAGGTTGTTAAACAAATATGTGTTGCGAATAGAAATTACCTTTACAGAAATATCAAATTTCTGTGCAATTAGAATCAAAGCAGGGAATTTAGTTTTCATCCAAATATGGCCTCCTTCTTAACTAAACTTAGTCTTATATATTTACCTCAGTGGAAAGTTACGTCAAGCAGCGTTTCACTTTTCAACAATGCAAACCAGGCTTAAACTTAAAACCCTTGTCTGATGACATGATCCAATATATAAAGATCGCATCTATTCACAATAATTGAATCGCGTGGAAATTGCATGATTAACATACTCGTTAAAATCGTATGGGCATAAGCATTTGAAACTATCAAGAAAAGAAAATACACAACAGAGCAACAAAAATACAAAATACCAAAAATTGGAGAGAAGGTTCGTTAAACAGTGTAAATGTCAATTATAGACATGTCAGTGTATGAGTTACATCATGGATTTGAAGAAAAAATATACTCATGTGTGTGTTGTGCGTTGAACGTCATTTGTGGCTTGTATAGATACAAACAATGCAGCCGTATTGTTTACAATGGGATTAGAATTGTGACTTGTGCCAGGAAAAGATTAGACTCTAGCATCGTTATCACTAGACTTTCTCCAACTTCTTTAAACCGTATTTTCCCTCCTTGATCCTAAAGTTTAACTTAAAAATTAAAAAAATTACTTAGGTCAATACTCTTTAGCAAATCTAGAAAGATCGGAAAAAAGTCACAAGATTGTATACATGTACATGTACATTTGCAAGCTCGAAATATCTGAATATTTATTTAAATGTATTAACATCCATACAACTCCGAAGATCTCTCACAAAATTTAGATGTGGCATTAGTAAACTCAGTGTACAAGCCTATAGAAGATCTAAAGATGATATAAATTTAGCCATGTGCTCCCATTGTCTAAACGTTGTTGACGATGTGTATCACGTATTGCTGCAATGCCCGTTGTACTCTGATATCCTTTACAGATATATCCCACAACACTATTATTCAAACCCAAGCATGCCGAAGTTTGTACATCTTCTTAAAAACCAAAATGCAAAAATTATCTTACGTCTAGCCATATTTGTACACAAACTACACACAATTGTATAAATGTTTATACTGAATGTTTGAATTTGAGGAACTGTTTGTATATGATTGTCATTGTACTATTGGCCTCATGGCCACTCTACGAAATAAATCTGTCTGTCTGTCTATTTATTAGTCACAAATTCAATATCAATCTCAGATGATATTTTAAAATGAACTAATTCAATTATTTTTTTAGAATTCTCAAATTACAAAATATTAGTTGTTCAATATAATATGTATGGATAAAAGTCCCGGAATCGTCAATTTACAAACTTACAAAATATCTCAAAGTTTTATCCTTTCTTTATCATATCAGGTGCAACTCCCCGATGTCCTGTTGCAGAAGGCTTCATTGCATCTCTGGCATCTTCTGGAACAGACTTCTCTTGTTTCCTAGGTGCGATAATGATTTCAGAGTTGACTCACCTTGACATTAACACTGACCTAAGGGGTTAACCAAAGCCAAGTTTAACATCTTAACCGCTTGGACGCCACACGACAAATCGAAAAACAAGCAGAACAATTTTAGGGATATGCACGAAATGCGATGTCTTTGTGTGGAAATGCTGTTCTCGAAATGATTTTGGTCTGTTTTTAGAAAAATAATTTCAAATATTTAATAGCGAAAACAAGTTGTTATTTGTGGATACACAGTTCGTTAGAGATACGCCACAGACACAATGCAATGATAGAAAACCAACTATAACCAAACATCGTGTCAGGCAATATTTGTTAGTTAACACACTGCTACAGGTAAATTACATGAAAAGTATTGATTGATGGATTTAATTTGGGCAGAAACATGTTTGAGAAGTTTTAATTTCACCCATCCCCTAATCTAGATTGACACCCTTCATTGTAAATATTCAATGTACTTATTTAAGGGGTTTCATGTAGATAGTACGTTACGGTATAATTTGTAATTGTAACAATATGTAAATGTTTAAATTCATGGCAAAAGCTTTTCTTGCAAACACTAGTAGGCTGATCATACAAACAGAGATTTTTCTTAAAGATTAAAAACAAATATTAACATTTGGATATAAAAATAATACTTAGGACACATATTACATTTAGTCTTATTCAAAAGGAATTTAATATGTCTGATATTAAGACACTATTTTATATGTTAAAGGATAGATGAAATGCATTTTTCTCAAGAATGACAGATGATTACCTCTACGTATATTGTATATCGGAATCAATTGAGCATAAAATCGAGACAATATACACTTGCAATTGATAATTATGACGATTTTAATTCACCCAATTTAACACTACCGCAATTTGTTCGGCGAATCCTTTTGAAAATGCTCACCGAGGCGTGACTGTGATAAGCGACATGCGGGGCGGCTAGATAGCTAACCCGCCGGTGTCTCGTTAATTAATTAATGATGATTATCACTGCCGCTAATTGAATTTATGAGGTGTATTACATCGCCAAAAAGACATGTTTATGTAATAATTGTGTAATTGTCATCTGCGGAATTACCTAGTTGGATATCTAAACATTCGATATATGGGAAATTTAAGTTGGTTTATTGAAGGTTTCTTTGTGAAATTAACAATCAAAATGTTGCGAAATTACGTTGAATTGTGACTATCGCCGAAAATCAAATTCCTCCACATACGTCACAGAAGTCATCCCTTCACGGGTCACACCCCCGCAGACTTTCATTCTGGTCGCCGGGGCTAAATCAGGCGGTTTTTTAAAAAGCCGTATATAAGTAATTTATGGACCGATTTCAGAAATTTAAAATCGAGCAATTGTCAAATTGACATCCCATTTTAATGAATCCGATTTGGACCATATGTCATTTCATCTATCCTTTAACAAGGACGAATGCTGTGTTGTGATAGATTCCTATGCTGTATGGTGTTAAGAACAAATATTTATGCCATTAAGAACATATGTTGTATGACGTTAAGAACATATGTTGTGTAGAGATAAAAACATATATTGTATGGTGTTAAGAACTTATGTGTTATGGTGTTAAGAACATATGTTGTATGGCGTCAAAACATACGGTTTATGGTGATAAGAACACTTGTTTAATGGCGATAAGATGACCTGTTTTATTGTGAAAAGATCAAATATTCTATGGTGAAAGAATGAGAAATATATATGATTGAAATAGAGTTACATCATGTCTTCAGAAGCCAAGTAAACTAAATTTGAAATTTCAAAACATTATCTGTTCATATTTCCTGAACCTACGCTTTAAGGCATCGTCGTTTTCACATTTTCTTAACTAGAGGAGACATGTACAAGAAAGGCAAACAAATGTTTTTGACGTCCTAAAGTAACAATGCGTCAGCATATTCAATCCATGAAGGTACATTATGCCGAAAACATCTTATACTAACACCATGTCCATATATTTAAATAAATTGAACATTAAATATAAAACATCATGTCCAGAAAAGTACGTTCAGCACCCATGTGAGTTTCAACAAATAAGTAATATAATTATCATATATTCATCGATGAAATTTTGTTGATCTCTTTACGAGATATATCCCCATCGCAGACATTCAAAATCGACTTTATCTATTTTGAGTTCGATTTTGTTGAAATTTAGTATCGTTTCTATTACTCCTCGATGTATACAAAGTCCTATGTCTTTGCGAATTACATTTTCTATAACGATATGATGGTTTGTATGGTTTTATGGAAAATAGTTCAAAATGTTCAATCATATATAATTTTAATCATCACAAAAGCACACGTGTTAAAACAATAACGTAACCAGGATATATTGTGTATAACAACGGAACCATACTTTCCCTTACGACGTAAACAACCTTTTTAGAATTGTTTTATTTTATATAAATAAAAACATTTTATTCTCTTAGTGATCTTTATCTGAAAAATGAATTGTTCTCTTGCAGCATGTTGGTATCATAATACGTTTAAGAATGTATTTTACATGACATTGATAAATGAGGTAATTCTGGCAAGGCCTATACGTGATCGTGAAGGGATTTGAATTGAATATTATAAGTGGGATTACCTGTTTCAAAGACTTATAGGCATTCCTGCATGTAGAGGTGCAGTGGAACCATGGCACATCAGAGTAGAATCTGCATTCAAGAAGGCGTCATGCATTTTGGAATGCAACTCTTGTGTAGCGTTGTGCGTCAGTCTACCTCTGTAAATATTCTGCAAGTAGCCCAATCCAATTCAATCAAAGGGATTATTTAAAGATATGCGTTTCATGCGAATAAGAAGGTCACTACTTAAACATACTCATACATTTTATAGTGGTCTTTTGACACATTTCAGGTACTTATTTGTGATATATATTCGAAAGAAGTATTTTAAAAAAGTGAAATTTATCAGATCACTGAAACAGCATGTTCTTCGTATTTGAAATATGTCATGAAACTGCCGTTTGTGACGCCTTTAACATAATATGTGCAAGTCAAACATTTTATATGTTGGTTTACTTATGATTTAACAAATTGAGGAAGACAAATATTTATGGATGATCAACTTCTTTATTAACAATAGCGACGTTTCGGTTTATATCCTTATACCGTAATCAAGCATATGGGAGAAGAGGTGAAAACAGAGGTTATATACATGATACATTTTGGTATGATAATGAAATAACAAAGACAACAAGATGAGATAACAATAAGATGAAAGGCGTAACATCTCATATAACCTCTGTTTTCACCTCTTCTCCCATATGTTTGATAACGGTATAAGGATCTATACCGAAACGTCGCTATTGTTAATAAAGAAGTTGATCATCCATAAATATTTGTCTTCCTCATCACACCAACTTCTAGAATGCCTCTCAAACAGTTTGATTTAACAAATTGCTAAGAAAACAAGAAAAGATGTTATATAAGATATAGGCATCTCATTTGAAACTCCTGGACTATGATGTAGACAAAGAATCGTCTACACACCCATCCTTTCAAACTTCATATTTCCATTCATCTCAAAACCAAGAGGCATAACAAAAAGAACTTAGTTTTCATCTTCTGTTTTTTAGAGTATTGTTAAAATGATCGTTTTGGACAATATACCGGGTTTTGTCAAGGACAGGGTTTAACAATAGACCAAATGGGGGAAAAGGTTTTGACAGCCAAAGAAAAAATAGATTGAAAAATGCAAGTGCTTCCTTGTTGTCTAATATATAAAAACACTTCGAGAACATGGTTCTCTTTCACAAAAAGGTATTCTGTGAAAGTTCAAAGGTTTAAACTATTTGCCGTTTTTGACGTTTTGATTGTCACATCAGTGTGAAACTCTCGGCCAGAAAGTTCTAAAGGTTCAAAATAACAACTCCACCATTTCTCTCTCCCTCTAACAGGCGGTTTCGAACATTCTAAATTCTGCTTTCACACCCACGGGCTTTCCTTTACCTGCATTTTGAGTGCAGACATATTTATGGGCGTCGTTTCTTAATTTCAAGACATATTTTAGGAAACATTAAACTCAATACGGATCAGCGTATTCATTAGATATTTTAGACCACTTTTAAGATTGAAGGTTCTTTAATCATGGAGAGGCAAGGAAAAAATGCATGTTGAGTGAGGTGATTTGAACAACACATTGGTATTTTGCCACTTACCGAAGCAAAATACCCGGGATAATTTTCTGAAAAGACCTAATAAAGAACAAGTGTTACTCGAACGCCAACTTCACTGCATGGACACGAATGTGTATAAGTTTATAATCCGTAAAGACGTGTTAGCTATAGATCCAGGATGTTTCGTAATGATATTAAGTCTAAATAAGGTTCAACTTCACTGGTACAAAGACTTGTAACTCAGATTCAACAAACGCCATAGGAAAAGAAAGTGAGGTATGAGTCTCGACAGATGTAAATTTCAATGTTATATATGAAGAAGTGAGTCATCTTAAAAATAAAAAGAGTCATACAATTTACAGCTTCAGTAAAACATATTCTACAAAAAGACACGTCATATCAATACTCCAACCTTTAAAACACGTACACCCAGTTCCAGAAGGAAGCAGGTGCGTGTTTGTCCAGCAGGGTGGGACCGTAGCACTAGGAGCGTGTACTGCAGGGTAGATCGATGCTATCCACGACCCCCGGAAACTGCATGTTGATCCCTCACATACCGCTCGGGGCTTCAGTCCCCAGAGACTTCGACAGTTCCACTGCATATCAAACATTCATACAAGTGTCAGATTTCCTCATAATCCAGTCAGATTAAAATCTTCACACTTAGCATTCACCTCAGTGCTTCGATGTCTTGTGATTCAGACCTGTGCGATTAGAACATGAGGAATCGGGATACAGGGGCTCGAATCTTGGTTAAGATATAACCGTCCAAATAATTTTTGATAGCATCGTATCTTATTGATAAATAGTTTTCAGTATTTATCATTTTCCTCTATAACACTGTTTTATTGGGATCTTCTGTCGTTAATGTTTTATTAATCTGCATCAATAAACACATATACTCTTAAAAAGAGCATAATAATTAAGATATCTTAATTATCTTCACTTTGAATTTGTAATACTGCAATTACAAGTATTGAGAATGCGACAACATGGATACAGATGTAGATAAACACAAGGCAATTTTTCTTTCTTAATGGAATTCTCAGTGGTTAATTTTGAAAACAATTCCAGCGAAAACGTCGATGACAAACAATTGGCAAGTAGCAAACACAAACCAGCCCAGTAATAAACTTAGCTTTTTAAAGAGTTATGAATTGTTGACATACCAACAGACTCCCGCCTTAAAACCAATGGTTTTGATTACTGGACCAACAGCGCCAGGCGCAGAGCAAGCAAAGATACAGGGGAGGTGAATGGAAGATCCAAAAGCGCTGGACGGAAGGAAGTGAAGACTGCGGGCATCTTTGGACAAGTCGGAGAATCAACAGGTTCTGTTTGTTGACGGTCATCGTTGGTCAGTAGCCACGTCTGGCCGCAATAGCCAGAAGTGGACAGCCCATCAACAAACGCTGAGTTCCGCATCAGGCGCAAGTCTTCCGTTGTCACCCTACTGTTAAATTGTACTGGTTACAGGTTAAATAATTAAGAAACACCTTGTTAATACCTTCCGGTTAGTTCCCTGTACGTTGAACCTTTCTCACTATCATGCTTGTAGTTTGGCAACACGCCTACATGTTTATGTGTGAGACACGACCTCTTAGATCTTTATTATTGTTTTGAGACAAATGTCGAATTACTCTTCATTAAATATGAGAAATGATAGTTGAATGCAGCTAACATTTATCATAAGGATGGTAAGCTGAGACTAATTTGCACCATGGTAAACTGCAGAAAATAGGTAATTTACATCAATCCTATAAAATAATACAAAATATTAATATTTCATGTTCTTTATACCACGTCTACAAGTTATCAATGATTGAATGATATTCGGTCTTTTAGTGATTAGACCCTTATTTTCATCTGAATCTGTTTTACCAATTATTCTCTGAGTTGCCTTTATTTATCTACACATTCTAAACACATTTTAATCCTTTATTGATGAACACAGACTACTGGAATATCTACTTTGTATATAGGAATCAATTGAGCATAAAATTTAAGTGTTTGATTGAAGATTTGTTACTGAAATTAACAATCAAAATGTTGCGAAATTACGTTGAATTATGACTATTATTACTCCAGTGAGGTCACAGAAGTCATCGCTTCAGGGGCCACACCCCTGCCGACTTTCATTCTGGTCGCCGGGGCTAAATTAGGCAGTTTTTTTAGAATAAAGTCGTATATAAGTAATTGATGGACCGATTTCAGAGATTTAAAATCGAGCAATTGTCAAATTGACATCCCATTTTAATGAATCCCATTTTGACCATATGTCATTGCATCTATCCTTTGACATATATTTATATTTGCATGGAAATGGATTAAAATACCACGACTCTCGAAAAAGGTCGGTCACTCATAAATCATAAAGTACGAAACCACAGTCATTAATTGATTATATGTCACTACGAATTTCATATAGTTATGAAACGTTCCAAACAGTAGCTGTAGCATAAACGTGACAAGGCCCATAAACAACTAATTTAGGCAACTCGTTTGAAATTTTAAATCCATAAATAGTTTGCTCTTTAACATCTGCGGTCTACCGTTTTTGTTTGCGTTTTTGTCAAAACTATTTTAATCAAAAGGCGGAAACAGAACTTTTTCTTGGTGCTAAATGACTGTTTCCTTTTCAAGCAAACATTCTAAGTGTTGGCAAAGTAAAAAATATGTTCCGAAATATGAAGAAAGCAGGATTTGGCTGACGGGGGCGTTAAAAAAACAAACAAACTGAAATTGTTTTCATTTTTTTTTCAGAAGTTGACTTAATGGAGACTTGATCGGATCTTCTCTATCTCTTTACTACCTACTTTCATAGACCACTGACCTGAAAGCTACTGTCTGATAATAATGACTTGAAAATTGCTTTACATGGTATATTCGAGGTTTTGATAAGATGTTTTACTTTAGTATGTAGATACGTATAAGACACGTACGTGTACATACTGTTCCCTTTCAAAGAATTGATTTGTCAATACACAGGACAAAAAGTGGTGGAATCCGCTTGTCAGATCCTTCCGGATTCTACCGGTTTTTCCAGAATCCGCCAATATTTGGGAGAATCCGGAAGGATCCGGCAAATGGATTCCATCATTTTTTGTCCGGTGATACTGATGAGGTTCTTGGCAATAGGACGACAATATGATAGCATTTACAATTTTGTGAAATCATTGTGTCCAAACATTGGATGATTGGTTTGAAAATATTGACGATAAGAAGTAATGAAAATAGCTGAATGAGAAATAACACATAGCGAATAATATAAACTATTTTAACCGATTCTATAGTTCCCAAGACTCAGTTCATTTGTTAACTAAACTCCGAGAATCAGTAACAAAAACAGAAAACTGTAACATGTAACATGTTCATGTGTTACAGATAATACATTTTTCGTTCGCAGTGAAAAAGTTTACTTACATCTACAGCTGCATCTGTTTACCTATTTGTGTATCTTAGTGTTAATAGCATGTATTTGAATTTATCCGTTTCGTTTTCCATGTCACCAAGACAAATCGCAAATTACATGATGTTTACACGAAGATACAGAAGCAGGTTAAACAGCTTCTCACATCTAAGTAAGAATGCAATGAAGGAAGCGGATATCTTCCCTGCACATACTGTTGGCAGGATGCACGGTGGAAGACCTTGCATTTTAAGTGTTTCCTTCCCAGATGTTTGTTGTGGCAATGGATCAGAAACCTTGTGACAGTGTCGAGTGAAACGTACCAGAAGAATGGTAGGGATATCTGGATAAGCTACAAACAAATAAGCTTTGTGCATACAATTACATGTAACACCTTCACAAATATGGTCATAATTGGTTATAATACGATAAACACCACATGCGTATTACATGGTAATTTTAATTAATTAATTAAAACAACTTTATGGAGAGTATACGCAACAGTGAGCGTTCTTGTTGGCAGGGATCGAATGCGGTTAAGGTGTTTACATTTTTAAATATAACTGATTAAATGATTTTATTTATTCTTTTTTCGAGTTTTGGTTTCATACATTCTGCATGATCACCGAATGTGATAAAAGGATTTGTTTGTATTACAGTGCCGATGATATATAGAGTATTTATTACCCATATGGTTATAAAATAACCGAGTTAATATTTTTTATACGACCTCATGTGCACATATCACGTTTGCCTAGCAACGATTGTTTCTCCGCGGCTTCCCGTATTTTGCCGTCTGTGACGTCATAAAACAATTGTTCGTGACGTCATTGTTGCTTGCCGTCGCAAGAGAAGTGGACCGGTTTCTGACAATTTTTACGCCAATCAAATGGAAAAGAACGGGTAATAAAGAAATCATTACACTCGAAAGTGTGTCATATGACTTTTACGAAACTCGCGCAAATTTGTGTATAGCCCTCGCTCTCGCTCGGGAAATACAAAAATTCACGTGACATATGACACACTTTCTTGGGTAATACTCTCTATATATAAGTTCGCTTTTACAAATGCAATATTTATTTCATCTCGCGAGGTGGGAAAATAAATTTTCAATAATGACACAACCACACATTGTATACCTTATGAATTGAGAGGATCGTGAGTTTTGTCAAGAAAAAATGGATTTATGTTTAATGTACCACTAGATCATCACATCTTTGTAGTATTTCGGTTGGTTAGTAATATCATTATACTTTGAGTGTATATGATAGTAAGAGCTTGTCGACTCTGCAACGGGATGACGTCATGAAGTGACATTAGACAGTGCTCAGACGCCAGGACTTTGTCCTTAACAGTCACTGCAGACGTTTCATTGTTATTTTCACTAGTATAGTGACAACTTAATACATGGAAAAACTGGCATTGTATTTGAAAAAAAAATCTATATGTTAAAGGATTTTTATGACATAGTTCCATGTGGTGTAGAAACTTACCATTTCTTGTACACTATACATATTTTGCATATTAGATTGTAGTTATCCTATATAGGGATTCAACAGACATTATAGTCGGTTGTACTGTGGGCGACGAGGCCTCTCATATAAAGACTGACTTTGAGATGAAGGTGAATTTTCATTGATATTTGACAAGGAATCATTGACACAATACATTGATACATTACATTGACACAACTCTACAAAACATTGTCAGTATGTCAAACACCTGATTCAACATCAAAACAATAATAGTAATTATTGTATTGATTTTAATATTTAATCTTGATAAAATAAAGAACCTTAGGGACCACTATTGACAGATGTTATGTAAGAGAAAATTAAAGAAAGAATTATGCTAAGAAAATTCTTTAATTGTAATTGTATGCTGGCGTGTAATGTTAACCATAAGGTGAAATGTTTCTATTTCAAAGTACCATATACTTTTATATATCCGGAATTAATAGAAGAAAACTTGTAACTTGTTTAACTCTAGTTTAAGAAAGGCGAACGAGCAGTTATATGTAATAATTACTGAAGATCATATTTAGCTAAGTAGCCTTGATGATCGTAAATAGATCTCAAATAACCAACTTCACATACACATTTTGAAAATTATGCTGAAAACTCTTAAAATTATGTATGTATTACACAATTATAATCTAATGATGAAAAAAAGTAACTATACTGGGCAAAATAGGTTAGGAATATTGAATGGTTAATGATTAATATTTCATTTGTATGTCAAGAAATATATAAACTAGTATTCATAATGCCAAAATTTCAAAATATATCTAATTATTTGTGTATAGTATATGTTGAATAAGGTCAACGAGATCAGAACCGGAATTATAACTTAAAAAACCATAACGATCTTTACACAGGATATGCTGATTATATCTGTGTGTACTTTACCTTAAAATGCTTGAGACTTAACAGAATCAGTCACTACTCGGACAGCACCGGACCGAAGAGCTTTGCAGTGCATGTCCGGTATGCAGTAAACAGGCTCATCGTATCAAGCACCTGAAAGAGTTCATCGATTCGAACTGAGACCTGACCAAAAAATCTTGCGGCTTAGAGGATTTGTTCTCTATGTCGCGTACATTGGTAGAGATTGCTTTGATAACACAGCGGGAAGACGATGGAGTCGAGATGTTCAAATTGACACTATCCATATCGTGTTTGTATTAAATATCTCTATGCTTTACTGTCTTATAAGTGCAAACCGAGCCCTTTGCCGAAACAAGGATTTATGAAACATCTTCAACTTCTTGTTATAATGTAGTCCGACATCAGTGCAAGAGGGTTATCAAGTGCAAGACCGTAATGTATGACCTTTCTAATTAAAACTCGTAATTACTGCAACTGTCGAGTGATGTTCTTCGAAATCTCTTCTAAGAATATATGTGACACTATGACAGACTGCAGTAACAGATGACGAGACGGCGGCTAGCAGGTTAACAGGACAGCAAAGAGGTCTCTCTATAAAAGGCAAGACAAACTGTGAAATATCACGATAAACATGAATATAAAAATTAAATTATTTCACGATAAAGAGCCTCCTTGGTGTGAGCGTTGGAATGAAGGTGGTCCGTTTACTTTGAGACATTAAAAAAGTGAACTTTAAGCATATGAATCAATGTTTTATTCCAGATCTTCGGAAATATTGAAATACACTGTTTTCAAACTGACAATTTAAACATAAAGCAAAGACCTGAATAACAACGAAAATATCACCAATTGTGACGAATTCGACTTATGTTAGTTCAAAACGTTCAGTACGAGTAACGTATCAGAGGATATCTACTGCTGTTGAATTTACAGTTTATATTCACATTTCACACTACCAGAAATGGAATATATATTTTAGGTATTCCTATTTTTTTTAATTCAACAAGGTTACATACATTATCATGCATTATCACCAGGGAAAGTTTTACTGAAGTTTGTAAAAATAAAATATCAATAGATCACTTATCCCACCAATGTCAGTCAATGTCAGCTTTCTAGGAATCGATACGCTCCCTTTGTAGAAATAACAAAAGTAGAAATTATAATTCTCGGACAATGTTTATGTTCATCTTCATAGAACCAAACAAAAATAAGCATAGCTCATTAAGCACTGGACAGCAACCACCGGGGAAGTATTTTAATCTACACACATGGCAATTACCACCGTACAATTAGCACCACACGGGCAAATACCACATCCTGACTCGCTTATCTGTTTCTGTCTCCAAAACAAATGTACCGCTGTATGAGAACGATTCACTTCATGAAAAAAGTTAACGGATAGAGAGAAAGTTTATAGTTTCAAACCAGTTTCACACTAATTTGGGGCGGATTCCACCCCTTTTGTCATTCTGAACAATTCGTACTATATGTATTAAAAACGAACATATGGTATGTATAATATGTACATGTATAAGATAAGGAATAATGCAATACTACAGTGTAGAGTATCATTGTTATCATTATTGGTATTTGAGAACAGCCACATACAGCTGATATACTGCATTTAATTTGAACAAAGCAGTTAAGTAAAGTAGTGTCAAAGTAACTGCTAATTCTGTTTGAGTATTCTGTATCAATCCTGTTAAAGGGGCTATAGCACGTTTTGTGCAAAATTTATTTTCCCCAATTTCCCCAATTATAATGACAGAATATTTACTTTAGAGGGTAAAACATCCTATTACACAAACAAATTATCCGTAGTAGTAATAATGGTGCAAATTGCATGGCGGCCGTTTTAATGTGAACACATTTTATTATTTCGAAAACCAAAAATTATTCCAATGGTTTTACCGAACCGTGTACACTATATTCAACTCGATTTTCCGAAGAGAGAAGGGAAGTTTTACTTTTGGTGACATTATTTTTCAAATACATTTGAAATAATGCCACATGGTTATATTTTCAAAATACTGCAGAACAGTATCTAAGAATCATTCAAAATGTGTAGCAAAAATACTCCATGAAAACTTATTTACCGTATTTAAAGCTGCTTATGAAAACGATTAAGTTAGTTAAATTGTTTGACTGTGTCCTTTGACTCAATTCAATGTCTGACCATCGTTAAAGGTCACTTAATTGTACATTTCCAATAACTTAACGAATAAACACCATGCTAAATACCAATAAGATGTTTAAAAGTTACTGCTGGTGATTTAAGCGTAACGCTTCCTGCGAAGGAGTTAGTTGAAGTCGGTACAGGATAATGATTAACGATTATCGTGGGCAGTCACACGAATATCTCAAAGTTTTACAACTTTATTTTAAGAGATGTTTATCGTGTTAATCCGAAACAACCCGCCCAAAATTCTGAGTAACTATTTTATAACTCCTCGATAACAGGTACTTGCGACTTTCTTTTTAAATTGTCGATCAAATTGAATAATCATGGGTTGACAAACTGTTCATTCAAAAGAAGTACCAGCTCACACCCAAAGGACAATAAATCAAATAGTTCTCCGTTTAAAATTATATACTATCTTCTTGAAATAAATCCACTGTGTTTAATGCTATCAAATATCAGACATTTGTCAAGATGAAGTTGTATTATTAAAAAAGATCTCCTAGCATTTGTCGATCACCCCAAAGATGCCTTTAAACTTTCCAATTCAAACTTCCAAAGACAACAACCCTAAGAGCTACAACTGTCAAAAGGCAATATTTTTAATTTCGTTTATTTGCAAGGGTTGTATATTGTTGATCCAACTTGTGAAATCAAGGCCGGTGTTTTGTTGAGAAATAAGATTGAGACGGAGCATATCTACCACTCGTTGAAAACATCACTGGCTCCTGTGCTCCTGTTTACATGGACCTGTTTATACAGATCAAGAAACAAACAGAAGCACAAACACCAGCTTCCAACGAAAGAGCGAGTTTTTATAGACACAGCGTAATAACCGGCAGCGTGTGAGAGATATAAAAGGAGGGGAAGTTGAAGGAAGCAGCAATTGTCCCAGAGATCTCAGGATAGAAAGTCAGACCGAGTAAGAACCATCATCGTGTTCTGTTGCTTCTGTTCTTCAGACACGTTCAGGATATACAGTGGAACTCTCTCACAAGGTAGGGCACTCGTCCATGTGGGCAACTGTTAGCTTGTTGCTTGTTCATATCATTTATTCATCATTCAAATTTGATAATAATTTAAGCAAAACAGAGTTTTCTTACCGCAAGTTATAGTTATTGCATTATGAAACTTCGGAAGGGTTTAAGAAGTTCATATGAGGAATATGACTATACATTACTTCATGGATTATTTCTGAGATTGCAGTGCTTTGTAACAGTTTAAATAATAACTTATTTACCATTTTGTTACCACAAGTGATAATGATAGCTTATGGACGCTAAAAGAGATGTTTAAAGTTCAGATGAGGAATAAAACCATACAGTACTTTGATACAATTTAATCAGTAACTTATGAACCATTTTGTTACCTTAGGTGATAACATATTGACATATCATGAATGGGACCGTACAATACTTCATTTACTAGTTTTGAGATTGCAGTATTCTGTCACATGTTCCTAATTTAGTAGTTGATACATTTTCATGGAATTGTGTTATTCTGAAAAATATTTTGTTGCCAAAGTTTAATAATATTCTCAATGTGTGGTGTTTAAGCTAAATGAAACCGTTTTGGGTGGAAACGACATGATATTGTAATTTCGACCACATGTCACCATAAGTTAAGAGAATATGCAATATGCATGATCTATACTTAAGAGGATACTGGTCGAGATAAACATGAGATCAGATTTATATACCTATGCTGATTAGCGTGTCTGCTAACGAGTTAGATTTCGCTTCATTGTTTACATGGACTTGTTTTTATTACCCATTACTACAGTTGGGGTCTGTGACTCGTTAGCAGTTAAGTTAATCAGCATAGGTAGATAAATCTGATCTCATATTTATTCTCGATGCAGTGTCCCTTTAATAAGGGCAAACAGTTTCTTTTATGAAATCGCAATAAGTATTGTAAGTACTGTACGGGATAACGGAACTGTGAAGATTCCATCTTCGGGATTGAATCACCTAACGAAAGTGTGAATGTTTTAAAAGGGTCATTAAAGAGATTGATGTAAGATATCATAAGATTATAATTAAACGTATATACATTCATTACATGTGCTGATTTCAGTTATAATAATTTCACTCAACTTGCACTCGCAAGTCGCCAAATATATCATAATTATTAGTTTTCAATGATAATCTAGAAATATCATTATACATGTGTAGAAACCGAAACTTCATGTCCCATTTACATGCATTGTAAGTATTTCACCCATTAAACACTATCAACCCACATTTCTCTTTTTGCCTGTTGTAAATAGGTTCCCAAAATTACGTTTGACAGATTGACGCGCTCAATCGCATTGTCCAGTTTCGAACAGAAATCAATACGTTTACCTTTATAACGTCACTATACTGAGTCGACAATCATACAAATTATAATTTTTGGCAACAGTCAGTACTTTTCGATAATTCAACATCATTTCTATCGTTTGTCATAAGTGATCCTCAACAACACCCTGGATGCACCTTAAATACTTCTCTTAAATATATTTTAACCGCATCATTTTGTTACCACATTGCAAAGCTGATCTTTATAGGAAACATTTACAGAAGTGAAACCTTCATTTCATCTTAAGGCACCATCAATTGACAAGTTTTGTGGTTTTCGTATTGCCATAAGGTTGTAGAGTAAAGGTTTAATTTTAGAGGCATGTTTGCACGTATGTTTTAAAAAGAACGAGCGAACTTAAGAACGAACAAAAAATCGTTTGTTTAACGTGTTTTGATAACGATGTGGTTTTACAATTTCATAGAATTGATTTTTTTCTGCCATTTACGTGCTATTCAGGAATAGAATAGTTACACATAAATGGGGAATCGTTCAAGGCTTTAATGTTTCTAAGTTAGTAGCTTGATAAGGAACAACTTTATTAAGTGATTGACATAATGACTAAAACATTTCAATGTAATAGGACACTAAATCTGTCATCCAGACCCCTTAATGTTCTAAAAGCCCAGGCAAGTCTACAACTCTACAACTCATTTTAAGCGATCTTATTCTTATTTCCTTTCAATTTTTAAATTCTTAACAAAACAATGATTTCAGTGACTAACGGTTAGCCAAAAGGATGCTATCAGACGTACAAGGAAAAACCATGATGATTCATAAGACTTCATTGAAACATTTTGATTTTTAGAGGTTCATAATGTCAATAATTGTATGTTACATTATTTGTTTGTGAGAAACATATACACACCCTAAAGATGTGGTTAATAGAAGACCAGACTGATATTCAAGATTCCATTATTATCAAACATTGTTTTCTTAGACTTAGTAATGTTAAATATATAACTTAATTGCCTATTTTTGAATTGAAGAGTGTGCGCTTGACACAAACTAACAGGTAGATTGGTTAAAAAAACGAAAAACAGAAAGTAGTGTTTCATGTATAATGATTCTTCAAGCAAGACACTCATTAGACTTGTGACTTTAGTAATGAGAAAAGCCATGAAAAATATGTTGTAGAAGAGGTTGTCAATTTCGAAAGGCAAAGCTTTGTTTCATATTTATTAACAATTCTCACTGACAAAACATAAGTGCATTATTACTGCAAATACAAAACTCAAGTCATTGGTTAATCAATAGAAAGACGTCATAGAAACCTCCTTATCATTAAATTGAAAATTACTAGTCAATTTACAAAAATGATATATAATATATATTTTATTATTAAAAAATAAAATTTCGTTAAATATATCATTTGCAATGAGTAACGTTGAATATAGCTGAAACATTTAGAAGGGCAAAGAAGGAAAATAGAAGTTTTTAAACTGAAGTTAAGGGTACTTTCCATTCTCGAGCTAGAAGTAAAGACAACAGGACAACAGGGGCGATACCAAGGGGGTTCAGGGGTACTCAAATGACTATTGAAACTGTAGTCAAAACAATGGCGAACTAATCCCCCCTTTTCTGAGAGAGAGAGAGAGGGTGCACCCCTACTGAGAGCATGTTCTAGTCCTAGTCACCCCTTCCTCAAAAAGCTGTATCCGCCCCTATAGTCTAGACGGACATAAAACACATTAGCGATACGTGATTTTTTTTTACTTATAATTACACATATTTCAAACCTGAACACTACAGGGAACTGTTCTGAAACCTCCCTTTATATTCTACGACCTTAGATGTAACACAAACACGGGAAGAAAAACGACCTTAACAAAGCAAGCCGAAGAAAAATAGGAATGGACAAATACTTCTTTAACCATGTTTACTTATTAATTAAAAAGCCGTGGAGGCAAGCAAAGATAGGCGGGTCCTAGATTCCCTCTCTCGCTCTGTTCAACAGCATAGCTCCGGAGAATAAACAAGTAAACAACCGATATTTGACAATATTCGATAGCCTAAGCAGAAAAAAATCAGACCTGTTGAGAAGAGTATTGACCAACCAAAGAGCTCTGTGGTCACGTGATTGTTTGGTCAGGGGTTGTCTTCTAATTTAGCTCAGATTCATTTCAACTCTGACTTTCTTCTCTTGAAGATGCTGTTGTTGTCGATGTTGATGCTGCTGCTTGTACAGCAGTGTGATGGTAAACCTCTGGATGTTTCTGCCAGGATTGCCATGCTACTCAGTGACAACATACCCTCCTCCTCCAAAGGTAGGTAATTACTCGAGGCGCCATCAGTTGCGGACCATTGAAATTGAAGTGCGATAAGGAATTAACATAACACAGGCAACAGTAGACTATTTTCCATGTCATGCGTAAACTTCATTGAGAATCTTTAAATTTGGAAATATCCTGTCATACACATTTAAAATTTTATCATTCATTTGTTGGCATTTTTGTATTTTTATATTTACATATATACATATGTACGCTGGGGAAAATAATAAAACTTATTATTTATTTAGAAGATACTTTCTTTCAACTTATTTTCACAGATGCCAACAATTTTTAAAAATGTTTACATTATGACCCTATGGATAGGGATTTTAACATAATTCTGACCTAGAAATTAAATAATATTTGATCTTTTTTTTATGAAAATTATCTCTCAACTAGATAAATACCATTTAGAGAATAGGAAATTCCATATAAATGCAAATGAACACAGGTCATAGTTATGATCTCTAGGCAAGCTATATTACATATTCTTTTCAAACTCATTTTTTTAAACATCAGACAAAGCCGAGGCTATCGACACGATCCTGCAACTTCTGGCCGAAATAGATTTACCTGCGATATGTGAAGCCGTGATGATGGAGAAACCAGACGAAGTGACGCAGATGGATAACATCATAGCAGCCGCAGCCAAGGAACAGGGCTTTGACTCCATGATACCTGCCCAGCTTCAAACTACAGAAAACAACATCATTCCAGGTATTTGGTTTCCGCATTTTCGTTCAATCTTTTTTCATTTTTATCTATATATCATTTGCTTTACATACAATTGAGACAATTTTTTATTTAGATTTGAGAGTAGCGTGTTTGAATAACTCTCGAATTGTTTCTTAGGTGTTGATAATCCAAACACCATTTAATCAGTGTGACGATGCTTCTTTCAGCTAAATTCCCCATCAAAGGAATCAACGCGCTGCCAGCCGATTTCCCCATGAAGATGGCCAACCTACAGAAGACTGAGACCGAGAAATCCAACCCGTCCAAAGTGATTATCAAGAGTGTGGAGGCCCACAGACCAAACATATCTCTCTCCGCCGAGGCCAGAAGACTTGGGAGTCAGCGGATCCCAGAGTTGGATAGACCCGAACTGGTTGGATTCAAACTCGCACCATCAGAGCACTACATGCAGGAGTTGGAGGGGCAGAAGGAGAGGTTCGTGGGTGTTGTTGCTGCAGGAACTGCTGAAGCTGTACAGTCCATGGAGGAGGGAGTCACGTTCAGAACATCACCATCTACAGAAGCAACACCTGAAGCTACATCTGGAACAACATCTACGGTAAAGAGTCCAGTTGAATCAAAGAACAACATTACATCCACAACTGAGCAACTTGCTACTTCGACTGTTAAGCTTTCAACTACCACAGAGACATCAACATCATCGACAGAAGATGAAAGCACGACTGATTCGTTCACAGCAACTTCGACCACTGAATACTTAGTGGAAACCACCACATCTAACGAGATCATCGAAGACATATCTGGAACAACTGAAGCACCTATTGTAAAGCTTGCAGCCGTGCATGTGACCCAGGACACAAATAACAGTACGAATGATGATGAACTGGATTTAAATGAGAGTTCAGGAGAGATAGATGAAACAACTATCATTCCAACCGCATCAGACAGTTTTGTCAAGAATGCTATGGAGAAGATAAACGAATATATCAATAGTCTCAATATCACAAGTAGAAAAGAATCCACCACAGAAAAAACAACAAAAACCTCTACCGAACCAACTAAAACGACTACAAACAACACCATTATCAAAGATGTGGATGCACCAGCAGGGGAAGCTCAGAACAACACTGTGCCAACAGTGAATACAACAGCGTATACTGACGAGAACACGAAGGCTGGTCTAGAGAAAAACGACAAAACAAATACGATAAACACAACAGAAACCCAGACGACAGGCGTTAACAGCACATTCCGTTTATACCAAACTGCAAACAGTCAATCTTCCTCAACGGTAGAGTCAACCACAACAGAACAAGGCATCGATTCGGTCACTTCAGAATCAACCACCACTGAAACAGATATGATCGATTCGACCACTTCAGATTCAATCTCTTCAGATTCAATTGCCAATGCATCAACCACAACCTCTCTTCCCTTGTCCTCAATTAGCGAGTCAACAACAGCAAGTACAAGCTTAGCTGCAGATTCCACAACAAGCGACGTTGATAATGTTAACAGTACTGGTTACGAGACCTACGGTTCAGAAACCGTCAACATTACAGATGCTTATCAAGAAGCCGAAACAACTCAGGCTGAACGCGACTCAACGACCCTCGATTACTTCTGGACGCCCGGAAAAACGATCAGTGTGAGTGATGCCATGTACGAATATGACGACTCCACTGACGACCATCCGACAACTTCCTTCCACGTCAGCACATCATCTGAGAACGCTCCTGAAGACGTGGAGAATGTCACAGAGACGTCCAACAACACCAAGAACGACACTGTAGAACTCACAACCGAGTTTGTACCTGAAGTATCAACCGAGTCCGCCACGAATGCACCAAATGCGCCGAATGAATACGACTACATCTACAACATAGTGGACACGGACCAGAAACAAGACAACACTTACGACAGATACGACAACACTGCCTATGGTGGCTACGATATAAACAATATTGACTATCCCCAAGCTGCCACCGAGTATGTTCTAGATCCTCTGAAAACAAGTCCACACCTCCTGCACGACATCTACAACGACGATACATACGTTGGCACTAAGCAAGACACGTACAACCTTGACACTAAGCAAGACACGTACAACCGTGCCACTAAGCAAGACACTTACAGCATTAGCACAAAACAAAACCCGTACAAAACTGGTATTAAACAAAACTCGTACAACCTGGGTACAAAGCAACACGAGGTGCACACATACGACCACAGGGAGGGTGGAGTGAATATGCTGGCCAGTATAGACAGCCCGGCAAACACAGGAGCTGAGGAAGACTTCATGCTGTCTGCCCAACCTGGCTACTTCAACTCTCTTGCTGACCAGTCCTCCTGGGGCCTGAATGGTCAACGACTGAAACACCACACTTTCCCCTACGACAAGAGCTACGACAAACTCTTCACAGCGCACACACAGACCAAGGAGAGCTCCACACACGGTCTAGCCTCAGCAATGGGCGTTCAGCAGAAAACTGTTTGGGAGGAACCAACGCTTCCACAGATCTTTTTCCAGCCTAATGGTAAGCTATACTCACTGTCCACTATATGCTCTGAGACTATACGTTTTCAGAAGTTTTTAAAAAAAAAGTTGACATAGCATTGTCAAAAAATAAAAATGTGTCAAAATAATCGATCTTTATGAACTATAAGTTCAAATGAATAATGACATTTTTAAAGAATATCGACATATTGGTGGACATACTGTTCTTGTTTGTAAGACTGAATTGAAATTTACGTAGATATGAACAATATATACCATAATTATATTTAAAAAGTATAGTTTCCCACAACTAAGTAAGTTGCCCATATTCCAGGTCGACAATTTATAGTGACGGTAGTCCTGTGTTTTCCATTGGTAGAGTTCACACGTCCACAGTTCAATTTTTTTGTGTAACTTGTTACAATTAATGTCTCTCATATTGTAATGTTACTAAGGGTCTATGCCTTCCATGTAACATTTTATAATTCTTACATCTCTAGGATATTAACCACACTCTTCTGCTTCCATGTTACAGGGTACTCGTGTCCCGGTCTCTTCGGGTATTACGCGGACATCAGCGACTGCCAGGCCTTCTTCATCTGTTCCTGGGGGGTGCCCTATAGGTTCGTGTGCCCCCGGGGCACCTTGTGGAGCTCAACTAAAACTGTGTGTGACTGGAGCAGCAACGTTAACTGCAGAAACAAGAAGTAACTCACGGGCGCTCTGAACAGACTATACAACTTGATCTGAATATCAGTATTGTGCTGCACAAACTATAAAACTTGATACTGAAGTGTCAGTATTTCTTGCACAAAGACTATAAACTTGATATTGAAGTATTCGAATTTGCCGCTCGAATAATGAATAACTTGATACGGAGGTGAAAGCAATGTTGGACAATTAATCACCATGATGTATTGACACTTGCTGCACAGCTAGATGCTGATGCTGATGCTGATGCTGATGCTGATGCTGATGCACGAAGATGCACAACTTGATGCTGATGCTGATGTACGAAGATGCTGAAAGTATTAGATCAAGTCTCAGGTGATAGATAAGCATTCCGGTTATATTTCAACTGGACAATTCCACAGTGACCTTTGTTGTCACGTACTGCACAGTGGGCTGGCGAAAAAGTTTTACTTTGTTTATTCGAAAGAACGTGGTCTTGAAGATGCGATGCTTCCAGACGAAGGACAAAGCGAAGCGATTATTGTGATTGTTTGAGAATGACACCAAATTTCAAAAATTATGTTTGGCTGTTCTTCCTCATAAAAGCATCTTCATTTTCTGTTCACATTTAATGTTACACGAATATCAATTTCTAAACTTCAAGATGTATCCATGTTTTTTTTAAAATAAGGAAAAACATAGATTTGTAGGAGAATATTTGTGTATTTTGATGGACATTGTTAAAGGTAAATGCTATTACTTTTCGCAACTTTCGGAGTGTTCATTCTCTATATGCTGTTTTCTCGTGTGGTGTATGTTTGTGGTTGTGTGATGAAAGTCGACTCTTGTTTATGTACAGAAATATATTATGACAATGTATATAGTAATTTTATACCTTTGATAAATATTTTTTATACGATTTGAATATTCTTCCACTGAATTTTGTATATATCACTGTTTGCTCAAAATAAAATGTGCAAATGAATTAATATCCATATTGGTTGTGTCTCATTTTCATAGTTTTCAATATTCTTTAACAAATAACACACTGAAGATTGACCTCCATATAAGTTCATGGCCGACTGGTTTCATATAGTTATGTAAGTGAATTATACCAATGGAAAACATAACTAGTTGTTCATCATTAGCTTTTCGGGTTATCTCCTGCTTTAAATCCTTGACGACAGGCCAAAAAGGGAGCCAATGCAACACAGGTCAGATAAAGAAGTTGTCGACCAAACGCATTAGCCTTAAATTAATGTAAATTTGTCTCTAGTAATTATTTTCTTACGCACCGGAAGCACGGGGGTGTTGGTCCAATGGTCGCTGTTGACGGAAGTAAATCGTGTAGGCCTTAATGTTTAAACCGCACATTGATCTGTCAATATTGACGTGTGTTTTGAGAGAAAATTACACTGAAAGAATGTTACTGTGAACACGTTTCAACTGTAGACTAAGATATTAATGGAACTTTACGGATACACGCATGATAGTATATTTTTGATTGTTAAACGTTGAGCAATTCAAGGACACATGAATGAATGTTATTCATGGTTCCACATTGTTTAATTACAGCAGAACAACTACAGAACATGTAGTGATACAGCAGTTGCATATTTTCCCTTAATCGACAAAGAACCTGGACACTTAATTTCGAAGCTCTCTAAGCGCTAAGATAGTCGTAAGCGTCATACATTAACACCGACTTACGGCTATCTTAGCGCTAAGAGAGCTTCGAAAATCTTTACCGGGAATTTATCTTATTTAGAAGAGCCTCTGCCTATCAAACGGAAGGTGGAGTTTCGATTCCCACCCATGTCATACTTAAATACTTAAAACTATGGGAGTTGTTATTTCCTTGCTTGGCGCCTAGCAGTTATTCAATTTACGAACTGCACAGTGGCTGCTGAGTACACAAAAAAGATTTTTTAAAAAGTACTTAGGACAACGGTGTATATAGTTCCAAGCTACATAATATATATAAATCAGTTCATATGATGTGACTGTTACTAAAATGCACCCTCTTGAAGTTTTAATTTGAAATACAGTGCTGTTCATGAGTGACGAATTTCGAAGATGTTATGTTATAAAGTGCATCTATATCAATGCAACAACAAACAGACAAACAACATACAGACAAACAACAAAAATACAACGAAGTACTCCTTGTATTACGAATCATTTACGTCAATCGTCGTCAATTCTAACATTTCAATAACAACCACTACTTTTTTTTCTAGCATTTCGAAATTCAAATAGAACAATAACATCTTTTGTCATATGAATATAATAAAACCAGTCCAACATTCTTTGACGTCACGAGACAGTTGATATTATTTTTATGTTAAAATCTTTCCTGTTTTATATTTCCTCTCACCATGGCTTAACGAATATTTGTGTTTGGATATTGTTTTTCCAAAATTACAAATATCGTCTATAAAAACACCTATCTCTTCAAACACGAAAGTTTTCTATGAAACAGATGCACACTAAACACTTAAACAAATAGAGTTTAAATCTAACAAGTCAATGCATTGTTCCTCAATGTATCATAAAAGAGATCTTCTATCCATAAAGTAAAAATAGTGACAGGTAAATTTATTGATACTGTGTGAAATGGTAGGGACAAAATTCTCGGGATTGTTTCCGCGGTTTCAAAGCGTGTCTCCACAGAGGGGATAATAAACAATGGTTGCAGGATACCGTGGAACTACGCAGGCCGGGAGGACAGCAGGCAGAAACAACACTCTGAACAAATAGTCCAGGTGCCATCTCGTTGTTTTAACCCTGCTGTCACTGAAGTCCAAACTCAAAACTTCGACTTTTGCACGATACCTTATATGACTTAGCTGTTGTAGATATTTATATGAGGTTAAGATAAGCTAGGTAGATAGATAGTTCAGTATTCGTTTGAAATATACACAATTGATAAATCAAATAGAGGAAATTGGGAAGTTAACAACAATACGCTGAAATTCCTGATGAAGTGGCTTAGACCGGGTTCTGAAGTATTTAGCGCCTTTCCTCGATTCTCGCATTGTCTCCAAGCATGGTACTGTAAACTGTTGCCGTCTTCTAGACAAACCGTACTGATCCTTCCATCCTCCTCTTGTTTGTACGTCTTAAGCAACTTCTGTTGGTGAGAAATATTTCAAGTTCATTTAAAAAAGAAACATGTTGAACAATTTCAAGATTGTTTCTGTAATTCAGAAATGTCTACTGTAGTTGTTAAAAATAGTCAATTTTGTTATTCGGGATTTATCACTAAAAACCATTTCCGGACTTTTTCTTTAGACATTGAACAACTTTCTTTCGTAATTGTTTATGACAAATGTAACATGAGATAATAATTAATTCCATTTCCGGACCTGTTTACAAGAAATATTGGTTTTCTATGATACATTAAGCTTTAACCAACGCGTTTTTACAAAGCCGTTTTAATACAGCTAAACAAACTATTTCATTCGTTTGTTTTGTGTTTTCAGTAAAACAAATTGACAGTGAAAAAAGAATTCAAGTTCTTCATTTAGCATACTTCTTTATAAACACAATTAACAAAAACACTAAGTTCGGTTTGCAGTAATGCACTAAGTGCATTAATGAGATTGGTGCTATATTTTTTTTAAAATGTTGCCTTATTGAGTCTTAGTTCAGAACTACACTGTTTATTTCTCTACATGTTTCAACCAACAAGTCGTTAATTCTATATACAAATGTACATGTATCAATCAACAAGTCGTTAATTCTATATACAAATGTACATGTATCAACCAACAAGTCGTTAATTCTATATACAAATGTACATGTATCAGCCAACAGGTCGTTAAATCTATATACAAATGTACATGTATCAACCAACAGGTCGTTAATTTTATATACAAATGTACATGTATCAGCCAACAGGTCGTTAATTTTACATACAAATGTACATGTATCAACCAACAGGTCGTTAACTTTATATACAAATGTACATGTATCAACCAACAGGTCGTTAATTTTAAATACAAATGTACAGTCATGTATCAGCCAACAGGTCGTTAATTCTATATACAAATGTACATGTATCAACCAACAAGTCGTTAATTCTATATACAAATGTACATGTATCAACCAACAGGTCGTTAATTTTATATACAAATGTACATGTATCAACCAACAGGTCGTTAATTTTAAATACAAATGTACAGTCATGTATCAGCCAACAGGTCGTAAATTCTATATACAAATGTACATGTATCAACCAACAAGTCGTTAATTCTATATACAAATGTACATGTATCAACCAACAGGTCGTTAATTCTATATACAAATGTACATGTATCAACCAACAGGTCGTTAATTCTATATACAAATGTACATGTATCAACCAACAGGTCGTTAATTTTATATACAAATGTACATGTATCAACCAACAGGTCGTTAATTTTAAATACAAATGTACAGTCATGTATCAGCCAACAGGTCGTTAATTCTATATACAAATGTACATGTATCAACCAACAAGTCGTTAATTCTATATACAAATGTACATGTATCAACCAACAGGTCGTTAATTCTATATACAAATGTACATGTATCAACCAACAGGTCGTTAATTCTATATACAAATGTACATGTATCAACCAACAGGTCGTTAATTTTATATACAAATGTACATGTATCAGCCAACAGGTCGTTAATTTTAAATACAAATGTACAGTCATGTATCAGCCAACAGGTCGTTAATTCTATATACAAATGTACATGTATCAACCAACAAGTCGTTAATTCTATATACAAATGTACATGTATCAACCAACAGGTCGTTAATTCTATATATAAATGTACATCTATCAACCAACAAGTCGTTAATTCTATATACAAATGTACATGTATCAACCAACAAGTCGTTAATTCTATATACAAATGTACATGTGTCAACCAACAGGTCGTTAATTCTATATACAAATGTACATGTATCAACCAACAAGTCGTTAATTCTATATACAAATGTACATGTATCAACCAACAGGTCGTTAATTCTATATACAAATGTACATGTATCAACCAACAGGTCGTTAATTCTATATACAAATGTACATCTATCAACCAACAGGTCGTTAATTTTATATACAAATGTACATGTAACAACCAACTGGTCGTTAATTCTATATACAAATATACATGTATCAGCCAACAGGTCGTTAATTTTATATACAAATGTACATGTATCAACCAACAGGTCGTTAATTCTATATACAAATGTACATCTATCAACCAACAAGTCGTTAATTCTATATACAAATGTACATGTATCAACCAACAAGTCGTTAATTCTATATACAAATGTACATGTATCAGCAAACAGGTCGTTAAATCTATATACAAATGTACATGTATCAACCAACAGGTCGTTAATTTTATATACAAATGTACATGTATCAACCAACAGGTCGTTAATTTTATATACAAATGTACATGTATCAGCCAACAGGTCGTTAATTTTAAATACAAATGTACATGTATCAACCAACAGGTCGTTAATTTTATATACAAATGTACATGTATCAACCAACAGGTCGTTAATTTTAAATACAAATGTACAGGCATGTATCAGCCAACAGGTCGTTAATTCTATATACAAATGTACATGTATCAACCAACAAGTCGTTAATTCTATATACAAATGTACATGTATCAACCAACAGGTCGTTAATTTTATATACAAATGTACATGTATCAACCAACAGGTCGTTAATTTTAAATACAAATGTACAGTCATGTATCAGCCAACAGGTCGTTAATTCTATATACAAATGTACATGTATCAACCAACAGGTCGTTAATTCTATATACAAATGTACATGTATCAACCAACAGGTCGTTAATTCTATATACAAATGTACATGTATCAACCAACAGGTCGTTAATTCTATATACAAATGTACATGTATCAACCAACAGGTCGTTAATTTTATATACAAATGTACATGTATCAACCAACAGGTCGTTAATTTTAAATACAAATGTACAGTCATGTATCAGCCAACAGGTCGTTAATTCTATATACAAATGTACATGTATCAACCAACAAGTCGTTAATTCTATATACAAATGTACATGTATCAACCAACAGGTCGTTAATTCTATATACAAATGTACATGTATCAACCAACAGGTCGTTAATTCTATATACAAATGTACATGTATCAACCAACAGGTCGTTAATTTTATATACAAATGTACATGTATCAACCAACAGGTCGTTAATTTTAAATACAAATGTACAGTCATGTATCAGCCAACAGGTCGTTAATTCTATATACAAATGTACATGTATCAACCAACAAGTCGTTAATTCTATATACAAATGTACATGTATCAACCAACAGGTCGTTAATTCTATATACAAATGTACATCTATCAACCAACAAGTCGTTAATTCTATATACAAATGTACAGTCATGTATCAGCCAACAGGTCGTTAATTCTATATACAAATGTACATGTATCAACCAACAAGTCGTTAATTCTATATACAAATGTACATGTATCAACCAACAGGTCGTTAATTCTATATACAAATGTACATGTATCAACCAACAAGTCGTTAATTTTAAATACAAATGTACATGTATCAACCAACAGGTCGTTAATTCTATATACAAATATACATGTATCAGCCAACAGGTCGTTAATTTTATATACAAATGTACATGTATCAACCAACAGGTCGTTAATTCTATATACAAATGTACATGTATCAACCAACAAGTCGTTAATTTTAAATACAAATGTACATGTATCAACCAACAGGTCGTTAATTTTATATACAAATGTACATGTATCAGCCAACAGGTCGTTAATTCTATATACAAATGTACATGTATCAACCAACAGGTCGTTAATTTTATATACAAATGTACATGTATCAACCAACAGGTCGTTAATTATATATACAAATGTACATGTATCAGCCAACAGGTCGTTTATTCTATATACAAATGTACATGTATCAACCAACAGGTCGTTAATTCTATATACAAATGTACATCTATCAACCAACAAGTCGTTAATTCTATATACAAATGTACATGTATCAACCAACAGGTCGTTAATTCTATATACAAATGTACATGTATCAACCAACAGGTCGTTAATTCTATATACAAATGTACATGTATCAACCAACAGGTCGTTAATTCTATATACAAATGTACATGTATCAACCAACAGGTCGTTAATTCTGTATACAAATGTACATGTATCAACCAACAGGTCGTTAATTCTATATACAAATGTACATGTATCAACCAACAGGTCGTTAATTCTATATACAAATGTACATGTATCAACCAACAGGTCGTTCATTTTATATACAAATGTACATGTATCAACCAACAGGTCGTTAATTTTAAGTACAAATGTACAGTCATGTATCAGCCAACAGGTCGTTAATTCTATATACAAATGTACATGTATCAACCAACAAGTCGTTAATTCTATATACAAATGTACATGTATCAACCAACAGGTCGTTAATTCTATATACAAATGTACATCTATCAACCAAAAAGTCGTTAAATCTATATACAAATGTACATGTATCAACCAACAAGTCGTTAATTCTATATACAAATGTACATGTGTCAACCAACAGGTCGTTAATTCTATATACAAATGTACATGTATCAACCAACAAGTCGTTAATTCTATATACAAATGTACATGTATCAACCAACAGGTCGTTAATTCTATATACAAATGTACATGTATCAACCAACAGGTCGTTAATTCTATATACAAATGTACATGTATCAACCAACAGGTCGTTAATTCTATATACAAATGTACATCTATCAACCAACAGGTCGTTAATTTTATATACAAATGTACATGTATCAACCAACTGGTCGTTAATTCTATATACAAATGTACATGTATCAGCCAACAGGTCGTTAATTTTATATACAAATGTACATGTATCAACCAACAGGTCGTTAATTCTATATACAAATGTACATGTATCAACCAACAAGTCGTTAATTTTAAATACAAATGTACATGTATCAACCAACAGGTCGTTAATTTTATATACAAATGTACATGTATCAGCCAACAGGTCGTTAATTCTATATACAAATGTACATGTATCAACCAACAAGTCGTTAATTTTAAATACAAATGTACATGTATCAACCAACAGGTCGTTAAGTTTATATACAAATGTACATGTATCAGCCAACAGGTCGTTAATTCTATATACAAATGTACATGTATCAACCAACAGGTCGTTAATTTTATATACAAATGTACATGTATCAACCAACAGGTCGTTAATTATATATACAAATGTACATGTATCAGCCAACAGGTCGTTAATTCTATATACAAATGTACATGTATCAACCAACAGGTCGTTAATTCTATATACAAATGTACATCTATCAACCAACAAGTCGTTAATTCTATATACAAATGTACATGTATCAACCAACAGGTCGTTAATTCTATATACAAATGTACATGTATCAACCAACAGGTCGTTAATTATATATACAAATGTACATGTATCAACCAACAGGTCGTTAATTCTATATACAAATGTACATGTATCAACCAACAGGTCGTTAATTCTGTATACAAATGTACATGTATCAACCAACAGGTCGTTAATTCTATATACAAATGTACATGTATCAACCAACAGGTCGTTAATTCTATATACAAATGTACATGTATCAACCAACAGGTCGTTCATTTTATATACAAATGTACATGTATCAACCAACAGGTCGTTAATTTTAAATACAAATGTACAGTCATGTATCAGCCAACAAGTCGTTAATTCTATATACAAATGTACATGTATCAACCAACAAGTCGTTAATTCTATATACAAATGTACATGTATCAACCAACAGGTCGTTAATTTTATATACAAATGTACATTTATCAACCAACAGGTCGTTAATTTTAAATACAAATGTACAGTCATGTATCAGCCAACAGGTCGTTAATTCTATATACAAATGTACATGTATCAACCAACAAGTCGTTAATTCTATATACAAATGTACATGTATCAACCAACAGGTCGTTAATTCTATATACAAATGTACATGTATCAACCAACAGGTCGTTAATTCTATATACAAATGTACATGTATCAACCAACAGGTCGTTAATTTTATATACAAATGTACATGTATCAACCAACAGGTCGTTAATTTTAAATACAAATGTACAGTCATGTATCAGCCAAACAGGTCGTTAATTCTATATACAAATGTACATGTATCAACCAACAAGTCGTTAATTCTATATACAAATGTACATGTATCAACCAACAGGTCGTTAATTCTATATACAAATGTACATCTATCAACCAAAAAGTCGTTAATTCTATATACAAATGTACATGTATCAACCAACAAGTCGTTAATTTTATATACAAATGTACATGTGTCAACCAACAGGTCGTTAATTCTATATACAAATGTACATGTATCAACCAACAAGTCGTTAATTCTTTATACAAATGTACATGTATCAACCAACAGGTCGTTAATTCTATATACAAATGTACATGTATCAACCAACAGGTCGTTAATTCTATATACAAATGTACATGTATCAACCAACAGGTCGTTAATTCTATATACAAATGTACATGTATCAACCAACAGGTCGTTAATTTTATATACAAATGTACATGTATCAACCAACTGGTCGTTAATTCTATATACAAATGTACATGTATCAGCCAACAGGTCGTTAATTTTATATACAAATGTACATGTATCAACCAACAGGTCGTTAATTCTATATACAAATGTACATGTATCAACCAACAAGTCGTTAATTTTAAATACAAATGTACATGTATCAACCAACAGGTCGTTAATTCTATATACAAATGTACATGTATCAACCAACAGGTCGTTAATTCTATATACAAATGTACATGTATCAACCAACAGGTCGTTAATTCTATATACAAATGTACATGTATCAACCAACAGGTCGTTAATTCTATATACAAATGTACATGTATCAACCAACAAGTCGTTAATTTTATATACAAATGTACATGTATCAACCAACAGGTCGTTAATTCTATATACAAATGTACATGTATCAACCAACAGGTCGTTAATTCTATATACAAATGTACATGTATCAACCAACAGGTCGTTAATTCTATATACAAATGTACATCTATCAACCAACAGGTCGTTAATTTTATATACAAATGTACATGTATCAACCAACAGGTCGTTAATTCTATATACAAATGTACATGTATCAACCAACAAGTCGTTAATTCTATATACAAATGTACATGTATCAACCAACAGGTCGTTAATTCTATATACAAATGTACATCTATCAACCAAAAAGTCGTTAATTCTATATACAAATGTACATGTATCAACCAACAAGTCGTTAATTTTATATACAAATGTACATGTGTCAACCAACAGGTCGTTAATTCTATATACAAATGTACATGTGTCAACCAACAAGTCGTTAATTCTTTATACAAATGTACATGTATCAACCAACAGGTCGTTAATTCTATATACAAATGTACATGTATCAACCAACAGGTCGTTAATTCTATATACAAATGTACATGTATCAACCAACAGGTCGTTAATTCTATATACAAATGTACATGTATCAACCAACAGGTCGTTAATTTTATATACAAATGTACATGTATCAACCAACTGGTCGTTAATTCTATATACAAATGTACATGTATCAACCAACAGGTCGTTAATTCTATATACAAATGTACATGTATCAACCAACAGGTCGTTAATTCTATATACAAATGTACATCTATCAACCAACAGGTCGTTAATTTTATATACAAATGTACATGTATCAACCAACAGGTCGTTAATTCTATATACAAATGTACATGTATCAACCAACAAGTCGTTAATTCTATATACAAATGTACATGTATCAGCCAACAGGTCGTTAATTCTATATACAAATGTACATGTATCAACCAACAGGTCGTTAATTCTATATACAAATGTACAAATGTATCAATAAACAAATTCATACCTGCTTAGTGCCTGGAGACGATAATTTGAAAATGAAGCAATTTCAATCTTACATTCAAAAGTGACTTACAGCCTCGTGTTGCATTATAACGAAAACATCACTCATTTTTGGAAAGGTTCGCGTTTACATTGTAAGTAGTTTGGATTGTAAGTGGATTTTACGAATAATAGTACATTGAACATACATGTATGACATCATATTTTACATGAGGCAATAATATTATCTTTATTGAAAATCATAAGAAACTTAACCGAGTATTTACTTATTATAACAAAAATTCATCACACATTTCATCATTAAAAGTAGTGAAATGCTGATAACTTCACATTGTTATGATGTCATAATGCTGATGACGTCATAATGGAATTACATCCCCGAGGTCATAAACCTAATTTATTATTATGTTATCTTTTATACTCAAAATTAATTAGGAATAGATGATAGAAGCAACATAACCCTCGTATAATATTAAATACGATATACGAATATGTATCTAAACTTTAATCAGCTCGGCTTGAACTCATATCAGAAGGTCTTAAGCTTAAATTGGTTTTACATATGTATTAGTAGATAAAGGTGAAAGCCAGTGAAGAAACGGTGCAGCTCATCGTGTCAGGTTGACCTTCAAACCTGGTGTCAAAGTGATAGCTAGCGTGTCGGCGCAGTGTTAGATATTGGGGCGGGACACTGCACACATGCACAAGAACAGGTAAGCAAATTTGTCCCCATCAATATTTCCTATTGGTTTGGACTCCGCGTCAACTGCCCTTCAGGTTCACGCCGAAGTTCTGTCTTAGGTCGAAGAAATATGGTACCATATTGTTATTTCTTGTGAAGTTTGGCATTAAAGGGAGTATGCTGTTTGAGTCATATACATGTGACTACATGTACACTCAACCGCAAAAGAAACGTCACAAAACAAAAACAAGATAATTTAATCCACGAGTGAAAAGTACGACTGAAACAGATATAGATAATGTCTTCAGAAGCCAACTAAACTAAATTTTAATTTTCAAAACATTATCTGTTCATAGTTTTGAGAGACACGCGTTTTAAGAATTCTAGAAATCCTCGTTTTATGATCTCTTTAACTAGACGAGAAAGGACTATTATTAGAGTCAAAAACGACTTTTTGAGCTTGTTAAATGACGCCCTACAGTAAAAACGCGTTATCAAATTTAAGTCCGAAAAGTATATTATTGTCGATCACATTTTTATTTTCATTAAATTTCTACATTTTATGAATTTTAAAGTTAAATGACAAACATTCTGTCCAAAAAATATTTTGAAAATACGATTTCAACACCCTAAGTATACTTGAAGAATAATAAAATTAAAAGTATTAAACTCTGAACTATGAAATTGCGGGTACCTTTTTAAAAACTTGTCCCTATAAAAAGCATTTAAAACGTACTTTCTATGCCACATTATTTCGTTTTTTTAAATTCTGTTGAAAATGTGGTAACGTTTCTATTGCGGTTAAGTGTACGTGGGCCGTTATCGATGGTGTTATATATTCAGAAGTACTAATTGTTCCGGACAATGACTATTTCAATGCCAACTGGTTCAGTATACAAATTTAGTGACAATTTACAGTTACACGTGATTTTCTTTCGAAACTGGACAATGCTGGCTATGCAAATTAGTCAAACGTAATTACATGAACAAGAATGGAAAGTTATATCATATAAAAAGACGGATTTGGGTTGGTAGTGTTTAATAGGTTATATAACTAGTATATAAGTGAATGATACGTGCAATTTCAGCTTCTGCGCATTTCGATTTATATTGAAACAAGTTATTGTATATTTAGTGTTTAATTTTGCATTGGGGATGAATATGCAGATGAGAAAATGAGATAATTTCAACTTAATCAACGCAAATGGTATTTGACACGTATCAAAGTCAAATTATGTTCAACTTATAATTGATGATGTGAGGTTTCTGTTGAATAATACGTCATTTAAAAACAAGACGTTAATGTTAGGGGAACAGCTTACTTTCTATTTGTCAGCTACTGAATATAGTTTACCTTTTTAAATGTTTGGTCATATTTGATCTGTTTTGTCACTTATGATCATTATATATCACCTAGATGAAGATCTACTTTACTTTGCTACTAATTACACACGATATCATTTCGTTTTTCTGTCGACTTCGGATCAAGAGGTCCGGGGTTCGAATCCCGCCAGGGGCACGGCAACGTTGTCTGCAGTAGAGAACTGTTCTACAAGCAGTAAGGTTTGGGTGCAATGCTACACTGAATTTAAGCGTAGTACCACCCATGTTTCGCTAGTTCCAGCCGATGCTCGCAGGTTCCAGCCGATGCTAGTTCCCGCAATGCATAGCCACATAGCTTTACGGGCGTTCTCCCTGCTATAACACCAGCAGCCGCGATATAAGTGAAATACTCTTGAAAGCGGCGTTAAACTACAACTCAACTCAACTCAACTCGTTTTTCAGTTTGTCGTTTTGCCTTATTTTGCACATATACAAGCTTACAAGAAGGTATTTTATAACTCTTCACACTTGCTATGAAAGCTGGAACCTTCTCCTGATGACATAAATATATAATACGTAAAGTTAGCTTGTATTGGTGTAACGGTGCTCAATGAACATTGACATTCAATAAAACACCGTCATACTTATATTCACAGCGATATAAAATTCTAACAGAAATATGAACACCAGAACTTATTTATAAAATCAACTTGTGTGGATCTAAAACGTTCATAAAATCTCCGCATAATCTCCGCTCTCTGATGTAACCTTATGACATGAGCTTAAGTCTGCAGTGTCCGCAACGTGACCACTAGTATAACACTAAATGAAGCACCTGTAAAATACTCATAGAGATAATCAATTGTATCAATGCGTCTTTGTAATGTTGAACATGTGTCCGTCTTTATCTTGAGTATACAAACTAACTGACATATGCTGAACAAAATTAAAACACAATCGGCATTTAGTGTGCCTGCTCACTTGAAAGAAATAAACTTTAAATGAAGTGTTTTATCATCTGAGTCTTTAAGTCAAATCTAAGACAATGTAACCGATGCCTGAAACATCACGAGATTATACAGTATGGCTAAACATTATATCATAACGACATGCATCTCATTGAAGGTCGGTTCAAGCCTCCTGTGTACAGCTGCATCCAGAAAGTTTGTGCACCTGCTTGTGTTTCTTAGTGCAAATATCATGTAATATGGGACGTATTTAAAGGTACATCCATTGTGTTGTTAGGGGTCAATACATGTGCTAAACGTTATAAACTGTGTTTATGTTATCGAGAAGTACTGACTGTTGCAGAAATAGCATACCGACGATATAAAGGTAAAAGTATCGATTTCTGATCGAAAACCGGCCAATGCTCCGTGTGTGGCACGCGTCAATTAGTCAAACGTAATTTCGGAAATCTATTTACAACAGACTAAAAGAAAACTTTAAGTTGATAATGTTTAACAGGTCTTATAACTACTGTGCATGTAAATGGAACGTATAGTATGTTGGCATGTATTAAAGCCAAACACAATTTTATGAAACACAATGGATGCACGTTTAAAGCATCGTATCAATGCGAAAACGAAACCGATCATTTTGCAGTTTCGCTTCAGAGAAAGACTGTTGAGTTTTCGATAACATACCTCATAGTAAACTATAACAGTTGGCAGCTCTTTGAAGTGACCACGGGTCAAACTTTCCATAACTACAGTTTATACTTTCTTCTGTAAAATACCAAGTAATTGATCAACTGCGTCAAACATTCATCATGTAGTTCGTCTTAAAATAATTCAATGTACTTGTGAGGACTTGTTCTCTCATTTAATCGCCATAGAAACTTTATTTAATAATTGAGGAAATCTAAATTGTCCATCTTTTTCATTATGCCAAATTTATGAAACATTGCAGCACTGACCCGTGGATCAAATGGTAAGTTTGGGAATGATTGTACACAAAGATAGGTTGATTCTTGTCATTGTTGATGTGATTTAATTGACGTCACAAAAGAAGGCAAATTCATATCATATGATATTTGAACTAAGGTAGACACGTAGGTGAACAAACTGTCGGGATGCAGCTGTACGTTGACAAACTAGCATGTCTTCAATTTATAGCAATTTGTGTAACTAAACATGAAACAGGTATACACAATACTCTGTTTTTCTCTCTCCTAGTTAATAGGATAACTAAAAGTGTTTTTACTTGAACAGATTACTAAGTGTATGACACACATAGAATTTCTTCTCTATGCCTTCTAACACCTATATTCATAAACATTATAAACATTCATTGTAACTAGGTTACAATGACGCTTATTCAAAGCTCCATTATAAATTGAACTTAATAATCAACCTTTATAATTAGTGAAACCCGAAGAGCTGATATTAACCATTGAATAATAACTACTGCCCAAAGCTGATTATCGACGGATGGACGATTTTATTAAGCGGCATCATTGGCGCTAATGTTACCGAAGGTTTTACTGAGAGTATTTGCTTCATTATGACATTTATAATACATTTATAATATCATTCATAAGGAAAGATAATTAGTTATAGCCAGGAGGCTAATAAAGAACGCATAAATTTGATATGTTCAAAAGAACTTTCTATCAATGTCAGCTCCATTTTCCACCTTTGCAGCTGCCAGTAATCACACATGTAGCGGCAGAACTAAAGTTAACTACATAATATTGTAACATAGATATATATTGTTCATTAAGAAACTTTGACTTTGAATATATAGAATTGCTAATATCAGTAAAATAAATTAGAAAGTGAAGGTTTCTGAATAACAACTTCCTTAAAGTGAACAGAGAGACATGTAAAGGCCCACAAGTGCAATCTTAAAATTAATTTTTACACATACCATATTTTAATTAATTGGACACACACACGTTTCGAAATATACGTGTACTGCTTTATTCAGCGCTTTATTTACTTCTCCATCGATAAAAAAAAACCCATTCAATTTTGTTATCCCAAAAATATTGATTTTCTAATGTTTTTCACTTTGAATTACCTTCAAAGACCTAATGATAGAACTGTTCATCACATGAAGAAAATGAGTGTGTGATACTAGTATACATTTATTTGAAAATAAATGATATACAGACGTGTCCATTCAAGCAAGGCAATCGCAGCACTTCAACGAAATAAAACCAAAGTGTTTTTAAAAAAAAACTAAAACCATCTATATAAACCAAATCTACCAAAACATAGTGTTCAGGACTCGATACTAAATCGTTCTACCTAATCAGATATATGCACTCACGGGCAGAAGAAACTATACCAACGTTTTTTTTGGTGTTATCAACTTAATCAGATAAATAAAGTGATATACTTTTGATAGACGATTCATTTGACCACTTTTCATTAATTTTTCATGTTTTCATTGACCAATTCCAAAAACAGTATATATACAGTATACGTAGTGTAAAGAAACACATGGAAATGGGCGTTAAAGCCAATTCGCAGAATAATCAGGCTTTTGAAAACAAAACAGAAGGTTGTCTTTTTAAGTAACATGTCTGAAAAACGTACAGCATCTCCTGATAAAACGCGTTTACAAGTCGATACACAGAGTTTACTAGCCGCCAGATGACGTGTGTGCCGATGTCTCGCATGAGTGATTGAATAACTGTTTTGTTGTTTGGCGATAGAGGATTTTTTGCCCCTAAATTGTCTTAACAGGTTTAGCAAGTCCTAGAAGGGTCACAAATCAGACAATATTGTAAGATAATGACATTGACAAATGATATTTACAGAAATGAATACTCTTGTAATCCTGTGTGTATGGGGTTACATTGACCTTGCTGCAAAAGGGTCGGTGGCATTGAATACCGTGACCCCGTGTAGGATGGAAAACCGTGACCCCGTGTAGGATGGAATACCGTGACCCCGTGTAGGATGGAATACCGTGACCCCGTGTAGGATGGAATACCGTGACCCCGTGTAGGCCTGGTAACTGTACATCTGCTGCCCACTTGATGTTCGGCCAAAGCTGTTGATGACGTCACAGTGACGAAATTATTACGCAGATGTAAAGTACGGCGGTGGGAGTTTTCTTTGCGGTGATGACCCTCGGTTTTCAGATTCTTGGCTTGGTCTGGCCTCTGTGTATCCTTCGTTACTGAAGCCTAGTTTTTGTGGTTTGGGCTGAGTCGAAGATACAATAACAATATTTGAGTAGTCCACAACATAAATACTGTAAATCATGAAATTAACGCGTTTTATTAATGTGAAAAATGCGTCTGTACTGACCTCGCATTATTAAAAGGACGCATTTTAGTCCTACAGACAAAAAGACAGAAAACGTACATCTATTGTCGTCTTTATTGTCATCAGGTTACCACAGATCACACCAATTGAAAATTTAAACAATAATTAAAACGTTTTTCAAGTAATTTTCTCACAGTCTCATTTATATGTTTACATTATAAGTATTTAATAAAATAGTGAGATTTTGCTAATAAATACTTTTTTCAGAGTCTGGTTGTAAGGCTAAATGTTTGAGATTTTTTAGATTTTAATTTTTTCGGAAAAAACGTGTTTAATTATTGAAAATACCCCGTTACCTCAACCACTTGGAAATCAAGTCATATAAATGTAGGTAAGACATAAATGTTGATCTGAACTGGACCAAATACCTTTAGAATGAACCAACGGATCGAGACACATTGTCAGGGTTGAAAATCAATACCGCTTTACTTCAACAACCTCTGGGGAGAAATTCAGGATTTCAGATGGTCGGAAGAAAGGGGGAGGGAGCAAGGGTTTAAGGAATGCAGGTCAATGAACAAAATACCAGCATTGAGGCATGTAATCAGAGAGGATGGCTTTGCCAAGTTGGGGACACTGCAGTTAGGAGCGGAGTCGGTTCATGGTCTTATTGTTTGTTCTTGGTATAAGCTTGTCTCTACTCGTCCTCAGACAGATATCTAACACAGCCAAATATTAGCTTATAAAGAGAGTTTGGCTGTTTGCATCCCGATGGGTTAGTTTGTTATAATCTTCATGTTCTTCAGATATGGAATATTTCCGGTGCATAAGGATTTACCATGTTTCAATCAGTCGGCAGGATACAGGGTTAATATATGAAGATTATAATGTTGAGAGTATATTTACAAACATAAAATATTTCAGGTGCAGAACCCTAGCCTAGAAGGGTATATGAACGATATGTATAAACTTGATTTACTTACTGTTATAGTATATATAATATTTTTAGACGAAATTTCACAGTAATAACTAACTTAAAGGTATCATCCGAAATTATGAAATATTTTCTATCATTTTTTGAGAGGCATAAAATTATTTATGTTCACATTTGTTTTTTTTCTTCTGTATAGACCCTTTCTGCAATAATGATCTAAACCAAACCATCATCACTGTGAAAATAAAGAAGTCGATCATCCAAAGAAACATTGAGTAATTTTCAATCAAGATACTTTCTTTTATATTTCCAAATACTCTTCCTACATGAGTTACTTTCATCAGATATTTTATTATTACCTCGTTACGATCGAAAATCTGAAGGGAGTTGAAATAGAATGATATTGCTAAAGAAGAAACATAATTGTGTAGTGTGTGTTGGGAACACAGCGTGGGTACATAGGGTCTAATTAAAACCAATATTCACCAGTGCAGTTGCTTCTTATACTTCTATCAAATAAAAATGAAGCCAAACGTACATTACTTTACTGAAAGTATATACTATACAACCATTGACTCTTTAAGAAGTGAAAGTTCACTTGTAATTACTACTGAACAATATTGATAGACGATAAATACATTTATTTTTGATCATTTATCATAAAGCTCAAGAGATAAAATAATATAGCGATACTACACGTGCGTTGTTCTCGTTAATCTCCCATTTGTTGGTCAAGTCCGGAGGTTGAGTGTTCAAGGATTACCGTTAACATCGATAGCGCTTGTCGGTCAGCTGGTGACGTCACCTAGCATCATCATTACTTGAAAGCCTCCCAATACAAAGCCGTGCATTACATGACGTTTATTTAATGTTATTGTTTCAAGATTTCGCTAAATACTAAACCAAATGCTTCCTGATGTGGTCTGTTGAAGAAAGTGGTTTCATGGCGAGCAGTCAGATCTTCACTGATACATGTGGGGAGCTGCCACTCAGTGGTAGATATGATCCTATAGATAAAGGATTGCTTCATCCAAATCGATATCATAAGCAATTTAGAGAAATGTATTCTACAGGGAGAAACTCGTGTACATTTTTTACATCTTCATTTTAAAAGAATCTCGCCAGAAACTAAACGATTTGCCTCTTGTCTTCAATTATTTCTCAGTGATGCAGACCCTGCCATTTACACATTAAATACTATACTGCAACTGTTATTTTGACAATGTGGCATTGTCACGAAATAAAGTAATGCTTGGGATTACGTTAATTCTTGCCTAATGATCATGATTACTGTCTTTGTACACAAACCATGTTGTGACCTTTGCTTCCAGGTAGATAGTCATCGATATGAAATGTGCACGTGGTTAGGTATTCCAGATAATTGCTACTGCTGTATGTTAGAGAAGTCTTCGAGCAGATTGGAGATTAGCAATATAACGTAACAAAGTGAGGATATTACACATTGGAACCCTTGTGTGCATGAAGGTAGAAAATGTGTGCCTCATCTTTGGGTGCCTCCTAGAATCATCATTATGTCTGTCATTTTCAAAATTTGTCAATGCCAATGCTTATCTTAACAACATGTTTTGTGAGAACTATAAATCATTTGGGATCACCTACACTTGTAGGAAGATACAAGAGATATTTTCTGCATTTTCAGTATTTATGGCATTGTACACCATTCTTTAAAGTGTGTGGTAAAATGAGTGGTTTGTATAATAAAGACTTATTGTACATAGATTTCCATTACTGCAAGTGGCAACCTAGATACTCAACATTACTCAGTTGCCACATCTGCATCTATAAAATCCCACATTACAGTAGAAAAATGTCGGTTATAAGAAATCACGACATGGCTCTCATTGCCGATTTTGTACACACATTCGGAGATTATCGGGCGTCTTTGATGTGAAGAGCGAAGTGTGAGGAGATACCCAGTGTTAATCTCGCACTCTCAAGGATGTATGTCCCTGTTAAGCTAAATCCGATATTATCCGAATGCAAATACCTCAAGCTTGGAGGTTTTGGAGAAATAAAAGAAAAGTCAAATTATAGAGAGTGGTGCTTCAAATTAAAATGAAGGCATATTTCTAATGATGGGTTCAGGAACGATGGAATGTGGTCTACAGAAATACACACAATAAACTACACAAAGCAAACTGCACACAACAAAATACACACAATAAACTACACACAGCAAACTACACACAACAAAATACACACAATAAAATACACACAATAAACTACACACAACAATCTACACATAACAAACTACACACAATGAATTACACACATCAATCTACACACAACAAACCACACACAATAAATAACACAACAAACTACACACACTAAACTACACATGTACACAGCAAACTGCACACAATCAACTACACACAATAAACTACACACAACAAACTACACACAATCAACTACACACAACACACTACACACATCAGGCAGTGCACAAAGTGTCTTGTAGTGGTACGTCCTATGTGTGTAAGCGACGCCGTTTATGCCAAGAAAGCCGACGTATTATTTGCATTAATCGTTTACAAACGAAAGAATTCAGAAAGTTGAGAATAGACAGTAAAGTAAATAAAGTTAAAGCTATTGTGTATCTCGCTTTAAAAAGTAATGAATACCACGACCCCATTCACTGTTTAAAATAGCCATTAACGTCCTTAATTTCTATTTTATCAATATTTTTCTAACTTTGTTATCAGTCAGCTAAGTCAGCTATTTCAGGCCAAATGACCCATGGCACAATGGTATTTGAAGAAGTAACAAAGTAGTTTTGGTTTATCTTCTACAATGAAATCTGACAGCCGCAAATCCTCAGTCGTCACTTACAGCTGGTAATCTGCTGTAGAATGTAAGATTATCTTTTATCTGACAATGAATCTCAGTCTGCATTGCCACACAATTGGACCATTACCTATCATCTGACAATGAAATTCCCTTGGCATTGTAATACTTGCTTTTATCTAAGATTGAACCTCATGTGTCAATTGATCATTGGAGTTTGCCTCTCGTAACAATCCATCGGATCACTGTATAATAATATTGTCATTCTTCAATTTGACATTAAAACTTAAATAAGATATAATTTTATCTGACAATGAAACTCATGCTGCAATGGGACCATAAGCTGACAATGAATCCCATTATGCATTCTTACACCAACTTATATCTGACAATGAATCTCATTCTGCATTGTAACACCAACTTTTATCTGACAATGAATCTCATTCTGCATTGTAACACCAACTTATATCTGACAATGAATCCCATTCTGCATTGTAACACCAACTTTTATCTGACAATGAATCTCATTCTGCATTGTAACACCAACTTATATCTGGCAATGAATCCCATTCTGCATTGTAACACCAACTTATACCTGACAATGAATATCGTTCTGCATTGTAACACCAACTTATATCTGACAATGAATCTCATTCTGCATTGTAACACCAACTTATATCTGACAATGAATCTCTTTCTGCATTGTAACACCAACTTATACCTGACAATGAATATCGTTCTGCATTGTAACACCAACTTATATCTGACAATGAATCTCATTCTGCATTGTAACACCAACTTATATCTGACAATGAATCTCTTTCTGCAATGTAACACCAACTTATATCTGACAATGAATCTCATTCTACATTGTAACACCAACTTATATCTGACAATGAATCTCATTCTGCATTGTAACACCAACTTATATCTGACAATGAATCTCATTCTGCATTGTAACACCAACTTATACCTGACAATGAATATCGTTCTGCATTGTAACACCAACTTATATCTGACAATGAATCTCATTCTGCATTGTAACACCAACTTATATCTGACAATGAATCTCTTTCTGCATTGTAACACCAACTTATATCTGACAATGAATCTCTTTCTGCATTGTAACACCAACTTATATCTGACAATGCATCTCTTTCTGCATTGTAACACCAACTTATATCTGACAATGAATCTCATTCTGCATTGTTACAACACCAACTTATATTTGACAATGAATCTCATTCCGCCTTTGTTACAACATCAACTTATATCTGACAATGAATCTCTTTCTGCATTGTAACACCAACTTATATCTGACAATGAATCTCTTTCTGCATTGTAACACCAACTTATATCTGACAATGAGCCTCATTCTGCATTGCAACACCAACTTATATCTGACAATGAATCATGGACCACTCGCCAAATCGGATCCTTGTGTAACTATAAAAATACACCCAGGATGTTAATATTACTTTTATAGCACTGACTAATTTCTCTGTAGTCTCTGTACTAAAAGAATTTTAAACATCAACAATCGCGTTGTTTCATCGCATAAATTCAAATATTGTTTTAAACCTTTCAAGTAATTTACACTAAGAGATTGTCAAAGTTAACAAAAAGCAGGGAGATGGAGAGACGATCCTCCCGCTTTGCACACACGAGTGAAGTAAACACGACAACACTGTTGAACGCGGAAGCTGCAAAACATTCAATCCATCGAGCCGGCCGACTAAATGGCACCAGCCCCTGTGATTAAATATCCAACCCCTGTAAGTTGATCATTGGCTGATGGACACGATTGTCTCCTAGCGCACAGTCTCCATATAAATATGCCTTCCTTCTTAGCTCGACGATATTGCGTGTTGTTTTACACTCGGTATATAACTCACGTATTGTTCACATATTAACCTGTGCTTGAAGTGCTTCTTTGTGAACAATGCAATAGATTGAGAAGCATAATAAGAACTGCGCAATATGTTATGTACGTGGGCAAATGTCTTATAAAGCTGTAGATCATGTCAAGGTTTCAATGTTTTATATGAATTTCTGGCAAAGAACACTGACGTGACTCTTTCACATTCAGAAAAAGCAGACAAGCTTATTCTTAGTTGATCTTCTTATATCTATAGGTTATGATAATAGAGAATTCATTTTCGCCTCAACCTAAAATTTGACATTGAATAGAAAACATCAAATACAATATATAGATATTGTCGATGTTTTACACCAACTATTACACCAACGAAATGAATCTCTAACGAAAACAGTTGAACAAAGTATAGAATATTTCCAAAAATTAAAACAAATAACCCCACAAAATTCAAGTACAAGTATTCTACCAAAAAAACCCCAAGGTATTGCTGAGAGATTTACCACAATGACTACTGGCTACTGTTGTATAGACTGTGCTCGATATAAAGGGAAACTCTCTTGTAATAAAGATCGAGTTCCACAGAGCAATGGCAGCTTTACAGTATACATGAACATGCATCATATAGACAGTGGGAAGCTTCACTTCATTACATAACTGTGATGAGATCACTCACTAGATAACAATGAGTTGATTACACACATGTGTGATACCACTGCATGCTGCCGTAACGTCATAATAATCGGCGTGACACTATAGTCGTTTTTGGTTAATGTCACAATGTTGGCCATGCGACTGCAATAGCGGGTGACCTATTTGCAAGTGAGCGTCACTAACAACGATTTTCTTGCAATTCAGCGCTACTTACATCATTGAGTAGTAAATAAAATACTAAATTCGATCCCGTTTAATAACATGTTTATGAAGCTCGTGAATGGCATCGATATTTAGCTCGCATTCGCTCGTTAAAATACCAAACCATTCAATCGTTTCATAAACATGTTATCAAACGGACATCGTTTAGTATTCTATATATTTCAAGCCGGAGAAATACTGAGCGATACACCTAGGAATTGTGGGTAATTTTGTTGTTGAACCTACTCCAGTTGAGAACATAGTTTATATGGTTGAAAATAATCGAGTTAATATTCTCGATACGAGCACTTGTGCACATATCACGTTTGTCTAGCAACTATTTTGTCAGCGCGGCTTCCCGTCTTTCGGCGTCTGTGAAGTCATAAAACAATTGTTCGTGACGTCATTATAGCTTACTGTCGCACGAGGAGTGGATCGGTTCCTGTTGTTTTTAAGCGATTCAAATAGAAATGAATTGGTAAATTGTTTTTATTACACTCGAAAAGGTACCATATGACGTTTAAGGAACTCGTGCAAATTTGTGTATCACCCTCTCTCTCGCTCGGGCAATCAAAAAAATCACACTTATTTCATAAAAGTATCATGACACATTTCCTAGGGTAATACTCTCTAAAAGTATGTATGTATTCGAACGTTCCGCTATTAGTCAGTGTCGTATAAGTCATCATACAAAAATACGACTGGAACCAATTGAAATGGTCGTGTACTGAGACACCATGTTACGTCATTGGAGTAACTGTCTCGCTGTGTTGTATCACATCGTCATAAAGATATAATTCATCTGACATCAGATCTAGATCCCGAAATGCACAAATGTCAAAACGAATTAAGGGGATAAACATAAAATCACTGGAAATAACTTTTTCGTTTGAGGTTTCTTAAGAAAGGAATGAACAGTAACGCATATGTAAAGAGGTTCAACTTTCCAACATACCGAACCTGCCGGGATCAATAGAAACATTAAGACTTTACTTCTCTTCCTCCTCCCAGTATACACCATTACGGATGGTCGATAATCTTAGAGTCAGCGGAAATGCTCCAGGAACGATGAGAGAAGGGTTGTATAATTATGAAAAAATAATGGATTTCTCTAGAAGAATTTCTGCCATTTCAAACACGCCCATGCCTCAAAACAAACAGACCCTCCTTCGCAGTGAGAACCCAGAAGCGACTCGGAGGACATAGCACGGTGTAGGTAGAACCGGTATTTCAGAAGCACCTGCTGTTTGGAGAGATGCCTTGTAACAGGGTTCCCTCTGTCAATGTCGATCCTCAACAGTTTGATTGACCAATGAAATTCACGAAGTTGTTGGTTTGGTAATTTGGTGAAATTTACACCCATACACAAGAATGCTTACGATGCTTGCTGATGGGATAAGCGTTAATTGTAGAGATTCGTCAGGAACATTCATCGCACACCTGTTATCTATACAGACCCACCGAGAACATGTTTTCTCTCTGACAAATCTTACTTAACACCGGCGAGATTAAACAACATGTCTTGTTGAAGCCTTTTAACGATGTTTTTTCATTAAGAACAATGCAATTTTTTAAAGCCTAATGATACAAAAGAAGTGAATAAACACATAGTTCAGCCTTTGCCAAACAAAACGATTATAAAAGTTTTAAAGTTTTAAGATAAAAATGCTAACGTCAAATAAACATTTAAATGATAAAAGTTTGTTTGGCCAGAAGTTGTTGTTATGAACAGATTTCTATTCGTCTGGTTTGTTGTCCCAACAATGGAAACGGATGACAAATGTGATATGCTCAAATTACACCCACTTTCTACTAAAAACCTTTTTCAAATACTGTTTGACACATTGAGAATTGATTTTCTAATTTGTCTTACATGTAACCTTCTAAATATACGTTAATGTTTGAACTATCATTCAATGATTAGGAAGCTATGTAGTCGCCAAAACAACTGTATACTTCCTGTTTCCTGTGATGCATGCACATAACAACTTGCACATAAAAATATAAAATAAAAAATTTCTCATTCAATATATCTTTATTTCAGTACTTAAAAGGCCTCAGGCCTATAGTACAAGATATACAGTGCACTGACATTTCGTGAAATAATGAGATTTCTATGTACAAACGCATAAAAGATAAACATGGACAGGTTTTCAATTTCTTCTTTGTTTACACTGTTTAAAAGTAGAGACAATTTTATGTTATTTGGATTTACATAGTATTTTTCTTTGATATATTTCTTTCGGATGATGCTGTACAAAGGACAAATCAGTAAAAAATGGTATTCATCTTCTATAATATTAGACTTACATATTTGACAAAATCTTTGTTCTCTACTTATATTCTTATATCTACCCGTTTCCATATAAAGTTCATGAGACGAGCATCGGAATCGTGCTAGACTAGTTCTGTATTTCTTTACATTTAAACAAGATAAGTAATATTCGGTATGGATATTGCTTTTAAAGGTAAGGTACGTGTCACATTTACTTGAAAGTGATAATTTTTCCATCCCATTTTGAAAATATATATCTTTTAGTCTTTGTGTAAATTCACTCATGAATTCGGGATCTACACCTATTTCTCATTCAACACTGAGATACTTGAGATCATGCGCGGTTCAGACCAAGAGCAATTACAACACAACAGACAGCTATTTTCATGTTCTCTAGTAAATGACTGACAATAAATGCAGATTATAATTTACATTTACATATTAAACATGTCATTTATATTTAAAACTAATATGATTGTTTATGACATGTCACATCTGATATCCAATTAGCCAACTCTCGCTGATAAACCTGTAATATTACCCATACGGGTGAGAAGACACAGGTGATTATTTTTGTGATATTTGCACATGTGCTTTCAAGTGATTCTCAACGTTGATTGGTCGGTTACCCGGAGAACGAATGACTATGACGTCATAAAACAATGGTCTGACGCGACGAATTACCTTATGACGTCACAATGTTACTGTGGCGACGGGTCCTTCGCAGCGGCCGCCCAACATGAAAATGTAATAACCAAGCGTAATTTGGTCAATTTAATTGCATAATGGGTAATATATAGAATAACCAACTCGGTACGAGTGATTACGGGAAATATCCACTCGCCTAAATAATGTTCAGAGCCACTCGCTAAAGCTCGTGGCTGAACATTATTTAGACTCATGGATATTTCCCGTAATCACTCGTACCGAGTTGGTTATTCTCTAAATACTTACCGACTGAGCCTAAAGCGTTCAAGTTAGATGAATTCTCGGGCACGTTAATCAAGGATGCCGAGGCCTATCGGGCGAGGTGTTCATTCTTCACGTGCGCGAGGGTTCATCTAACTCGAACCCGAAGACTAATATGACGCTGCATCAAACCATATACAGACTGAAAGCACTTTAAGTGTAAATTTTTGTGTTCGTAAGTTAAACATATATAGTCCGCCCATCAATATTTTGAACTACACAGACGTTCAAACAACACTGGTGAGGACGTTGGCTCTCGTATTTATGAACAAATCCGACAAATTCGCAGCTTGTTTCAGACCGTTCAGATGAATGCACGTGCATATAATGTAAAGTATGTCAAAGAGTTGGCCTAACAACTTCAGTAATTGCTTTTCCTAATCCACAAGCTACAGTTGTTTCTTTCTACCTGGTGTTTGCATGGCTGGTTATTCAAGTCATGGGATGTTTCTGAAAATCGTTTCTGAGTCGTAATCATTCAACTGCAAATATTTACGATATATACATTAATTAATTGTTCAAAGTCATGTTATTAAGTAAACATTAAACAAAATCAAATGGTTCATGATAAAAAGCCAATTCGTTGATATATTATCTAGCTCTATTCGATCATCTACAACAATTTAATGATGCCCAATGATAATAAGCGATGCGATGTATGGGGACACCTTGCAGTTTGTTATGCATTATAACAATGTCGTTAAGAATGCGGTCAGTTTTATTTAGGTTATAATGGATCGACGATGATGAAATAGCTTGAACAAGTTTTGAGGATTTAACAAAAATGGAAATAATTCCTAGACATAGCTTCCCTTGTTATCATAGAACAAGCAAAAAAAGAGCAACTGGTAATGTCCCCGTTATTTTGGAATATTTGTTCTCTAGAAATGTGGAGGATATTTCAATTATGATTTTTTAAAGACTCTATTGATTTTTAAAGAGCAATTGCAAACATAACAAAAGAGATTCACAATGGGGTTGAATAATTCAAATGACGACCGGATATTCACGTCTCATAATGCTGTACAATGTTAACAATAACTACCCTGACGTTTATCCTGTAACGATAGAGCATCACTCGTTATTTCGAAAACTGTCAGATATTATAGATATTTTGATTAAAGGAACGAGAATGTACTTCCATATTTTCAACTCGATTGATGTGAGGATAGGGATCATACCAAGTCCTCCATATACAATCATAGGGAGACAACTTAGGACAATGCATTAGATGTGTATTTATGAATCAACAACAGCTATAAACAATCATGCAAGCCTTGAAAGGGACACATATATTCCTGGGAATACAACGTGGATATTTTGCTGAAGACATTAATAAATAAAGCAAGGAGTCAATGTTGTATAGGCACTATATCAACATTGCATTGTAATTGTAGGATTGACTGTTATCACGTTGACTTCTCGTGATAAACTTCTGGACAACAGAATGAAGTGTCATCGATTCATTGATTATTTTGATGATAAACTTCCCTGCAAACGAAAGATACCACCACAACTGCAAGACTGTTTTGAATCCACGAGTGATATATAACATGTATACGACTGAAACTTTGTTACATCATATCTCCAGAAGCCATCTAAAGCATGTTTTTAATTTTTTTTAAACATATTTATTCGTATTTCTGAAAAAAACCACGCTTCTTATAATGCGTCGTTTTGGACTCTCCAACATAAGGAAAGTGTAAAGGGATATTTTGGTGTGCTATATGGCGTTGTAAAGAAATGATGCGTCACCTCCAAGAAGGTATTTTATCTCGACAATATCTTTTATTAACTAATTTTCAATATTTGACCCAGTGTTTTAGGACAGACATTCATAATCGACTTTATCTGACAGCAGCATATTTAAAATTATTTTTTTTAACATTTTAAACGCTACGTTTACCCGCTGGTGTATTTAATTCACCTTGATACATATTGTGACGATATTCATGTAAGTCAGTTATATTATATACTTAATCTTTCACAAGTATTATAGAATATATTTTACAGAAACTGCAATCAGCATTCTTTATTTAGAGCTGACGTGAAGATAATTTTTGATGGCTACTGTAAATCTGAAATAACGTTTTCATATAATAGGTCTCCAATCCATACTTGCCAGCTGTTGTAAGAAAGTCTTTATTCTAAGGGACTTACACATGTACCTTGTCTGCCATTTTTAGCTCTACAAATACGATTCAACCATATCTTGAGCTTATCTTCGAAGCAGTTACGGAAGAGCTGTTACAAATAAACGACACTACGTTCATTATAATGCATTTGTGTACAACCGATATTAATTGTGATATTGTGTCAGGACCTTGTGACCAAAGAGCCAAGATGTGTTTGCCACTGCTTGAATATATTTGATTCAGGTACGTACTTTTACTAATTTTGCATCTTCCAGTCTTTGTACAGTGGCATTTATGATTTACATATCAAATTTGATATTATTACAATATTCGATTGTTCATGAAACCTTTGAACAGCGATCCAGCAGACCAGTGAACAGCGATATATACATGTACAATGTATTTATCTTCATCATTAAAAACTCTGTTTTTATTATGTGTTATATCTACATATAGCTATCTCTTCATAGGGAAATACATACATCGCTTGCAATATGTTTGTGTTCCATTGACAATATCGCCTGTGTCAGATTAAGCAATATCCCAAGCAAAATCGTTGACAGCATATTTTGTTGAATGTCTTGTTACTGTCATGACTCACTTTAGCCATGTTATACGGCGAACTTTGCACATATGCAATATTGCTTATGGTAGTAATATACACACGTGAGTAAAAGTAAATTTGCTATGCGTTCATATGTGTTTAATTTCTGCCTATGCAAATGGGCTTCCAACTATTTTAATATATGAATAGAGAATTCCTAAAACACACCAATTAATATTTATTAGATGTATACTAAATAAATGAGATTAAATTATATCTGTCAACATTGTTTTGACTATTTCGCCCTAATTATATACTGAAAATCGGATAGTCAGATGGATTTCGAAGGTCATCGTGTACAAGAAGGAGATTATCCTATATATATAGAATTTGAAAAAGAATATTAAGAGTTTCTAAAGTTATGTAATATATTTTCTCAACTTGTGTGAAGTCACTATGTCTGTATACGACGAACTTTTACTAGAAAAGTGAAAATACCATATTTACTCACGGTATACCGGTAGTAAGCATTTGCACCTACCCCTGACTAGGTGCAAATTTGCTAACGGTAGTGAAAAATTTGCTTAAGGTAGTAAAATACATATGGGCAAATGCGTCTGACGGCGAAGTTAACTCGTATGAGCAAATTTGCATATGTGTAATGCTTTACTCATATGCAAACGCTAGCCGTTTAAACAGGGCTTATGACGTCAAAACCCTAGTGCGACTACACTGCCATGACGTCATAAGCATGATGAGGTCACAGTGCCTTATCACGGCACTGATAGTCTAACGACAGTGAAATATTCAGTGATATAAATGTTTCAATCAAACTACTGGAGAATGTTTTTGATGATAAATATAAGCTCACCCCGTGTTTCCTGATATCAAATATATCAGCTTATACAATATCTTCGATAGGCCTTTGATATTTATATTTTTATCAACTCATTGCCAACATATTTGATATCAGAATACATTTTGGTGAAATTCTTGTTATACCTTCTCTGTGACACTGGCTTGTATCGACTAAATAGCTTTTGCAAGATAAACCACATGGTGTATAATTAATAATTTTTTCACATCTAACTAACTGTTCCAAGTTCAGTATTTCCAAAAGCTGATTTAAATGTATGTGTTACTTTAATCACAGTTGCCTTATCGGGTCGATTCGAATGACCTTCAGTCTCCAATATATACATGTATATACATGAAACGCTCAACAACAAAACACATCTACATGTATATACTTGTTATATTGTTATTATTTGAGAACACCATATTTGCAATAACAATAGTACAAATCATCCGCTCAATTTCTGGTAGAATCCATTGATGTCATGTATTCTAATTCCAGCACTTGTAGACCAAACTAACCTGATTCCATTTTTTCGGATATTTCATGTGAAATCAAGTGTACTACTATAACTACTGCTACGAATTGATTCAATCAGGACGACGTTACCGAGTACCAAATGTGAAGTTGAAACGCACCAAAATGTCATTTATTCCATCAAGCACTAATTAAGTGAGTCTAGTTACACCGCGACAGTCATATCTATATAATATATATTAATAATAACACTTTATTGTCCTCATTACGGTGTAAATTCGAAAATTCAGTATGTACCATTGGTACCCGGCAGCCACAGTGCAGCGCCAGTTCATGCGTTGTTCTATCCTTATAATGCCAAGCAAGAAAGCAACAAGTCTCATCTTTTAACGTCTTTTGGTATGTCGCGGCCGGGAAGAGCGGACACTCCACCAACTGAGCTACATCCCCTGTGATTATTGTTAATTGTTATATCTTTGTACATTCCAGCCTTTTTATATCTTCTTACGTATTTATGTATATCATTTGTGCTCAATTCATGCCAATGCAAGTTCCCTTCTCAGAGCAATAACAATTTATCTTATCTTCTCTTATAAAATCTACGTGGCATATTTCTTTAGGTTTTCGTGTTCCCACTGTATTGAACATTCACTTCTGTGAATCTTTTGGATATTCGATAAAATAGCTCTTCTGATAAGCCAGCCATTTTCAAGAACACGTCTAGCATTCTTTAAACTCACAGCAAGTTTTACAATGTTTGTTTGTGACCTGCAATCTTGACAGAAGACATTCAAATAGAGCCTTATGTATTTCAACATGTGGAAACATGAAGAATATCTGTCTACAATTCCGACTACGAGCTTAAGAGACTGAAGTGTTATAACGTCAACAAAGATTATGATTCAGATGTCTTTGTTCTGAAACATGTGACGGTTGCTGTAAATACGGGATTGTAAAGTTTCCATCAATATGTAAGCAACATCCGGAAGCTAACGCTAGAGTTTGAAGTGAAAAGAGTTGAAAACTGGAATACTTCTGAAGTGATGACTTTGTTGTTGATGTTGATATTGTGAAGATGTGCAGTCGTACAGACCGTGCATCTAACATAACTAGACTTTGTGTCAAGATGATCTTCCTTTAAAGGGTCAGTAGCACGTTTTTTCGCTCAAATAAATCGATGAAATGAAATACGTTAATCATTTATTGACATTTGCGGTTAGTCTAAGTATAATTTGGTAGAAGTGACTACACTTGATAGATTCATCTAATCTCATAAGAAATACGTTAATAATTTATTGACATTTACGGTTAGTCTAAGTATAATTTGGTAGAAGTGACTACGCTTGATAGATTCATCTAATCTCATAAGTATCCTCGACGCACTGTCCCTTTAATGATATCTTGTTTTGATTTCAAACATTCAGATATATATCATTGGCATAAATCTTCGAAATCTTCATTGAGCTCTAATCAGATATCACAAACCCATGAGTTGTATTTCGTATAAAGAATATTTTTTATTCACAAGGCACTTTCAATAAAATGCAGTTTCATGTCATAATGTAAACAAAAGGGTAAAAACTATGTACACGTATAAAATATATTCAACTTTGATAAAATATCATATAAACAACTTGTATATACAGCTCCGGTCCCATACTTCACACAATGTCTTTGGTTCGGCCCTCGCGTGGAGCCTAAGTGTGACGTCACGTCAAGCACGAGGTCACAGATTTGGGCCAATCACAGATCTTCATAGAGTCATTCCACACTGTCCCTTTACCACAAATGTGGTGGAAGGGAACGAACCACACGCACTGGTGGAATTTTCTGCAGTCTGTCCGATCTGGGAATATGCCAAACACTGACGGGCACTTGAACTCTGAAAAATTAGATTTTAATCAAGATTAGGCAAACCCAAACAAATTCAAAATTACGAAATATTAATTTTATTACATTCGAAATTGAACGCCACAGTCTAAAAAAAAGATAAAAATATCAACAATTGAAAAATAATTTATGCACATAACTGACGAATATTTTTCAGGTATAACATCTTTTAAAATTGCGATGATCATCACATCAGGAAATACTGATGTTGCCATGAGAATTGATCTTTAATAAACTTTTATTTAAAATTTATTATATTTAATTTACCAACTCGTACATACCTGATGAATCTGTTTTCTTGACAATTTCTTGTACTTTGACCGGTCTCTTCTCAGGTTCTGTTTTGATGTTTAGTGGTTGTTCCACTGTCTTATATTTACCACCAGGAAGCTGATAGTCCACCACAATACGCTGAGGTTGGAGCTTCATGGGCTGGTGCGGAATATTGTAGCCAATCTGTGGCCGATATTGTTGATGCCTGTAGTCCATTTCCTCCCTTGGAGTATGATATCTCAATGTGGGCTGAAGTAACCTCTTTGGCCAAGCCTTCAATCTCGTTCCACTATTGTAGCTTTGTTGAGGTTGCTGATATCCATTATATCTGTGATAGTTCTCAATAACATATCCCTTCTGTGGTTGACGTGTTCCATGAGGATGTTTTTGGCGAGGAGGGATGAAGTCGTTGCCAACAATGTACTGCTTTGATGTATCATCTGGTTGTCTAACATCATCGTTGTTGTCACAATCGCTGGTTTTGGGGATATTCATGACATAGGGACCCTCATTTCTGGTGGGTAGGGTGACGACTGGTGGAGGGGTGGCTCGGGGGAGAGGTTTGTGGACCAGTTTGACCCCCTGTTCTCTATGTAGCTCACTGTGTCTGATGCCCTTCCTCAGAAGAGACGCCTTCACTGTCGGGTGAGTGTGGTCCAGGCCAAGACTTGCCTCCAGCATACTATGGGTCATGAGTGGTCTGTGAGTGGATCCAGGTGTTGTTGTTCCTACAGATGTTCTGATTGGTTTCAACAAGGGTTTGTGTGTCCTCATTGTAGCTTTATTTGTTGTTGTGGTTGTGGACGACGTTGTTTTAGCTTTTTGAATCTTAGTTTCTGTGAGTATTGTTGGGGGTGTCCTCCTCTTTGTAGTCGATGGTGTTGTCAATGACTTTGATTTTGTAGCTGATGTCGTTGTTTTTGAAGGTTTCCTAGATGTTTTAAGTGTTGTTGAGGGAGTGGTAGACGTGATTACTGTTGTTGATGGCGCTCGAGACGTTGTTACTGTTGTCGATGGCGCCCGAGACGTTGTTACTGTTGTTGAAGGCTTCCTAGGCGATGTGACTGTTGTTGAAGGCTTCCTAGGCGATGTGACTGTTGGTAATGGCCTCTGAGATGTTGTTACAGTTGTTGAAGGCGTCATCCAACCAAATATATTTTGAGGACCTGTAGGCGAATAAGATTGAGTGGACCGAAGACTCGACTTGGACTTGGCAGTTGATGTTGTATAACCTATCCTGTTTTCAGAGTCAGGACGTTTGTTGATGGGTTTCAGATCGACAGTTCGTGATTCAATACTCGTTGTGGGCACGGGCGTTCTAGTCGTTGCTGATTTAGTTGTCCATGTCGCTGCTGCAAAATCACCGTTGAGCTTTGCTTTTAGTTTTGGAGTACTGCTTGGGATAACGGATTCCGTGCTTTTGATCGTAGTTCGCCTGCTGGTTTTGGAAGGGGGTTGTGTTGTCTTTATCGATTTCTTTACAGGGAAGGTGATATCCTTCACAATGGTGACAAAATCAGACGTTGTCAGGGTGATGGGTAGCTTGCTTGGGCGAGATGTACTACGAAGACGAGGCGTCACTCTCGAGGAGAGAACAGGTTTCTTTGTGGACAGTTTTGCGAAGAGGAAGAAAGGTCTAGTCGAAGAGGGAATAGCTGCAGTTGTGGTAGCAGTGGGCTTGCGGGTCCATGGACGGAAGTCGGGGAGCGATGTGCTTGTCTTTGTTGATGGTTTTGTCACAGCTTTGATTCTTGGTTTGAATGCAACTTCTTTGATTGCAATTGGGCCTTGTGTTGTTGTAGTCCAAGGGTTGAATGAGAAATAACGAGCTCTTGTAGTTGGTTTGAAAGTGGTTGAGGTTGTTGTTGTGGAAGTTGTTGATGAGGCTGATGTCGCTGTTGATGTTGAAGGTGTTGTTGAAACCGTTGTTTGCCTTGTTGTTCTGCTCCAAGGTCTGAATGAATATTTTGGTTTTCTTGTCGTTGGCACTGTTAATGGCGCCGGTGTCGTTGTGCTCATAGTTGGAGTCGCAGCGGTTGATTTAGGAGTGGAACTGAATGTACGCGTGACTTTCATCGCTGAGGTCGGAGTTGGTGTTCTGAAGGTGAAACGGAGTCTCGTTGTACCAGTGTCTTTAGAGGTGGAAGTAGAAGTAGTTGTAGAAGGAGTGGTTGTTCCTGCAGTTGTAGTGTTTGTTGTTGATGGTGTAGTGGTAGTAGTTCTCCTGGTCGTGATGCTCCACGGTTTGAAGGAATAGGGATGTTTCCATTTAGGAGCTGCTGATGTAGTCTCATTGACATCCGACTGCTGCACCCCTGAAGTAGTTGTCTTTTGTTTCTGGTTTGAGTTCGTCCATGTCATATGAGCGTACTTAGTCGTAGGTGTCGAGGTGCTTGTAGATGCACCGAGAGCTTCGAAGAGATTTCCATTATCGTAAGCTTCATTTTTAGGATTGCTGATTATATTGATGTCAGTTGGTTTAATTGGTTTCTTGGCGTTCTTTACAGTTGCTGCTTGTTGAGTTGTGGTCTCTGTTGTTGATGACTTTGCTTTAGTAGCCTGGAATATATCATTCGCTTTCTTTGGTGGGAATCTAGGATTAGCCACGTAGGTAGGTCTCTCCTGTTTTGCAGGGGTTGTCGTTTTTATTCGCTTCCTAAGATGTGATGGAGGGGTGTATGGGCTTCTCTTGGGAGTTGGTTTAGGTTTGAACTGATTCAGACCAACGGGAGACTTGTCTTTCTTCACGGAGGCAGACTTTTCTTTCTTCACAGAGGGAGACTTTTCTTTCTTCTCAGAGGGAGACTTGTCTTTCTTCACAGAGGGAGACTTCCTTGATAACGGAACGTATTTCGCGAGAGTCTTCTTCAAGTCTTTGGAGGATTTCTTCAACTTGGCAGGGATAGTTGGGACCATTCCCTTGGCAGTGATGACCACGGGTTCCCATTGAGGATATTTAGGGGACGATGTCAAGACAGGGGGAAGTGTTGGCGAAACTCTTCCTCTAGATGTAGTAGCCGAACTGCTGGAAGAGCTGGAATGAAGGTTGCTTTTAGTGCTACTTTTCTTGGTCGTTGACGCTGCCGGTGTTGAGGCAGTTGACTTTGTATGAGCCTTCTTTGACATTTTTGGTTTCACCTTTCTTTGCCAGATTTTGGGGAGACGTTTTGATGGAAACTTCTTGTAAGGGGACCTGCTTGAAGATGTCTGTACTGCTCTTGTTGAGAAAGTCATTGGCTCCGTCGTGGTGATTGGACGCACGGGTCTTTTAGTTGTGGCTGTTGTGGGCCTTTTAGTTGTTGATGTTGTGGGTCTTTTAGTTGTGGATGTTGTGGGTCTTTTAGTTGTGGATGTTGTGGGCTTTTGTGTTGTTCTTCGCGAGGTGAGAGCTGAAGTCATTGGTTTGCTTTTCACTGGAGGCGAATAGGGAGACTTTGACATCGTCTTCATGTTATCAAATGTAGAAGTTCTATCTTTCTTTCTAATATCTGTTTGCTTGTACAAATTCTTCTTTGGTTTTTGTTTGGAGGCTTTCGGCCTTTGTGTCTGAAATTAGAACGGAATATATTTATATATTTTAGTCAATTATACATTAAATAATCAGTTCAATTGAAAGATGAAAATGTCGATAATCATTTAATGATCAGTTAGAAAATCTACCAAACTATTGTCAATATTCGAATCTATTTCGAAATATACATAAAATAACTAGAGACGTTATATATATATATCCAGAGGAAGATGCGAGCCATTGATTGCCATCACATCACACTCTAAATTAAGCACACTTGAAGTCGAAAGAAGTATGAAATACTTCACCTTGCAATGATCTAACCACGAAATATATTTTATGAAACATCAAACAATCGTTATAGCGAAGAATCGATGTGATTTTACTTACATCAGCTAGTTTTGGAGGGGGCAGGAATGCTGGGTAGTCGGCGTCCTCCAGGACCTCCCTGATTGCCTTACAGAGCGGGTACACCTCTCCCCTCCCAGCCAAGTTAGCGAAGTCGTCCAGATCTACTGCCCACACCATCGCACCGGCCAAATTGTGATGCTTGATGTACTGCGCCTGTGGAGGGAACGGAGAGGAGGGTTTAACATGTAGTTATGATTTATGACATTAAGAGAGTAAATAATTATCAATGTTTGATGTTCCAGACTTGGATGCTATGCAAAGGAACAATGAGAATTGAAAATGGAAATATGAACATTGAAACAATCTAGCTTATTGTGTTGAAATAGTCAAAGGAAATGAATTTCTCGTTGTTGTGAAGAACCAGTATTTCCTTCCTCTACAAAGTTTAACCTTAATTCCCATTTTCTTAACATTACACTAACGTTACCTTAGTGACTTTCGATTAGCTTATTGCGTTGTGAAAGGAGACTCTATATGATATGAAGGACAGGATTTATCAAGAGAGTTTAGAAATGGATCTTCTGGATGTAGTGCGCCCATGTGGTAAGAGGAGCATGTTTACAAACTGAAGGGCAAATGTCCTTGAGGTACTCCAACTGTGATGAGAGGAAGTCATTAATGTTTAGAATAATTATCGACTGAATACGGATTATCTGTCCCGAGTGAATGGTACGGATAACCAAAGAGATTAAGTTAATGGACAGTTGTGTGATAAAAAGAGTTTAGGGAATTTTAAATTATTTTTATTAGATTGTTCTTAGTGTTGTGGAACTATGGAAGAAAGCGGAGAGGGACCAGCTAATGATTCAGATTGAATGCACAAACTTGTGTGAAGAGTATAAGGGCATTGAATAAGTTTAAATGTAGAGGGTGTAATAAAATAAACTACCAGGCATAAAAAAGTATACACCTCAGTTGATTTTATCATATTATGATTTTCAATTACAAATATCTGGAATTGTCGACGTCGTACTCTAAAATTGAAAAGTGTAGGCTTTTAGTCATCGGTCCAAAAATACTTCTACGTCGATTTTAATTAAAAAAATAAATTTAAAAAAAAATCCTTCAAAATTTAATTTGGACAAATGACAACTGTTCATCGACATAAAAGACATATTTCATGTGAAAATCAACAAACGTGTCTCATTCTGCACAACATATTAAACATGGTCGGGGTCATGTTGGTGTAATTTTAATTTCTTACCCCTGTCTACATTAAACAAAGATATTTTAACTAAAAAATAACCAATCACCAATTATTCATAAAAAAAACTGCAGATAAGTGGTGTTGTATCGTGCCATTATCAAATGAATCTCATTTCTTTTAAAATATTGAATAAATCGAAACCAAATGAAGTGTTAACTTTCTTTTGCCTGGCAGTAAGTAAGTGCTTCTACTATACGAAGTTAAAAACGCTTCTGTAGAAGGTCAAAATACAGTCCTGAACCTTGTGAGAAACCACTAAGAAGAAAATGCCATCAATTTAATTAAAATATTATTGACCTTAAGACTTCTAAAGTCCGGCAAATACAGTCTTGCTATGTTTGTTAAACCGTTGTAAACCGAGACGTCTTTAGATGACAAATGAACTGACGACTGACTATAACCAACTTAAGGCAAACATTTTAACAACATATCTCTTATTTGATTTTGAATTTGAAACAGTAAACATTTCCAAGAATTTAAAACAACTGACGTCAGAGGAGCATATTAACACAATAGAGGGGTGTTGACGCCCAGAAACTTTAAATGGTAACATATCTATATATCTTTTCCGAAAATGTTTTTTAAAGTGCAAGAGTGCAACACGTTAATAGGAATAATTCAAGGAATGGGATTGCTGCCAACATGTCGACAGTACAAGTCCTGCTACACAGAGGGACTCTTTCTTCTAGCGCGGAGGTATACGTTCCTGTGATGGGCAGCTCGTGCTGGTTGTTTGTTCACACTGCGCATCACGCTTTGCGCCATAGGCATTTGTTTACTCTAAGAATCACTGACATTGTTCATGCATACTCAAAATCGACATCTGTTGATTTGGATTAGCTTCGAACAAAGACTGTTATTTTCTCTTTCTGTCTGAATAACTATTACTAATATTAAGGATCATTCAAGCTATCTCTACCCTTGGGTTACATGACCCATTCAATAACGTCACTGACACTTGTAGAAATGTCCTCAACTCAATGTATGAATACACTTCATGACGCAATGTCGTCACAGTACATCATGCTTTCATGTAAAAGAGTTGCTTATAAACGTAATCAAAACCTTGAGAGACCATACGTTCAAAGGAATTCCAAAACTACAAGCTTTCGCCATAAAGATGACATTGTCTAAAGGTTATGTAACTGAGTTAACACAGCGTTTTATCAATAGTTAATATAAGGATTATCATGCATTGAATTACAAAGAATTCCCTCACGAAGTCTATGATACTTGAGTAACAGGATGATCCTTCGAAATGATGATTCATATAACACGTGATAACGATATTTTCAACAATGATCTTTGCTACCAATGGTTTCTTCAAATGGTACCAAGCATTTGTAAAAATCCTTTGGTACACCAAAATAAAGAATTTCACTAAATCCGCAATATGACCAAATAACTATTTGTATCCTATGAAACTAAATTGTATTTTGATACAAAGTTTAGCCTGAATTGCAATATCTACGGGATAGTTTGTCTCGATAGCTGACAGTGTCCTTATTGGCATTCACAACATCGTTATGATATCGCAAATGTACTGACAAATGCAGTGCCGTGAGTTCTGAAGATGTTTTACTGAAATTTGCTCCTTAAAGTATGTTCATATTAACAACATCCATCTACGTGTTTTGAACAGTGCGTCAAAACAATTTAATGTTGTCACAAAGACGATGAAGTACCTTGAGCTGGACACTCTGCACGTCGTCATATCCCACCCACTGCTTGTTCCTGAGGTTGTAGGCGAAAGGTACCATCTGATCTTCAAGCCACACTCGAGTCCACCCTTGATCCAGATTCACTGACATCTGTCACAAACATTCAATTCATTGTACACAAAATATATACGAGTTGTTTATAGTTTATAAGAAATAACTCATTGAGGCAGATTATGATTTATAGAATGTCCCTGCTGTTGAAGAAGTTCATTGGTCAATTCAAACTTCTTGTACAATCATTAAGGTATATATAAGATATACTAAGCAACCTAAAATTAAATACCATTTTTAATTTATTTAGTTAATTAGTTAATAATTTGATATTAAATGAGCGTAAGCGAGTTTTTAATTTACTTACAATTTACTTATTCGCAGGAAGATTATATAGTATATATATAAAAAATATATGAAAAATGTACGGAGACCAATTCCTTGAAGGACACGATGTTTGGTATACATGCGAAAATATTACAATAAAAATTATCCAGAAATCTTACTTTTCGATATTTTAAGTTGACAACGAGAAAAGAAAATAACTACTTTAAGGATATACTACTTCTTTATACAAATAGTCAACTAATATAAAATAGTTCTTTATCATCTCAACTTCTAGAATGTCTATCAAAGATGTTAGACAATAAAAGGAATAAGTAATAGACATAAAACATGGAAACGTTGTTTTGAAACACAGAGCTGATACCTAGAATTTTGAGAAATATATATACATTATACATCTTTCAGACGTTCTTTGAGAAATAAACGAGCAGTATTCTAATCCACGCAGCAAATTCTACTATATAATCACAAACTCCTAACGATTCCTTTGGCCGAGATCCTTACCTCGTAGTATGAGACGAATCCCCGTTCTCTGGTGTAAGGAGCTGGTGTCCCAGGTCCGCAGTTCTTGTCTCCTATATTAATCTGCTTCGCGGAACACAGAGTGAAGGAACGTCCATAGGTAGGGATACCCATTACAAGCTTGTCAGAGGAGGCACCCAGATCTAACCATAGCCTCACCACTTCATCCTAAGGAAATAAGTAACCATGAATAATAAATGAATTTCTCAACAAAGTTATGAATAAATTTAATTTAGATAGACTGTCACTTGAGTGTTAGAAAATAGTGCATTTTAACATTTTCGAATCTAGTGAGTGAATTGGAAGAGGGAATTAAAACCATATTAGAAAATATAAAATTAGGTCATAAAATGAATAATTAAATTAGAACATAATTGACAAGATGAAATGAACGTCAAACTACTTTAGGAAATACATTTCGGTTTAAAGAACATGGCATTTGGTTTATCATAAACTTAAATAATATATCAATAAGCATAAAACAAACCAACAGGTAAAAATTATGTTAAGTATTATAACTCATATGAAAAGTTGGTTCAAATTTGTGTAAATGTAGACAGGTATATTGCTCTTGATTTTCGGGGTAGATAGTATTGAAATATAACAACGTATGTATCGCTTCTTTAGTCTATTTACATACACTGTTTCAAGGCCAATCCGTGGCTCTTCGGGTAAATGACGTACAGTGGCAGAGAGAAGTAGATATATATAGTATATGTACATGTAAAAGTAGCCAGGGCAGGTAAACATTTACATTTACAGTAGAGTATAACTGATGTTTATATAATTGGCTGAATAAGTACATAATATTGCATTGATGTCATACACGATGCATCTCGAAGAAATGCACGAAATGTATAGAAAGAAATCATATTTCCACCAGTTTTAATTACGTAATGACAAAATAATAGCTGCATCATCCTTCCTATCGAAATAAACAAATTATAGATTCAAGTAGTTAAACGACCTTACAATTCAATCACCTACATGTATCATGATAAACATTAACTTTACATACATTTATCGATTTGTCTTCATGTAGCCATGGCATGTACCTATTATGAAGATTAAGCAACTGAGCAAAGATACTAAGGTCACGAACTTCAACAATCTGACAGGTGAAGACTTATCCGATTCTGATAAGCTTAGTTTCAGACTATCAATAAGCTGATTTGTCCAATTTATGGTAAACATTAATTGAACGAAGGTCCAAAATTCGACTTTAATTCCATCATGATTTTCGAGAAAAGCATTAGGTTCCATACGAGAAATAATGACCTCAGTAATTTTCTTATTTGAGATATTTTGGACGACCGATATACGTAATACTCCAATTAACAAACCAAAATCGATATTGTCTGTCGTGATCAGTATTATTACCATAATTACATACACATGAAATATGCCCATCATAACTATACTGATGTTCTATTCTTTCAAATATATGAATGGCTCGGGGTAACAAGTCGACAACCCACACATTGTGATTTTTTGAGATAATCCTTTTTTGTGGGTTGCAGATGGTCACTTTACCATATTTGAGTCCGTTATCTCCCCTGAACTTAATAACAATCGAGTTGCCATCATTCCCATATTTAAGATAAGGCACGTTCCTCCTTTCCATTTGTGCAAGAGTGTGATAAGCCACAAAAAACATGGCGTCTGATGAGACTGTATTGCCGGAAATTTCATCACTCACTGATGTTTATGACAGCAAAAGTTATCTAAAGTATGGCAAACCACCACAGGAATGACCCTATGAAAGTTCTGACGATATATTTTTTACAAAGACTATATTTTTCACCATCAATTATTTTATGTGGTTTATCCTGTTTTTGCTAAAGTTCAATATTTGGTATAATTGGTATCCCACAAAAAAACTTTAAACTCGATTTTCTCAAAAGTAACTTTTTGTGGGTTGTCGACTTGTTGCCCCGAGCCATTCATATGTTAAATTTATATATTTGCAGATAGTTTGAATTGTCTGAAAATATGGTCACATGCGTTGCTGATAACATAAAGTGTCAATGTGTCAACAGAACAGAAGTGAATAAACAATTTACTGTAATACTACCATTCCTCATATTACTTACTTTCAAGTAAAAATTTTAGTATACATGTTCATACATACGTAGTTTGAAAAGTTTCTAAAATACAATGAGCCACTAAGGGCAAACTAATGAACGTCAGTCAAAAACCGATTTGTATCAAACAACATGTGTGTAACGATAAACTTAGTGCAGTAGCACGTTTTTTGCTAAATTTATATTTTCAAATTTCCATTTATAATGATAGTTCATGTCATTTATATTTACTTTAGAGGGTAAAACATCTTATTACACAAACCAATTATCCGTAGTGGTAATAAGTGTGTTGCGTATAAAGCAATAAATGCATGGCGGCCATTTTATTGTGAACACATTTTATTATTTTGAATGACAAAAACAATTCCCATGGCTTTAGGGAACCATGTACACTAATTTTTTAACATTGATTTTCCGAATTAATAAGGATGTTTTATCATTGGTGACATTAATTTTCAAATACATTTCATCGACTTATTGGCGAGAAAACGTGCTACTGCCCCTTTAAATGAAAGTTTAAAGATAATAACGTTATCCTTGTATGACCGTGGTTCCATGATTCCATTCATTTACTGGGTAACCTCTCGTATTTGGTAACAGCAAAGTTTTGGTAGTTTAAAACTTATTACGCGGGTTGGTTTGAAACCTTTAATGCGATGAGAAACATTGTAGACAACACTTTATTGATATTCAACTTATTTTGTTCCTAACCCATAACCATAGCCTTAGTGCAGTGTTAAAGGAAGGTACTTAGGTTAACCTTAGTGTTAATGTTGTTTTACGCAAAGGCCCAATGGTGCTGGTAAGTAAAAGAAGATATTCACTAGATTGCATTTTAGTTCTAGGATGCGGGTAAGTAAAGGAAGGTACCAATAGTTCTTCAAAATTATTTCCATAATTGTTTACAGTTATTTACAGCCAATTATGAATGGACAATTAGATGGTATATTTTACATCAAGCAGTTGGTAGACATAAAAATTCACTTACAACAAAGTCCTCAAAATGAAGTTTAAGCATTAAATGCTGGGAATAGTGGTAACCATTTACAAAAAAAAATCAAATGTATTGTTTCTTATATAATTTTTTCCACAATGTAAATTTCTTTCAAAACGTTTAGAAAACTGTAAATATTTTGGTGAAAGGGTTTAAAGTGCATGTATACATATAATTTATAGCAGAAAGCAATATATGAATTAATAATGGGTGAATATCTAATGGCCCAAACCAGATCAATATTTTTGTTATCTTTAATATCTGTATGTTTTGGGTTATCTAATGTTCGACTTACCACACTGGTTGTTTTAGCTTTAGGGTCAGGGGAACTAGAGGCGTAGAGGGGGGCGTTGATCCCCAACACCTTGCTCCAGGATCCGTGCAGGTCGTAACTCATCAGGTTGATGAAGTCCAGGTACCTAGACACAGGTGAGGTAATTTGTTATTTTAAAAATAATCGTGTGCTATAAATGAATGAATGAGCACCAACGTATAGCTACAAACGAATTCACTGACATTTATTTCGCAGGAAGTTATAAATCATTAAATGTTGATATGATATTCGAATTTTAGCATGTCCGTTAGTCTCTTCCCAGTTCATTCCCTTCAGATTTTCTATCTTAACCTCTGTTCTACTGTGACGACATTTACTTTGGCAACAAATTACGACTTTCAAAAAAAAGGCTCAACGTTATATAATGCATAACAGGACACAGTCCCGATGTATGTAAGAAAGACTCATTACTCACTTGTTGATAACCGGAACCTCATACGCAGAACGGACTATTTTCTCTCCTCCGCCGACCGCAGCTGTCAACAGCAGGCGTTCTTTACCGGTCCTCTCGGCTTCCTCTTCGTACGCTGCTCGCATTTCCTGATGAACACAGACGGGTATGGTTAAATGAGGTTCAGCTTTGAAATTGAAGTGTCATTCTTTGAAAGAATGTGTATTTGTGAGAATTTGTTCTCACTAAATCCATTTGAAAACTTTTATTCGACAATTATAGTGAAATTTGAATTTTTAGAATTTGACCCCTTCTGTCTTTTTCATTCTGCTAAAGTTCGAAAACATGCGCCAATGTTAAAACTCGTCACGATCACAGGATACGTTTGAGGATGATTTTTTACACATGGATATAGGATGGTTCTTTGTCGTTGCGTTTGACGTAATTTCATTGACGTTATGAACGTTAATTTACATGATATTTGCACTGAGATACCCAAGTAGGAGAACAGACTTTTAGGATGAAGCTTTAAAACATTTAAACTGCCAGGCAAAAGAAAGGACTCACTCCTGTTGATTTTGTCATACGTATGATTTTCAATTGCAAATATCTCAACTTTTCGATGTCATAATCTAAAACTGAAAAGTACAAGTGTTTAGTCAACAGTCAAAGAATACTTCTACGTGTTTTTTTTTAATTAAAAAAAATAATTAAATTTTAAATTTCTGTAAAAAATATGTTTGATGATACATAACTGTTCATCGAATAAAAGACATATGCTATGTGAAAATTAATAAATGTGCCTGATTCTGCACACATTTACAACATGTTAAACATGGTAGGGGTCATGTTGGTGTAAATTTCATTCCTTACCCCTGTTTTCATTAACAACGATATTTTAACTAAAATGTAACCACAGTCACCACTTAATTCATTCAAACTACTGCAGATAAGTATTATTGTATCATGCCATAGTCAAATGCATCTGAGTTCCTATAAATATTGAATTAATCGAAAACCAACTGAGGTGAGTACTTTCTTTTGCCCGGTAGTTTAGTACGTATCCCCAACTCGTGTATACCTTGACGAGTAGCGAGAACCGCTTCTTGTCTTCCTCAGGACTGCCCCTGTTAGCTGGGTACTCCCAGTCTAGGTCCAGACCATCAAAGTTGTGGGCTCTCAGATACTGGAGGGACTGGTCAATGAAGGACTTGCGACCTATCTCCGTCTTGACCATGTCCGTGAAGGGTCTGGAGCCGTGTGTCCAGCCTCCTACAGCCAGTAGAGTCTTCAGGTGGGGGTTCTTCTTCTTGAGGCCAGTGAACTGTTTGTACAGATCTGAGGAAAAGGGCGAATAATAATAATCATTTCATTTTGAATTTTTGACATTTTCATATTTTTCTCGATTGATGACTAATCTTTTACAAGAGAAATAGTCTTTTGTTTTTTTGTTGTTCTCCGAGAAAAGGTGCTGTCGTGGTCATTACTTGAAGATACGTACAAAATGTGACTAATAAGGTCAAGAAAGTATTTGGAGCTCATCATATCATAGATAACAAATGGTAAGGAATATTATAATTCAGATTGCCACATGATAAAAAAATCATGGAATTATGACATAAAAATGTCACAACATAAAAATGTTTCATTGGATTAAGCAAATTCGCAAAATATCGATAATTACAACATAAAGTATATTGAACTACATGTACTTACGTGGAACTCATGGAAGTATGACGTAAAAATGTCACATCATAAACATGTGTTTTTGGATTTTGGAAATTCGCAAAATATCCGAAAATACGACATGAAGTATATAAATCTACATGTACTTACGTGGATACTGAATGTCGTTCCATTCATAAGGTGCCAGTTGTCCTTTGTAGTCGATCTTGGCGAAAGCGAAAATGAGATGGGTACAGAGGAACGGGTCAATGTTGAAGGGGAAGTAGCGAGCTGGCTGCTTTCTGTACTGGGACCAGTTCGTGTAGTAGCACACTCGCTTGAACTCGGGGTCTGGAAAATATAGAGGGTATTATAACATTGGGGTCACACGATATGCAAAAGTACAAATCCTTGTAAATTAAAATATAATAAATACACGATCTGTTTTTGTTTTTGATCTGAATTTATTGTCATTAGACAACAACTGAAACTGGAATCATATATTCACAGAATGTTCTAGAACAAAGGAATTTCATTCTTGTCAATTACCATAATTTTGTTTGCCTTTTGGCAGTAGAAAACATTATATTGACATATATTCTAAAAAAGACCATGTTAGTAAATAAAAAAAGTATGCGCTGTTCAAATATTAATTTCAACGAATGTACTTTATTGATATTGATATTTTCACGTTCATATTTTCCTTAGGAGAAACATACATCATCATCTCCTTACATATAAGTATAAATGGTGATTTATATACATGTTTTGACAAATATTTGAACTCGCTTAAGGAATGTTTACGTGGTTTGAAAATGTTAACCTAATATTTAGATTTCGTACATTATTCCAAGACTAGCCGTGTCAGATCTTGCCACAATGTTGTCATCGGTACCCAACAAGAAGAGCTGTGGTTTAACACCCGGACTCGACACAGTGTGTGAAACTAGAATCTAATCACGAATGGCTACTTCTGCGGTCATTTGTCAAGCTTCGTTAGCTAACATGGAACATGGCGAAAATGTCAGCAACATGAACGGTATTTACGTAAATCATCCCCGAATCTGTCTCTTTGCTATTGCCCCTGTGTTTATTGGCGTCACAAAAGGCGTGTCCAATCCCCCACCACTAGCGGACCACCGTCACATCACGTTCCACTCGAACGAAACAAAGCGTTTAAACACAATGCTGAGTACGCGAAAGTATCAAAGAGGATCTGGAATTGCCAGGTTGACAATGGATCCTTAGTGTTTACAACGGGGATCAGGTCAGATTGAGATACTGACTGGAGACAAGAGAGACACGAGAGAGACAAGTCAGTGCACAGAGCTAGTCCCGTCAAGACGCCATGTGTGTGCAGACAAGCTGTCCCCTCCTACTCACGCCTTCTCTCTCTATCAATGTTTGAGTGCCCTCTCCTTTTTCATCCAAGAACCGATCTTAAAAAAATTTATTTTCATTTCCGTTTAAGATTCTATTGTTTGTGATTGAAATACTTTGCCGTCCATGTTTTCATATTTGATAAGACCTAATCTTGAAAAAATGACATCTAAAACAATTATTTGCAATGTTTAAATTTAATCATTTGCATTTCTTCTGTTTCATTGTTGAATAAAGAATAACTAGTTTCAATCGCTGCGTTACAAATTTTAATTTAGTTTTATTTAACCACATCATGTCTTCCGTGTTTCAGTTAAACTAATATAATGTTACCGAATGAATCTGTTGGCTTGTACCAACTACGAATGCTAGTCATATTTACATCTCAGTGCAACTCGGAGAGTATCGAATGCTCAAACAAGCTTGACTTAAGGACGAGCGCTAAGAGTCAACAGGTCCCGGTGTTGGCAAGTGACCAACGGCTGTGTCCAGTGCATGTTTACATTTACAGATTTGACCAGGTCGTCAAGTGAACAGGTGCGGGTTTCCGGGTGCGATTCCGGAAGAATGGTGGCGAACTACACAGTAATCTGTTGACTCTTGTCTTTACGATCACCGACTTCCTGGCACGCGACCGTAGTCACTCGGGGTTTGTTAATATTTCTCAAGAAATCAAAGACCAATGTTTGCTTGACCAATCAGTGACCATCATTTGCAAGCTTTTGACCCCTCTCTCAGAACATCAAAAACACCGATTCAGCACTTTTTAGATGTTCTTGTTCCCAACCAAGAAATCCTAGATCAATATTTTACAAATCGTTATTTGACCATCGATTGCAACACAATGACCCCTCACTTAGTAACTTTAAGGCAACCGCAATTAGAACACTTAAACACTGCCTCGGCATTTCATCATATCTTTTCTCAAGAAACAACAGACCATTGTTTACGAACCATACTTGACCACAATTTAGAGCTTTCAGAACACTGACTTAATACACTAATTTGTAATAAGTAACCCAGTGTAATTTCCATATTTAATTCATTTCTTCAAGACAGCCTCCTATGTTGAAACAAACCAATTTCCTTCCGCAATCTCATTAGAAAGACGCTTGTCCAAAACTCTTAATCATGTAACTCACATCGAACTGTGAAATAATAAATGAAATTGAATGCGATTAATTTGTCTAGCTCTTTCGTTTCATTTGGGCATGATGCTTTTTCATAATGTCACAGACAATTTTAATATTTTTCTAAGGTGAAGTTGTGAACGAATTCACGACTCACTCAATTTCTCTTACAAAAAGGTCCGAAAGAACATACAATATGAAATTCAAGTGTAACATTTTGCAATATTGTCTTGAGAGATGAGTTCATGTTTTGAACCTGTTTAATTGCACTATAATCAATTTGCAAACAAAGGAACACAACATTGAAAGTTCCTTATTTATTTCTTCGATTGTGATGACTTAAAGACGAGGAACGTAAATTTCTATACAAATAACCACAACAAACTTAATCTCACACTTGAGTTCCTTGTTTGAGTATTTCCTCTTCTTTCATCGAGAAATTTTGCTCTCAGATTAATGTCTGACAAATAGCCCGAGCAAACTAAACTCTCTCTTGTCAACTGTCGGTGAAGAAGTATCGATGAGGCTGTAGAGAAGGGGAATGCCTTCTACGGTTAATCTGAGGTAAAACAAACAAGTGGACAGCAGGTAGAAGCGCAGTATGGGGAGGATTACACTGAAGAGGAAATAGCGGCGCTATGACAGTGGGTCTCACCGGAGTACAGGGTTCGAATCCACATTGGACATTCTCGCTTGGAGATACCATCAGACAGGAATCAGTGTTATGCAAATATGCCAACTTGGATATACATATATGACCCACAGAGGCCAAGAATTCATTGCGATAATAAAAATATTTGTATGAAAATGAATGAAAACATAAAGGTGTATCAATGACGTCAATTGTCTCTCCGCGCTTTACGTACCTCTTACATTCAAAGGAAATAATTTTCTCTTTAACCGTGTTTTTTTCTGGTATGTCAGAAGGTCCATAATTGGCATACAACACACAATGTGTTTATACCACGGATGCCACTGTATTGCAGTTGGAGCTTTTTGGGTAAAATGTGATAAATCTAAGTTCATCATAACGTAAAAGAGTTAAACCACTGTACAATAAATCTGGTATAGAATTATGTAATATTGTTTGAAAAGACAATGTTGGCAGTTGGAAAACGCATCTTAAAAGAAATATTTAAGAAAACGTGATGTTGTTCGACCGATATGAATTTATTTGAACCTGTAAACCATACTAAATTATTATCATAATTATCATACTGCAGGCGATGGACAGCATGATTACACATCTGATGCAAAAGACCGACTTATCTTTTTATTAAAGTTATTTTAACATAAATGTATGGTACCTGAAATAGACTAAATGAGATTTATTAAGAGTATCACAATTAGTATCAGTGGTATAATTAATAAATTCAAGTTCGTAAAATTTGCTAACTTTTCCAAAATGTGTTTATTTTTAAAAATTTAACTTTTCAGACCATTAACTCATTGACGTGTCAATATCTATCATAAATAAGACGCCCCCCCCCCCCCTTTTGTTTTACAGAGTTTCGGTAAATTTCGTTAATTGATATTGTCCATTTGAAATTGTTTAAGGTTCATGTTATTTTCAATATGCCAATCCTTGTGTAAATGGTCAGTAATATTCTTCCAATGTCTTTAATTACAAATATTAAAATATTAAATACGACTATGTATTAAATTTGGATTGATGATTGAACATATGAGAATTAATGGCGGATCTGTTGACCATTAGAAATTAGAATTACTGACCGGATCTCTGGAGAAATTAGACAAATAATTATCAAGGGATCGCCTCGGTCATTGGAAGGTTAAGCCACCGGTCAGTCACAACCACCCATTTGCTCTCATCCAGGTGTTATTACCTGGTCCGCTGCCTTATAACTATCAATTAGGGACACTGTCTTTGCTCTGTAAACAACCCTGTAGAAACAGGCACTGGTCAGTTAACAAGGGCCGGCCACAAACACTGGACAATCAAGGCTCCTGACCAATCGATCAGTTGATGAAGAATATGTTTATAAACCATTGTTTTGACGAGATTGTTTCTGATATTTTGAAGGAAAATTTGTCCTTGTAATCGTCTAAGAAAATATTAACAACTAATTATGCTAGGCATCGTTTATGATATTGGAAAACATCGTCTTATCATTGTCACTTATTGGAGTGGTGTATAACAACTGTTGTGATAGGACCCTATTGTTTAAACCTCACGCTTAATTAAGAAGTACATGTACCTATACACATGTACAGCTCAGACACTAAATGTGTGGAATATAAAATACATTTAGTTATTCTTCATAAAGTTTTTATTTGGAACCTCATCTTAAATCTCTTAAAGTTAACTTCTTGTTTTCAAATGTCAGAAGAATATTCCTTTCAAATACTGAACAATATGAACCGTAAATAAAATAAGTTAATGAAGCAATAAATAATTGTAGTATGACAGAAGATTTACAAATTGGTCGTATAACTGTAGTGCATCGATGCGCTGTTAAAACAACCCTGCTTAAATACGATTTGATTTATTCAAATGAGATATAGTTGACTCATTCCGCAGACGGTGATTGATAACACGCGAAGAAAAGAGTTTGTAACGAAGTCATAGTCATACATTAACATATTTAAATTACTCGTCCTCTTTGCAATTTCTAGAACCAAAACAGTTCATTCATTGAAAACTCTTTAGACAAGCCTCTCGGAGATGTACATGCAACAACGCTGTTTTCAACCGAAGACATATACACATACATTTGTTTCCGAACCAATTAGAAGTAATTTACCAAAAGAAAATCACATTAAGCACCGTAAGCCACTCTTTCTAAGAAATGCAATAGGATTGAATAACGGCTAAACCAATTATCGATGCCAACCAAACTACCTAGAACTTTTAGAGAAATTCATAAAAAAGTATAGAACGACTGCAGCCTTTATAAAACCTGAATAAATGTGTTCTCTCATGGTACTAAACACACTTAACTGAAACCCCAGAGCCCACATACTGAAAGTTGCCAAGTTGACTCATAAGCACATATTTGCATTGTCTACCAATGAACTCGTAAGTCAGGTGAGTGGATTACTTGGCAAGTACAGGTACCTGTTGTATGACGTGAACTAATGTTAACATTACAACAGTCTCCAGCACAGAGTCACCGTCTGACGTCCTCACCTGAGATACCTGTGCTCCGTCTTCTTTGAAGAGGATAGGAACTCACGACATTCTACAACGCTAGCGTCCAGAGAATATGTTGAGCATTCCCCAGTAAATAATATAGGTAGTTCGACGTTGGGATACACAGAAGTTGGAATGCTAAATATTCTATCGTATATAGAGTATATAGACATTCTACAGCAAATGAAGATAGGTAAAACTCGTTAAATCATGATTCACTGAAGTTTCGAAAACTGAAATTGCAAGGCGTTAATCACAAGTACACAAGAGTGGTCCCTTTGGGTTGCACTTACAGTAGGAATTGGTCAATACAGAGACATTCTTTGTCAGTGCCTTCATCTCCGGAGGTATTTACTCAGTTTGGGCAGGATTCAAATGACAAACTAATATCGATTTCACACAGCAAGTCAGTCAGTACGTTCACCCTTCTTCCTTGAATTGATTTTGAAGTGTTTAACATAGCAACTTTAACAGGATTTGGCCTTAAGCTTTACTTCTGAGAGAACATTTAAAAGAGTGGAAATAGCTTAAGCTATTAGCTTTCAAAGAAGCAAGAAATATGTTGTGTGCTTCATTGTTTTCAGTGATAAAGTTATTATTTAATATGAAATAAAAACGTTAGACGCAAAGCCATAATGCACAGAGCCCTAAAGTTACCAAAAAGGTTGCTTTGCTAGTTTTTGCCTGTATTGATAGGAAGTAAAGTTTGTCAGCTAAAATATATTGTTCCCTTTGTACAGAGCCATACGGTTACCATAGCTCGCTAAAACAACCTTAAACCAATGTTAATATGTAGCCCTCTGGTTACTATAACTGTAAGATGGTGCGTGGGACGACCCCTGAACTGTATTTTAAAACAGTTAGTGTGTATTTTGGCCAACTTCGTTAAAAAGCCTGTGAAATTAAGCCAAACCATCAACAAGACTAAGCCAAACGCTAAATGTTAAAGAGTGTGTTGTCCCTGTGTAGGAGCGAGTTGAGGCCCTAAGATTACTCGCCACACACAGGGAAAGGGTTCCAACCACAGCGTGTGCCAATGTCTTAAATCAAGTGAGAGCAGGATTTGTCATTTCACTTCAGAAATCACCCCGTGACTCTTGCAAGCGGTCTGCCAAATATAATGGAACCTGTTTACAACCGAACCGTGTTTCAGGTAAACGGCTTCGAGCGATATTGTTTTCTAATTTTCTAATTAACGAAAGAACACTACGGTCTAACCTTGTATATTTTATCTGTTCTAGCATTGCTAAAATGTACGTCGTTACCATTTAACCAACTGGTATTGAAAATGATCCAAACGCACTGGAACTTATAACACTAACTAACCAATGATCTTTCTGGGGCTTAACGTAATGATTTTAAGGTTTAGTAAATAAAATTAATTAAACGCAGATGGGTGATATGCTATGAAAGTAAACGTAAAAAGATGGTTTGCATACCTCTTCCCATGTTCCGTGGCTGAGCTGCAACATCATTGGCTGCACGCGCAGTGCACGTGGCCAATAACGGCACGAGAAACAAGAGCGTCAACATGACCTGAAAATAATGAGGGGTTGCTTAACATATGGTACTTAACACCTTAGCAAATTAATAAGCACAAAGTTGCAGCAAAGCATTCTCATGGTTGATGTAAAGCAGTTTACAAGTATCAATATACTACATCCTTGACTCAATGACTTGCTAAGTTAACCTCGTCATTTGAAAGTTTAAACGTAGACATATGCAAATGTATTGAGGAACATAATTTTTATTCTCGAAATGTTTCTTGAAAGATCCGGGTCACAAGAATAACACAATTTCCATAACCAATTCGTTTCTTGAAAAGGTTTAATGCTCACTGCATTAAAGTGACCCTGAAGCTCATTTAAAGATACTTTTCACTCAAATTTGACCATTAAATTACATGAATTTTCTTCACTTCGATACAACAAAAGTAAACCATATTGAACTTCACCCACATTGTAATTTCACAAAGTCCAAATTTGGTCAAGAATATGTTAAAAGAGATTGCTTCATTTGTTTATTTCACATAATTAATTTACGAAAATAATTAGATGCAACAGTTTTAACACGGGGATAATTTAATGTAATTGAAACTGTATAATTATTCCATTGCAAAAAAAATACTTAAATGGGGTCTTTACAATCAGGAAACATTTCATTCGCGAAAATAAATTACTGTACTAAAATTTACAAACCCTGAATTATTTCAATTTCTAGGTTATCCCAATGCATCAGCATAGTATTAAGACGAACGACAAGGAAAAATATACATACCCTCCGTTTACGAAATCCAAATGTTAGTGAAGCCACCCAGCCTTGTCTCAGGGTGGGCAGTAGGATAAAAGGTAACAAACTTAATTCCACCCGAAGAACTGTCAGAGTAGTTGAATGTCTCTATGCACCAATGTGAAGACGCTTCCAGAGTGCTTAAGTCAGACTTCGTCCTGTTGCAAGACACCACGGAGCCTCTCTTGCCCCGTCAGTTCGTGGATGTATCAAAGTCAGTGTTTGATGGATTCACCCTGCGCCTTCCTCTTAAACGTAACTCGCTGGGGCCCTACTGAGCATGCCCAAACTGGTTATTGTTTCACTTGCGCCTATTGTTTTCAAGACGATCCACCAAACCACACAGAAGCATCCGCTATTTGCCCGACTCCGCTTGGACAGAAAAACATCTCGCGCAGAACCAACAGGCTGTGGAAGACGCTTAGTGGTTGAGGGCGCGGCAATCCAGACTTGTTTGCTTTCTTCGATCTTCTTCAGGACAACTATGACATTCTGTCAAATAAAAATCCCTTTGCCTTCTATAATGAAATTAGCTGGTATCAAACCCTCTGTGTGATGTGCTCGCTGGAAGCAAGACCTGACTCACTGGCATACCTGTTGCATGTGCTAATCCTTCAACTCTTCTTGCATCATCTTCCAGAAAGGCAAAATGATTATTTCAGACTCCCGAGGTTACATTCACATGTAAAATATAGTTAAACGCCTTCATGCTTTTTATAATTGACAACAATGAAGTCAAAGTATGATAAGATGACAGAAATAAAACAACATGCTCTTAAGAAATAAGATTTTCAGGATAACAACATGTTTCTATCAAAAAGAAATAATGACCATGAATTTTGTTCTGTGTCTTTCCATCCTTTTTCATTTTAGAATGTCTTTTTCTGTATTACGGATACCTCAGGGGATTATGAAACAATAGTTTTGTTAGATCAAATAAAATTTTTGAAAGTTGGAAACCTTCCCTGACTGTGACGTGCCGGTAGAAATGACGCATCTCAATATGGGGACGCCTCGTAGCTTCAACCCTGAGCCACGTGCTATAGATTAGCACATACACCAAGAAACACGTAATATCATTGTCAAAATCCTCATTTTTAAATATTGCCTTCCCGTTATATGAAGGGATGTGTGTAGTTGTTTAAATTGGACCATATCCAGGGTTGATATAATCTCTTTTTAAAGGCTAAGGTTGATTCGCTTGAAAAGTTTATATTCCTACTAAATTCATGTTATAAAGTGTTTACTGGATGTGTTTATTTTTAAATCTAATAAGTTACTTTAGATTACATGTGTATGGAAAACTAGCATGATAAGAAATGCACTACAACAAACCTTAGAGGATGGGATTGTTTTGCAGATTATTTTATTGACTGATTGACTGGTTATTAATCGTATGGTAATGGACGTATTAATTTGAATTGTGTGAAATTATGTTCCAAAACAATTAAAATAACATTGTACATGATGTTGGAACTGTTTTGTTTCTGTAAGCTCAGTAATTTGATAATGACTTAAAAATTGAGAGTAATACGTATTACTAAATTATCATAACAAACGTTTTCACAACTTACTATTCTACTGTCCAGAAATATTAATGAATATATTTATGAACACTTCAAACAGTACAATATCATTTTTATTCTCCCATTGATTATTCCTTTTAGGAAGAATAAAGTTTCCAAACAACCAACAAATTGTGAAACATGTAATGATATATAATCTGTAATATTTGGGATAACACTATCTACTTGCCAAGTTAGCCATGTTAACATATGTATGATTTTCAGTTGCAAATATCACAAGTTTTCGATGTCATTATCTAAACTGAAATGTAAAGGTGTTTATTCAGCAGTCCAAGAATACTTCAACATGTTTTTTTTAAAATGAAGTTTTAAATTTTAAATTTCTTCCAAAATTATTTTGATGATTCATAACTGTTCATCGACATGTAAGACACATTCTATGTGAAAATTGATAATGTGCCTGATTCTGAACACATTTACAACTTGTTAAATTTGGTAGGGGTCATGTTTGTGTAAATTCATGACTTATCCCTGTCTTCATTAAACACAGATATTGTGACTAAAATTGAACTACAGTGGTCAATTAATTCATTCAATCTACTACAGGTAAGTATTATTGTATCGTGTCATAGTCAAATTCATCTGCTTTTAAAAAAATGTATATAATGATATATATAATCGAAATAAACTGAGGTGAGCACCTTCTTTTGCCTGGCAATATAATTATCAATATATCTACATATTTACTGTCAATGCTTTTACCTATTTGCTGACAATGAGAAATCGTGAGACATGTTTACACGGACATGACAGCCATATATCCACCGGACACCCTCGTCATCACATAAGTTTACATAATCACTGATACACGAAGCTTTGTTGGTCGATGAGTAGGTCATATGTTTCACACATCTGAATGGTATCCCACACGGTCAGAGCTGTGACGTTTTGTTTACTGGCCTTCGATGTCTGATAGTTTATACGCAAAGAAATATGGAGATGGAATGATAATACTGTGAAAAGTAAGTCAATTTCCGGTCAGCCCGAGCTACTTGACTTACACTGAATGTATGTAAGGTTCGTTAAACGTTCTGGTATACCAATAACAAATACACAGTTGACGTAAAGGAAGATTTTAACATAATGACTTGCAATACAGAATTGTCTTTTATTTGAAAAGTGTTGCTGTTGTTGTGAATGTACATTAGCATGCGATATTATGTTTAGCAGTAGTACTCTATACCGTTGGGATATATACTGTTAAAGCATGACTTACATTGATAATGTGTTCAATCTGTTCCCACGCTTCTAATATTTTGAACGTTTTTTAATGTTTTATGTACATGTTTGTGATTCTTGATACAAATAGACTTAATAATTCATGATATTAATTCCTCACTTCCCACTTTCATCTTCTCCCTTTATTTAATTATCTAGCTCAGTTTTGACGAAATATATAATTGTACTTTAATACCTTCGATTTCACTCAGTTGGATTGTTATTCATGTTGAATAAAGATATTAATGTCAACATATAAGAATATATAATTATTTCCGTCCTAAAAGGAAAACAAACGATAATAAACAGATTCATCTACTACTGGTGAAAAACACACCAAAGCCACTTATAAGGATATAATATATTGATTGAAGCCAAACATTAAAATTCTCATATTGAAACGTACATGTATCTGAGGTATCATTTTGACATTTTCACAAATTTAATATGTTAACATGCGAACACACAGTGAAACAATATGAAAATTTAGAACATTTGAAAAGGTACATCTGGTCTTATTATGAATTCAATTGAGTAATATATTTTAAACTTAAGTTCCACTAGGTACATACAAAATTAAAATTTGGAAAAAATCAAAAGAAGAGATAAAAAGGAAACAATCAAACACATTTGTCAAAATCCTAATTCCCTTAATAGAATGTAGACATTACTGTTTCATCCTTATATAATATGCATTTTCAACGTTATTGGAAATAAAAATGCATCAATATTTTCCATCCTTTTACAAATATGTATCTTTAACTTTGCAATAACGGTACCTCATTAAGACGTTGGTAGGGAATACGACAATCACACGTTATAAAACTGCTGTTTTGCTTTGAACACGACGTTTATGGGCAGCTTCTTATCCATTCATCTGCTGAATAATTGAAACTGTGTGCTTCATCTGACAAAAATAGCACGAATGAAGCCAGAGACAATAGCTTCCTGGTGAAACCTGTAACAATATAATCCATTTTACACCTAATACACGCGAGAACATTATGTCATACATGCCATTTAATGGATAATTCATTCATTATTCATATTTTATTCCATATAAATGACCATAAGGCTAACAGTACAACTGTAAAATTTGTGACAAGAAAATACAGTGCCACTGTCAACATTCGTTAGTTTATGCATTCATTTCCATCTAAGTTTAAATATATTATCTAAGAAAATGGAAAGTGTAAATAGGTTTATATCATAAAAAAGTATTACAAACATTTCTCACGTTTGATAGTTGGAAAGTTGATGTTCAAAACATCAACAGCATAAAAACTTGTTAAGTTATTTATCTCGATCGTATACACAGTAAGAATATATTTATAAACATAAACACAAAATGAATGAATTTCTTTAGAAACTTACATTACATTGTGTAAATGGTAAATTTGGTAATTTTTGTTTAAATTTTTACAATTAGGTTGTATTTTACACCCCTTGAACAAAATACCCAGTACATAACTGATTTTAAAAAAGTGCCATCGAAAAATGTTACAGCATATTTTCAACATGACATTATGTCATTATTGATAATATTTGCTGCATTATTACAAACATGTCAAACGGTGGATAGTTGAAAAGTTAATGTTTTAAACATGAAGAGAATGATGAAGCGGAACACATCACATTTTGAAAATATTTATCAATACATAATGTTTTAAAAGTATCTTTGACAAAGCGTGTCTTGTCAGGGGCGTATACAATAAATATTGTGATTCTTTTTAAAACAATTCTACTTTTTATATTTATTAAATGGCCTGCTTCACATCAACAGCAACCACCAAAGCCAAAATCACATTTTGAAAGTCGACATAAATTATCATAACGGTAGGTCGAAATTTTAGGACCAACGAGCGATACAAGACATTTGTTTAATGTTGAATTTAAATTGACCATAACATGGTAAGGTTGAAAAGTGTCATTCGTAACTTTAAAGCACATTAACACTTAGGAACAATAGACTAAATTCCACTCAAGCCTTGTAATTACCTCAGATCCGACCTTGAAGTCCTTCTTAAACCACCCCGCTTGGCGATGAATGACGAACAGTGTTCGGACCACACCGTTGGTTTATGTTTCTGCTTCAAAGTCATTTCATACATTTAGACGAGACATTAATACTGTGTGTTTAGACACTTCAGTCATAATGTTTTCATCAATAAACTGTGTGGTTTGCATGTTCGGGCCACATTTCACATTCTCTGGTCGCGGCAGTGGCCTTGAGGGCTTAAGGAAGCATGGCCAACGGTCAGTGAGACTTATAGCTGGAATCAGAGGTAACGCATTGGCTGTTGACAAATAGCGCTCACACTCCACTTCTAGCGATACCCTGTCTACAAATAGTTACATCTGTTTTTATGTTGAAATTAAAAAAAAGGAAATATAAAAAATATAAAATAAAAGAATTGATATTGTAACATTGAGGAGAAGAAGTATAGAAGTACAATCGGCTGAGTTATTGCTTACATGGAAGCTAATAGGTTATTGGTTTTGAAATTAAATTAAGAATTCTTAGAAGGGTAGAATCACGAATTGTAACATAAACATAATAAAATAACATATCATATCTTGACTCCACTTATGAAAAAATATATTACTTCATCAAATTAACTTATTACTCATTATTTTGTCATCAGAAATAGTTTAAAGCAATGTCACAAGTTCACTTTTAAAATAACTCTAACAATATAATGACTCACAACTGAAAATGACTTCCATAGTAACAAAATGGTTTCTTGGTCACCTTGACTTGTAAGTTCGGAAATGTCAACTAACGATATCCGAGGACAAACTTACATCCAATTGTAGAACAAAGTGCTAACTATGATGGGGACTCTTGTAGGAATGGTACCCACCTGAAAAAGACCTTGGCTTTCTGAGCTATCACTGAACGAACACTGGCTTGGTAATAAAGCCATGGTTTGAAGTCAAAATAGCACCTTAGGGCACGCTACGATGTTTTTCTTACTGATCTGGCCAGCAGACAAGATAATTTCAAAGCAAACACTAAGTTAGTTTGGTATGTAAAAGGTCACATTTCTTCCCACAATCTACACACTTTTACAACTATTTCGGGTTTCAGGCCTTGAAATGGGAACCCATTCTCAGTCAAAACCACGTATTTTGCTGTATTTGTAAACTAGTATTTCTGCTATGCTTTCTTCTATTTTGGATGGTTATTTAATTTCTACCAATGAGACTGATCCAGAAATGTCAGCCCCAATTCCAGATCACTTCTTTAACACAACATGACTAGATACTAGAACACTGTGTCAGAACATACTGCTCAATAATATACCAGAATGAAATAATTCCAATGCCAACTACGTAAAGATTTAAAAAAAAGCTTTCAACAATCTTTTTATCAATTTTATCCATTATTAAAAGGGATGGCATCCGAATGACATTTAGTTTAGACATACTTACATTGTTTAAAGTGACGACAAACTTTATTGAGTTTGCATTAAATGACTACATAGAGAGAATGAAAGATTAGCTCATTGTTTCGCCTAAATATATTTACGTACGTTCAAAAACAGCTCTTAACGAATGTTGCACTCTCTGACTTGATAGAAGAAATGCGAAAACAACAAACCTTTGACGAACTCGAAGTAAGAAATTAGCGTCAACATGTTATAAAAAGGCTTCTGTAATGGTTCTTTTATAAGATAAAAATACAGCATGTGGTTGTCAGTAATTCTAAATGGATGAGTTTTATTTACAATGACTAGACATTCTGAGACAATCATCAATTAGAGAAACTACTTAGAATGGCCATTTATTTACAGTTTGTTCATGTTTTCCAAGTAAAGAGAATAATGATCTAATGAGAAGAGCAATTTTACAGAAAAAATAGATAAGAATGTCATGCTTTTTAAGCAAAAGTAAGGACAAAGTCTGACACAGGTCTTTATGTAAACTTGCGATCATTTTATATGTTATATGCAGACATTTCTGTCACTGTTTTATTGAGATAAATCTTTATAAATTATTCTTGTACATGTAATGTGTTCCAAATAGAAAGGACTTTGATCAAGAAAATAAATTGATATCAACGGTTCATCACTACCACGGATGTGTTCATATGTATACACAGTATTCATAAACTCAGTAGCAAAAGAAACATGGGTTTTAATAAGGTAACGTTTACAAGCTTATCGAATGAAGCAATGGTTAAAAACATTATAAAAACCTCATAAAACCTCAAAAATACAAAATACTAAATGGAGAGACTGGTGAAACGTTTTAAGACCATAGGTCGTCACGACAAAAGATGACCGTTATTTTTTTTCACTTCACCCCGAAATAGGTTCTTTACTGTGACGTCATCAACATGAAATGTTTTGCATAGAAGGACCGTATTCCATTGCCCCCGCCATTTTGTTTTGAGATGACTTGGCTTGCAATTTGCATTTTTGGCAAATACATGGGGACAGATTGCTCATATATAAATTAAGATGACCGTTTCCCGCTTTCAGTGTTCATGACTGCTGATTCTTGCGCCAGAGCAGGTCCCCTTCCTGGCGGCGTCGGTGTAAGGATCGGGGACAGCGCGTGCCTTTAATGTTGACAACTATTACATCCATACCTTGACAGCAGTCGCGCTTCCATTCCAGAATACTGTTCCAACTATAACACCACTCCATATACTGCACATGGTACTAGAGAAAGTTTATATGTTGAAAACAAACACATAATACTGTGTTCAGCCACAAACTTTGACAAGAGTCCGATAGACTAAATCGGAGATCATCTTTGGAGACGTATTCGACAACGTTATTGCTGTTATCACAACGGACGAGCTCTACAAAAAAGTTGTTCCGCTTCATTTCAGCCATGAGGAGACTGGTAACGATTGTACCAAGTTATCAGTGGCTGCATAATTATACCCCCGCTACGAAGTAAGCGGGGGTATATAGCGGTCATTCCGTCCGTCCTTCCGTCCTTCCGTCTGGTCAAGTTTCTCAAAAACCGTCAAAGGTACATCAGTACATCAACCAAACTTTGTACAGTTGTTAACCATGTTCTTCCCATCGCGCAGAGATATTTTTCAATTTTATGCCATTTAACTATTTTGTCGTTTCCTTGGAAACGTCACTTTTTGGACTCAGTTTTATTGTTTTCAATCCGGACAAGTTTTCTCGGAAACTATTTAACCCAGGTGAATGAAATTTTGGTTATGACTACTCATGACCATACTCTTTATCGAGTCCGAAAACCAGTTCCGAAATATAATTTTGTAAGGAGTTATGGCCCTTGAATCCGAAATTGAACTTTGTACCAAAAGAGCTGTGATGCTCCAATTGGGACAAGTTTTCTCGGCAACAATTACATTTAGATGAATGAAATTTGACATGTAGGTAGTCCAGATGATACTCTTCATCGAGTTCAAAGTCCAGTTCCGAAATAATATGTTTTAAGGAGCAATTGCCCTTGAATCTGTAATTGAACTTGGTACAAATTACCACTGTGATGCCCTAATGGGAACAATTAAGTTACCTGAAGAATATTATTTCTCGGCGAAAATGAAATTATGTAATAACAAAGCCAGTTCTCAAAAAAATATTTTGACAATATTATGATGCTTGAATCTGTTTTTTAAACATTGTACCCTTGACATCTATAATGCTCAATGGACGGATTGTGGATGGCGGGGGTATGTGAGCCATGCTCACTTTTTTCTTGTTGCTAGATGTGGATACATGACATACTGATGTTTGTATGTGACTTTTAATTATGAAATGATAACAAAAATGGAATAAGATGAAACAGGTGAAATAAGGATTATATTACGGTTGCAGGAATGTTGACTACGCCTTACATGGGGTTAACGTTGTTAAGTCGTTCAACCTAATGTTTGTTGGTGTTCTTTGAAATAAAAAGAATACACATTGACATAAGTTGTCAAATAATTTTAAATTGGATTGGACAATTAGAGCCCTGCATTTATTTTGCCCCTGAGTTTATCAAATAACAAATATCAACGTCAATGTTATATTAATGTTGACAGAACTACTAATTGTTTACATTCATTCAAGGCCATGAACACTTAAGATATCAAGAATATGTTATCATGACTCATGATCATAATTTACAGAGCTGCATTTTGTATTTGGGAAAATATAGAATATATTATTTTCCATGTGAAGAAAATACAGGAGATTACAAAGGAATGTATTTTGTTTTATACAAGTTCATCGGAGGCCGGGGTGATTAGCTCATTTGGCTCATTTTCTCATGGATTTCAAATCGGATTATTTTTACAAAATTAAAATAAAACCATTAATGAAAAACATTATAATAGTATCGAATGTTAATGTCTTTCAAAACTCATTTTTCATTTTTTCACAGCTCTATTTCAGTTCTATTTCTAAAAAAATATATTTTCTCTTTTCACTGCAGTCTAATTTGCATGGGTTTAAAAATCCTATTATAAACATCTCTACACAAATCGATAATAACATAGATAATAACAAATGACAAAATTACAAATAGGAAGTGATATGAACTTTATTTTATGCCCCTCTTTATTAATTAAGCTAAAAACAAGTTCCTGATAAGAGTTAAGATATGAGCGGAAGCAATGTTTCTGGTTCATGTTGTCAGTGTCACACTTTTGTTGATATCTGGAATTCTGATCAAATACGGGCACTTGTTCCTTTCCAGCGTACTTCCTGTATCACTTTGCCCAACATTGCAGCACTGTCAAATATGTTAGCATTACATCTCGTAACCATTCCACGCGTTTGCAATCTGAATTCATCACATCCTTAACAGGAAGAATTAATTAAAGGAAAAATATCAGAAATGTTTTTAGCAGGTAAAATTTAAACGAAAACTTACAGTGTAGGAGATGCACGTTGTGTACACATTTCAGACAAATGTTTAGTGTTTGGGAAAGGCATATACTGAATGTATATTTGACTCTTTTCGTTTGATCTTGTTGTTTTCAAAAATACATTTATTGCTTCGAAAATGTTTATTTTTCTGAAAAGAATAAAAGGTCAGTGATTTCGTTGTTGATCTGAGATTAAGAACTTGAAACAGCGTTGAACAATCAATTTTTTCCCCTTAAACCTAGCAGTTATGTGAGACATTAGCTGCAAACACGAATGGCTAAGATGTGAATAATGAGGAAGATGAAACAAATGACATTAAATTCTTAGACTATATCGAACTTTATTATCTACGAGGGCAAGAAGATCAGGGCTAATATTGCTATACGATGTTCTAGGGCAAAATACAAATGTGTCATGGTGGTGTCACGTCATGATAATTGTTATGACGTAAAGTTTTTGTTTGTTTGATAGTATCACTTGGCGTATTCTTCTGTTTCGATTATATTCGTACCCATGTCATGCCCTGCATACTACAGTGGTGCAACAAATTACTAAATACTAAAATTCAATAATTATTAATAATAATCTATCATGTCGTAAACCCAACATGTCATAACAAATTCGTATAATGTCAACTATGTTTTATCAATATTCCCTATGATAACAAATACAAATAGTCAATGCATACTGTCATAGGCATAGCACACGATTGCCTTATGTGGATATCAGTTGACTAAAATAATGTATAAATGGCGTCAATAATATATATATATATATTTCATATTATTATGAAATCAAATTCCCAGATATGGTTTCTCCAGAGGTTAGTGCATGATCCAGGACGGAAATCATGGGTCCGACTAAAATACCGTAAAAGCGTGAGTTAAGATGACGTGAACTGTTTTTTTTATAGGTTGTATTAGATATATATTTAGATAGGAAAATAGTTATTGATGATCGGTTAATACTTCTTTTATATAGACCTGTGAAAAACAATATTGACCGAGGAAAACGTTTCCTGGGGTCTATTATCAACCTCATCACCAGTCTATAACTGCGAATAGTTGCATGATAAAGTTATAAAGACTTGCAGCATTATTTGAATTTAAGGTAAACACAAACGTTTCATTTTCAATATACATGTATGTATGTGAATAAACAATGTTTAAACTCAGTATAATTTCATCTGCAACGGCATCTAGATGGTAGGGACAGACGTATATGGAGACATAGAGTGTTTTATATTGAGGACTAGTTTCCTGCTTACGAGGCGTGGGGAGTTTACACACTGTCAATCTGAAGCCTCTTCCGCTGTTTCCTAACGTAACATCTTCTGTCAATTGCTGGCATTCAGAGCATATTTAGATTCTCCATATACACACAACACGCAGTCACACATTACAGGCGTAATGAAGCACCCATTTAGAGTGTTCTTTGTTTGATATTAGTACATGTATATCATCAGAAACATGGACTAAATATATCAAAATGCTATCTTAAGGATGGCACTTACAGTGAAAAATAACTTTTTCATATAGTCCTTAAAAAACGAGCGTTTTATAAAATATTGCAAATGAGCCTATAGGAAATAGGAAACATACTTTTAGGAATTTAGGAGACAATTAGACTATTGCTTTTCAATGGTTAATCAGTTTTCCAGGCAGGTTGAAGTTAAGGCTTACATATAATGAACTAGTACATGTATGTTGAAGAAGATTAGAAGAATAAATGCACAGACATTCATCACCTTGAATACTGTCTCCAAAAACCATAATACAAGGCAATCCGTCCCTTATACTTGCGGAAACAATCAAGAGAAATGTTACTTCTGTTATTACTACTACTACTACGTCTATTCCAATAAAGACATACATTCACTTCACAAGAGGAATAGGACAAAAGGGCAACTTCAGGCTATAATTGACGGATGAAATTGACGAAATATACAATTATAAAAACCAATAACATCTGTTTTCTAAATTGTACAAGTGAAAAGTAGAGACAAAATTCAATATTGGGAAATCAATGTTCCTATATTATATACAAACGATTGAGAAAAATAAGACGTCTTGTTTAAAACATGACAGAAACCAAGATGATTTTATCAGCATAAACATCACTGGAAGAACTAAAAGGCTGACAGTGTACATGGTCTAGGGTTTGTTTGTATACATTTTGAGTCTTCGGAGTTGAAATGGGATAATGTTAAAAAAAACGGGATTTGACTGTTATGGTGAATAGACTTTGTTCTTGAAACTATACAACCTTAAATTCTTCACAACACAATGTACACCAACACACTAATGTAAAGCTACAAGTTTACACTACACATTTATTCTCCTCGGAGATATGTTATGTACATTTATCACTTGCTTGATAATTTTATAATGGTGCTAGTATCTGCACCGAAAAGTCGCATCCATTGCAACGAAGAAGTTGACTATCAACAGAATGTGTTCTCCTTTGTACAACATTGATGAAGACAGGTAGACACACGTAACAGGTAACACATCAATCAGTAACCCCATCGATCTCACATGTTGGGGTTTAACGCCGCTTTCACTAGTATTTCACTTATATCGCGGCTGCTAGTATTATGGCAGGGAGAAAGCCCGCAACGAAATGTGGCTATGATTTGCGGTGAAACCTGCGAGCAGCGACTGGAACTAGCGAACCATGGGTGGTACTACGCTGAAATTCAGTGTAGCATTGCACCCAAACTTTACTGCCTGTAGAACAGTTCTCTACTGCAGACAAAGTTGCCGTGCCCCTGCCGGGTTTCGAACCCCGGACCTCTTGATCCGAAGCCGAACGCGCTAACCAATGCTCTACACCCCCCCCCCCCCCCCCCCCCCCCCCCCCCCCCCCCTCACCTGTACAATACATAAAGGGAACAAAAGGTTATGTTATTGTAACCTCAATACTTATAATCAGCCTGATTAATTAATGTAAACATGGTGATCACATTAATTACGTTTTTGCTCCTACTTCAATAAAGGAAGGCTTAGATAACTTCTTTTCACAGCTATATTTCAAATTTGAGGATCCGGCAGTTGGAATTGTTTCTCATTTTTCATCTACATGTATAATTTCAAGCCCGCGTAACTTCAGCTTACAATATTAATAATTTACTCATTCTCAAATGAAAAAAACATTTTCTAATGTGATATGAATGTTTGAGGGCAGGGTCGGGCGCTTATAAGAATAAACAAGTGTTTTATGTGAACCTTTATTAACCGAGGAGAGCTTTACCCTTCTTTGCTCGAAAACAACCGGTAAAGAGAATGAAAACGTTAAACTTGTTTTCATCAAAATCCTTCAAAGTTCACCCAAAGTCTAAAATTCAAAAATTAATTCCGTAGTCAAGTTTATTAGTATCAAACTTTTAAGATTTCAACTATCATAACAGAACGACCGTAATGGTATTTTAAGATAACAGCGATTAACCGGAAAATTATCTTTAAGGTAATTGTTTTTTGAGATTATGTATAATATATATTTATATTCATATAAAAACAAGAACAGGATCACCCGTACAAATCGATGAATTTGAATAACAACAGTCTATACAAGATGGCTGTAGTATAATTGCTTGTGACTATCCATTCAGTTACCAAATTCAAATTACCATATATACACAGACCTTTGCATAGTATTCTCTTAAATAACTACAGCATGATGGTTTACGTACATGGCTAAATACATACATGTACACCGAAGGGCAAAATTAACGATACCTTATTTTCAAAAGTTAAACAATTTGTTGTAACTCTCAGTCGTATTTATCACAAGTAAAATATCTGGCATTTTTGTTTGGATCGTTTCTTTTACCCTTCGGTAAAATGAAGTCCTTCATCATTCTGACTGTGTCCATTCATTTCAATATGAGAGCCAATTGTTTAAAATGAAGTCCTTCAACATTCTGACCGTGTCCATTCATTTCAATATGAGAGCCAATGGTGAATAATAATTCATGTCTGTGTTGTAGGGCAATATATAAACTACAACTACACTTCTTCCAACAACATTGCTAAAATCGTCAGAGTCTTATAAAACACAGCTTTGAAATACATGTACTCAATCTTCAAAGACTTTGGATTTAAACAAATTGCATGTACATGGTATTTAACCATTTGATATTGTACGATAGAGTCAATCCAGCGACAGGATATGAATGAAGTCACGCTTTGAGCACACGTTGGTATCTCTTAGATCTACGCATGCTGGGCCAAGTTATTACTCTGGTCTACACAGGCACGTGTTAGCTACTGTGGCAAGAGGGAATTCGGCTCTCAACGTCCCATATCAAGATCAGACGAAAAGGTGACAATCTAAAAAATCTGACATTACTAAAAGGTTAAACATAAACTTTCACTTCATTGAAATGCTTTTTTGGTCATATTTGACACCTTCCCTTTATAGATCTAACACATAGACACCAACCATCTCGTTTGCTGGTGACAAGTGTGACAAATACAAAGGCATGGTGAAATGTATTTAAAAACAATTGTGTCAGAGCTATTTAATTGATGTTCTCAAACTTGATCGTTTGGTGATCTGTATGTAAGGACTATGTGAGTATGTAAGAACAATGCTGTTACAGTGTTTCAGTAATGAATGTTTGATAGAAGCATGATGTGTTACCGGCTTATTTTGTTTCAGACATGACTGCACAATACTAAAACACCATTTATTATTCAAGTCCTTGTAAAAAAATTTTTTTTTATCACTCCTTATATATTCTTCATCAATGAATAAGACACGATTCTAAATATCGTAAAATTACTTTTCAAGTCTGTAGAATGATGCCATTGTTCAAGAGGGCAATATTTGAAGGTTAACTTTAGCCGTTTCTGTTTACCTAATGCATTGAAAACAAATAAAAAGTAAGGTTTAATGCAATGAAAGAAACTCTGCGCATTATGCAATAGATGTTTTGAATTTCTCAAATAGAAAGCAAAAATGTTATTTGATTATCCGCTTCACTTTTGAATTTGACAATTTCATCAATTTAACAATACAGAACGTCATATTTAGTTAAGAAAACCTTGAAGCCCATTCTGTCCGGGACATGGCAATGATGTAGAGACACAGTCTGGAAGTATTTCTGTAATGTATCACATAGAAACTAAATTGTGTAAATACAAAGTGTTTCACCATCGACCAATGATTTTAATGGGTTTTAAAAATACGAAAATAAAAACGATTAGGTGATGAGAACATCTACTTCTATTAATGTTCTAAAAATTCAGAGGAACTCGTTATGTCACTGTCTTTGAAATGGATATTGTGTTTTCGATGATTGCTCGAACAGATAATCGTTATAATAACTAAATATGTTAAACAGTCTTATACGAACCGATGTTATTAAGAAAACGATATAACGAACAAACACATATAAAGATTTAATCGATGTGATAAACAAACAAAAAACAAGAAAAAACGATATGATAAAGGACTTTAACTGACAAACCGATATAATAAACACACAGTTAAAATGAACAAACCGATATAATGATTAAACAGATAAAATGAACACAACGATAAAATGAAAAAACATATATAATGAACAAACCGACATAATGATGAAACAGATAAAATGAACACATATATATATATAATGAATAAACAGATAAAATTAATAAACAGATGTAATGAACATACATATGTAATGAACATACATATGTAATGAATAAACAGATATAATAAATAAACAAATATAATGAACAAACAGATATAATGAACTCACTCAGAATTAAGAAGGACAAACGCAAACTGTGAAGAGGCGCCTCAAAAAAATCTTCATTGAAGAAACATGACAATGCAGTATAATCTGATATCAGCATATCGGCCATACAGAACTTAGCACATACAGCAAGAGTGTGAATATAGACACACACATGTTCATGATTGTAGGTACCTTTTTGGCAGCTAAAATATTATCTTAAATAACATAGAAAAACAAACGTTTATTCATAGATGTTATACACAGTTTCTCCTCCCACTCCCTGTTCAATATTTAACCATATTCTTCTGGGTTTCTTTGTTATATATTTCTTAGAAACATGTTTTTATTGTTTCACTGCACAAGTCTTAATACTCAGTTTGTGTCAATGGATGGTATTATTTTCCATATTGCTTTGGTAAGTGTGAATGTATGCATACGTGGATGATAGTTGTACAAAATTCTAGAATCTCTTCAAGTTGCCATTCACTAAATATCGAGAAAAGTAAAATATGTTTTAATTATTATTATAATATTATCAACAATAGGCATGCATTACCCTAAATGGATGTATTCTTTGTAACTCAGGGATTCTGGAAATAAAAAGTGTCAATTATTTTTTTTATTATAAACATAAGAATGAGCATATGAATTCAAGCAACCTACTGAAAGTAATTGAACGTTTCTCTCTATATGGCTCAGTTGTATTTATCATAAGTATAATTTTCAAAGTCAAATATTTCGAGTTTTCGACGTCGTATTAAAAAACGGACTAGTTTGTGAAATTAGTCCAAAACACTAAATCAGTCAAAGAATATAAGTGTTATACTTTCTTTTGCCCGTCAGTTTATATTCTTTCCAAATTACTGTAAACAGGGCCACTGAACAACCTGTATAGAATGGAATTTAGGCACTGTAGAAATATATTATTATTATGTATTTTATCTTATCTTATCATCGTATAAGTATACACCGCTAAATGTTCTACCTCCTCGTTACCGTGCTGTTACATAACAATATGATTGTATAATTTGCATTGTTTTAATCATCCGGAGACGACTAATTGGACAACGTTAGATAGTGTTCTCGTCCCTTTCTGGATTGAAAACCATGATTTGATGATGACAATAACTACCTACGTACTTACATTAGAATGAAGTGTAATTTGGAGTAGTTCAGCTCTAATTCACACATTTGGAACAACTACTGGGAATGGTATATTGGCATGGTCTAACTAGTGTAAAAAGATTAAAGTTGATGCTGATAATATTGATGATATTCTAGCCCAACCTTTATGGTTTAATCACAAACCTAAAAACACCCACCACTTTATAAAACATTGGCCTGATAAAGGAATCTTATCAATTAAATACATATGTGATGGCTCTGGTGTTATGCCTTTTGAAACACTAAAACCTACATATGGTATTAGAGGTACAAGGTTAGATTACAATTACCTTAATATACACGTCCTGCCTATGTCCTGGAAACAAACAATCAGAGCCAATAGAAGTATACCCATTAACAATCTGAGTATTTCGGAAAGACCTTGATAATTGGATAAATACATTAATTTGCTTATTTATGTAATATCACAAATGCAATTCCAAAATTAAACAACTATTTGAAAACTTTAAAGATGATCTTTCAGGCTGAATAATTCATTGCAAAAAGAAACAAGGACACACACAAATTTGAAAACAGATGTTTTCCTTTCATCCCATATCTCAGTCCTTAGCAATGTTTATATATCTCAACTGACTATGGTCTTGTATACTTTAATAGAATTGTTATTATTTACCAACTCGAACTGTTTTCTGTTTACCATTGATATCATATTGAATTTGTAACTACGAACCTATGGGAATAAAAACAATATCAATACAAATCCAAGGTTTACGTATAGAATAGACTCCGAAAACACGTCATTAGTTGTGCACGAGGTTTAGTCTGAGGCCGTTAGGCAAATAAGGTTGCAATATATAAAATGAGGACATCTTTGTTACTTTAATGACATATTCTACACATGATATCACCATTAGAATGGTAAAATAAATACCCCATTAAAGGCAATGTAGCACGTTTTTTCGCTCAAATAAGTTGATGAAATGTATTTGAAAAATAATTTCACCAATGGTAAAACATCCTTCTCTCTTCGGAAAATAAAGTTTAAAATGAGTGTACATGTTTCGGTAAAGCCATGGGAAACGTTTTTGTAAAATAAAATAATAAATTGTGTTCACAATAAAATGGCCGCCATGCAATTTTTGCTTTATACGCAACATATTTTTTACCGCTACAGATAATTGGTTTGTGTAATAAGATGTTTTACCCTCTTAAGTTAGTTTAAATGACATTATCTATCATTATGAATGGGAAATTTGAAAAAAATTTTTTGCAAAAAACGTGCTACTGCCCCTTTAATACATATTGTGTTGAAAGGTATAATAAGTGAATTATCGGATTCATCTACAGCTGCGTAGCGAAGGTTTGTTAATCAACATGTGCATGTTAGTGCACATATCATGTAAATTGACGTTCATTGTAACGTCAATACAATTACATCACATACAATGACATTGAATCATCATACATCCATGAGTAAGACAATCATTCTTAAACGTATTCTGTGTATATGTTTATGAAATATTGCATAATGAAAAACACAGAAGGGGTAAAATTTGGAAAATTCAAATTTCATTAATTTTCGAATAAATGTTTTCAGAACATCTTAATGAGAACAAACTCATCACAAATACATTGAATAAGTTTAAGAGAAAGAATATAATGTATGTTAGACCAAGTTGATTACTTACTGAATATTTCACAAAAGAAAATAAAAACTGTTTTGAAAAGATTGACCCCTGGTCACTTCAAAGAGCTGCCAAAATTGTAACTGTTTACTACGAGATATCATATCAGATTATGTTATGGAACACTCAACTGTCTTTTTATAATGCGAACTTCCAGGTGACACATATACGTGGTTAATGCATGCTTATAAAACAACCCGGTTGACATATGTTACTAAGTGCAATATTCGGAGCATGTATTGCTAACACATATGTATCAAATCGACAATCCAAATGGATGTCGTCTTAAACAAATAAAAAAAATATCCCGATAAAACTGGCCCTTTAACTTTCCAGGTGTTAAGATAATCAATCACAATGAATCACATGATGTAATTCCACGCAGCATTACCTAATGTCACAGCGATACTCGTGGTTACATCATGGCTATCCAAGCTTACCGAGAATAAAAAAAGGTTAGGTCTCATACTGCCTACAGTCCCAATCTGCCTACATCCCACTCTGCCTACAAAAAATAGTGTAGGCAGTTTCGGAATTGATTTTTTACCCATAGCATAATGGAACAACCCATTTTCCAGTTACTAACATCACGACAGAGTCACACTCATACAGAAACAGTTAACCTGTTTGTTTAGTATTACAAATATTCAAGTCAGAGTACCTAAATTCTTGCATTTACTTACCGTTTTACCAATAGCTTCATGTAGTTATACAATTATACAGAAACAGCTAACATGTTTATTGAACATAACAAATAGTCATGTCAGAGAAGGATTAACTGATGTTAGATATGATATGATCTGAATTGATTTCAAAACAATTCCCAATATTAACTTAATCTACTTCAAGCTGGAATACATTTTAGCATTAAGAGTTTCATTCCATTCTCCCAGCCATTTATAATTCAGGTCCAATAATTCAGAGTTGCCTATATTAAGAATGAAATGCCACCATCGAATCAAAGACAAATACTGCCACCGGACAAAGTCGCTCTATCATATGATGGACATTTAAGTATGAAATGAAATTCATCTTCGATATTGTCTTTACACATTTACGATTTGCATAATCTAAATGTTTGTATCTGCCGGTTTCTACCGCCAAGGTATGGCAGCTAAGTCTAAATTTAGTTAAATACTTCCTATATAAATGTGGAAAAGATTTACATAAATAATACTGAAGCGAAGAGTTATATATAATATTTTTTATAAAGTAGGCCTACATGTTTCGGCGAGCTGGACAACTGTCTAAAAATAACCTGAATAGCCTGATCATTAATTCTTTGTCTGATAACTGAGAGATAATAATGCCGCAACCATATTTCACTCAACCCAATGTTTGACAGAATACATTTGACCTGATATGCCCAATTCATAACACCACACGTCTCCACCTCCTCATACAAATTCTCGTAACAACCGCGTAAGGTAATGTTATCAGACACAAGAAGCGGACACTTGATCAAATGCAAAGTAATTGACAAAAAATTGAAAAACATGCGTGACATTGAAAGCATTACCATGCAAAGATTGAGATATACTGTGTATGTGTCACAGTTTTGTACCTCTGTTATTAAATGTTACCCCATGAGCTAGTGCAGAGGAAATAAAGATATCTGGAACCGATAATTTGGTTGAGTTCACTTATTTAGAGGTAGAACAGGTCAGCATGTAACCCTGACTTCCTGATCACTGGACCTTAACATGTTGTTATAAGCTGTAGGCAGATTGGGACTGTAGGCAGTATGGGACGCTACCAAAAAAACCCCATGCATGTGGCATGTTAATGTGTTGGTGCAAAATATAATGACGTGTTATATATCTATTGACGTCTCGCTTAATACTAGTGACGAGTTACCTGACACTAATGACGAACTATTGATGATTAATTTAGGTTTAAAAGGTGATAATGACGGCTAGAACATAGTTACAGCATGTGCCTAGAAGCAAACTAAACTTAGCTTTATATTTATTTTCTGAGAAAAAACACACACTCCTTTGAAGAGCACCTTTGTGGAATCTCCTTAATAAATTGGCCAGCATGAAGAGTAAATAGGACTGTGACTATTTAAAAAGGATTTATGATGTCCCTCAGCAATGATGTGGCGAAGAATTAAAGTGCAAGAAAGTTCATTATGTCGACAACATATTTTTAAACTTTATTTCCATATCTAATACAATTTCATTTTAACATCTTACCAAAAACAATTTTGAAACAAGACAAACTATTTCGTACCCAATCTGTAAAAGTATCATACTCTGATTACATATATTGTGTATAAATTTTTACAAAACATTTGCTTATCAAATAAATGATTTTATCAAGCCGTATTTTGTAAATAATATATCTTGCAAGGTAGATTATATATATAATGAATGTTGGTATTTATATAATGGTTCAAGTGGAAATACTGTACAAACAGTTACAAATGTATTGTGGAAAAATAAAATTTATGTTTGAAAATAGAAAGTCCTATCTTTTGAAGTGTTTATGATTTCGCACGGAGGGCTAAATTTCTCCAAAAGAAGGACAAGGGGGGTAACCGTTGTCAGTAAATTGAAATATAAGTCGTAGTAATACCCAGGCATCTATCATGAACTTCCTCGCTTGGAATACTTCACAACTTCTGCATACGTTCTCAGTGTTTAACACGTGAAAGAAACCAGACAGTGACTAAAACAGTATCGCCCAATTAGATTTCCATTGAAATTGAAAAAAACGTGTTTCTTATCTTCCCAGAATGAATGTTGAATAGTATTGACCTTCATCTACATGTATATTATATATAACTAGTATCTTTGATGTTATTCAGAACTGTCTGGAGAAATATGGTTTAACAATGCGTTGATTAAGAATGCCAATCCCGATACCTATATTCATTATCGTACCTATACTAGTCATCTCTCGGAAGGCTTTAATCAGAAATTTGTCATCTAGCTTTTTGTACCATTAATCAAAATACTGCAGGTAATTATGGAAATGGTAGATCACAATTCATCGATGGAAAGGTGAGAATACAGAGCGAGAAAATCAATACTGAGAAGTACCAGCTTGGAGAGGCAGAGGGAAAAGAGAGAGCTGACAGTGTGTACTGATTTTGAACAGATGTTTCATTGGGAAGGTCTGACGCCTGGAAGTTTACCCCTTGTGTGAGGATCTCTAGGAATCGTGGTATATGTACACTGCTTCAGGTAAATGGTTTAACTTTCATCCAGTCTCAATGGCCGATCTTTTTTCGATTTTCGACTAGGTTGATTAGAAAGATGAGGAAATAAATTGACACGACCACACAATCCCATTAGGATAAGTTGTTAAACTGGCCAGTCATCGAATCGCCTACACCCCATATTGCCCACACCACCATCAAAACAATTTTATGGATGAGTTTACATGACACTTGCACCCTCGTGAAGGCGATATGGGGTGTAGGTGATATGGGGTGTAGGCGATATGGGGAGAAGGCGATATGGGGTGTAGGCGATATGGGTGTAGGTGATATGGGGTGTAGGCGATATGATGTGTAGGCGATATGGGGTGTAGGCGATAAGAGGGCATGCCATTAAACTGATGCGTTACCTTTTATTGCAAAATTGGCAAGTTGGTTACGAGCTTTATATACATCTCCTCTTACAGCTATTTAAAGTAGTGATTCAGTTCAAGTCTGTGAGGGACAGTAAGAAGTAGAGTATATCAGAAAACCATATCTTCTGGATGACAAAGTCTATTTTGTGAAGCTACACGACCTTTCTGAGTATAAGCTGACTCGCTCATCAGGTGGATTGTGTTTCAGTTGTCAATTCACAAAACGATTGGATGGCAGCGTTCTCTTTTCTCCTGTTAAAATATACACAAGGGTTGTATTGACTCTCGCAGCGAGATAAGCCAATAAATAGATTAAGCTATGAATAAAAGTATAGGTAGTGAATACGTACTTTTCCATACTATTTTAGTTATACATTGTTAGGTCTTGTAAGCTTGTGTAAGTATTTTACTTTTATACAAGTTGGAACTATATTTTTCTGAAAGGTTTACGTATATATTTTCGACAAAGATTTCATATTCCATAACCAACCAGTGACCGATTGCCTATATATTTCGGAATCCCTTTCGTTATTTTCACAACGGACCTTCCAGGTTACGCTGTCGATTTGATACATGATTGAAGCGCAGTAAAATAATTCTTTCGCGTCTTAGTTTTACAACGGCACAAAACCTACAATGACTGTAAAGTGAAATGTTAGTGATCACCTTTTCTAGGAAGATAGATCCTAGCTATGTAGGACAAACATTAGATTAAGCCCTAGGATGCACAAACCAATCTTAACACTAAGGTTAACCTTAACACCATCATTTAACATTGCTCTGCGACTTCCGAAGTGATTAAGGTTACCATAATGTCCAGTGCAACAGGACTCTGGACAACACTTCGTATGAGGATCGCCTTTCTAATCCTAGAACGCTGAAGCAATGAACTCAGAATGCCTTGTGGATAACCTTTACTATTTCAGAACTATTTTACTGTATGAAATGAACTGAGGACAATACCATAGCTGATCATATTTCTAATTCCAAAATAATATCTCGGTAGACAATTAATTACAATGCATAAACGATAGGATTAGTTAGATCAGGGCGCTGTTCCTGTACGTGTCAGGAAAATAGCCTTTAGTACTAATCACCTGTTTATTGCTTGGAACTGTTCCAAATGAGAATTTAGTGAGCCCTTTCCCCCTTTATTTGCAGTTTTTGTTTATCATAAATATACATACAAAAGCAAAGATACGTTGCCAGTGTGTCAGTGTATGCTGGTGACAATTTTACTTATTTTTAGATTTTGTTTAGGTTTCTGAAGGTTACGTGAAACTAAAAGATCATTTCCTTAAGAAGTTGTTCTGGAAAATAGAATTCTTAGTGGATTCAAGAAATATTAAGCCTTAAGAAATCCGTTAACTCAACCAAGATCACATTTATTAATCCCTAAGAGTGGAATATAACTATATATATTAATTCTGAAACAATCACTATTGCAAAGAGTCCATAAAAACGTACAATAGTACTAGTAACCTACTGTATAGACATTATGTTAGTGACTCATAGATAATATCTAATATACTAGCTAGCCATACTTATTAAAAAATAGGTTTCCGAGGTTAATTAAAGCTAAACGATAATTTCCTGAAGAAGTTGTTCTATAAAACAGAATTCTCAGTGGATTCAAGAAGTAATAAGCCATATGAAATTTAATTAGTGAACACGGTCCAGATAACCTTTTCTATTTCACACGAGTGGCGTATAAAAATGTTCGTGAGACAATATTAATTAGAAAAGAATCACTAATGCACAGTCACTATTTGACTCCAAAAACAAGGTAAAAGAGTACAGTCACTGTTGCACAGTACTGTACAGACAGTATGCTACTGACTCATGTATCAGAGACAGTACCTTCCACAGTCATTAACATCATTATTCAAGAGTAATGTTTCACAATAAAATTTGATCAACTTTCAAACTCAGAGAATGAACGCCACCGCCTCACCCTCGGGGGTGATTGACACGCGGACCCTGTGGGAGAAAGTGGTGGAAATTGGTTCTCTTGGATTGGTCAGTCTAATTGGGATTGTCGGTAACTCGCTCGTCCTTGCTGCTATAGGCGTGTCCAAAGATCTGCGATCAAGCTCCAATGGACTCGTGGCTAACCTTGGGTACGTAGAATTGCTATGATAGCTGATATATCCTATTTCATATCTTGTCCAATTTTGTAACCTGATGTTTTCTACTTTTTCTTCAATAATTTGAACTTTTTTCATATTAATTGGTTTGAATTTCTGATGACCCATGTGTTATTATATTTTATCATTTTCTGTTTATTTTTCCGCTGACATTATATTAGCTCTTCTAAAGAAAATAATTATTGTCCATATCTTGAGTTTTTTCATGAGAGTTCTAATATGTATAATGTAAATATATTACAATCACTTTATAATTTTTTAACAACTTAAATGACAGCTAGATAGTGAACATGTGTAAAATTGTTATTATTTAATATACTCTCCGTGATAGTTAACAATATGCCCAATTATCCTAATCTGTCTAATCCCGACAATCTTTACACAGATAAAAAGACAGAGTTATCGCTCAAGTGAACTGCACTCACCACTCACCGGCAGGTGGCCTACCTTATATGGTCATTGCTTTTCTGTCGGCCATCGAAGCATGTTGTGTTTTGATAGCTCTCTAATTCGATAGTAATAAGACTATTGTCTCGACTTTGTTCTCTTTCTCAGTTGTGTTTTCTGTCTGAGGTTGGTTAGACTGCCTCTCGCGAAGTGGTCTCTCTCCTTTAGACAGGTTAGTGGTTGTTGACTGCGGTTGACGTGTCAGCTGTTGTCAATTTCGGAGTGCTCGTTCTGCACGTGCAGTCCGTGCAGGTCGGTGATCTCGGGGCCGCTCGCGCGTGCCGCCTGTCCCTTGCGCTTGGCGCGGGGGTCATACCGCTTGCCCTCCTGTTTCTGCTGTAGCGATTGACGCTTGCCGTCTGCGCTTGATTGCTCTTGCCGCTTGCGGATTGCGCTGCCGCCTGCGTCGTTTAGCGCTTGCCGCTTGTGCGTGGATAGCGCCTGCCGCCTCCTCTTGGTAGGTTGGCGTCTGGGTTGGACAGCGCTTGCCGCCTGGGTTGGATTGCGCTGCCGCCTGCGTTGGTTAGCGCTTGCCGCTTGCGCGTGGATAGCGCCTGCCGCCTCCTCTTGGCAGGTTGGCGCCTGGGTTGGACAGCGCTTGCCGCCTGGGTTGGATTGCGCTGCCGCCTGCGGTTGGTTAGCGCTTACCGCGTGCGCGTGGACAGCGCTTGGCGCCTCCTCTTGGTAGGGTGTCGCCTGGGTTGGACAGCGCTTGTCGCCCGGGTTGGATTGCACTGCCGCCTGCGCTTGTTAGTGCGCTTGCGCGGGGATAGCGCCGGCCGCTCGCGCGTCTCTCTCTTTGGCTTGCTGAGTATGACTTCACCATTCTCGGCGTTCTGTGGGGCGTGTGGCTATAGGAAGTCAGCGCGATTTGACCCCCACACCCTTTGCCGCCTGTGCCGCAACCTTTGCTCGGACGCGGACAGGTGTGAGGAATGTGCTGACCTCTCGGTGGCGGAGCATCGCGAGTATCGCACCTCCGTTAAGAAGAGTGAGAGTCAGTCTAAGCTGAGGGCGTCCAAGCGGCCCTCTCCGTCCGCTACCGCCACCGCTACCGCTAGCGCCGGCGCCGCCATGTCCGATCCCAGGTCGCCGACTTCAGACCTGGTGATCTCGGAGGACGCGGCAGAATTCGATTTGCCAGAGGCAGGGGCGGGAGCGGGTCGAGAGGCGGCCGCCAAGGACACCTACGTCTCTTCTCAGGGTAGCGGGGTTGAGAGATCTCCCGTCAGGAGACCCTCCCCTGACGCCGAGTCTTTTCCAGACCGGCGACTTTCGCCTAAGAGGAAGAGGAAACACAAGTCTAAGAAGAGGAGGTCGAGGCCTCCTTCGCCTCCTCCCTTCGATTCAAGGAGATTGACTGAGGATATCCTGTCCTCAGTCAAGGACATGGTTTCCTCCATGCTGGACGGACGACTGCCGGCGCAGACTAGGGTTGAGGAAGGGGTTACTTCGCCCTTGACCTCCCCGCCGTCCACGCCCAAGAGGAGGAGGGTGGTGGTTGTTTCACCTGCCGGCACCTCCTCAGATCCAGACAAGTCGGCCCCGGAGGCGGCTTCCCAGGAGGGTGGGATGTCCACTTCTGGGAGATCCTCTCCCGAGTTGACCATTGTGGAGACGCCTCAAGTGGATGCCCCTGACCTCAAGGAACGCCTGGCGGCTATCGCCGACTGGTGTCAAGTGGAATTGGTTGAGGTTGAGGATGAACCCTCCTCGACCAAACTGGCCAGAATGGAGACATTCTGCGCCGAGGAGGAGGCGCCTACCCAACGCCTCGTGGCGCTGCCGCCACACAGGCTCCTTCAGGCGGCGGGCAAGGATTACGACGCCAATGTCGCCGCGGCGGCGCCAGGCCGCCTCCTGCCGCCCCTGGTTCTGGGTGAGAAGCAGCGCGCTTCCCTCCCAGTAGCGCAGTCTTCTTTCTCCCTCTGTCCCCCTGGCCTGGACGAGGATATTCGCCGGGTGGCCGTCCCCTCCGTACCTCACCAGGTGTCGGACGCTCACTTGAGCCATCTTGACAAAGAGGCTAGGAGCATCCTGGGATTGGCCAATCACGTGGCGCATGCCTGTCAGGGTATGGCGTCCTTTGCGAAGGAGGCGGGGATGGAGGGAGGGGCGAAGGCTCTTTACCGCGGTTTCGGCGCCGTGGCGGGGAACATCGCTCAGATGATGTTGTGCGCCTCCCGCATTTCGGCGGGGGTCACAAATCTCAGGAGAGATGGGTTCCTTGCCCGGACAAACCTTCCGGCGGAGCTCCGGAACCGCTTGCGGGCCGCTCCCGCGTCGTCGTCATCTCTCTTTGATGGGCAGATTGCCGGGGTCCTCCGGCAGCGGCAGGAGTGTCAGCAGCAGGAGTTGACCAACAGACTGGCCGCTGGCGGGGGTAGAGCCTCGTCTCAGGCGCATACGCCCAAGAAGAGGAAGGGAGGCGCGAACACTCCCATGGGTAACGCCAAGACTGGCGGAGTTTCCTTTCGGTTTGGGGGTCGGCAGGACAGAAGTCGTGACTTCAATGCCGGCCCCTCTCCCAAGCACACCCCCAAGAAGGGAAATCAGCGTGGCAGGGGCCGCGCATATGGAGGTACCCCGAGGAAGCAGTGACTCGTGGATGGCCCCCGAGCTGCCTCCACAGGTTGTCCCGGCGTGGGAAGGGCCAGTGGGAGGTCGACTCTCTCGGTTTGTGGCCAACTGGGCGCAATTGGGACTCGATCCTTTCGTCTGCAAGGTTTTGGAGCGGGGGTTTCGTATTCCCGTGGCACACCTCCCCCCGCTAACCTGTTTTCCAACAGAGAGGCCGCTAGAACGAGATCGGCTCGCACTGACGCTGGAACAGGTGGAGACACTCATCTCCAAACGGGCGGTGGAGGAACTCCTGCCCCAAAACCTCACCCCAGGATACTATTCTCCGGTCTTCGTGCGACCGAAGCGGGACCCGAAAAAGTGGCGGCTGATCCACGACTTGAAGGAGTTCAACCGCTCCTTCCTAGAGCGGCCGCCATATTTTCGTCTCTTGACCGTACCATCAGTGATGCGGTTGCTGGAGCCCTTGGACTCGATGATATCCCTCGATCTGCAGGACGCGTATCTGCACATTCCCATCTACCATGGGGATCGCAGGTACCTCCGTTTTGTCCTGGCGGGTCGCCACTTTCAGTGGAACGTTCTACCGTTCGGGATATCGTCGGCTCCATGGCTTTTCACTCGCGTGACCCAGCCCATCGTCCAATACCTTCATCGAGTGGACGTGCAGTTCGCGATGTATCTGGACGACGGGTTCACTCACAACAGATCCCCATCTGTTCTGGAGGCGCAACGAGACTTTGTGATAACGTTGTTCAGGCGCCTGGGATGGCTAGTCAACCTAGACAAGTCAGACCTGGAGCCAACGACGTCGCTGGTCTTTCTGGGAGCTCGCCTGGATACCGTGACCTACAGAGCTTTCGTCACCACAGAACGGATGGGGCGCTACAAAGATCTCCTGGAATTAGCACTCCGGGAGCCGCTGTCACTCCGCAAGTGGCAGAGGCTGTTGGGGTTCTTGAGCGCGACCCAACACTTCACCCGAAGGGGTCGGTTGCAGCTCAGGCCCCTGCAGATCTTCGTCAACACGCACGTCAGGGAGAAGACTTGCCGTCATGTCTTCCCGATCCCAACCGGTTTGAGACGCCACCTCTCCTGGTGGCAGCAGGAATCCAACGTGCTGGGAGGAGTGCCTCTCAGGCAGCCCCCAGCGACGTCTCAGCTATACGTGGATGCCTCCACCCAGGGGTGGGGAGCCCACCTAGACTCGGACCAAACGGCGGGGGTGTGGTCGCCAGCGCAAGCGCGGCGCCACATCAACGTCCTCGAATTGGACGCCATAAGGCTGGCGATCAGCCATTGGTCAGGTCGCCTGCGGGGGCAGGTCCTGTGTGTTCACACGGACAGCTCAGCGGCGGCCTGGGCCATAAACAAGCAGGGGTCAACCAAGGCAGACTCTCTACTTCAACTGGTGGCGGAGCTGTTTCACCTAGTGGACAGTCTCGGACTCTCTCTCAGAGCGGTGCACATCCCGGGAGCCAAGAACGTCCTGGCGGACGCCTTGTCTCGACCGGACAAACCTCCTTCGACGGAGTGGATGTTGCACCCGAGGGTGTTCGAGAGTCTGTGTTTGAGGTTCGGCAGACCTCACATAGACCTCTTTGCGACTCGGCTCAACCACCAGTTGCCGACGTACGTGTCCCCCGTACCGGACCCGGCCGCGTGGGCTCTCGATGCGCTCGCGTTAGGATGGGAGGGGATGGTCGCCTACGCCTATCCCCCTCAAGCCATCCTGAGTCACGTGGTGGCGAAGGTACAGGAGACACGAGTACTTCAACTCCTGCTCATAGCTCCGTTGTGGCCAGCCAGGGCCTGGTACGTTCCCCTGAGGAGGATGTGCCGCCAAGACCCTGTCCCCCTCCCTCTGAGATGGGACCTATTGACGAGCAAACCAAGCGGGCGGGTTCACGAGAACCCCCAGGCGCTCCACCTTCACGCCTGGTTTGTCTCCAAAGGGGGTTGACAGGGGCGGGGTTTTCCAAGTCCGTTGCCGAAGCGGTCGCCTCTTCGCAGAGACCCTCCACGAGGAATCTCTATGACGCCCAGTGGGGCGCCTTCGCCGCCTTCTGCGCGAAGGAGGGGTATGCCATCCAGGCGGTAACGGTCCCGCAGGTAGCTGAGTACCTGGTGTACCTACGAGAGGTGAGGAAGCTCAAAGCTTCCTCAATTAACACCAACCTGGCGGCGGTCATGTCAGTCCTTAGGAAGCGTGAGCCCCAGGTGGACATCTCGGTCCTTAAAGAACTGATTAAGACCTACCGGAATGAGGACGGGCGGAGGAAACTCAGGCCGCCGGAGTGGGACCTGACAGTGGTGCTCAACCATCTCAAGTCGGACCACTACGAGCCGTTGACAGAGACGACTCTTCTCCGTCTCACCATCAAAACAGCCTTTTTGGTTGCGATGGGGTCCGCAGCCAGGATTTCAGAGCTTCACGCTCTCCAGGCGGACCTCTTGCGTTTTGAGGTGAGAGACGGGGGGTCGGCGTCACTGGGGTTAGCCCCTGAGTTCATTTGTAAGAACCAAGCCGCAGACGAAAGGGGTAGAACCTTTTCGTTACCGTCTCTTTCCGGTAGCATAGATCCGACGGACGAGGATCGGCTCCTTTGTCCGGTGAGAGCCCTGCGGATCTACACCGAAAAGACCAAGACACTACGTCAAGGGAGAAGGAAACTTTTTCTCCCGCACTCCCAGACTAGTGTTCGGGAGTTAGACAAGCGTCAACTCAGTGTGTATCTCCGCTCGGCAGTGTTGGACGCCTACAAGGCCGCGGGCCTCGACCCGCCAGCGAGGGCCAATCCACACGAGATAAGAGCCATCTCGGCTACGATGGCTCTCCACAGTAACATGGCAGTGGCGGACATCATGGCCGGCTGTTTCTGGAAGTCGGGCCTGGTGTTCGCCAATCACTATCTGAGAGACATTTCCAACGAGGACATGGAGGGGATTCATCGGTTGGGCGCACAGGTGTACGCCCAGCAACGAGTTCCGTCGGCCTCGTACCGAAGAGGCCTACCCCCCCCTCGTTAATTCGGCTGCTCCTTGACCAGTCTGGAGTTGCTATTAAACATAGTCTCGATGATTTTAGTGATGCGTTTGTTGTCTTTTCTTTAGTTGGTGACCACGCGGGTGAGAGTCCCTCCGGTTACGAGTTGGGTCAGGCTTAACCCTCCGGTTGACAGATGAACCCCATCGGGGTTCAGGCTGGTTACGTGGCATTGGCTCACCAACTTGACTCTTGTTAAGACAGAGCTATCCCTCTTAGGAGCCTCTCGCTCCCCTCCACCTCTGTGGCAATCGGGCATATTGTTAACTATCACGGAGAGTATATTAAATAATAGTATGTTTTTGTTTAAACATCATTATTTATACTCACCGTTGATAGTTAACAATCGTAAGTTCCCTCCCGGCCTCCCCTCGGTCGCGTTCGGCTTCGTGTCTGTCCATCAGAAGAAGCAATGACCATATAAGGTAGGCCACCTGCCGGTGAGTGGTGAGTGCAGTTCACTTGAGCGATAACTCTGTCTTTTTATCTGTGTAAAGATTGTCGGGATTAGACAGATTAGGATAATTGGGCATATTGTTAACTATCAACGGTGAGTATAAATAATGATGTTTAAACAAAAACATACTATATTTGGGGAAATTCTTTTTGCAATAGAACTCATTATTGACGTACATTATCGGGAAAACTCATTATTGTAATTATCGGGAAGTCCCTTTGTCGATTCGAACCCACAAGTACTGTCTGTCAACGTAATAAATGATATCAATGGCTAGAGAAATACTGTACTTACTACATTACAGATCAGCAATACATGTCATATCAAATCAAATCTTTGGCATCATGTTTCAAAGAAAGGTTTAGAATTCGATGTCATAAGACGCATATCCCTTTCTTTCTTTCACACGCGTTTTAGGATGAACATCCGCAGAAACGTCGGAAAATAAACCGCACAACACAAATGCGTTAATTTTCGGGGGGGGGGGGGGGGGGGGGGGGGAAGATCTATCAGCGTTACTCACATTTGTCTTCCTTTTGTCGTAATATTTACTACAGTGTGTTAGTAGACCTAAATGCTTTGCACAAGAAAATTATTAAACTCGGATCTATTTTTAAACTGGGATCAACCTTTCCAAATGATTTGCATTTTCGCGCTGTCTTGGGTCAGATAAATACCTCAAACGAGATAAATGTCTTCTGACCTTATTAATTTTGTACAGAGTATTTTAGTTATGTTCCACGTTGGGATTGGCGAGGTATATTTATGATTCATCATAGAAGTGATGGTGTTCTCGACAGGATAAAGATATTGGCGATATCCTTTGGGGTCGTATGCGGATATCGATGCAAATTGCAGAAGTCAAGTGACGGAATTTCTTTTGAAAATTACGATGACGTCAGATGCCAGTCTGATTAAAATCGACCTTGTTCCGAGGAATAAAATTTGCAAAATAATATATCTACCGGGATACGAACAGGTTCTGTAGATTCGAACCTACGACTGATATGAGTTCGTATCCCGGTAGATGCACTATTTTGCAATTTTTATTCCACGGAAAACCGTCGATTTTAATCAGACTGCGTCACATGCTTTAACATTTCGAGCGCCTATAAACGGATTGCGTCATCAAAATATACATGATATATTTCGTAAACATTAATTTAAGAAATGACAGATGCAGTTGTAACTTATGTGGCCACATTTGTCTTTGTATTAGGAATAAACAGTATGTATTTGGCTCTCCAATGTTCTCAAAATACAATGTTTATGCCTAATGCAGGATATTGACCATCGCAAAACACACTCTCAGTATAAGCGGTACCGCTATTTATATGCCATTATCTCGTAGTATTGCTGATCTACTGGTATGCAGCCTGGTAATCCCTATCCTGATGTCTGCTAGAGTATACCGGAGATGGCTGCTAGGGGACTTCATGTGTGTTCTTCAGGGCTTCATCAACTTTGTGTGTATCTACGCATCTCTCTTCTTTCTTGCCGCAATTGCCATTAATAGGTGAGTTTATTGTAAAATATATGAAGTTGATGATATATGTTCTATTAATTTAAATGGAGATTTAGCTATAATTGACGTTGTAATGAAAGCAAGAAACGTATTGCAGTTCACAGTTGAACCATACTACGTGAATGAAGTTAATACATTGTAATTAATTAACAGTTGACATGTCCTCTCCGACGTATCTGGAGTAAAATGAATTGAAAATAACAGTTGTCTTCTGATATGAATATAAATTAACATGCATTGTAATGAACAGTTGTCCTCTCTTCTTTGATTTTCATCTCTCTATTCTTCAGTTGTCCTCTCATACACAATAAGGTAAACCTGAATACTATTCAACAGTTGGGTCTACACCTTGTATGTGTTGCAAGTTCAAAATGCATTGTATATAATAGTAGACTTTTCATACTTATCGTAAGTTAAATTGTGTACTTTTGGGAAATACATAATTAAATTAGTGAACAAATCAAACATTACAAGGAACAACAAGACTGGGTTAATAAAAACACACTTAAACTGCAATTAACAACATTTCTTGTTTAATTTGGTTCTTTAAGTACTGGGCCTATTTTTTAATTTGACTTATAGGCGCATTTATATTTGCCACCTGAAACAAAATATTCCAAAATTAAGACCTTTTGTTAAAATCCGGAAGGACATAGTCACAGGTGAAAAGTTCATATCTATTAGAAATCATGATTTTGATACTTTTTCCTTTATTCCCAATCCAGATTGATTATTGAAGGTGAATTCTGTATATTCACATATGCAGAGCTACATGTTACACCTCTGTTTATTATGTAAATGAAGTTTATACATTTTAAAAAAATCTAACATTGGGATATCCCAAATGTAACAATGTAAGATGTCCATTATCATTTACAAGTTGACCTTTCACGTGTTACTTAAGTTAGAAATGCGTTGTATTTAACAGTTGATCTCTCATACGTATCTATAAAGTAATACTCGTACATGCTATCTGATATTTCATCTTTCTATAATTTTAAAATAAGAGATGCATATATTGCATTTAACAATTGTGCATGTTTTCGTTCCAAAATACATTTCCCGACAACAGGCGACCATCTAGACATCAGGAAACAATGAATATTTGTAATGTATCCGCTAGCCTAGCAAAAGCAATACATCTTTTATAAGTATTCTGTATTTTTTCAGCCATTGGTGTTAAAAGTAATAAGGATGTGGCACATGTCCTTCACGCATTGATACAAGATGATCAGTCGCGTTATGTCATATCTTCACCCAGAGGTAGGACAAGTTACGTCTTGAAATGACTTGAGTAAACTCTGTCGGACAATTATGCCTAAAAGTAGAAACTGGAATAAAATACTATTGTTTTAAGCTCATACATTTTAAATTGTATTCCAACCAACTGATGTCTTTATAAACGGATACAATTGATTTTCAAAAATCTTAAGTTAAATGTGGAGTTTTATTTGGTCATAATAAAGACAGTTTTCAGTGCTCAGATAAAAGATGACGAAATCTGTTAAACCGCACGTAAAATCCCTTACATTCGTCAAAACTTTATTTGAAGCATTGTTCTTGTTCATGCAATGATGCAACAGTTGGCCCTTTTCTTAAACTTTTGCAAACATACTTGCTTTTTTTTTGCTGATATGAATTAATTGTAAAATCTTTCAGAACTATACACGTGTATGTCATGGACACTGCAAGTTGTGTTGCTCTTGTCATTCAAATGTAAACCGATAACCTCGCGGATGAAATGCCCGTTTGTTTTCTTAAAGGTACATCCATTGTGTTTCATAAAATTTTATTTGGCTTTAATACGTTCCAATTCACGACATGTGCTGTTTACAATACAAATAAATTCACTCAGCTTGCATACTTATCCCCAATCGCCAAATATATCATAATTATTAGTTTCCAATTAAATTGAGTAACATAATTATACATGTGCAGAAACCGAAACTGCACGCCCAATTTGCATGCAAAGTGGTTATGGGACCTATTAAACATTATCATATATAATTATAATAATAAACTACCTGGTAATCCTACACGTTAGTTTGTATTTGATATTCCCCACAGTAGTATAACCAGTTGATTTTTCAGGTGAATTCGTACATGGTCGTTGAAGCATTACCCATCGATATTTAAGGTTAATTCTTACATGGTCGCTCGAGTATTACCAGATGATCTTTCAGGTTCATTCGTGCATGGTCGCTCGAGTATTACCAGATGATCTTTCAGGTTAATTCGTACATGGCTCTCACGTATTACCCGTTGATCTTTCAGGTTCATTCGTACATGGTCGCTCAAGTATTACGCGATGATCTTTCAGGTTCATTCGTGCATGGTCGCTCAAGTATTACTAGATGATCTTTCAGGTTCATTCGTGCATGGTCGCTCAAGTATTAGCCGTTGATCTTTCAGGTTCATTCGTGCATGGTCGCTCAAGTATTACGCGATGATCTTTCAGGTTCATTCGTGCATGGTCGCGCAAGTATTACTAGATGATATTTCAGGTTAATTCGTACATGGTCGTTCAAGTATTAGCCGTTGATATTTCAGGTTCATTCGTGCATGGTCGCTCAAGCATTACCCGATGATCTTTCAGGTTAATTCCTAGATGGTCGCTCAAGTATTACCCAATGATCTTTCAGGTTAATTTCTAGATGATCGCTCAAGCATTACGCGATGATCTTTCAGGTAATTCGTACTTGGTGGCTCAAGTATTACCCTATGATCTTACAGGTTAATTCGTACATGGTCGCTCAAGTATTGACCGTTGATCTTGCAGGTTCTTCGTACATGGTCGCTCAAGTATTACCCGATGATCTTTCAGGTAAATTCGTACATGGTCGCTCAAGTATTAGCCGTTGATCTTTCAGGTTCATTCGTGCATGGTCGCTCAAGTATTACCCGTTGATCTTTCAGGTTAATTCCTAGATGGTCGCTCAAATATTACCCGTTGATCTTGCAGGTTAATTCGTACATAGTCGCTCAAGTATTACCCGTTGATCTTGCAGATTAATTCGTACATGGTCGCTCAAGTATTACCCGATGATCTTTCAGGTAAATTCGTACATGGTCGCTCAAGTATTAGCCGTTGATCTTTTAGGTTCATTCGTGCATGGTCGCTCAAGTATTACCCGTTGATCTTTCAGGTTAATTCCTAGATGGTCGCTCAAATATTACCCGTTGATCTTGCAGGTTAATTCGTACATAGTCGCTCAAGTATTACCCGTTGATCTTGCAGATTAATTCGTACATGGTCGCTCAAGTATTACCCGGTGATCTTCACCAAGAGGAAGACAGGAGCGATCATGGCGATGGTGTGGTTGATGTCTGTCACTTCAGCGAGTTTGCCGGTGTTTGGCTGGGGAAGATTTGCCTTCGATAAAGTTCGAGATAACTGCATCTTTGACCGGATGGCAGCGCCTTCGTATTCAATCTTCCTGGCCTCTGTCGGCATTCTAATCCCGCTCATCATATGTGCCGTGTGCTATGCATTGGTAGGTGAGGTTGTGATACGACAAATAGTTCAATGGTTGCTTAGAGCTAAGCGTTGTAATGTAACGTTTTTGTGTGGCCCATGCGATAGGAAATATTTGCCAAGATTTGCCAAATGTTTCATTTTACCCCAGGGAAGAAGGGATATTACTGGCATATGAAACTAAATTGACATTTCCCGCATACGTTAGATTTTATCCTTCCTTTGAATATATATGTATGTATATATATATATATATATATATATATATATATATATATATATTGTACTTTGCAATTTAATAAGGTCAACCGTTCTTTGTTGTTTACTCTACTATATATTCAGTACTTCCCTATTTCTCGTATTCCCCTGTAGATATGGTCCTTCTTTCAACTTACTTACTAGTTTTATTTATCTTCTTTAACTAGTAATGAAAGTTATCATAGCGAATCCAGATCGGTGGCAATTTGCTGAAGCATGTACCTTTATCATTCCTTCCATTGTAACATGTTCAAATACTAAGAAGTCACCAATTCATGTATAACTGACCACTGTGACGTCAGATCCTAGTCCGGTTCATCAAGAACAAGTCCGAACTGCGGACACTAGGCAGGACGTCCCAGGACGCGGCGGGCTCAATGCAGGAGATGAGACTGACCCGTAACCTCTTCATCGTCTGGCTTGTATTTTTCCTCTGTTGGGCACCAATGATCTCCATGCTCTTCCTAGATCCTCAGGTAATAATGACCTTCCGCGATTAAAATGTGACAATGTTTTTAAGGGCCCTTTACACAGAAAGTCCATTTCAGTCCTCTGTGCGACCAAAATACATGATAATAGATAGCCCTTGGACACTCATTGAAGACAGAATGGTTGCTAAGGTCGTTAGGAAGCTTAAGAGGCACACAGGGTGTTGAGACATCGCGCATGATCTCTAAGGACCCCACAGAGGGGTCGCTGTCGATTCTTGTCGCTCAACGGTGCTCCCCGGCTCAACGGTCGTAGTCGATGCATCTGCGTCCCTTATGCCTTCCTTCGGCGTTCTGTATGCAATCAAATGCGTTCATTTTCACGAATACTTTGCCTCCATGCAGCGAGCAAAAAAGCCTATGTGCAACAACGACGTTTCGTGTTTAAGATCTAAACACTAGTTTTGCAGTGTAGGTAATATCTTCGTCAATCCTAGAGTAAACTGATCCATGGTCTGGCCACAGCTATACATGTACCTGTCCTCTTTGCTCCAGGGTCTGGTCGGACGTGATGTTTATGTGGTGTGTGTTTGGTTCATGCTCTGCAACAGTTGTCTCAACCCCATCATCTATGGACTCACCAATAAGAAGTTCAGGCAAGGTAAAATTCTTACAAACCTTTTATCAGAGTTTCAGAAAATGGATATATTTGAACGAAATAAACTTCCTGTTTTATGTGTGATGTGGTGTGGTGTGGTGTGGTGTGGTGTGGTGTGGTGTGGTGTGGTGTTGTGTGGTGTGATGTAGTGTAGTGTGGTGTGGTGTGGTGTTGTGTGGTGAAGTGTAGTGTGTATTGTGTATTGTGTGGTGCAAGGATCGTGTACTACACCGGCCATCATCATGCTAATCGACAACACCATCCAGGGCAACACATCATCATTATAATACAGTCTAATTGAAAATTCCGAGGAATAAAAGTGGCAAAATAGATACCGCATGCGAACTCATAACGTTCCTTGCAAAATCGTCTGATAACAGCCTGTAGACTCGCATGTTCTGATGCTATTAAGGTAGCCAATTACAGAACGTCCAACAAAAGCGTTCGGTAGGAGAAGCTAGGGCCAAGAAACTCCCAACAGCCATACTTTCGTCGGTTTCCCTAACATGAGGATGAATGATTCTGAATGTTTGCAAAACGGTAAACATTAAAATGATGAAGTGATTAGTCAGCGATCTGACTGGGTAAACTGGTACAGACCTTGTGGAATCTACAGAACCTGTTTGTATCCCGGAAGATGCTTCATTTTCCAAATGTTATTTCTCGGACCAAGGTCGATATAAATCAAACTGCATTATAATCATACTAAAATTCTCGTAAAACATAAAATCGAGTCAATATACCCTTGCAATTGATAATTAAGACGATTTTAATTCACCCATTTTAACACTCCCGTAATTAGTTTTAGCAATCACTTTGAAAATGCTCACTGAGGCGTGACTGTGATAAGCGACAGATGGGGCCGGCAAGACAGCTACTCCGCCGAGTCTCGTTAATTAATTAATTAATGACGATTATCACTGCCCCTAAATGAATTTATGAGGTGTATTACATCGCCAAAATGATATGTTTATGTAATAATTGTGTAATTGTCATCTGCGGAATTACGTATACCTAAATGGATATCTAAGCATTCGATATATGGGAAATTTAAGTTGGTTTATTGAAGATTTATATATTTCTTTGTGACATTTACAATCAAAATGTTGCGAAATTACGTTGATTTATGACTATCGCCGAAAATCAGTATCCTCCAGATACGTCACAAAAGTCATCTCTTCACGGTCCACACCCCCGCAGACTTTCATTCTGGTCGCCGGGGCTAAATCAGGCGGTTTTTTAAAAAGCCGTATATAAGTAGTTTATAGACCGATTTCAGAAATTTAAAATCGAGCAATTGTCAAATTGACATCCCATTTTAATGAATCCGATTTAGACCATGATTGTATCTATCCTTTAATGGAAAATGAAATGATCTCTTTATGCCGTATTTTCAATGAATTTAATTTAGTGAGACTGACCAACGCCATGCAAGTGGATGTTTGCCTTGGGACAGACGTCTTATTGAAAGAGTCATGACATGACGCGTACCTTTCATTATCGCTTTCGCCATGCTGCGGTTTTATTGTTTACCTTGGTTTGACTCTAAACATGTTCAGGGAGTTATGGACAGTGATAGTTTCTAACGTTAATGGAATTGACCCATCTACAGCCTTTTGGAATTGAAACTATCAATTCTGACCTTGTCATTGTTATAAACATATTGTACTTATTTCTTATTATTGAATTATCTGCCACATTTGACAACGTTATTGACAAAAATCAAGTGACAAATACTAAGTATGCAGATCTCGCATTGAAATGTCCCCCTTGCATTGTATCCCAAGTACTCAGTCATTGGATTCCCCTTTGTTCTTGGTGTTTAGTACCATGTGAACTGGCAACACAGGTCAAGAGAGAAACCGAGTTTGGGACTGGGGACACAACCCTTCTAACAGGCTAGGCAATGCAATGGGTTGCAGGTTTGGAGAGTCTTCATATCCTCTGGAAAGTGGCAACATTTGGAATGTTTCTGCTGTTCGGTGATGACTGTTCGACAGATTGGATGCAATTGTTGCAAAGGACCGGTCTCTGAATGAAGCTGGCAAACAGAACAGATTTGGATCTCCTGCTGCTTGTGCTAGTTTGCAACTTTGTGTACGGTTACGAGGTTTTGCAAATATAGTTGTATGTTCATGAGTTTCTCAGAGTGGAAGAACATGTGATGTAGGCAAGCGCTGGAGTTGGACAAGGAATTGGGTTGATGTTTTCAAGTATTATTTCGCCGTCTTGTTTATCAATGTATTTCCTGGTCTGACTGATGTTGAGGTAGCCTGCTGGAAGACATTGATGATATTGGATTTATTACTGAATGTTGGCTTACACTGACTCCAAGGTGCCTGTACCTTTACTTGATGGGATATCCCATCAGAGAGCTGTTCGTATCCGTTACCGTGCGCAGACTGCCTAGGCCAAAATTGGAGCAAGGTTTTATTGTACAGAGATATCCTCTTATATGATTATGGTTTAACAATCAGACCATTGGTATAGCGCCTTTACTTCTATTTGTACGTTTTACTATTTCATGAGAAGCTCAAACACAAAGACACAAGTCCAATTATCCATTTTTTAAAATATATTTTTGATACAATTGTAATGAACGTAAGAATGAGGATACATCCATTGTCATAATGTTGAGTACCCAATATCCCGTATTGCAGGTTACAGCCGGGCACTCAAGTGTTTGAGGAGGTCGAACGTTGTGGGCGTGTCCAACCCAGGGCCCAACTTGAGTACCCGACAGAGTGGGAGGAGCTCCCGAGACGCCCGCAATCTTCCTTCTAATGGACCTAAACATGGCGCTGGCAGCTCTAGTTTAGGCAGACTAGAACCTCGGAGATACTAATACTATACTTATGCTGAAGGATTAATGATCTACATATATATATACCTCCGTTCAAAGGATACACAAACATACTCACACATACATCTTAACATACGTCCATCGATTCATCCACCCATCCGCCTACCAGTATGATTACATGCACATTTATTTACATCCGTTATTATCATCAATAGACATTGCAGCAAAAGCCAAGCTAAAACGTTAATAATGCTAACACATTCCTACTGTCAAATGCTAGATATTGATATAACTGTTAAAGAAATAGAGTCTCAATCCCTTATCAGTTTTATCTAATGATAATTTCTTACTTTGAAGTTTACACGGATTCCCGAACGTTGGTTGGTTGAGAGCACGGTCATGTGATCAACATTTCAAGGTTAAATAACCCATGAACTTTTGGAAATCGTTCCAACTCGTGTGAAAGCTTTCAGGTCGTGCAAGCTCGCTCAGTTCACGGAAGTTTGAATCCCGCTTTGACATCGTTCATTTTCCAGTGCAAACACACAAACTGACATTCAATTCTTAATTACACTCACTTCCTGTTCTATTACATGGTATAATGGTGTATAACGTTTCTTCTACAAAATAACGACGGCATCCGATGTGACAGTCACTTAATTTACTGAGCAATATGCATGCTTTTTTTCTTTTTTTCCCTTCAGTCTAAACTATACATGTAGCTTCTTTTTTATTTCCATAATGGTCGAGTGTGAGATTCGATGTACGTTCTATTTTCACGAAAGCCAATACAACGAACCGAGAACATGTAACTCGCCAAAAACAGTAAATACTTAATTTATGACGATTTTATTAAATAAACTCTTTATATTCTATTTGCACACAGTAAACACCTCATTTCCATTGAAATCATTATTATAAACGATCAATGAACATATGACAGTTTAACGGTCTTTTACCATATGTGACACTTTCGGTCCAGTGTTGCTGTATTCGCCCAAATGACGACTCACATGGTCTAGACAGTAAATACTGTATATATTCCACGTGATTGATTGTAAATTATTAAATGTATGTATTTGCATCATATTATCTAGAGAATAAACTATGATCTGATGTTTTGGACCAGTATAGACTGCCATCCTCAACAAATCTAATATCCTCTCACCTTAAAATATTTACCATGAACGACATATCCGTTAGGTCCCATATAAATAGTATTCTGTTGTTATGATATGGTCGTTTGATGACGAACTCCTTCTCCAGCCAAGTAAAACAGTACTCGTGTTATGACATGTAAACATTGGGAACAACTCCTTCCAGCCAGGTGAAACAATATATATAGTGCTGTGACACGCACGATTTGAAACAAGTCATACAAAGAATAATGTAGGTAATAACAGTCCTAGTTTTATGACATGTTAACATATTCGCAGCAAACCCCACAGAGAATATTGTCAGGCACCTAAAACAGTACTAATTTATGACATGTTAACATTAGGAACAGCTCCAACAGAGATTCCGTCCAGCCAAGAAAACCAGTTATAGCGTTATGACATGTTAAGTCGTACAGAGAATCATGTCGGTCACGTAAAACAGTACTGGTGTTGTTCTAAGAACAACTCGTAATCAGAAAGTGTCAGCCCAGGAAAACAGTACTTGTGTCTTGACAAGTTTTCATTAGGAACAACTCGTATAGATAATCCATCCAGGACAGCCAAGTGAACCAGTACTAGTCTTATGACAAGTTAACGTTGGGAACAATTCGTACAGAGAAATCGTCAGCCATGTGTAGGCCACGTTATGACATGATAATGTCTCTCATAGGCAAGAGGAAGTGCATGTACCCGTGCAGACAGAAACGTAATGATGACTGGCATACTTAACAGACCAGTATAACTTATTATTGCGTTTCAATGTGTGATAAAGAGATGAAGAATTCGAGGAAGCCCTGTACAGTCTCGAGTTACTAGGGAGGATGTGGCACATAACGCTGTTACCTGGAGTGATGTGTACAAGCAACCTCACCTGTCCGTGTATACTGTAGGAGGATGACGTATGACGGGTACTCTAACACTGCTGCAGAGTTCTAGGAGATATACCATAGAGAGGCGGGCAACTCAATATGACACTCAGACTCCTTATTCTATCTCTGTGCATTGGAACAGCCTCAGGTAGGTAATAGGTATTTTCTGGCATCAAACACCGCCATCGAATGTCTTGTAAGAACGCAGTTATAAGTTTGATGAAAATTATTTTTACAATTAAATCTCGGTATAAGTTAATAAGAAGTTGTCTAAATACGATAAATACTTTTAAATGATGTATAAGTGCGTAGTTGTACGTATTCTTTGAAAAACCGCACATATCATAATATACAATGGCAGTGATAACTGTGATCTACAATACATAATGTGTTGTAAACGATTTGATTTAGGTGTTTAACTTAAAATTTAATTTGATTTCGATATTTATCTTCACCTCATACCATAATGGTATACCACGCGTTGATACGATTTAGATATAAACTTTTCTTGTCTATTAGAAACAAATTCTACAAACGTGGATATCATCAATGTGATGTTCGTATTCATAGCAGATTTAAAGAAAATAGTGGTCAGATTGTACAAGTATATTTTAAAATAAATATAATTACTCTATTTTGTTTACATAGTTAGTAGTATTAATTATCATAAATATAAAATCTCACTTTTCACTTTTCGAAAAGCAAGAAACTTCAATAATATCATAAAATCTAAAATCATGTGTAAAACATACGAATGCAAAACACAAAAACAATTCTTTTAAATCTAATGACGTTATTTGAGTTCAAGTACCCCAACAGGTCATGCTGAGTTATAATTAGCAATGCTATCAAGGATTGCCCCTAAACTCAAACAGATACAGGCAAAGGTTAGACTCCCTGGATAACGTTCCTGTGTCTCTACCCATGTTGGATCATTACTAGGAAGCCGAGTGTTTGATACGCTCGCTTGACACGGGGTCATGTGTTTTCATTCGCAGATTTGAGACTTCTGTTAATAATTGTAATTAAGTTTTTAGCAGGGATCTTAATATATTTTTTTTAAATTAAACGTTACAAAGAATTCTTAAATTTCCTGAATATATTTGAAAAAAGTGTTTTTGAGAAATGTATACTTTACAAAGAATTTAATTTGATGTTTTATGATTTATAATGCATTTTTGTAGTTTTTTTTATTTATTCTAAATTCATTAAGCATGCATAAGGTTTGTATGTTACATTTATCATATTAACAAAGAGAGTATATTATATGCAGTTTAATATCAAACTTCATTTGAAAAAATAGAAGATTAGGAATTGTATCAACATTTAATTGATAATTAGTAATTTAGTCACAATTTGTAAAACGTTGGTAAAAATCTGAATATTTCACTTTATTACATAATTAGGAATGATGTACTCGGTTCTATCAGTGAATTAAACTCCCCATCAGGCAACAGTGGTAATAAACTTTATCGCCACTCGCGTCCGGTCATTAGATCAATGCATTACGTCATGCTGGGAGGAAAGGTAAACTATTTACCATTGAAATCAGTCAAGATAAACATAAAACACAGAAATAAAGATATATTAAATAGAATATATGTTTTTCCTTAACATATACCATGTTTGACTCATATCGTGAGGTAGAAAAGTTGATATCTGCTTCTCTACCTCACTCTATGAGATAAGCATGTTTTTTTTGTCATGGAAATTTAGGTATCAAATATCAAATATAATGTAGTGCTTATATATAAAAGAAAGATAACCCAATTATTTAACTATATCAATATCAAGTATATGTTGGACATGGTTTTGACCCTATCAAGATAATAAATATCTTAACATATATATCGATAATTTTTCAAATGTTCTGTAGAATTCAACATCATATTAAATGATATGTTTATTTGAAATAAAAATGAAAACAATATTACCAAGTAACTAGAACTTCACTACGTTAATATTAATATTCTTTATATATCCTTTTTATTCTCATGTATATGTAGTGTTTCATGGAGCTAAGTGTATTCCATCATTATTCCAGCCTTTATATTTCTGGCAATATTTCATATAGGAGAAGTCACACACTTGTTGAACGTGATGTATAGCATTTCATCAAATTGATACACAAAACAAAGTCACCACGTTTTCAAATGTATATAATAAAGTACTGCTGCCGTAAAACGTAGACTTCGAATTTTTTGATAGGCACATGTTTTATATGTAAGTAGTCGCAATTTCATACGATAGAGAATGCTACTTTTCTGTTTTATGTCTGTTCAAATACGCTTGGGGTGCTGAAATAGATTTTTCAGAAAAAGTTTTGCCATAATGTTAATTATTTATAAAATGTAAAAGTTTGATAAATAAAATAAATGCTCTCGACGGCAATAACCTTCTTGGACTTACTAACATCTTAACTGTAGGACGTCATAGAAGAATCCCAAAGGTCCCCTTAGACTCGCATTTTTCGCCTAGTTAAGGAGATTCCAAAACGAAGCTTTCTTGAAACGTTAGATTTTCAAAATTATGAACAGAAAATATATTGAAAATGAAAATTTAGTTCAGCTGGCTTTTGAAGACATGATGAAACCAAGTTTACAGTTAACCTAACCTAACCTAACCTAACCTAACCTACTAACTAACTAACTATATATATATATATATATATATACATATATATATATATATATACATATATATATATATATATATATATATATATATATATATATACATACATATATATAAATAAATATATATATATATATATATATATATATATATATATATATATATATATATATATATATATATATATATATATATATTCTTTTAAACGTGAGTTTACTTTTAACTTGATTGACTAACACATTGTTGATGATACCATTCTGCAGGATTCCTGTGTTACGCCTGTTCCTGGGGAGGGACCGACACGGAGCGGGAGGACGCTCATCCCGCGTGTTTAGATCAGGTTGAACAACTGCCGCTCAGCAGTCACATCAAGTGCGGCAACTTCTGTGTCACCTCGGAGCAGTTCGATTTACGTACGTATACACAACTTTACCATAACTAACGCCCCCTATCTGTATTATTATTAATATCGTTCAAATTTTAACTTTCATCGAATACGTATATTCTGCGCCTGTTAACATTCAATTTGTATTTTGATGGTATTATTTAAAGAGAATGTTTTTGCATACGTTGCCTAAGATTTACAACCAGCTTCATCTAATCCATATAACATTAAATACGTTTTCTCCCGTAGGCGTTTATTGTACATAGAAATTAATTTGGTCCAAAATGTAATACAGTTGGTGACATACAATTTACATGTAGAGATCTTCTTCTGCGTCGAAGCTTGTATTTATTGGCAGGTTTAAGATCCGTTTATGATATTTAGCCTGTACCCTCTAAATTGCCTCAAATTGGAAACCCCATGCTTCAGAGTCATATGTCAATTTAAGAAAAAAATATATTTTCGAACATCTTAATTGGTAGACCTCCAGATAAACGATATTACTTACTTTTATTGCTAGGAATGTTATTGAGTAAAGATATAGTAAGGTATTTTTTTCTCCTAAAAAATCTGAACGGCGATATATGTCGCCCCCATACATTATAACTAGTCAGGTATTTGGATAAAAGAACGTTCCTTTTAACGTGGTCACTTCAAACTACCACGTGTGCTGATTTCAGTTCATTCGACCTGCACATTCAAACACAGACACCAAATATATGAAAATATCGAGCAACAACTGTATACATGTGCGGAAAGCTAAATAACAAGTCCCATTTACATGCATAGAAGCTATGTGAACTAAAGAACATTATCAACCAAGATCTGCCATGGTACATTGTCCGGTTTTCGATCAAAATTCGCAACATTAAATTTCACCGTATGTTGTCACTATACAGAACGAACTAACATTTAAATGGTAATTTTCAACAATCAGTAACAATCGATAAATAAAGTAACCTTTTATAACCTTTGGTACAATATGTGACTCCAAAAACAAAACTGTCCCTACGTTGCAGAGAAAAAGCAAGTGGTCTCCTTTTTCCGGACATGCAGCGTGGACTGGGGGAACCAGTGCAGTGGCGACACCTGGTGGATCACCTGTAAAACATCCTGTGAGGGGAACTTCTGTAACGCCAACGTCAAAATCGACCTCAACGACAAGACTCCCCCGACAGTGTTTGACCCCTTCTTCGGCAGTAAAGGAAGCGGGTCAATCCTTAATGATGCATCTCATACTGACAATGGTTGCTTAAAAGTGTATTTATTTGTAATGGTGTGGCTCCTGTACAACGAGTTCACGTGATTTAGGAGGGGGAAAGTTTTTCTTATGTAACCTTCTTTAATGCAATTCCACACGTTGTTAATATTATATTTCAAATTTAAAAGGTTGTATGTTATTAACCGTATTCATATTTTAACTTGCGTGTTGATATTCATCTTCCGAACGCATCGGGCCATATATGCACTTTTAAGAAATGCAAACTGACCCTTGCGACAACTCGGAGGAATTTCTGAGACAGGAAGTAACACGATTATTGATCTATGGTGTAAGCCAATCAAATGCGCGTTTACACAGGCACGATGGGTGAACGTTTCTCCTATTTTCGAATTACCCTTACTATGCTGATTACGCTCAATTAATTATTGGTACAACTAAATCACAACGTGCGAGTAAACAAACCACAATTTATTCAAGTTTTGATAATAGCTCGGTGGTTTAATTTTTTTTGAAGTTGAAATCCACTTGAAACTTATGTTATGCAAATGAGCGTAACATCCGAGGTGAAACATTCCAAAGTATTATAGGCAATTTGTTGAGCTGTCGGTGCATTACCAACTTTTGGATCGATTGGGTTGGTATAACGACCGATTTGATAGGTCAATAGAGGGGACGTAACTGTCTTTGGACGACAGGTGGCGCTGACCCTGTCTCAGAAATCCGTGCGACATGTCGCAAGGGTCTGTGTGCATTTTCTAAAAGTGCATTTATTATGTAAGCATATTTTCCCAGCGATCTGTTTGGTTGAGAGGCGATCACGTGATCGTCGAAAGAAAAAGCATATTGACTCCAGCCTGAATCCGACCAAAAGCCGTATTGACTTGTGTGACGTCAAACGATTGTTGCATGACGTCAAACAATGGTTGTATGACGTCATGCTATTGTTATCATGACGTCAGTCCCAGTTGTTGAAGCCAAATTGACACTGACTGTATTGTATTGTTTTCCTATCGTTTTTGTATCTAAAACACAATAAAACAATTATATGGACTGGTGAATTCGGTCAATACTTGTGTATATTACCCATATGGGAAGACGGACACAGGGTAGTATTTTTCCTGTAAGTCACATGGGAGTTACACCTTTTTCTGGCTTTTGATTGGCTGTTACAGAAAAATAAGAATTTCATTGGTTGCCGGAACTACTTCATTCATCTTTCTTACTTTTCCCGACTAGTAACTTTAGAAACTGTCTTCTGCACTTTAACATGTTTTATTTGTTTCCCGCAGTTGAAATTAGCGTTTTCGTACATGTGCCGACGCATCAAATGTCGGAGGAAGCAGTTAAATTGTCCGAAATTTAAAGAAACTAGCGATTACTGCTTGACTGTATAACCACGGAAAGCTTCAAGAGCGACGGCGATCGTTCGAATGTAATGACGTCATAGGCGCGAGCGGTTATGACGTCACAGTGTCGATTGTAACGTCACAGGGCTTTTCGGTTTGAGCCGACTTGTTTTTGAGCTTCGCACACCTCTTGATATGGATGTTGCAATAACGTATATGTATAATCATGGATTGATAGTAATTGGCAGGAATACAAAACTTTCAACTAAAGCCACATCTTTCTTTTATTGTGAAAGACATTTTCGCAGGGGACATTTTAATCGTGCGGAGTAAACAAGGATAGGTACGTAAGAAGTGAATCCACGTCACACGCGTATGGATATGGAGATTCATCTCCTTCTCGGGTCCTTTTAGAGAAGCTATTGGCTTTTAATATTCGCGTTTTTACTTTAATTTGTCATATGGGTAATATAAACAATAACCAACTCGTGACGGGGAATGGCAGGTTATCTTTCCCTCGTTATATCAATTGTGTGTAATTCTCTCGCCAAGGCTCGAGAATTACTCAAATGATATAACTCGGGAAAGATAATCTGTCATTCCCCGTCACTCGTTAGTTATTGTCTAATTATGGACCCGAGAAAACAGTATTGACCGCGTACTTCTTCCTTGGTCAACATTGTTTTCTCGGGTCCATAAAAACAGGTATTGACCTCATCACCAGTCTATAATTGTATAATATGGCCCGATGCTTGCGGAAGATGGTTGATATTGTGTCTGAAGGAGATTTTGGTTCAAAAGGAAACTAGTAAAAGGCACTAAATTCGCATGGATTTTGAACATATTTTTTATCAGTTTCATCTTCTTTAATTAAATGTATAAATAATTTACAAATCTCTGTTAAATGCTTTTCTTCAAATACAGAATATATCATTTAGCCGTTAAATATCTTAGTTCTTACGTAAAGTCATTCTCTTCCCACAAAGGTTACTCCCTTCAGATATCGGATACCTGTAGGGAGTAACCTCTGTAGCAGGGGAGGAATATATTAAAATTATTCAGAATCGTGCACTTTGTGACCAGTTCTTGAAATTTTGCATGATGATAGGTATGGGTACAAGGTTTTCAGAAACCATCGCAAACAATGTGAGATCGCCCTCTGGTGGCCTGTTTGCACAAATCCAAGATGGCCGCCACAAAAAACTGAATGGTATATGCAACCTTTTTTGTAATCTTTTCAAATGTGCCATGTTATGTATCAAATGAAAGCTCTAATTACAGGCTTTCTAAAAATGAATAGTTTAATAGGGTTAAGTCCTTTCATATTTGTGCTATTTTAAAAATATGTTCCAAAATATAGGAAAATTGTTACTGACATCCAAATCTTCACGTACGCTACAATTAGCATTGATTTATACCTATTAATTCCATGAATAATTGTTTTTAAAACAATAACTTGTTATATATTGTTTTTAAATAAAAAAAGAAAAAAATCATCTGAGGTCTTTAAATTTGTAATTGACTGGCATATGTTGTCCTCAAAGTAGTACAGGAAGTGCACTCATGGCTCCAAAACAAGGTCACACTTATGACATTTCAAGGTCAATTTCAGGTCAAATGTCATATTCTAGGGCATTTTAGAGGGGAATATGGTTGAAACTTTATTTCATTTTAACCCTTAACATGCGGGCGACGGAATAATCCGGGCGGGCTATAAGCGATTCGTAGGTACTCCAGTACGGATCCCGGATCGCTTACTTAGACGAATTCACGCCTGTCTATGTACTGGGCTAGCCTCCATACCGGGTCCCGAGTCGATTGTTTCCGCGACTCGCTGCATGAGAATGGCTGTATTTATGCCTCGCAGCCCGCAATGAGAATAAAACTTTCTTCAGTGTCTGGTCAGAACGTCCAGCAAAATTCACACCAATTTGCGTGTGCATTGTTGACCCGTAACGCATCGATAATTAGCTTTACAAAAGGCCAATTTTGTCCTGCTTCGCTCCGATGGCTACACTGCCCGGCGGCTAATTAGCACCTAAGTGTCTGCACTGCCCCGGGGTGAGATAGGCCCGTACAGGCTTATCTGTCTCGCATCCCGCCACATGGGCAGATAGCCTATGCTTATCTGTCTCGCATCTCGCCACATGGGCAGATAGCTTCTAATTACGGGAAGATATTGCGATAAGCTACCTTTCTCTCGCACTTCGTATCATATGAACCAATTGGTTGTTTTCATTTTTTTTAATACCAAAATAAAGAGGAAAGAATGGCCTTTATTCCCATATAAAAATCGCAATTGCGCTAACATAACTGAAAATACAGCAATCGCACAGAGATAGCCGACTTTCGCACTTTTGAATTTTGATACATGTGGCGCATTTACCCCAACATGCCTCGGCGCTCTATTTCTAAGAAACTACTTGGGATATTTTCATAATTTTTTTATCAGTATATAGATAAAAGAATTGTCTTCAATTCCATATAAAATACGTGTATTTTCGGCAATAACTTTTGATGCGCCAGGTGTCGCGCAGAAGGTGATATTCGGCTTTGAATAAGTGGCGCTCTTAGCATATACCATCATTACGGGCTTTATAACTTGTGAACCGCAAGTCCGATTTTTATAATTTTTACATCATTGTAAAGAGAAAAACATTGTCTTCAATTCCATGTATAATGCGCATGTTTTCGGGAAGAACTCTGCATGCGCAAAGCGCCGCGCCAAAAGGTATAATTTTCGCACTTCATAACTTTTGAACCGCAAGTCCGATTTTTATAATTTTTACATCATTGTAAAGAGAAAAACATTGTCTTTAATTCCAGATATAATGCGCATGCTTTTGGGAAGAACTATGCATGCGCGAAGAGCCGCAATATTGATGTACGCATAAGTGAAGAAGTATGATAATATATAACTAAAATACTGTTCTTTTGATACGCAAATATAGAGCTTTATAAACGATGAACAACTGTCATGACGGAATTTTGTTTCCAGTTTTGGAAAAAAAATTATAACATAAAAGTGAAAATATATTTGAGTACGGGACCCGCCGCTCGGGGAAAAGCCTTTTCGTGGGAATATTTTCTCAGGAAAATGTTTCACTTTTCGGAGTTTCTAAAAATGCGTGAACATTTTTGTTACTGATGCCATTTGCGAAAGGTTTTTATTTCTAAAATTCAAATGCGAGGGCGCACCTTTCCAAACCATTTGAATTGAATTTATTATTTTATCTTTTACATTATTGAATAAAAGACGTTTCATTCAATAAGATTTGAAGAATTATTTATATGTGTAGCGGACTGAACTGAGCAGATGGAGAATTTGATTCCTCACCACTTTTATTACCAAAGTTCTTTTGTATCACAATTACTTTTTTAGGTATTAGTTTTTTCGTGAGCAGGGGAATTTCCGACGGGATTCGCCATGACATAATGAGAAAAAATTCCCATGAACATGGGCGTGGTCCGTCATCTTCGGGACCGACCCACAAGTATAAATATCTACCGAGGGGTGCGCGGACCCCCCCCGCTTTTGGTCGCCACCCCCCAAACTTTTTGTGCAAATTATTATTTTTTTTCTACTTTGAAATAAAGGTTCGTGTCATTCCGAGGTATGAAGGTTTCTGCTATATATGTCGAGAGGGCATGGGAACCCATTCCCAATAGAATCCGGGGTTCGTCCCATAGGATTGTTCCTCGGAGTCTCTCGTTCTCAAAAGAGAACATGGGAAACCTGTCCCGCGATTGAATCCGGGGTCCGCCGCGGAAGACGGGGACGGGAATTCCCGGAGAGCATGGGAGTATGCTCCCATGGGTCCGGGCTCCGCCTCGAGAGACCGCTCCTTGGATGCTCTGCTTCTCGAAAAGAGAAGTCATTCGGCAACTGACAACCCGAGCTTCCCTGACATAGTAGTTTATTTTCCGGGCCTCGCGCCCGGTGCTACACGTCGCCGAGGAAATCAGAAAATGGTCCGTTTGACATATGCGTCGGAAAAATCGGCGCGATGTCAGAAGCCGTCGGCGCCGTCGGCGCTTGCGGCGCAGTCGTCCTAGATGCGCCGGGAGGTTCTGAAACTGGCAAATGAACGTCCATGAAGCTCACATTCATTATCTCTGTATGTTTATTGTCTCTAATCACATGTTATATGTTGCATACATCTAACGCATTTTCAATCATTTACAGGTTGAAGCAGAATGCTGCGCGGACGTGGACGCAAGGCCCTGCGACGGCCTAGGACGTTGCATACTAGGACACGCAGCTTTGAAGCCGTTACAAGCGACGACGACTTCATCAACGAGATCCATGCTGATGAAGCCTCTGATATGGAGTCAACTGACAGTGATGGTAGCAGTGGTTTAGACAGTGATGATGCATATGATCGGGACACTGTAATAGATAGTGAACATGGTGACACAGATGCTCTGAGTGATATAGAGACAGAGATTGCCAGAAAGATTCTAGCCGCCGGTAATTCCACCGAAGAAGACTTTAGTGGTTTTGAGGAGGAGTTTGCCGAAATACCACAATATAATCATGATAATTCACAGACGTTTGATGAGTGGGTGGATGGTCCGCGGCCACGTGTAAACTTGCCTTTCACTGGTCAAACTGGGTTGCGCCAGTTCATAGAACTTCCTGAGAACCCTGAACCTATTGACTTTTTCAATTTGTTTATACATAATGATGACTATGAGGATATGGCAACGGAAACCAATAGATATTTCAAACAAGCAATGGAGGACAAAATTCTAAGACCCCGTTCAAGAATGCAACAGTGGCAAGACACTAATGCAGAAGAGATGAAGGTATTTGTAGCCATGACAATTGCCATGTCATTGGTTGTGCAGAGAAACTTTGCTGATTACTGGTCAACAAGTGATGTTACCTCAACGCCTTTCTTCGCCAAGTGCATGCCCCGAGACAGGTTTTGGCTTCTTATAACCTACCTACACTTGGCTGACAACAGGAGGATGCCGGGCCGTAACACCCCGTGCTTTTCACCAATAAATAAACTGGGACACTTGTATAACCGGATAGTTCACCGTTTTTCAAGAGTGTATAAACCGCATCAAAACATTTCAGTCGACGAGGGCATGGTGCCCTGGAAAGGTAACTTATCTTTCAAAGTTTATCTTCCCGACAAGCCTAAGAAGTATGGGATAAAGGCTTTCATGTTGTGTGACTCGCACAACGGATACGTTTGCAAGTTCAAACTCTACACTGGAAAAACGAATGAACCGGTTTCTGAAGGTGGCAAAACTTATGATGTAGTCATGGACTTGGTGAACGACTACGTTGGACAGGGGCATCACATCTTTATGGACAACTACTATTCGTCCACAAATCTGTACATAAATTTGTGGGAGCGGGGAATAGGTGCCACGGGGACGTTGAGAGCCAATCGAAAGGGACTTCCTGATTCAGTCAAGAAACCTAAAAAGAAAGCCAAGCAAGGGGACATGACAGTTTCTCACAACCATGGCCTACTCGTTCTTCGCTACGAAGATAGAAAATCAGTGCTTCTCATGTCAACTGTTGAAGATACACAACTTGAACAAACAGGGAAGAAGAACCGGGCAACAGGGGAACCAGTTCTCAAGCCGCGCATTGTAACAACGTACAACAAGTACATGGGAGGTGTTGATCGGGCCGACCAGATGTTGTCGTACACGCCGTTCCGAGTGAAGACCCTGAAGTGGTGGAAACGGGTTTGGTTTCACGTTCTCAACGTTGCCATGTTGAACTCTTACATCGTTTATAAAGAATACAGCAAAGATAAACCTCTAAAAACAAGTCGGGAATACAGGAAGGCTTTGGCGCAACATATAGTAACATTTGCGGACAAGGAACAAGTTCCATCACTTTGCTTACGTCCCCGTGGTCGGCCGAGCACGAGCGACGAGAGTGTCACTCGTCTTCATGGACGTCACTTTCCGACGAAGATTGAGCCTGTCGGAAGGAAGAAAAACGTCACAAGGATGTGTGTGGTATGCTCTAAGGCAAAACGCGCCGTCCTCGCAAAACAGATTGAAGAAGGCAATGGGCCAGCAAGGAAGAAAAAACGAGTAGGCAGAGAGTCTTCTTATGAATGTACAGATTGTAATGTTTCTCTGTGCGCCGCACCATGCTTCAAACTGTACCACACCGCCACTGACTATTCCAGGGCTTACATCACTGCCACGGAAAAAGAAAGAAATGAAGAAGGGAATGAAGAAGAAGAAAATTGAAAGTAAAGAGAGCCGAAGTGTGGACAACCAGTATATACACATTATATACATACCTTGTTAGGTCCCTAAAGCTGTTCTGCGCACAACCGCAGGTAAATATTGTGTATATTTGTACGTAAATGCATTGTAATTTCATTGTAATACATGTCATTGCAAATAAAATATTTTTTATTTTATCAAAGAGACAGAGAAAGTGAATGCGAGCTTTCATTGGAAGTTCAGCCAGAACCGCATCATAAAAAACACCCATAAATGCTGAACCGGGTGGCCGATTTTCATAAAACTTACATGGGGTAAAGAGGAAAGATTCGGCTTTGATTCAATATAAAATTTATACATGCGCAAGAAAAACTAAAGTTGCGGCACGTGCCCCGATATGCGCGATAGTCAAAAAGTTGCCTCAAAGTACCGAGGGTACCTTCATTTGGCCCGCTATAGCTTCCGAACGAAGTTGCGCATTTTTTTTCTTTTTACATCATCGTAAAGAGCAATAAATTGTCTTCAATTCCATGTATCATATGTATATGCGCAGCGAAAAATAAACATGCGGCAAATGATGCGCCAGATGTCGCAAAAAGTTAGTTTTTCAAAAATGAATTTTCTAAGTACTGGGGGTGCCTTCCTTACGCTCTTCATATATTGCGAACCGTTTGACGTATTCCAATAATTTTTATATCATTGTAAAGAGGAATAAATTGTCTTCAAGTACATACGTGTTTCGCATCTCGCGAAATAATTTACGATTTTATAAAGCTGGAAATAAAGACAAACTTTACACCGCGCAACATGTATTGCGTTCGCCGCGGTGATTAGTGTATGCTGTGCTCATTAGTACCCATTAGTTCCACGCGCGCTCGGCTCTGGCACCCTCGAGGAGGTCTCGAGGAGGTCTCGAGGAGGTAACGGTACTGTAATTAGCACAGTCCCGGGGGGACCAAGCAGTGCCAGTAACTTGGTGCGCGTCGGGACCATTCACGTGGTACTGTCGGGGTAGCGTCACTCTCCTTTGGTTGGTTATATTTTCTGAACCATAAGTCGTATTCTAATAATTTTTACGTCATTGTAAAGAGGAATAAACTATCTACAAGCACATATAAATTTCGCAATATGCGCGCTCAGGAGTTTTGATTTCATGAAGCGTGAAATAAAGACAAACTTTAGATGACAATAGAATTATAACCATAGGTCGCATTCTAATATTTTTTATATCATTGTAAAGACAAACATCTGGTCTTCAAGTCCATAAAAAAATTTCAGTAGCGCGCTCCAAATTCATGATGTTATAAGGCCCGAATTAAAGACAATCTTTACAAAGTAATAGAAAAGTAAAGAAAAATCGTAAAAAAATAATTCAAAGATGCGGATATAAAGCAACCATTTGTGTACGGGTGCCGCGACTTGAATTTGTATTCAACGCCCGTATATAGCCCGTATTCGCCATGTAGATGCGGTATATTTCGTAAAAACGGTACCGGAATCGCCGCCTGGAAATTCCGCCAGCAGAGCTCGTTAGTGCCTAAGCTCAAACTACTGCTGCGAGCTGCGAGCCTGTAAATTCCGCCACAGGGGCTAAAAAGGGTAAAATATATATACGCAACGTATATAAAATATATACAAAATTGCAAATTTGTGTTAAATTGAAATTTTATTTCTTCATTATAAATCCAGCAATCAGATAGTAATGTGCACGTATACTGAAATGAGCCAGTTATATGTCTTTTAATAACGGATATACTGTTGGGCATAAACAAAACTTTCCCTTATATTTTTTCATTAACTTGACAAATATAAACGGTATTTCTTATTTGGCTAGTATTATTAGGAGCTTGGATCGTGTCTGGTCACGTGTACATTTACGACAAAACGCAACATCAGACAACTTCTTTGAGGTATTTTGCGAAAAGCTCGTGATTTAACACTTTCGGAAGATGCACGTTCAGGAAGGGTATAAAAACAGTGGCAGACACAAAAGGACACCTGCAGTACAAGAAAAAACACAAAAGAGTGCCACGGTTGACGACAGCAGAGAGAAAGGGCCATTCGAATGCTGCAATTCGGAGCTACAACTGGTCACGTTGCAAGAACGTTTTTTCAGTTGCTCAGTTGTAACTGACTGGAATCTTCACCAACGCTTTCAACAAACAAGGCAGACCTCAAACAGACCCCGGATGACGACAGTGAGAGAATACCAGTACCTGAGGACGTTGCATCTCAGGAACCGCTTCCTGACGATGACGTCATCAGCGGGAACGGCATTGGTTCAACCCATAAGTCAAAGGACAGTTGCTGGAAGAATCCTTGCCTTTGGTATCCATACTGGGGAACGGACTATGCTGGGCCACTCAATCACGACGTTGGCAGCTACGTGACTGGCGTCGAGTGATTTTTTCTGATGAAAGTCGTTTTGCTATATCAAGAGCTGATGGAAGAGTAAGGATTAATAAGCAGGCAGGTGAAAGAATGGCCAATTGCTGTCGGAGTGTGACCTTATAGCGAGGGAGTGTACATCGACCAGGTACTGAGACCATTTCTGCAACGGCAACAACATGGAGTCCTTTCCAACGTATTAATGCTCCACCATATGTTGTGAGGATGGTTCATAACTTCCACAACGTCAACGTCATGCCTTGGCCAGCTCGATTTCCAGACCTCGTACCGATTAAACATTTGTGGGACCACCTTGACAGGCTAATTCGGAGTCAACAAAACCCTCCAATCAACCTACAGTAGATGACTCAAGCTCTCGCCTATTAATGGAGATGTGTCCCAGCTTACGTCATCAGACGCTTGACTACGTGAGCCCGAAGACGTGTCTTTGTATCAATGCCAGAGGTGGACACACTCGGTATTAGTGACTCAATTTGCATCATTGTCAAGCCCCCAATATCGATATAATTTTCATGAAATCTACATTTTGACCCCGTGCTCATTTGTCCATATCGTATGATTAATCAAATTGCTCAATTTTCCAATTTTTATTTCTTACAAATGATTTATTCGAGTAATTAAATTTTCAAAACTCTCATTGACTTTGTAGTTTTTTTTATCTACCTAAATCTAAAGGGAAAGTTTTTTGTTATGCCCGTCAACTTTTGTATTCAAAGTCCAAGATACACTGGTTAAAATACAAATATGAGTCAGCTATGTGTATGTTGTTAGTACTGACCATGTTGCCACAACATTGTTTGTGCAACCTCCTTCACGCTCAGTGGTCCACAGCGAACATCCAATATGGAGTAGCAGTGTGCATCCATGGCTTGCATCTGGTACATATGTTAGGGATTTACAACTGTCATTGACAAGGCTGAGAAGTGTTTTGAGGTCTCGCAGGAACTTTTTTCAACAATCGAGGACTCTGGATGTTCCAAGTTGACTTCTTTGTTTGTTGTTGAGAGAATGCCTTCTTCATATTCCTCAATGACCCTCAGCACTTCTGTATAGTTCAATAACCTCCTTCTCCTCTGGCTGTCCGTAGAGACCCTTAGTTCCACTATCCTTCTTCAAGAATTTTATGCTATACTTTTGGCTCTGATCAAGTGCCATGACGGAGAACTTCTTGCCACTGTATTGCTGGGTGGAATTCTGGCAGGGAGGGCATATCCTTAAAGAAGACAGGCATCCAGCGGGAATAATTTGTGTGTCCAAAATCAATGAAACATGGTCACAAGTCATTGCATCCATTTAGAGTTAGTGGCTAATCACCCTCCCATTGACCTCGAACAAAGCAGCATATGGTTAGGAGGTAATCTTGAATTGTTCTCCAGTAGCAGGTGGTAGGAGCTCTCTCACTATCTCCCACATACCCCTTGATTCATGAGACACATAGCTACCTTGGCAGTACTCATTATATGCTTGTACCTTGAGTATACGAAGCCAGGCAATTGTCAACAGATATGAATACTGTGTACGCTTGACATGTCTGCTACCAAGACGTTTGCGTGAAGTTCTCGTTAGGGAAAACATCCGCTCCCATCCAGATCCAGTCAATAGCTTCCCCCAGGTTCTTGAGACGCCATCTCAATGTGGAGGAAATCCATTAGCTCACCCCTTTGGATTCACAAACTTCATCTGGGTACTTCCATTGACACTTCCTCTGCTGGATATAGATGGGGGCAATCTCCGACAATCACTGGAACCTGGGCAGGGTTTAAGAGTCAGTTGCCTCTTGGTTACAAGCATGGCCATAGAAGTTTGCAAGGAGAACCCCATCCTCATGGGGAGTGGAGAGGAACGGAGCTGATTTAAAACCCTGGGTAACCGAGATGGAAGAACCCTACAAACTCAGTACTCTTAAAACTGCAATTATCAAAGAAATCATTTTCGTGAAGTTACCTTATTTCCATCGAAATTCTGCATAAATCACCAAAATTAATTACGTCATATGTGTAACCTTGTTTTGGAGCCATGAGTGCACTTCCTGTACTACTTTGAGGACAACATATGCCAGTCAATTACAAATTTAAGGACCTCAGATGATTTTTTTCTTTTTTTTATTTAAAAACAATATATAACAAGTTATTGTTTTAAAAACAATTATTTATGGATTTAATAGGTATAAATCAATGCTAATTGTAGCGTACGTGAAGATTTGGATGTCAGTAACAATTTTCCTATATTTTGGAACATATTTTTAAAATAGCACAAATATGAAAGGACTTAACCCTATTAAACTATTCATTTTTAGAAAGCCTGTAATTAGAGCTTTCATTTGATATATAACATGGCACATTTGAAAAGATTACAAAAAAGGTTGCATATACCATTCAGTTTTTTGTGGCGGCCATCTTGGATTTGTGCAAACAGGCCACCAGAGGGCAATCTCACATTGTTTGCGATGGTTTCTGAAAACCTTGTACCCATACCTATCATCATGCAAAATTTCAAGAACTGGTCACAAAGTGCACAATTCTCTCAAATTGCCTCCCCGCTACTGTGGGAAGAGAATGGATTAATACACGAAGCGTTAATAAAATACCCCCATCGTCATTTTCTAAACAGGAAACAGTATTTTGTGGATCAGGTTTGAAATAATATATAAAGAATATTTGACATTTCTCGTCGAATACCATGTATATGTCATCGAGTGAAGAAGAAATGTATATTTTCACGAGTGGCGCAGCCACGAGTGTAAATATATTATTTCTTCTTCACGAGATGAGATATACATGGTATTCGACGTGACATGACAAATGTTCTATTTATTAGATTTAACAAACCATACATATTTAGTAATTGACGTTCATTTTATAAACGAAGCCTCCGAGATCGCCTTCCTTTCCACAGCCATCCTATGACGTCATCCTATTGTTACGATGACGTCATATGATTGAACGTGTTATTTCACTGAGTAGAATAACATGTTATTTCACTCAGTGAAAATAAGGATTTTATTTTAGCGATAAATGTCGTATTTCACCACTGAAAATCGAATAATGTAGTATATTAATGATCTATTTTATATAATAAATTATCCAATGTATTGGGAAATCGGATATTTGCTTTGTTATGAGCAATCCAAGTTTGCAAGAAACGTGGTGAGAAACAAGATATGAAGTAGTTATCCATCATATACTACTGTCCAAAAGTTGACAACGTCTTCAAAATAACCCCGAAGAAAAACTAAGACATTCAGGATAAAAGAACTGTTTATTTCGCAAGAAAATATTTTTTCTTCAAACCTTGTTAATTGTAACAAGTCGGTACGATCGGTCGGTTGGTCGAAAATCAAAGTGTGTTTTATGCTTGGACCCTAAAAAGATCCCAATTCATCTTTCACACAGCATTATGGTGGTTTCCCCGGCTAGAGTTAATATCGAGTATATCCTCCTTGGGCGTCAATACATTCCCGGAGACGACGACGCATTGACATTGTTCGAATGACGTTAGGGGTGATGTTTTGTCATTCTCTCTGCACTTTAAGCCCTGTTTATACGGCGAGCGTTTGCATATGACTAAAGCATTACACATATAGAGATTATTACCCGAGAAAGTGTGTCATATGACTTTTACGAAACGAGTGTGAATGTTTGTATTGCCCGAGCGAGAGCGAGGGTTATACACAAATTCGCACGAATTTATTACCCGTTCTATTCCATGTGATTCGCGTAAAACAGGTCAGAAAGTGGCCCACTTCTCTTGCGACGGCAAGCAACAGTGACGTCACGAACAATCGTTTTATGACGTCACAGACGACAGAATACGGGAAGCCGCGGTGAAACAATCGTTGCTAGGCAAACGTGATATGTGCACATGTGCTCATATCAATACTATTAACTCGGTTATTTTCATCCATATGGGTAATAAATAGAGATTATTAACCAAGTGTGTTTCCGTATCATTAATATCATATTTTTGGAATAAAAATTGTATTATGCGAGCCTTTGGCGAGCATAATACATTATTTTTTATTCCAAATATATGATATTAATGATACGGAAACACACGAGGTTAATAATCTCTTTATCATATTATGTCATTATTAAAATAAGCGTTTTGTTGTGTAAAAGTGGTAAGAGAATTGACCCAGTTTTAGCGGAGTAATTTCATAGACGGTACATCAAAGTGACGGTCACGACATCGGCTGTGAAGTGCCTAGAAATAGTTCTTAATCAAAACAATTAAACACACGATATGCGCGATTCTTTCAAAAATAAACAATTGAATCTTGATTTCTTGTTCATTGAGATATTTTCAATCAGTTCATAAGCATCTATCTAATAATTAAAAAGCACTCATTCATAAATCACTTGGTCACGCTAGTAGAACAAGGGAAGTAACTCTAATTTCAACGTTTTGGAAGCTGCGTTGCAGGGTTGATTCGGATTGCTGCATAACAGCATCTTTCACACTTTAACGGTAGTTATTTGTGAGGTGGGGTTGTTTCTTTGGTTTATGACAATAAGTACCTATTAATGTATCTAATACCGTATTATCAGCCCTCAAGAACTGCCAAAATGCTAGTGCAATCGACGAGGTGCGTCGGTAGGCCACACGCTGACTGACAGTGACACATCAGCTAGACACATGCTGATGCTGTTAGTCAATAGCGCACTGAAGTTTTGAATGATTTTTAAAACAAATCTACAATTATCTTGACTTTGTTAAAACTATAAATGCACTGTACCATATCAGATGATTTCGTGTTTTCGAATATCCATTCATTCAAGCGGAAATACTCTGGTAAACTCCCGGTTACGCTTTTCAATGATACGTAAACAGTTTTAGGATTCGCATGGAAAGAGTGGAATTCTGCGAAAGTAGTTCGTGTATTTGACCTTTGACCTGTTTTGCATATTTATCAGATTTGGATACCAAGTTTATCAGATTGCTTTATTGCATCGATAACACCCTCCATTATATGATAAATGCAAATATGCTCATATGAGCAAACTTCGCCGTATGGACGCATTTGCACATATGTATATTTTACTACCTTCAGCAAATTTTTCACTACCGTAAGCAAATTTGCACCTAGTCAGGGGTAGGTGCAAATGCTTACTACCGTGAGTAAATATGGTATTTTCACTTTTCTAGTAAAAGTTCGTCGTATACAGACATAGTGACTTCACACAAGTTGAGAAAATATTCTACATAACTTTAGAAACTCTTAATATTATTTTTCAAATTCTATATATATATAGGATAATCTCCTTCTTGTACACGATACTTCGAAATCCACCTGACTATCCGATTTTCAGTATATAATTAGGGCGAAATAGTCAAAACAATGTTGACAGATACAATTTAATCTCATTTATTTAGTATACATCTAATAAATATTAATTGGTATGTTTTAGGAATTCTCTATTCATATATTAAAATAGTTTGAAGCCCATTTGCATAGGCAGAAATTAAACACATATGAACGCATAGCAAATTTACTTTTACTCACGTGTGTATATTACTACCATAAGCAATATTGCATATGTGCAAAGTTCGCCGTATAAACATGGCTTTAGATAATCTAGGCAATTTTCTGAGTGCTTTTTGTTGCTGCGTTCAGAACGAGTCTCATCAGTTGCATTTGTGCACGTGCATTTCGGGATTCTCGACTTAAAAACTTGTTTTTCATTCTTACCATTTTTCGACAATTGTTATTGCGTTTTGTCGATTGTTTTCGTTTTGTGGGTGACATTAATATGTAAATGTTTTCATTTTGAATATAGAAAATAGACAATACCTCGTTTTCGATATAACAGGTTTTTTTGGTGATTGTCAACTTTTTTTTTGGACATCAGTACACTTGTCTTGTATTATCACACAAACTTCTAAATGACCTTAAAGAATTGTTAAAATTACTTAAAGGTGCATCCATTGCGTTTCATAAAATTTGATTTGGCTTTAATACGTTCGAACACACCATATGTGCTGTTTACAATACAAACAAATTAACTAAGCTTGCATATTCATCCCCAATCGCCAAATATATCATAATTACTAGTTTCCAATTAAAATCGAGTAACATCATTATGCATGTGCAGAAACAGAAAGTGCATGTTCTATTTACACGCACAGTAGTTATATGACCTATTAAACATTATCAACCCAAATGTTTCATTTTATCTGGTTTAAATAAGATTCCAAAATTACGTTTGACTCATTGGCGCGCGCCACACGCAGTGCATTGTCCGGTTTTCGATCAGAAATCGACACTTTTACCTTCATATCGTCAATATACTGAGTCGAGTATCATCAAAATGGTAGTTTTCTGTAACAGTTGGTGCTTCTCGATAAAGTAAGACCTTTTATAACGTTTGGAATATTTGACCCCCAACAACACAATGGATGTACCTTTAAGAAATCGTGTATTTGTTAGATTTACTAAGATAAAACTTAGATAATGGAATCATCTTGTACGCACGGGGCCGTGTATCGCTTAGAAACAGCGAAAGACATATACCTACATAGACCCTACTCTATTACTATATAAAGGGAGAGGGATGTAACGACGAAACCACCCCATGCTCATTCAAAGTCATATTTCGCATCAGAAACAATTTTTATGGCACAGTCAATGACTACAATACATAAGCTGAATGATCTCCCTACAAAATGAGCTATAAATGGTCACAATCGGATCATTATTTCAAAAGGTATGCGACAAGACAGTCCGTATAGCGCTACATCTAAACTTTTAAGCCAAGCGTACTTAGAATACAAGACGAGAACCAGTGTGTCTGGAGGCATATTAAAAACATGCAATTGTTTATTTTACAGCAATAATTATTTTCCCATCCCATCAAAGCTGTCCCTCCAGGGTTTGCTAACTAAGATATTTCATATTTATACATTTTAACAATGTCCATCGACAATTATATTTAACATCAGGAAATACTCTCTGAGATCTTACCAAAGCTGTGACATCAATCAAGGTTTTCCAAAGTATATATCTTTAGTCTCATAACGCAATATTTCAAACCATAACTATAAGTCTATCAAGTTACTTTAAAGTTTCAGAGGGTTAATGATGATGAAAGGCAGGAAATCTCTTGTGAGTTACCCTGAACTACCCCAATGAAACGATGACGAGGAAAAGCAGGTTCGATGGCGCCTTGATAAATATCTAACATGGAGAACAATTAATTGATAAACAGTAAATAAAGCTTCCGTATCACGAACCATATTAATTTTTTAAAATATGGTAATTATTTAAAAAGATTTCTATACAAAATTTCCTGTGAACTTAAAATTTGTTTTCTCACAAAACAAGATCCTTACCCGATCAAAAATGGTAAAGATGACCATTTAGTTTTCTTATTATAATCTGTTAAAATCAAGTGGACATTTTCAGTTTCCATATCCAGACCTATATATGTTAACGAACTACGAGTATTCTATTACTATTCTAGAAAAATAATTTAGAAGTTTTTTTAAAAAGTCGATCGTCCTCCGCATTTTCCAGTACTTTCCAGGTGTAACCTATTCTTTTATAGCCTGAGTGCTAACGCTGTCCAACAATTTACATACATGGCCTATAATTCTCTTCCCAGAGAGGATACTACCTTAAGCTTTTTAGCATTGGCAGTAATGGGTCCTTCTAATTAGCATACGCCCTATGTATTGAATGAATAATACAGATAAAACTATTTTCAGGTTTTGTCTCTGATTTGGTCTTCTTTATTTATCAACAGGTGTATGGTCAATTGTTTTCTCAAATTAAAATAGCATACATTGAGGAAAACACACTAAACCGGAAAAAAATGTTCCTACCTTTTTGTTTCGAAAAATAGCATTATGACGTGTCAATGGAAAATGCCACTTAAACATCGGCGTCACTGATTGCACAACTAATTTCCAGTGCAACCTACCAGGATTTCTAGTCGAGAAACTGCTCGTATTAGAACAGAAGTTTCGATGGAAAATCTAAAGGAAGTCGCTTCTGTTTGAAGTGAATGATGGCCAATAAGTTTATACCATGACAAGGTTGATGTGATACAAGATTGAACTTGTTAGGCATCTCGGACTTCATCTAATCTAAACTTGGCAATACAATATTTAGGAAAGACATCAAAGTCATGGAAATCAGCCCATCAGACTACAAGATTGAGAAAGTTTTTGCAGATGAAATGCTTTCCTGGCGATTGATGTCATCTATATGTTGTCAAATAATGTTGTAATAGAAACAATAACATACATTATATATATTACTCAATGGAGTTTCCTTTTTGTGTTTGTATGTATATATAGGAAATGTATTCTTCTCTTTGGATGAGAGGTATCCATAATTTCCTGTTACAGTTTAAAATGTACTGGAAAATTTGGAGCAACAGACGCAAATATACGAAATCATTTATTTAAAGGAGTGAATCCACCATTTAATGAAGCAAACCTTGAGGAAAGACTCTTCTTTTTGTCGAAATTAGTTTCCCCTGTATAGTCTTTATGTTTCAACGTATTAAAATAGAACAATTCTTCAAAATAAAGAATCCAGCGATATTCCAAGGAAATGTACTATTGACACAAGCTAAACCAATACGGTGTTTGTTTTATTTCGATTTAGATACAATTGTTCATTAAGCCCAATCATAACAATAGAAAACAGCTGACAAACAACCAACCGTCATGTGACGAATTCAATACAGAAAGGGCCGTGTTCCTACAATATCTCATAAGCCAGGTGACTCCCATGTTCGCCAGGAGGCCAGGAAGAGTTGTCATAGTCTTAGGTGAAAAGTCATCCTCTTCTTGTGTATACAAACCCTCTCCTCACTGCGGAAACGAGTCTTAGTACAACATCCAAAATATCTTTGGACAACGGGCGAATGTTTGACAAGGAGTCCGGACGGTCGATTGCCTGTTTGCGGTGCAGCTCGCTCTCGTTAATGCTCTCCAGATAGTTTTATAGTTGCTTAATCTCACAGAGCTTGATAAGAGAAACGGACTATGCAGGGTCGTCTCTTCCTTTCAGTTGACACACATTGGAGAGGAAACAATACATTGGGAAACGACACACAGGGAGGCAACACACTGGAGATATCACACAGGGAAACAACTCAGAAAGAAAACAACACGCAATAAGACAGCAATGGCAACGATCGCGTTGATCTTGTGAATGTTATGCTCTATCTAGTATCATTACAACAACACATATGGGGGCAACGCACCTGCATGTAGGAAACATTTCAGAGAGGAAACATCACACAGAGGAAACAACACACACAGGAAACCACACACACAAGACACAATTCAGAGAGGAAATGAATCCCACGGCCAGGGAAGGAAGTCAAATGGCGGAACTCGATTCAGTACCTAGTTATAGATTTGTTACTTTGATCGCCCCGAGTCACATACTTCGCTCTTAATGATTTCAGCATGTACACTGCCAGGCAAAAGAAAGTACTCACCTCAGTTGATTTTAACATATGTATGATTATCAAATGCAAATATTTCAAGTTTTCGATGTCATAATCTAAAAGTGATCATGACAAGTACATGTGTTTAGTCAGCAGTTAAAGAGTACTTATTTAATTTAAAATATTTAATTTAAAGTTAAATTGTTTCAAAAATTAGTTTTGATGATACACAACTGTGAAAATTGATAAATGTGCCTGATTCTGCACACATTTACAACATTTAAAACAGGACGGTAAGGGGTCATGTTGGTGTAAATCTCATTTCTCCTGTCTTCATTAAACAAAGATATTTTAACTAACATTTAACCACAGTCGCTAATTAATCCATTCAAACTACTGCAGATAAGTATTATTGTATCGTTTCATAGTCAAATGCATCTGACTTCTTTTAGATATTGAATTAATCGAAACCAACTGAGGTGAGTACTTTCTTTTGCCTTGCAGTTTATTTCATTTTCAATATTTAGTTAAAGTTAGGCCATAGCCCTATTTACAAACTCTGGTTACAAACTGGTTTGATACACCTTTCAAGCACTTAACATTAGCTGATTAGAGGTTCTTTTACAAACTTTGCTAAATATATTATTATATTCGTTGTGCCCTTTAGAGTTTAACACACACCATTTCCACCGACTGGTAACCCTGTCATGTGTGATGTAATTTTCATTTTGTGTAAGTAAAAGCAAGTTCTTTGATAATTCAATTGCGAATACATACAATAAATAAATAAAAAGGTATTAACATATTTCTTCAATATTATTAAAGTATTTTGAGATATTTTATTCTCTTGAGAATTGATAATAGGAACAAGCTGCAAATACAATGTAAATGAAAAGTCAAAGACCGAGACACTCAATGTAATTAGATGGTCTGACAAAACTTCAGGACAATGAAAGAATAAAGACATTTCTTTATTTCCTTCAGTGATAGTCGAACATGAGATAGTAAACAATTAATATTTACTAAGTACATTCATTACAATATTGAAAACAATGTTTGAAGACATTAATATAATCAAATTTTGATATTTCAATTCTTGTAAAAATGTAAGTAACTGTTGTGCGTACACATCAACCAATATTATTGGCTCTCAAATTTCCAGCGCAACGACTTAGTTATTAATCATAACTAATAAAACTACAAGGTCTAGAATCTAAAGCATGAAAATTAAATTTGATTTAAATCTATAAAGACATATTAAAATAGGCCATAATATCGCTCCCCTCCCTATTCTTCTTAGATGCTCATATATGTAAATGTTATGAATCACACAGGGGCGTGTATCGCTTATAAACAGCGTTTGAAATACATATATATATAGACCCTAACCTATTACTATATAAAAGGAAAGGGATGTAATGACCAAACCACCCCATGCTCACTCGGAATCATATTTCGCAACAAAAAGTTTAATGGCACAGTCAATGACTACAATATGAATCACAGCTATTAATCGACAAGATCTAGAAGCTAAAGAATGAAAATTATAGTTTTAAGTTAAATCATTAAAGATATATCAAAATATCAACTCTATCTCCGCCCCATGACATTCTTATTACATACGTACGTACATTACTTTTGGCATTGGATAATAGCATAACTATACATGATAGCATGTATAGCAAATGCAATAAAAAGCTGATGAATGATGTAGAAATAAGGATATTGCCATAAAATGTGTGTTGATTGCTACGACCCCCGCTTGTCATCATGCCAACTATAAACAAATCTTGTAATCTGTATTTAGTTTCTCAAATATCGGTTTGCCCTGTTCTGATATGTTTTTATTGTTTCCTGTTGTGTTATATAGAAATGAACTCAGTAACCTGAAAAACTAACCATCCACGTCACAAAGTACTTGAGCTAGAACTGACACCACTGACGAAACATTTACACAATGTGTTGTGGATTTAGCTTGAACAAATGTGAAATTCAATGGTAATATATTTCAAAACCAAAAGTAAAAATTATAATCGATTTCTTAGGAATAATTCATTAATGTACATGTATGACTATTGTACTTCATGTATTTTTTTTATGTTTTCATGTAAGAATGTTAAAAGTATAGTCTGTTACTTTATTAAACATATTTGTTGGTAAATATTTAAAATAATTATAAAGTCAAATTTAATTCAAACAACTGAATAATCTGATGCTTGAAACATGACATATTTGAGTATGTTTAGTATTCATGAATTGTGATGAAGTGGCGAAAATACACTCGAACGACAGCCGAATCACAATAAAGATATTCATTAAAACCACCTAAATGTATTCACAAAAATAACATGTTTTTCAGAAAAAAACCTTTCAAAACGCACAGAACACGCCAATCGACATTTTTCCTAACAAACTCCCATTGCATAGATAACCTTACTGTCACTTTTCCAGTAGGAACATTTAAAGTGTTACAAAAAACTGTCAATCTGTCTCAGCTTCTATTGAATGGAGTTGGTAGAAAATGTAACGGGGGCTTGTTAAGCAGTTAAAGTCGAGGCTGATTCGAGCTCAGGAACGCTCTATGCACTGAGCAAATATTGGAAGTTTGAGCGAGGCGCCGTGCCCTGAATGTACACAGTGGAAGCAGGCATCCCCCAAAACCCCCGTTAATCTGCTACTCTGGGGGAACATTGTATACACGACCCAGGTAGGACGTTAGTGTCAGACAGGCATCGAACGAGTTGTCACTCTCATCTAAAACTGAGAAGTGGTTAATCGTCAGTGACGTCGTTAGTCAGGCAACGTTATCGTCGTCATTCTTTGACCGACATAGGACAACTCGTTTCTGTCATTTTTGGCCATTGTAAAAGTTGTTGATGTAATTTGCAGTCACTGGACAATATACCTCTCATCATTAATCTGGAAAGGTTTTTAGATTCATCTGCAGTGGATCTCACGAATAGTCGGGTTGTCACCAGAAAGGAAGCCAACGACATTGTCAACAGCACAAGGGACCAACCACGACAACGTTACCGTTTTCATCTGCACATCGTTACCACATCGTTGACACATTACAGATGTGTCGGTATGACTGTCGGTAGAATTCAATATTGACAGGGTTTTCTTTTGTGAAAAGTGTCTTCTGTCGTAGAAACTTCAATTTACAAAAAACATGGAATTCTTGAAGTATCTGAAAGTGTCTGTTCTACTGGTAGTCGCTACACTCATATCAATCGGAGGTAAGTTGAATTTAGTTACTTTTCATGATTTTTATTTCTTAAGATTTTTCTTCGTTTTGGTTTAAAATATTGTAAATAATAATAATCACTTGGACTTAGGTCCTTACTATCTTTGTAAATATTTAAACTTAGAAATTTCGGAATAAAGTAATACCAGTCAGTTTAAAATTGAATTAAAATCCATATGAGGATAATTGAAATTCAGTTTTAACCAATCTTAATATAAATCCATCGTCATTTCGTTTTTGGAATATATCAATACTGTTATATAAAATATACTAAAAATAAGAATAAAAGTTTAAAGTCATTATCATATATAATGGTTAACTTTCGATAACATTGTTTATTGTTTATATTCCAGTCTGCCGGGAGATGTGTTACAGCTGTAACTACGTAGGGAATATCCTGTTCCAGGGCTACGAGTGCGTCACCTACCCCAAGAACTGGACGTACGGCAACTGGAGACTCCGCTGTGAGAACCTGTGTACCACTCAGAGCATCTACGATAAAGGTCAGTACACAACATACACCTCGGCCACACCATATACACGTGTACACAACTGGATACCTCTGTACCAATCCAGAAATGGCATTAATGGTGCCAAAGGAAAATATCAGAATAAGGAGCTATGGTTAACTAAGGTTTGAGATCAAACAATATCTGCTGGGAAATTCGTTTTGTTAGTAGATTTTGTACATTGCCCTAACATCGCCAATTCTCTTAAAGTAGCTCACGTCACTATGATGTAAAAAATCACATGAAATTAAAGCATGATGACGTCACACTACCGTGACATCAACGCTAAAAAGTTCTAATGTTAGTGCTGAGTTCGAACATGTACATATTTAATTGAAAATTGATGAAGAATGTTTTGATAAATAATAATAAATAAAATCTCAATATTTTTTCTCCTGGTATCAACTCGTTGATATCAATATAAATAAACTACCAGACAAAAGAAAGTATACACTTATATGGTTTTGTCAAAATGTATGATTTTCAATTACAAATATCTTGAAGTTTCGACGTCGTTCTCTGAAACTGAAAAGTGTAGGCGTTTAGTCATAAGGCAAAGAATACTTCTACGTCTGTTTTATTATTTTAAAAAGATACCATTTTGAATTAAAATATTCTGACATTAAATGACAACTGTTCATCGACATACATTGTATAAGACCTATTCCACCTTATGCCCTACTAGAGGGGTGGAAAGTGTTATGGCACGGGGAAGATTATGTTAACAATTTACATTTGGCATCCAACAACTGTATCATTATCACCCACAGAGTCTGGCAAGGCGACGTACATAGCCCGGGGGTGTAGCGGCTCCATGGAGGTCCCAGAGGACAACTGCGTGGAGGATGACGTCTCCATCCGCTGCTACTTCACCTGTGACGACCACTACTGCAACGACGGGCCCGGTATCGACGACAAGTTCCTGGAGATTATCCAGCCTGATGGTACATCGTCCAGTAGAGTGTCTCTCATAGCTGTATTGCTGGAAACATTCCTGGCTTTAATCATCAGATTGCTGTACTAGTTTCTGGAAGATCTCCCAACCTGGTGACACGGCGTCCAGTGGAGGGTCTTTCATAGCCGTGCTGCTGGAAATACTCCTTGCTCTTTCTGTACTAGTTCAATGAGGTTACCAAACCTGATTGATTCTCTCATAGCCGTGGTGCTGGAGAGATGTCTGGCTTTTCTCATCAGACTGCTGTACTAGTTCTGGAAGTTACCAACATGGTGACACCGTGTCCCACCAAGTCTCCCTTGATTATTGTATTAGGATGGCGAATCTAATACTGGATAGTGGTTGTCTGGTCGGGAGTTTTATCACCCAAAACTGTGTTCTACAGGAGATATCGCTCTTATCTCTTATCTCCGTTTCGGCAGTAGATTTTGCACAATGCCCTGTCACCGTCAACTACACAACTATCACTGTTTTTACATCATCGAGTAATGACATCACAACGATATGACGCCATAAACATGATGACGTCACGATGCTATGACCTCACCGCACTGAAAGTCTACTGGCAAAGATGTGCTCAGAGGTGTACATTTTTAATTGAAACGTAACAAGAATCATTTTGGAGGATAAATAGAATCTCACCCTCATGTCTTCTGAGGCAAGCCTCGGATATGTGTAACTCGTGTTGATATATTTGATATCAGAAGACACTTGGGTGAGATTTGTTATATACCTTAGATCTGTTTAATTAAAGAGTTGATCTTTGAACATTTGATAAACGGCGATGATACTCTGAATCTCTGCTGTCTGAACAATAACTGAAACGTTGATATCAGAACAATAACTGCAACACCGATGCATGAAAATTGTATGAATCGTTGATGTCTCAACCTAAATTGGCTGGTACGATGATGTCCGAACATTAGTTGATACGGTGACGTGTCAACATGGGATGAAACACATCCTAATATTTACTGCAAAGCCACACTGTGATGTGTGTATGGATTCAACACATATTGTTGCCTGCCATTTCTTGACAATCAGGCTACCATTCATTTAACCGTGATATGTGGCTTTAGATTCAAATACTTGTTAAATCATGTTTCACATATAAAGATGCCGTATTTATTGATTAAATGAGGTGTGTGTGGTGACTAGTTACGAAAGCTAGCTGTGATGAAATGAAGCACATGGATATTGAATGCCGTCTGTCTTACATGTTTTTACATTCACTGAATTACAACAGATACACTCTTAACTTTCAGCTTATATGACTTTTAGGTTGAAACCAAATAAGTGTGAGTCTTTTGAATGAAATACATATTTCCGTTTATATTTGTCTTAAGTTTAAATAAAATGTTGAGAATGAATAACACGTTGAAACGCCCAGTCAGTTCGGCAAATGCACTGAATTCAGATGAATAGTTTCATTTTGGTTAACTATACAGACATTATACTGCTAAGAATTACTTACAAGTAGTAATCCTATAATTGTTTGAAGTGATCCCAATTAAAGTTTGAAACCAACATTGTAGAACGTTGAAGCATTTGGAGCTCAGACTTGAACCTGATGATGTACAACAATATTTAATAAATTTTAAATGTCAAAGTCGTGATGTATGATTTAACTCGGATTCTGAAGCTATCCGTGTTAGTTTTAACTACAATAGCGTGGACTGTCAGGTAAATCTAACTCACGTCGTGTGTACGGTACACACGACGTGAGTCACGCCTCCAAGTAAATATTGACTAAGCTTAACACTGACCCACCCGGCTCATAGGAGTCGCAATTAAACCATCCTTGCTACACGTATGGTCGTGTAATTGGATGTTCTTTTCTTGTTTATAGGCGTCACTCTTACATAAAACATCACTTTATTACTTCATTTAGACTTTCTTTATTGATTTTGATTTAAACATATAATTTAAAACATCGTTACATTTTCGATAGTTTTAAATTACGAGAGTTATTTAAGACATTAGTATGTTTCATAAAGAAGCTAAATATCGTGTAAAATAAGGCAACCGAAGTATGGTTATATATAAGCAAGTTCTAGTGGATATATAAGGCATTTACAAGTACTGTAAACAAAACTAGAAACATTTTGAATAATTTGTTTACATATTTTTAAATATATTTACATACTGGTAGAATGAACAAAATGTTACAATTTATTCATCAACAAGTCAACATATATGTGATAAACCATGAGGAAATGTATAAACCCTTCAATAATCAACTTGGTGTTGGACAAGGTTATATTGTAAGTCCCTTCTTGTTTAGATTGTTCATAAATGAAGTAGCACAGCAAATATGAAACACGTGTTCGCATGGTATTCAATTATATCCAGATACAGTACGACTTTTTCTGTTACTTTTTACAGAAACAAATAAATTGATTAGAAAACTTTTCAAATCAATGTAATTCGTATGAGAATAGAGAATCTTTTATAAACTTTTAGAAAATTTCCACACTTAACAGGCTTCAGCACGTGTTTTAAAAGGCATAACAATATGCGATGTCTAGTAGATGAAATGTCTTTAAATACTAAATATGCCGTTACACAGACTTACTTAATATTGTATGATATGGCATATGAAATTGACAAAAGCGGTTACAGAAATGGGGTGACTGATATTAGAGAGATACTCAACAACACAGGATATATGGTTATGTTTGGTCCGATAAAAATGTTTATGCATAATCAGAATTTATCAGTTCCATGCCACAAATAATGAAATCTTGGACAGAATCCATATAATTATCAACTAACTCAAAAATAAATCTTGAAACATATCTGTTAGAAATTAAGGTTTAAAAATTCGCATTGCTCATGAAAGCTCATGAATTATTTGTTTAAACGGGCAGGTATACCGGTATTGTAAGAAACAAACAGAATATGTCAAGTTGGTCATACAAAAGCTGTTGAAGATGTGCATTTCTTCTTTAATGTCCTATTCATAAACGTCTACGGACAAAATACCTTAAACATACAGTACTATTGTAATTACCCAAATGTAACAAAACTAGTGTCAACGTTAACGGATAACAATACCCAATTGTTACAATATCTTTCACTGTGTATTTATTGTGCAATGTTATTCATAAAAATTATTATAACATCAAATAACACTTTGTAAAGTGATCTACTCATGACTGAATGTATTAGAGGTATTATTCTACCGAACAAAACTTAATTGAGTAACTCCTGCTTGGATTTGGAATGTAAACCTACACAATCTACTTCAGATATATACATATAGGCCTATAGAAAATCATACTTGACATGTGCATTTTGGTCGTTTGTATTCAACTCGAAGGTGTCATGGAAGCGGAGGAACAACAAGTTCGGAGAACGAGTTGTTCCCATGACAGCTTCGAGTTCAATACAAACGATCCAAATGCACACTCAAGCATGATGTTTAATCTATATTTATTATATACCCCTTTTTATAAGCAAATTGGTAAACAAATAAAGTAGCATAAATGTATTGGGACGTCGCTGCGTATTGATACACGGACGGTTGCTTGACCAGCACGACTCACGATTTGATATCTTAATGATATCTTTATTTTCTCATTTGTCAGCCCAATAGAGCTTTTCATTTTTGAAAAAATACTAGCAGTGTTATTAAAACACAAGAGATTGAATTGGAAAAACTTTGAAAAGTACGGAAAATTCCGAGAAGTGCCGAAGTTTAGAGAGAGTAGAACCGTCAGCCGCGCAATACGGAATTCACCGTGCAATACGGAAATCGACCACGGAAACCCTATTGCACCCCTGTATTACGATCTTAAGTTTATATTTAAGGATTGTTTTACATGTTTTGTGCCTCTATCGAAGTATAACAGCAACAAATTGTATAACATCGCGTAGCGTAGCGGAGCGATGTTATACAAAATTTGTTGCTGTTTTACTTCGATAGAGGCACAACACATGTAAAACAATTCTTATAATTACAAAATCAACAGGTTTTTCTTTAAATATTTACACAAATCTAATATATTTGTAATTTATCACGAGAAACAACGGCTTGTTACACGCAATGATACATGGCTGAATCAAAATTGAGGAATCCTTCATCTAAAACGGCAGAAGATTTAATTTCGTTTTCTCCAACATTCACATGCATACAATCAGAGTTCGTTTACTCTACATTCCGGATTTTTAGATTAGCCCTCATTAGCATATCACGCGACGTTCAAACATGGCTGCTGTTAGTGAAGCGCTGGTAGTGAACAAGCTCGGGGACTAGTATCTATCAAAATTAAGTGTTCCCGGTGAAGTTAATTGTCTCATTCGGAAAAGAAATGTATATTCCAGTTATAGGTGTAGGTGTGAAGACGAAATTACATATGTATTTCATATTTTGCATCAAAACGTTACGCTCAGTTGTAAGAACTGGCAGACCCGACCGTTTGTTCGAATGGATTGTGACGTCACAAGGTACGAATGCACGAGGTATGGTAGCACATTTTATCTGCATTCATCGAGAAATGGCAGCAGGTTTTTGAGAGCTTTCGTCCAATCAGAAACGCGGAAATTAGTATAACAAAACCATTTTGTAATTATTGGTATATAATAAAACTATATTTTTAGGATATAATAATAAATGTTTTAGCAAAATTACAGGAAGGTTCAATGAGATTGCATAATGACACATTCACATTCGTTATCGGTAGCCTAATCGGATGATAATAATTTGAACTCGGCTGCGCCTCGCAAACATATATGTTTTTGCAATATCGGCACTGATTATCTAGAACTTGGAAAATCTATAAATTAAACATACATACTGGTTTCGGTCATTACGACAGCTCCCGAGATAATTCAACAATATTGAAAATAAAGAAATAAAGATCCACTTCGAACGAAACGTTCTTATGTATACCTCCAAGGGAGTTGGCTCCCAACACAGTTTCTGTGGTAGACGCTCCTCTTATCATGAGCCTGATGTACATCCAGAGGCTTAGGAATTGGTCCCATAAAGGAGCTCACATTTTGGTTATCGTTCCTGAGGCCAACAACTGACATCTCTCGTGGATAAAGGAACACCCTTCCTTCTTTCTTCCTCTTCTCCGCCTTCTTCTTCCGTCCATAGACTGCCTTATACACACTGGCCACATCGAACATGTAGGAGGGCTTCGTAAACAGCTGTAGCTCCGCCTCTTCCGGTTTGGTACCCCACGTGACTTTGATATCCGAATTCTGATTGGCTGCTCTGACTTGCATTCGAATATTGGTATTGTTTTCCGTCGAGAGTGTGTCAAGGGCTTTTAGATCCTTATACAGAGCAAGAAAGCGAGGCACGAGACGTTCTTGATGCTGAAACAGACATGGTTAATTAATGACCTAGTTTTAATTGTTCTGCAGTGCGGTAAAAAGGTTTTTAAATATTAGGATAGTGTTAAACCTACTTGATAAGAGTAGACATTACTGAACACAACATTCGGTATTTAAAACAATCTTACCAAGTAAGATTTAATTATCATCATAAAGGCACAATCAATGATATATTGGTTTACCTTCTCGTCGTTGAGGGCTCCACAGCTTCTGGACCGGAGATAGGGTCGCCTCCTGAATTGTGATCTTGCGACATGAGTAGATGCGCTGGACGGACCATTTTTATTTCCATGTATCGAAGGCAGAATTATTCCCCCTTTACCACCTTCTCCAGTCAAACATGACGAGGTAGAACCTGGAAGTCTTACTCTATTGTTTGGTAAGAGTTTCCCCGGTTCTTTCAGACGAAGTCCAGATGTATTTTGTTGTTTCTTAGAACGTCCAGCACTTTTCTGTGATCTAATCCTATCGACGGTGTCCTCTTTTGTGAAAGGCTTATCTGGATTATCCATTTGTTCGATATCACAGTACTTATTACCTTTGACAATGGCCATACACCCGTGAAATAATCCATCGTTTAAACTTGGCACAGAAAATGATCTCGTTAAGCTCTGACCAACGAAATGGAAACGACGATTTGTTGGCGTTCTTTTTGTACTTCGTTTCGAATATCCGCCATATTTTCTACTTTTCTTTCTTGCCAGTTTCTGCTTTGTCGACATCAAATTCTTAACGATGTTGAATCCAATGTGTTGTTGCCGCTTTTCGCTTGCATTACTTAAATCTGTATTACTTATTTTACGATCATTCTCCAACTGTGTGTGAGATCTCTCTGCTATTGCTGCAGGAATCTGAGCGGCTGATATCTGTTCACAGGAGACTGTGTCTGATTTTGACCGAAATGCGTCTAAGACCGCCTGATATCCGCCCTCTGATGAATCAACAATGTGTGCCAGGTGCAATCCAGAAGAGGCACCTCGTGACTTGGTAGCAGCAACTATAAGTTTTCTCCGCGAAAACCGTGATCGTCGAACTCCTCTCGGTGACAGTCTATTCGAGTGCTGATCCTGAGATGAAGACACAATGTCTCGGAAGACGTTACCTCTCACAGAAGTTCGCTTTGTTCCTCGACTGATGCCAGGAAGAGACAGCAGTGTCGATTCTTCATGAGTTTTGAAGATTTCGGGTTCCCGAGGAGTAAGCAATACCTGAGTCATCTCTGAAGCTTCTGTGACCTTCGAACGGTTTGTGATCTCTGGACTCCCTGGCTTCTGTGGACCCTGTGGAGGTACAGCGTCTGCTTGTTTAGGTGTCTTTAGACGACTATCAGGCGACCTTGTCCTCAATCCAGAGGTTCTAATACTGGAGACTGAGCGGAGCACATCAGCGGTAAGTTTGGACTCAACACCCAGGATATCCCGGTACAAGCGGATCAATGAGTACAGATCTTGGGGAACAGAGTCACCTGCCATGCCGTGATTAGTCTGCTTGGGGGCAGAACAGTTGGGATTAGTGAATCGGCTTAATGAAATATCTTTAAGAGACAGGGGTGTTTACATACACCTAAGTAGGATTTTATACGTGTAATTCCTCTTGAAATTCTTACTTAAGTTACATAAATCAATTAACTCCAAGGGTCAGAATTGAGACATATACTTCTTGACAACATGGGTTGATTACTTATTTACGATATGAACAGTGTGGTTAAAGGTAGTAGTGACCAGTTAGAACTAGAATCTAGTTGAGACTCAAATAACAATATAGCTTTACAGTGACTGTGTGACACATCACAATTCAATTCAAATCCATTAACTAAATCCTCGTGAATATATTTTCTTTGAAAATGCTATGATGCTTAATTTCAGCACTAACCTCATTATCGACAAGATTCTTCTCCCGAAACTCTTTAATTCTCTCGGCCAGGGAAAGCTGTTTCTTTCCAGGATTCTTCAACTCTATTTCTTCCTTTCCACAGTGTCCATTTTCTCTGTGATAATCCGTGTTAACCGCGTTGTTTGTTGACGTCATGGTAGGTTGCCACATATTGTTAATTGATTACAATAGTAGTCCTTGCAGTACCTTCTAGTTTCCACTGTAATGATTCAAATCCGATATGTGCAAGATGGGAGAGTGAATGTTCAAGTTAAAATATTTCCAGCTTGTCCATTTTTTGTTCCCACAGTGTCAGTGAAATACACAGAACATCGAACAGCCCCTCTGACAGTGGTACGGAATCGTGTTCTGTTCTGATTTTTTTCTGGAAATGCTGCTGTCCGTCAAGAACATATGACTCTCTGTTCCTACGACTTGATTGAGTACAGATGAAGTTTACAGTTTATCTCCTGTGTGGTTTGTAGTAAACTGCCAATATCTGATTCAGGTGCGAACTGCTTCAAAGAATCTCAGTGATAGAGGTGTGTAAACGACTAGTAACTGAGATACTTCACCGTGTTTGTAGGCGTGTCCCGTCGAGTTTTGTGTGAAGTTATTTCACATTATCACCTCCATTGTTATTAGTACTGTAACGAACACTCAAGAGGCATGCTTTGTCCATTGACAACGAGTGTATTGACCATTTCAGTGAACATTTGTGAGAGTGCCCATTTAGACTCTTACACAACGGAAGTAGAAGCAGCGACCAGCCATGATTAATTTGCAATTGTTTGGTCAGGTGATGGACATATTGACATGGCAATCAGCTGACAGTGTTTCGTTTTAACTATAAACATGTCAGGTGTGCCAGAGAATTTATTTTGATTTCATGAATGTTTATTCGTCTTTTTAATTTGGAAATGATTTTTGTACTTGGTTTTTGTGTTTATAAGATACGAAGATAACAATGAGACACTTGTTGTCTTTTTTCTGTTCCTATTCCAACAACATGAAACGTGAAGAATAAAAATCAATGGTTGTTTATTATGTAACCGGACCTGACATGTCGTTTTTCATAATGTATTACTCTTAATCACCCATATGGTTAAAATATATATTATGTTTAATATTTTCGATAAAGGCACATGCGCACATATCACTGGAAACCATTGTTCTAGAAAGAGTTCCCGTATGTCATGGTCTGTGACGTAATTAAGCAATGGTTCGTGACATCAGGGCAACGTTTTCTTAATTTGTTCGTGATTCAAATGGAGTAAAATGAGTAATAAACACACATTTACAATGGTTAGCCAGTTAGCGATATCACCTTTTGTCTAATTAACAACTTGTTTGTGAAGATACACAACGGTTCGGCGTATATGCTTACTCCTTCATCGGATTGATAAAATTGTGTTTGAATTAAAATATGTTATATATTATTATTTGAAATACTTTCATTCTTCTAGGAATAAGAAGTTGCAAATGGGAGTCAAATTATTGTTTCATTCAAGGCAAAAATCACTTAAAGCAGCACCAAGAAAAAGCCTTACTTTCATAACAAATAGTTTGTTACAATGTACATATATTTCGCTGTGACTTTAAAGGGGCTGTAGCAAGTTTTTTGCAATTTCTTTTTCAAATTTCCCATTTAGAAAGATAGTTTATGTCATTCAGATTTACTTTAGATGATAAAACATCTTATGATGGTAATGACGGTGGCGCGAATAAAGCAACAATTGCATGGCGGTCATTCCAATGTGATCACAGTTGATTATTTCGAATTACAAAAACACTGTGTACAATGTACACTCTTTTTTAACTTGATTTTCCGAAGAGAGAAGGTTGTTTTACTATTGTTGACATAATTTTTAATATACGTTTCAGCGACTTACAACGTGCTACTGCCCCTTTTAGAAAGCAGATGGTTGTAGAAAGAAACCTGTAAATGACTTACTACTCATATGAACTGTAATTCTACTTTGGGGCTGTGGCCTTTTTCAATAATGATAAAATAGATTGACTTATTTAAATGAAAGTACATAATGAATTTAAATGTTTGGTGGTATGCATGAAATGTGCAAATGCATTTGACAGATTCCAACTTGATGGTTGTATTTTTCGATAAGTAGTCTTCTGGTTATTGCAAGTTTGTTACCGTCATCTTGTATTAATTTCCGTTGGGACATATTGGCCATCATCCTCGGTTACCCATGGCTCTATATATGCTTTCCACTATATCACCCATGGGAAACCTTATCAGAAAAATCTGTACTCAAATTACCCGCCCTTGGCCAGCGTGACGAAGTCAGTAACAAAAGCAAATGCTCAATGGGATAAGACGGAAATGGCCAAGGGAGATAACCGGTGACGGATGGCTAACACAATGACCTCGCTTGCTTTGAAACGAAGTGAAATGAATTGTCATTGGCTCGCAGGTCCAAGCTGCGTAGCAAGGGTGGGTAATTTGAGTACAGATTTTTCGGATAAGGTTTCCCATGGGTGATATAGTGGCGAGTAACGGAGCATTATAAAACCATGGGTAACCGAGGATGATTGGCCATCGCGTGTTCGTTTTCATTATAAATCTTCGAGATGAACAATTGATATGTTTTTGGAGTAGATTGACAAGGAAGTGCATATATTAATAATGAAATGCATTTTATTTTCGAAAACTTTTAAAAACATACACGATAATATCACAGACATTGGGGTTCACACGTGGAAACAACAGCAGTGGTGTACTCTGTCAATACTTTCATAGACAATCGTTAGTAGATACAATCAGATGCAAAGAAACAGGAGTAGTTTTTAAAAAAAGAGAATATCAAGTCAAATACAAGTTGATAAAAACCTTCATGGATAAGGATGAACATAATGGATGTACAACTTCTTATATTCTGCATAGGCGACATTTATATCGAAAGTTCGAACTCCTCCTGTACAGCTGTCTAAAGAAGTTGTAAATCTATAACAAAAAGGCCATTTTCATCATCCAACTATAATCCAATCAAAGAAAATCATATGGATGTTGATTAATATATATTTCTAAAAATCTAAAATGAAAAACAAAATCGCTGCTCGAAATTGAATTATTTCCAGATACAGCGATTTAACTTTTATTTGTAACTTGATGAATTGATATCATTGTTGAATAACATTTAAAGAATCAGATATTTTGACACTGTAGTTAAAAGCAATGTTGACATTGTGTAACATACTGAGCTGTGTAGTTGTATCCTTTTTTGTAAACATCAAATGTTCCTACAACTCGTCCACGAACATTGGCCAGCAATGTTCGTGTTATAGCTAAGAGCAGGTTGCAAAGACTGACTAAAGGTTTGCGTCATTATCTGATGGTCTTAAATACCTCAAGGACAGCGTTATAATAAACAGAAGATAATATTAGGTCTTTGAGGGGCATTAAGAAGTGAAATGCATAAGAAACAAGATTATCTAGCCAGCAACGTCGTTAGTGTTCAGATACACGTTTCAGATTATATGCTTACTCCTTCATCCTGTGGAATGTGGGTATAACGAGATAGGATAACAATAATCCTTCCTTGTTCTACCCGACATTCCACCTGATGAAGGAGTAAGAATTTTCTACAAAACGTCGTGTATCTTTACAATAAAGAAGTTGTCATCCAGAAAATCGTGTTTCCTGAGTTTGGGTCTGTTTTTGTTTTACTCCGATTATCTTTCATATTCATGAAAGTCCCCTTTCATCCAGAATCGATACTTCTCTATATCTTGCAGTCTTATCACCGAGCGGAAATATGAAACAGCTTTTGTTAGTAAGCTATACATTGCCTTGAATCTCTGGTGATATAAGATATCATATATTGATGATGTCGTTCTGCTTCACGGAGAATAAACATGGATATTATCGTATAAAACAATATGGAAAGTTAATAGCTGCTGTAGTTGAATACCTTACTGTGTAGCAGCAAACCGTGACTTGTGCTGGTGCCAGACGTATTTGATTGTATACACAAAGTACGTCAGATTGACAAATGTCCTTGTAATGTCCACAACTAACAAGGCATTGGTCAGTTTGGAGCAAATATCAGTTGCATCTTATATTGTATACGACACAATCGGCGCGTGTAAAACATAAACAGCAGCCAGTTAACAATACCACTCCACATCACGTGCAGCTACGGGTGGGCACAGTGGGTTAAATCTGTCATGGCCGGAGTTGAATGTTTGTTCTTCAGTTGAAACTTCAAAGAAACTGCATTTTCTCTCAATAATCAACTCCTTCACTCACAGGACGCAGTGGGCACAATATGTTAAAGCTGTCATGGCCGGAGTTGAATGTTTGTTCTTGAGCTGACACTTCAAAGAAACTGCATTTTCCTTCCATACTGAACTCAGGACCTTCACTCACAGGACGCCAGGTCCTATAAGAGAGCATGTACAAATAGAAAGAGTAAGCACAGATCACGTCTTGAGGAAGTTGTCCAAATCTCTCTGGAACTCAGGGCTGAACACTTCCTTAATGATCTTATCATCTATCTCAGGGGCGTCGCCTGCATCCTGCCCGGCTAACGTCTTCAGATTGAAATCTGCCAACTTGTCTAAGGCCGCAATACGTCCGTCCTCCTCCCGTACTTTCCGAGGTCTACGGGGTATTTCCGGTTCCGGAGAATCCGGATAATCATCGTTGTCTTGGTCACGTGGATCGTCACCGTCATCGTCATCGTCGTCGTCATAGCGGTTTGGGTTGCCTCTGTGGCTGTCCCCAGGCTCATCTCGCCTCACCGGATCATCTCGGGACGAAGAAGATGGATCTTCCCGCCGAGGAGTACGAGGAGAAAGGACTGATGCTCTGGCGTCGTCAGACCCCCGTGAGTTCTGTCTGTCATTTCGATTGTCTGGTGTGTTTCTCCGGCTGTCCCTATTGTCTGGTGTGTTTCTCCGGCTGTCCCTATTGTCCGGTGTATTTCTCCGGCTGTCCCTATTGTCCGGTGTATTTCTCCGACTGTCTCTATTGTCCGGTGTATTTTTTCGACTGTCCCTATTGTCCGGTGTATTTCTCCGGCTATTCCTATCATCGGGTGTATTCCTTCTGCTATCTCTGTTGGGTGTATTGTGTCTACTGTCCCGAGGGTCATCGTCCTGGCGGATCGGGGGGACGACTCGGTGCCGGTTGAGGTCCGAGTTACCCCGGGAGAGGGGTCGGTCAGCCCTGTTGGGTGTTGACTCTCTCACAGGGGGGAGGTCATCCTGGTGGCGAGATCTACTCGACCGGGGCTTGGGCTGCAATATAAGCAATAGTATATGTCAGACTTTAGAAAGATTCGATAAACGTATTGATGTAGAGTCATAATGTGAAAATAATTCATGTGGGGAAATTGAAATCAATATTAACATTACATATTTATTGATTAAATAGCAAGAACATTAAATGCGTTTCCGATGGCACTAAGTCTTGTTTGTTGGAGTGAAATGTGAGAAATATGTGGAAAATGTCTTTGGGCTATATGTCACAGTGTCCATTGTTCGTTGAAAGCTAGACCATTGATTTCTACTTGAATATACCCGGCTTGCAGATCATTAAATGACAATAGACTGAAACCGTGTTGAGCGAGCATTTACAGCAGAAAAAGTAGTTGTTTTTTCCTTTTCAATCTGTCATTTGAACTATCTAATATTGGTAAATTGATCTGCAATTGATTCCAGCACCTTTCGAGACAATATCCAATGAGGAATTCACACATCCACAAAGTTAGTAATCTATGGCGAACATAACATGCTCCAACACATTAACCATCATGCTGATAGTTCAGTGTTAACTGACTACCACAAATGACTAGATAGAACTGCAGACAACTTCCAAATGCAAGGCATAACTCTTGCCAGTCTCCATTATTGGCTGATTTAGCCCTTGTAGTATTATCTTAAGATATCTGTGCTAGGAAATTGGGGCCCACTATGCATTTCAGGTGCAGCGGCCCACTATCTTGGCACGGCATAGCGAGGGAAATACTGCAAGGCCAGCCAGTAATGGAGACTCACAAAAGTTATGCCTTGCGTTTTGAAGTTGAACTGCAGACAGCAGAATCCAAAATAGAACTTAATTAACATTGTCACTATCTAGGTGACTGTCGTAATAGGATTTCAACGTGATTCAGGGAAGAGTGAAACATATATGTGAAGTTAGATTCAGTACTGTCAACTCACAGAGTCTCTGTCTTCATCCCCCATCTCTACATACACATCGCGGGCTGTGGTCGGCTCAACAGGCTGCAGGACAATCACACATGTGTCAGCAACATGCAAACATTATAATTATCAAAACAGGAGATGCTCTGTCAAATATCGATATACTGCCTACAGCAGACATTAACACTGTATACATGTCATCAATTAATTAGCAACATATTAACCATTCTCACTGTATACGGTTTTATATACAACCTTTGTCTATATGATAGGTCAATTTCACATGTTATGAATGTCACACTGACCTATATAGTGTACCAGTGATTATTTAACCATTTGTTACCTAATATGTGTATACTAACTTTACAAAGGTTCATTCATTTAATTTACCAAGACCTTAAGAGTTTATCAACGGCCCGACATTTGGATAACATGAAAAATAAGCTGTTCTCTTATTAAAATATTACATCATATTCAATATTCGTTACCAAATGACTGGCATTATTTTATCAACCGTAGGTAAAGGTATATTTTCTGACATCAACTGTCACACTGGTCCTGTACCATGGTTGGTCCTGGTTACTTAGCAACTTACACATTTACCATATTATGCTTATTAATTAAAGATAACGATATAAAACAGGTATGCTATATAGTGAATATACAGGTAACACAAGACACGTGCACATGCAATTAGAAGAAAATATTGTGTATTGAAGACAGGTAGAATTACCAGGTAACAATGATAGGACAGTAATATAAACTTGGAAAGTCTATATCTAACAATCAATTCATTTGCAAGCTTCGATTTACTTAATATGCACATCCTTGCTTCATATTTGAAGTGATTAAAGAAGGAGAACTGCACTATAGATACATCGAAGACTGAACGTCAGCTATAACTGTGATCAGAAGACAATGTGTTGTAAACATATATTATCTCATGACAAGGCGACACACGAATCTGAAATCTACACAGCTAGGTTAGCAAGGGAGCTACTTCTCCAGGAAGAGCTGCAGGATACGACAGTGCAGTGAGAAGAGGTGCTGTACCTAACTTAAATTGCTTACATTCATTGCTGGACTCTACGGTCACCCCACCCTACAGTTGGACGGCACAGACAGACGCAGGAAAGACGCACAGACGCTGACGTCAAGTTTCTATGGCAACAAGTCTGACACGTGTTCACAGGAAGACGACTGACGGATTACACATAAACAAATAGGGGACAAGATGCATTAGCTCCCGACAAATGATGTGGCAAGGATCGATATAGTGTCCCGGGCTGGCGCTCCGTACATCTGACAATCATCGGCGCAGTGTTAAAGCGCTTGCTAGGAACAACTGCAATGTGCCATACATTGTTTGTTTAGTTCCGTTCAAACATTCACGTAGCTATCTAATTTCAGTAAGAGAAAAAGCGTGTGCTTATGAGTGGCAATGAATAACATGTTCTCAATGTGCATAAATAAATATGATTGCATCAAAAGTAAGCCTTGTAATTTTCTAATCTTTTAGATCGATGAATATAAACTTAACATATGACACTGTCATGCGTTTATGGCGGTCTCTTTCCGGAATAATTGAGATAAAAGTGACGTTTTTCCTACGTCTGTGACGTACCGGCAACGTCTAACTAGGCAGCGTCACCTTGTCGACGAAGGCCAATACGCGTCGTCGTAGAAAGACCTTTTGAGCAAGGTCAAGGTCGTTCGATGACCTTTGATTTCGGTTCTTCCGTATCCGTTTCCTGAGGCCACTGGGACTTGTATGGGTGTCATGTTGTTCCTGGGAGACCGTGTCAGACTTGTTGTTTCTGAGGTCAGGGTTAGATCTAGATCTACCGAGACACACATAGCTCAGGTGCTGGTCGCTTGCAGAAACTATTTCAGGGATTTGGGAATATCCTGGTTGAAGGGACGACGTGTACGAGCCCTTGTATTCATGCACGTGATCGCTAATAGACGACACGCTCAGCGCCCGCGGGCGTACCTTGGATGACTGTGGGTAACTCTTGTTACGCTTCTTGGGACTATCGTGATATACCCTGTCTTGTTTGGTTGGTTTAGGTGTCGGGTTGATATTATCCTCGTCATCCTCTAGGGGTGGCAGGTCCACACTCTCAAAGGATGATTTGCTGCCGGTGCGATCATACGGCGACTTAGCCTGTTAATGAGACACCATGTCCACGTTTTGTAAATATCACTACCCTGTGAGACTACTCATTAGATCTATACGGTGTTGTAAACGAAACACCAGGGCTCCGTTCCATAACATCGAGCGCTTATAATCGCTCAATGATCGCTCAATGTAGCGCTCAAGTAGCGCTCATTCTCTCTTGAACGACACAGTGCAAATTCCTCGAAGTTTGCTCGCCTTGCTACGTAGCACTACATTGAGCAATCGCGTTCAAGAGAGGTTTAAACGAAATTAGTAAAAGCGATAACTTTGAAACCTCTCTTGAACATGGTCCTCGTGTATTTTGATTAGTAGCTACCCATCACAACAACAACACCATGTCACAGATAGCAAGGAACAGGGACTTCAGATTAATGAGGTACTGAATAGGGGTTCAATGTTATATGGGCTGATTTCGAATTTTTGAATTCGTTAACAAAATTAAGTCACAGATTTCAAAGAAGAGAGATTTCAGATTGATCTCATGAGGTACCCCCCCCCCCCCCCCCCCCCCACACACACACACTTTGAATCCCACACACACACACACACTTTGAATCCGCCACTGTGTGGTGTACCTGACAAGCCCTTGTACTTCAACCCACACTCAAAAATCAAGTTCTGATACATGCTGTACAAGGAGAAGGACACTACTCTCGGAGGATAGGTTTCATTGTCTCTTATATCAACGAATAGTGTTAGTTACGATTTCAGATTTGTTGTTTGAAAGCTTTATTTGAAAAGATCATACGTCTTTCAAGTTAACTTTACAATATTAGTTTTTTGTGTATCATATTGAGGCGACAATATTACAAAATTAGACATGCGTTTTTAAAGGAATGACTTTGTTCTAATTTTAGAGCAAAAGACTTATTTCAACGTCATCTTGAATACAGACATCCGATTTCTTTGTCGTATTATCGACTAGTTGTTGTTTTTCACTAGACTAGATATTCCCGAGGGATTCTTCGACTAATGGAGTTGCACGCACCTGACGACATCAAACGCTCAACGTTAAAACATAGTCTTGCAGGTAATGTGAATACAGGCCAGGACGTATTGTCACAGTGCTGTATCGATTATTCCTGGTAAAATGCGATGACTCGAAGCATTTGCAATTGCTTAACATACATGTGCAATCTGTGAGAGGAAACAGAATGTATGATGAGACTTATCGTAGTTTGACTGTCGATCTGATCAATTGAAAAGGATGAAGTTTCTAGAAATATGTGATAAGGTCGTGAATTCATTTAATTTGTGAGCCATCTCATGTTTGTCACAATGATGGTTTTACAAAACATGTGAGAGTTTGAAGCAGGAGTTGTAAGATGATTGTCGGACAATGTAACATGTAACATGGCATGTGTGGAAACGTTTGCTGTAACACAGTAAGAAGAAAGGACGCATGTGAACTATACAGAATCTTCAGACATTGCAAGAAAAAAATGGGTCATTGTTTAAAGAAACGTAAACAATAGAGCATAGTTACAGAATTGGCTTTACATTACAGATCAATAGAAGAGAGCTGTTTTCAAAGTTTATATTGATATTAAAGGTGCATCCATTGTGTTTCATAAAATTTTATCTGGCTTAATTACGTTCCAACACGTAATATGTGCTGTTAACAATACAACCAAATTCACTAAGCTTGCATATTCATCCCCAAACGCCAAGTATATCATAATTACAAGTTTCCAATTAAAATCGAGTGACATCATTATGCATGTGCATAAACCGAAAGTGCATGTCCTATTTACATGAACAGTAGTTATATGACCTATTAAAGATTACCAACCCAAATTTGTTATTATATCTGGTTTAAATAAGATTCCAAAATAACGTTTGACTCATTGGCGCGCGTCACACGCAGTGCATTGTCCGGTTTTCGATCAGAAATCGATACTTTTACCTTCATATCGTCATTATATTAAGTCGAGTATCATCAAAATTGTAGTTTTCGGGAACTGTTGGTACTTCTCGATAAAGTAAGACTATTTATAACGTTTGGCATATTTGACCCCCAACAACACAATAGATGTACCTTTAAGATGTAAAAACCAGAGGTGTGTTTTTCAATTCATATAGATACGAATATACATGATTCAAACACACGCACGCAGGAACGTGTATAGTCGAGAAAGTTAGAACAGTTTAGTTTATAGAACAGAAGAGTTTATATATGGGGTGTGTGTATCAACGTTTTATGGAAAGTGAAAGTAGAAGTGGTATGTATATATACAAAGGACACACATAACACACGTAGCATACCTCTCGTCTGGATTTAGATGGAGGGGGACTATTTTGAACCTGTAAAAAAGTTCCCTCAAGATGAAACATCGACATTAGAATCCAGAAGATATTTTGACAATCTGTTTTACTAAGATTTAATTTTTTACAAATGTGCGCGCTTTTTTCTGATGTGACTGCGGATATCTAAAGGTGCAATCATACCTCGTACTTTCTAGCTTTTCTAGACCGAGGTCGTGAGGCCGGCTGGAAGGGGAATCATTGTGTATTAAGATCATTGTCGTTTTTGCTTTATATATTGCAGCTGTGTATTGTCCCTTAGCATAAATGAGCGATCATTTACATAATTACATCTGAACACAAATTATCACGGGTCATTGTATTACTCCTGTAACAACATAAGCAATACGATATCAGACATTTTCAATGTGTTTATGAACTTGAACAAAGATATGTAGATTGTATCCGTATATACAATGTATATTTTATTTTCCATTGTATGAATCTAAGCATTACATGTATGTTTCGGAAAATGTACTTTCGCACTATAAGGTCAGAATATAAACGCATCTTATCATGTCAGCATATTATGTAAAACTATTCTAAGCATTCCGTTTCAGAACAAAAACATATACCCTTTGCATTAATATTACGAGGAAAGGTATTATATACCATTACGATTATAACATTACGTCAGGATATAAACATAAAATTCTCAGAATTAAGTCAGAACATGAACATGTCCATCAAAATTAAATCTATAAACGAACTTATACCAACCAAACTATGGTTACATGTAATAAAATTATAACCCGAGCCGTAACTCTGAGTATCGATGTAGTATGCCCTGCATTGTTTCACAAATTCCTATTTATTTTGTTTTATCTGAACACGAATATACGATTCCAAAGTTTGAACATATTACGATTAATTACATGAATCTCGACATCTAAGCATGAACCAATAAGCGGTCTAAGTATCAGCCATACCCCCGAGAGTAGTGTAATTACTTATCTCTCACAATAAACTATCGAAAAAGGCACTTATGAAAAACAAGCATTGTTTTAAGTTGTTATTTGGATAATTGGCTGTTATCCTTTACAAAAGGTTTTTGCAATTTAAGGTAAAACGGTGTATATAGCTTACGTTTGATAAAAAATATGAACGATATATTGCGTTTTACTAGAACATATCGCATGCATAATATGATATTCCCATAACTATACATGGTTAATAATATAATGCACGTGACAGCAGCTGGAAAATAGGGCCAGTTAACGGATGACGTTTTAAAATTATCACCTAAAGCAGTAACATGTTTAAAAAAGAAATATGAGAAATACCACGGCCGTCATAAAGCGGAGTTCTGAACGTTCATTAGTAGGAGGGAATGAGCGCAATTTAGAAGCTGTTAAGATGAGAATAGACATGTTCTTGGAATTAATTGATCCTTCATTGGCCTACGATTCCTTACTTAAATGGCAACTAGTTTGGGGCTTTAGAAGTTCGTAATTCACGAATGTTACGATAATAACTAATATGCATGGCCCTGTTTTTCAGACACCGTCACGTATCAGACATGCATATAAAGTTTAAACATCAGAATATGTGTTACGTATAGTTATGATATTATTAGGATGAAATTACTATAACTACATTAAATATTGTTGACATATATTGTATTCACAATGTGATTTGTTAGAATTTACACCTCTTTTGAGATCTCTATTTTTGTTGAAATCAAACATTATAATAAGATCTCTTGAACAGAATAACGAACTAAATGTAAGTATTTATCCAGAAACAAGATGACGATTTTACCCTTCGACTCGGCGGTGTTCTCTCCGGTGTCTACAATATAAGAAAATGATTCATCTTAAAATATTTCATGCGCATAATAAATATGATAAGACGGAACCAGATTATTACGTCGTATCTTTATAAACATGCTGTGTTCACATATTTTCTGTAAGTCAATCTAAATAAATTAACTTCGACTGTTCAATAGTATGTAAATACAGTCGACAATATAACAATATAAAAATATGTCGATAAAAATTTATTTAGATGGCTTATATGTCAGCTTATATATTTATTTCAGATCACAAGTTGGTAGTACATGTATTTTCATCATGATATGTATATATACATTATGTATATTGTAATCAAATACGAGAGATACTTACTCGTTGTGCTCGATAGGATTTTTCTGGTGACCGCTGAAACATATAAAGACATGTGAGCCAAATACAGATCAGCAAACGAAAATGTTCTAAATATTCACGACTTAGATTAGCGATCCAAAGTAATGGGTTGGGTAGACATCATTCTCTTTCCACAGAGGTTACCCCCTTCAGATGTTCTACCGTAACCTCTATTGCGTATAGAGAACTTGTACTGCATGGGATGTGCGGAGATTTCAGACAGCTCATTCTGTTGTTTTCGAGTTCATTTAGTACAAATTCATTTTCAACATTGGTTGCTTTATCTGCAAACAATAACAAGCTACATCGCGTGTGTACTCAAAGGAATATAGTAATTCGCTTTGTAACTCTGGAAAGGTTGGAATCCGACAAACCGAATCCTGTCTGATCCTTCCGGACCCGGAATGATCCGGCTAGTCGGATTCCACCTTTTATTGTTCTATGCATCTACCAATGAAAAAATGTTTAGTTAAATAAACTTGTTAACACTGTGTACCTTGCGTGTAGGGGACCTTCGCTGGTCCTGAAAAATATGCATTAAGTATTGTTAACAATGCGATTCCGAACAAGACACTCATATTTGTATTTAACATGTTTTTTAAAAAAATCACTTTGTCATCGTATTACATAAAGGCCATGCAAGTTTATGTAAAGTGGTTGATACAAGTTTAATCAGGCCATTTGTATTATTTAATTCGGGAAGTACATATAGTGCCTCCATTTAATGATATACTGCATCGTTTAAAGATCATAAGATACTATTTCAGACATCAGTTTGTGTTGTTACTCAAGAAAATCCAATGCTTAAAGTAGGTATCCGAAGATGCATTAATTTCTCTCATCAACTTCCGTATTTCCTAAAATCAGGTGTATAGGCAGTTAGTGTCAGTAATCTTACCCTACTCGACTGTGGTGACTGTCTTTCTGGCGCCTGCAAGCATACAACAGACATTGACAAACACATGATAACATGATATCAGTATTTATCAATTTTAAATCAAATGTATTGGATACACAGTTTAGAAACCTTTACTTTTAACTATAAATAAGACATATGTAAAAAAATTACAACAATGAGTAAATATGTTTGCAACAGAAACGGTTTGGTCTTTCCATGTTTAAACACTCACGATTATCATAGTATGGAGTACATGCACATTAGCCTTTAACTCTTTAGATAAACTTTCATTTAACTGATATGTGTATCCATTCTCTTCCCACAGAGGTTACTCCTTTCAGATTTCCGATCCTAACCTCTTTTCTTTTTCGCTTGAAATCGAGAGCAGAAGCAAAATCCCCTAGCGGTGGAAAGCGGAATCTCACACTCTATCCCTGCGTCTTAACCAATGAAAACTCATCTTTCAATGGCCACGTCGAACGAGTGACTTCAAAGATCTAGGCAGTTAACTCCTGAGGGTTTTATTCATTAGCACATGTCCTTCGAATATGTCTGATGTAAATAACACAAATTATCTTTTTGGTCTTCTTTATTCATAGAATCATAAGCATGTTTATGATCAATAGTTTTCACAAAATCAAATAGCATATTTCGAAGAAAACACATTAAACGAGAAAACGTTGGTCTTACGTTTATTTTATCATTATGACGTGTTATTGGCAAATGTCACTTTTACAGAGTCGTCGCTGATTGCACAACTACATTCAGTTGCAACCAATCAGGACACTTCCTCTCTGCCCTCGATTTTAAGCGTAAAATAACGGAGGTTAGGATCTGAAATCTGAAGAAAGTATAACCTCTGTAGGAAGAAAATGATTTGTATCATGAGTGAACTAAATTCCTCTCATGGTATAAACTAAATTCCTCTCATGGTATATCTGAATTGAATAGTTTATTGGTGTACTTACGGAGCGTCTGTCGTTTGGCTGTTTGGGGTTTGCTGAGCCCTGGAACCAGAAGCACAAATATAATATCTCCAGGAAAACTTCAGGAAATATATATATTTACTGATAAAACGAAAATGAAACCATTGAAACAATATATTTGCCACAATATTAACCACCGACAACGTGATAACTGTCAAAGGGCATTACATAAAATACATCAATCCTTCTATGTTTGTCCTTGTAAAAAGTGTATATCAATATGAATGATACAGTCAAATATGAAAGGTTCACTATCACTGATTAATGGTCAAGGATTAAGTTTTACAAAAAAGCTACATGCGCCGGAGTCACAAGATAAATTATGAACAAGTGATTTGAAAGGTCTCATCAAAGGTATGCACTTGTCAAGCATCATGACAAATCATAATATACGACCAAGGCTAAAGGTCAGATGCTCCGTGTGCCACGTTCAAGGTCACACAGTAAACATAGGTCTCATTAAAGGTCTCATCACAATGGATGCACATGTGAAGGATCAACTTAGGGCTATCACTGACCAATCAAACGTTATTGCCAAGATCAGACGAGTGAAATATACATTGTACAATTTACAATTCGGGGATATAAAAACAACCATGGCTACAAATTAGAACCACTATGATTCACGTCCTTATTAATATTCATATAAATACAGGTGTTTTAATCTGACTCCCTGAAGTTATCAGTAACCAACAAAACAATACTCTGAACATATCTTATTTAATAACTAGTTGATGAGTGATACTCTTACCGGTTCTGAATTTGGCAATGAAGCTTGACTCTGAAACAAAGAGAGAATCGCATGTCAGTCAAACATTTCAAAATTGAATTTATTCCTGTTAAATTATATTTTTCCATCTACCTTGTAATCAAAGAATTGTTCCAATGACCGAGTTAACATCAGAATGAGATGAGTTGCTATACTATGTTACCTTGTCGCTTGAGTTAACATCAGAATGAGATGAGTTGCTATACTTTGGCCCCTTGTCGCTTGACAATACCAAGAGACTCAGGGGACTTGTGAGTCCACAAAGGTGTGTTATGGTTCATTAAGGAAGCAGATCACAATACTACAGGTGTGCCCCGTATACCTTCCACAAACTAAGTATTGTAGTTGAAAATTATTGCGCTTGTGTAAATTTCTTGACCAGAACAAACTACATAAATTAAATGGTTTACATTATTAAACCCTTTCAAGCTTTATGGATACTAAAAGGTTTACTTTACTGTCAGCTGATGAAATACTTCGTCTTGATGATATCGTTTCATTTAACAGTAGGTTTTGATGTCTTAATGTTAACCCTGTGTTTCTCAGTGCAAGTATACAACAGTCATTGCGATCTGACAGAAGGCAAACCTAGTTTATGTAAATGATTTAATTAATACTCATTAAAACTTTAGAAAAGTTAAAAGATGTTTAAAAGTAAAAATTTATATTTACAATGGCTATGTTCATGTCCTTAAGAGTGTGCATGGCAGTGACATTTAGGATCATTTCCAAATTGAATATCTTTATACCAGGAAACTTTCGAGGAATGAACGGAGTAATTACTATTATTCAATTTAATGTATCTCCTATGATAATTGGATTTATCTTACCGATGACATTTGTTACAATTCAATATTTTTTTCATTAATTACACCATTTCTATTCCTCTTAAAAGGAATCCCTTTGAGCGAATCACCAGGCCCTACTCTTTGTATTGAAAATATTGTCGCGGTAAAACAAATAAAGGTGTTTACTAAAAACAGAGACAATCATCGCCTGATGAAACTCCACCAGTCTCACACAGAGGAGTTCAATAGGCGGAGAGCGATAGTCAATAGCTTTGAATGCTTCGCTACCTTACATCGATATTACCATAGTTATCGAGAAATATTTTGACATAGTACATATTGAACTGAAGACCTGTCCTCCCAGTGGTATTTATCTGAGAGACGCCATTGTAAATGTGTTATTTTATGATCTCATAGTTCTGTAGGGAATGTAGAGGCTTTCACATTGATGTTATCTGTGCTCATTGATACCATCAGTGGATGGTTTACTGTCAACCTCTATGTACATCAGATGCTTCCTTGATTCCTTATATGACATTTAATGGACCTTTGACTCGATATATATGACATTGATTAATAACATTACTTCAGTATCTTATAGTCATTTACATGAAACGAATCAAGGTTATTTAACACTAATTTTTATTTCATTTTAAAAGGAATTAATCGAAAAAGAGAATTTGGATTAGAATGCATAAGTGGTTACATAGATACACAATAATGCATAGTGACAATAAGTATTACTGTATTATGTACAGTCACCAATTTGAAACCCTCTACAATCCACCTGATAAAGGAGTAAGAATATGCCATGAAACGTCGTGTATTTTCACAATTAGCATATTGTTATCCAGAAATACTGTTTTCAAAAACAATAACATAATCATGTCATAATGTGGTTTTACGATTATGCATATATTTTGCCTCGGCGTTTCTTTGTCACTTGCAGTCACTTTAATCCTAACTAATGAACGTTAAACAAGGCTGACATTAACGATAACTATATTTCAATCGACAAGGAAATAATTTGCAACTTATTCTGATATAATTATGTCCATTACAGAAATGACAACCTCTCGTTAAGCTGATTGCACGGTGCTGTGTCGCCAGTTGACAACAAACAATGGCGGTACCCTGTGTCAGCATGCAGTACAACAGCCCACTGTTTACACAATGCTGCGACTTGTGCTGAAGATATTTTATATGTGGTCATGGCAACATGTCACAATAGTTTCAAAACACATAAAGATCTGATCAATAACAGTTCAAATGCAGAGGTTGGTCGTTGTTGTAAATGTCAAAGTACATATCGACAGTTAATTATGAAAGATGTTTCCTCGTGTCCCAAACAAATATTGAATAACACACATTCACCATTAACTAACCTCAGAGGGTTAACATTCATAGGTTAAACTAGCAATCACGAGCAACATACATTAATAAGTTGCAAGAGCAACACAAGTGGAACGATAGTAGAACTACCTTACCTCGTGTAGTCGCTTTTTAAAACATGTGATCGGTATTACTAATATTCTCCACTCCAGAGAGCATGATCGAACAGGCCTTTTACAAACCTGATAGCTCTGTCGTTAAACGATATTATCATGGCTTACTAGTTTCAAATGGCTATTTTATAGCCGGGTACAAACATGCCTTTCACTTAGACTGTTAGCCTGTGTATGTTAAAGGTGTACGGCTATCTATAACCACATGGTGTCACACACGTCTTCTTGCTATTGAATGCTTGTCATTCAAAGAGTAATCGTATTTATTATAATATGAAAGTATAAATCACAAATAACTTCAACAAATAATTGCAATTATCGTGGGCGTCAAATATGAATTAGATTAAATTATTGAATTCTAAACTGATTTGACCTAATACCAGAAACGAAAAGATTGTTTAATATATTTATTCGCTCGAAGAGATTGTATTTGAATACCAATGGTTAATGTCACATGTATGACTATTGTGTATGCGTCATAATTGTTTATAGCTGTCGTGTCCTAATGTGAGTAGTCATATTGAATTATTTTGACGAGTAATGGACAGAATGTTTACAAGTTTAAAATGCATTTTAAAATAGTGAATAAATACGTGTTTGATAATTAATCAACACTTTAACTAAAAGGGAGTTATTTAATGGAATCATCGATATATACATGTGTAATGAATAATAAGTAAACCAATTTCATGTACAAAGCGTTTGTCTTGGCTTTTTTAAATTATCAATATAAAAAGTCAACAAGTAGTCCTGTTTCTTTAAATTAATAAAGAAGTAGTTATACCTTAACTTTACATCTCGTTGTTTTTACCAACTCCAACTGTCTATTGTATTTCATGTTCCCAATCCTTTTCCTTGAGAATAAGATATATGATTAAACCACCAACTGTCTATGTAATAAGCAATTATACCAATAGTGTCAGTGTCAACAACATATAGGCACTCGCGATCGTCGGATTTGCTGTGCAGACTTGTGATTGAATCTTCTAAATGTCATTACCTTAAACATGACTTTTCGGAACAATCAAACTTAAAACAGAAGAAAAAAGTAAGATAATAAATAATTGGAAAATGCATTCATCTGAAATAAAAAAAATAGTTCTCTATCTGATGCAAGACCATTCTGTTTCTGGAGTGGCTGTCAGTTTTTCTATGATAACTGGGAAGTAATTGCCTTGAGTAAGCTCTCTGATGATAAAATTACAATTACATGCACGTCGTACATAGCCTTTAAATACTCCAAATGAGGGCACCGTCATATTCAATTCAACAAAACACTATCAATCAAACGTCAACAAGATTTAATAAACATACAATGTCTACAAGATATCGATATAAAACCAAAGCAACTATGGGCGAGCACTTGTCATGACTATTGAAATCTTAGAAATAACCATTCATCTTTATTCATATCCTTATTTCTTATTGACATATAATCTGTATTTTTGTGCACACAATGTACAGCCCAAGGGGCATGGAACATCAATAGAACATACAGCCCCTTCACAAAATGGATAGATACATATATGTAGACTAAGAAGAATACTACTATATTAGCAAACGTTATCTGTAAACTGTGATAGCTTCGTCACATAACGAGGGTAATATTGTCCCATTTTATCACAATTTGTTACAACGTATAATAGATTTTCTGAATGATAATTGAAAACTTGAATATAATACTGTTCTAAAAGTGATAAGTTTCTTTAATTTGTACTGAAACTTATGTGTAAACACAAGTGAACGATTTTGCCTACTTGGTAAACGTTGAAAAAGTTTGTATTTAACTTAGCGAAGAATTGAGTTCAGGAACAATTGAACAATCTTTAATAAAGTTAACCAGAACAAACCAGTGGATCAGGTTGTCAGTTTAACACCGTTAATGTCGTACAGCGCCGACAATCATATGTTATTTCAAAGAAATTGACGACGTGAATAAACAGTTATATTTGTTTTAATCGTAAAATTAATTTCTACCACAACTTCAAAATGATGGACGAAACCCGTACTTTGAAAGAGAACAGACATATTTCAGTTCACCATCATCACCTAGTATTAGTTTGTTTGGAATAAGTGTCAATTTGTAATATCCCTTGCATCATTGAGACATTTGAGCGTGTCCATCCTTTCGGCAAGTTTGAAGATGTTGACTTCGCATTCTTGTACTTCAAATCTATAATTCCAAGAGCTTCAGTTCAGAGACTAACACTAAAACTGATAGTCCACCAATATCAAAACACCTACTAGCGTGTTACTAAGTTATCCCCAGGCAATGGAATCATTAGTGACATCCTGAAATCAATTTGTCAATTCTGATATGGATTAAAGGGTACTTAACACTCGACAAAGCGATGAAAGTCAACACTTACCCCTCCTCCCTTGCCGTTCCTGAAAGCAAGGATTCTGTAGTAAAGGGTCTCGTTGGCGGGGACCGGGGGAGGCTTCTTGGCCCTGCTCCCCATCTCTTTCTGTCTCAGACGCTTGTGAATGAGTTTACGTGCCGCCCTGTATTCCGACGTATAGAGTCGATCTACCACATCGGAGAGGCGGTCGATACTGGTCCGTTCACCGCTGTCCCCGTCGCGCTTACCTGAAGACACACGAGCAGAGATCAGTCTGCGGGACACAACAACACATCTATGCTTTATTGAATAAGTCCTTGAATGGCCTTATGGGTATTGTCATATTCTTACATAATTGATTCTATGATGTGTATGGATGCGTGTTTCTATGCATATAAACTTATTTACCCTTCGATTTTAAGCTGGTTACAAAAGTGTTAACGAAGAAAGTTTATGAAATATAAACTTATATACGTAGATGAATTACAATGGAATGTCAATGATGTGAATTCAATCGTTCAGTGAAATAGTAATTTCAGGTTACATTTGATAAACCACCAAGCATGACTCAATCACCATTCGATTGATCGATAACAGTAAACCGTTTTGCACATAACGATTGATCCTGACAGGAGAATTGAATTGTGTTGCCTAGAAGTATCATATCCTGATTCAGAAGTACTTACGATTACATAGTAAACGTCTCTCTCTATGATCAGGCAGGTATGGTATATATTGATGGAAAATATGGACTGAGAGCAAAATTAGTATTTGACAAATGACGCATCTTTGACGAACGTCAAATTCATCAAGTGATTTCAAGCTCACAGCAAGGGATTTGCGTTACCAAATAGCAGAAGCAAGACATGTAGATGACTGCATAACCGGCACTAGAGAGACCAGATTGCATGGTACTAAATTCCGCAGATGACTCAGAGGCTTCACAAGTCCTTACGTCAGTCATATCAATGAATGGGATCATGTCACTTGTCAATCAGCTATGAGCCGATCTTGTTATTGAAGGCAAGAGATATTGCAGCAAATAGACTAAATCATGTATAATGACCCACTGGTTGACAAGCAAGGAATGTGCATTCTCAAGTTGCTATCTGCCTTAAATGAAAATTATGTATTCAATGATATAATTTTGTTATGTGAGGAATCACATGTTTGTGGTGATATGTCCGTAGTGATGTGTATGTGGTGATATTTTCGTTAGTTATCTGTACATTAATCATAAATTATAAGAGAGTGAAATGTCAGGTTTTTATAGTGAAATAAACCATCGATAGGCTACAGTGACGGAAACCCTATCGTTATTAAACTGAACAGCAATAATAATTTATTTACTATCTTTTGTTTTGATTTAATATCACTTAATGATAATACTAATGCGGGTACTTATACATGTATAATGCAACTCCACATTACACAGAACACGCTCAATGCGCTAAAACATAACTATATAAAGGTGTGACTAGAAATGTCTATTTACAACAGTAAGGAATGATCAATATCTTTAGAACAAGACGCTTTTCAGGAGTCCTTTGAACACGTCTAGGGAAGATGCAGTTTTAATGCCCAACGCAGATGCAGTTTTAATATTTCATCAATAGACCGGGAATGAGTGACAAATATCATGTTAAACACATTTTGAAAAAAATATACGTCATGTAGCTAACCTCTACCTTCCAACCTTCCTCGGCGAGATAAATATGACATCTGACAAGGGGAAACAGATAGCCTCTGTGTATGTAATGGTATTATGAAGTGATGTGTGTGAAACGATAAGGATGTACGAGGGGAGGTCAATACGTACGCGTGTTGCATCTTCAATATACATGTAAGACCCAGTCGGCGAATATTTTATTATAATATGATTGCAGGTGAAATACCGGGATCTTTCAATGAAAATAAACCGTGTTATCAGTCACTAGTGAAAATAACAATGAAACGTGTTATCAGTCACTAGTGACTGATATAACAATGACCTGACGTCATAAAACAATGCTCCGACGTCATGACACGTTCATGATGTCACAGTGTTGCTGATGCAACAGGCTAATTCTGGAGCCGATTTAAAAACGCAAGTCGATTTCGGTGAATATGCAAGGATTTGGTCATATAATAAATAGAAAATGTGTCTCTTCTTGACAAATACCATGTTTATCTCATCTCGTGAGATAGAACAGTTATATATTTTCAGTCGTGGCTGCGCCACTAGTGAAAATGTAACCTTTCTACCTCACTCGACGAAATAAACATTGTATTAGTCAAGTAAAGACAAATATCCTCTATTTATTTCTCAATATAATGACATTGTCCATTCACCTCCAGACACCGTATATCTTTTAAAATAGAAATCCGCGGATTGGTATTGGATATAAGTATTGTTGTCATCCATGAAGCAACTTCCACATAGAGCAGATGTCATAAAACAGTCACTGAATGCTGTGTCCCGACTGTAGGATTGATCCTTTAACAGTTCAGATCCACATTCACATAGATGGCCTGTGCAATTGTCGACTTATGAACCGGAACGTTCTCATGTAAAGGAAGGATATCCGAAGGTACTTCTGTAGAATATGTTGACTTCGCAATTCTTTTAACATTTATCAATTGCATGTAACTGACGGGCAAAAGAAAGTATAATACTCACTTGTTTTCGATTAATTAAATATGTTAAAGAAATGGGATGCATTATGGCACGATACAATAACACCTTTCGGCAGTAGTTTGAATGACTTAATTGGTGACTGTTTCATTTTTTAGATATAATATCATTATTTTAAGAAGACAGGGGTAAGAAATGAAAGTTACACCAACATGACCCCTACCATGTTCAAAATGTTGTAAATGTTTGCAGGACGAGGCACATTAATTGATTTTCACACAGAGTATGTGTTGTATTTCGATGAACAGTTGTGTTTTATCAAAATTAACTTGGGGGAATTTTAAAATTTAAATTTTAAATTTTAATATTTAAAAAAAAAACGCGTTGAGGTATTCTTTGACTGATTTAATGTTTTGGACTAATTTCCCAAACAAGTCAGTTTTTGAATACGATGTCGAAAATTCGAGATATTTATCTTTGAAAATTGTACATATGATAAATATACAACTGAGTGATATACTTTCATTTTGCCTGTCAGTGTATATAGTTTCTTGGTCCAAGTCGTGAATCCACAACATCCACATCCACATCATCTGTCATGAGACGAGAAAGAAATGCGACATGAGCATATATATCACAAGCCTTTCAGTTCTTGGATGGTGATCCTGAGCTCTGAGGTTTCCAACCAACTATCTTGCAGATACCTTGACATACCAACATGCTGTTGAATATTGGTTTAAAGGAGAATATTTGTAAGGATTTATATTCTGTTATAGTGAAATATACTTTAAAAAACATATTCCCCCGAAAATAATATTGAAAGTCGTGTTTAATTACTAATTACACGATATAACAACCGCGCCTACTGTTGCCTGTGCGCGTATGCATATTTGCCGGTAGCCTTCGGCAGGTTTAGGCTGTGACGTCAGAGATGCTCTACGGCCCGCTGTGGGTCCTTAGCGCAGTGAAAGGGAAGGCATTAGAGTAGATGAAGAATCGGTTGAATACGTAGAATTCGGGTAGTTTCGGACTTGATATGGTATATTGTGCAGCGTTGGTGTGCAGTAATTCATCAAAGTCTGGACAGAAGTTTACATATTTTTAATTTTCAAGTGAAAAGACGGATGCAGCGCGGCGAAAGGTTTGGATAGTGTCAAAGAGGAAAGAGGGACAGAACACCGTCGGAATCTGTCTCACTATGTTCAGAGCATTTTGATCCGTTATATTAAAACAGTTTTATAAATAAGTGATAGTTAGTCTTAGAGTACTCGTAATTAACAGTCCTTTATAAGGATATAACTTATAACTTATAACGCATTCTTATGGGATGTGTCATCCTCGGTTACCCAGAGTTTTATATATGCTCCAGCGGAGAGTAACGGAGCATATATAAAACCCTGGGTACCGCCTAGGATGGGGATGTGTAGGCCTTAAAACTTAGTACACAGTTGTATAATTATCTGTCATTGGCTAATAACTGTATTAGATTAATTTCAATTTTAATATGGCCAACGTGGCAGCTCAAATGGCATTTTCAGACACACACAAAATATTTCCTGGTTATAAATCATTTGAAAACTATAGTAATATTCAACGCTAAAATGATATCTGTCGCTTATATTACACCCCAACCCCCCCCCCCCCCCCCCCCCCCCCCCCCCCCCCCCCCCCCCCACTTACTAAATTCTAAATCTTGCCCCAACTTTTGAACCCTTCCTACGTCTATGTTGGATCCTGTTTTTTTAATATATTTACTAAAAATGCATTTCCACTGATTGTATATGTTCACAATATCATAACAAATGATTATTGCAAAAATAATAAGTTTCAGTGTTCAATCCTTGTGGGTGCTTGGTTTGTGTACTTGTGATAGGAGAACACGTAACTGTCTAGCAACTCAAGTTAAAATAATTACTGTCTGCAAGGCAGAACTAGGAGAAAGCACACGTAGAAAGTGACTCAAAGTCAAAACGTGATGAACTTCGAAATCTATCTGACTTATCGATTTTCATTATAATTAGGGCGACAAAGTCAAACCAATGTTGACAGATATGAATTAATGTCTTTTATTTAGTTTACGTCTAATACATATTAATTGACATATTTTAGAAATACTCTATTCATATATTAAAAGAGTTAGAATCCCATTTTCTTAGGCAGACATTAAACACGCATGAACGCATAGTAAATTTACTTTTACTAACATGCGTATATTACTACCATAAGCAATATTGCATATGTGCACTGCAAAGTTCGCCGTATAAACAGGGCTTTACACTACGTTATTACAGGCTTCTAATATCGCGAGTTCCTTATTATCGTGTTAGTCCGGTTTTCGTGACTACCAAATCTCTCACATAGCTATGTGTAGATCTTACTGTCTATCTTACTTGATTAGGATTGAACAGTGGTTTGTACGTTAGATCTAAATAATAACAATATTTAATATCAATACGTTTTTACAGCAAACATGACTTGAATAATCGAGAATCAAGATGGTTCATTTTGTCCTGTGCAACTGGTTACTTCAGCGGTACAGTATATATACGAATAAAGCAGTATAATTTGTAGTAACATATTTTAATTAACTACATATAAGTTGTTGACACCCATGTTATCTACATGTAGACAATGATTATTTAATGTACGGCATAATCCACTTATTGTGAAATTGTAACGTTAGAGTTCGCCAGTCCCTACGTACGAATCTGTATTTCCAACTCTCTCACTGTTTACTTCTGAAAGCTCATCCTTACTTGATTCCTGGTGTTCAACTCAATGTTGATTCACAATAGGTTCATACTGATAAGGACGGATGTTATGTATGTCAGATGGTTGAAAATCAACGCTGCCATCGCTATCCGAGAAAGCCATAACAACACTACGAACGTAGAAAATACACTGTCTCAGCGCGCGGGAGAGCATCTTTGACATCATATCACGTGACTGCTGCCAGCCTGATTAACTCTCGGGGATTTCCGGAAAACGACTCGCACCGAAAACGTTTTTTCAACGTTTCTACATAAAATGTTGCATTTTAATAATTTTTTTGACACACTTTGTCTTAAACAATACTGTTGAAAATGTTAAAACAAAGTTTTTCTCTAATATTCTCCTTTAAACAGTTCCAACTGATATTTGAAATCCCATAGAAAGATGATCAAAATGATCATTTGCTTGACAACATTGTTAGTATCTCCACAGAAACGTCGCATAACTGTAATAAACAAGTTGTCAATCCGTAGAACTCGTTCATCCTCCTTTAAGACATTACGGGAAATGCAAATTGACTCCCACATCAGAAAAACGATTCCCATGGCTTTAAGGAACCATGTACACTCATTTTAAACTTGATTTTCCGTAGAGAGAAGGGTGTTTTACTATTGGTGACATTATTTTTCAAATACATTTCATCGACTTATTTCAGCGAATAAACGTGCTACTGCCCCTTTAAGACATTTTCGATGAATTGATCGAATTTGCGCCGATTGAGTGAGATGAACATGGACTGAGGAATGTAGCTGAGAGTAATTGTCTCCCATTATCTACCGTGTTGGAACGTGCTAACACTTAGCGGAATAGCGTCGATAGTGGACAAGGATTAAACACTTATGGTCCAGCAGATTTTCTTTTGTGTAATTGATTAGTTGTCACACTTTACATCCGATATAAGTGTAGGTATAATGATACGCACGTACACAAATAAACAGGTTTATTTTGTTTTTCACATTGAAATTTAGGGGGAAAGAAGTAGCTGTAAAATCTCAAATTTTCAGTGAAAGGATGATTTCAATTTTAGATTTTAAAACGAAAATTACTTTATATTTGAACATGCATTGTATGGCCTTTCGTTCCATCTATTGAGTGTTAAAATAATAGTAACACTTAAATCTGATGCTGTAAACGAAACAGGTAAGTCAGTATACGCTGCCTATATATAAATAATTTTATCTGTTTCATAATCAGTTTACCCGAAACGCATAACACCAGTTTGTTATTTTAACAGATTTGTAATTGACGACACTTTGTGTCTCAATGAAGATATCATCACCGAAACACTGGTATATCATTTTAATTGCATCGTGTAATTACCACAATAGTCTGGTCCACTGTCGGCAGTTGCAACTCTGGTATTGACTTAACACCTGGTGTCCCCGGAGCTGTGTATGAGAGGTCCTATAAACCTAAGCGATGGTATCATATTTACCGAACTAACATTTTTCGTCTTCATATAACAAAGTTAAATTTGAAATGATTTCAACACTTGATAAATTAACGCGAAACATCTGAATGAAGTTGATATTAAATATAAATCTACAAGGAATTTTAAAAGGAAAATTGATATTACTGATGATGTCGATGTTCAAGTCAAAGTAATACATTGTCATTCTTTATTTCACAGAAGAAAAATAGAGCCATTGGCTCTGGGATTCATCAGGCATCTCTTAGGTTAAGACATACCATATCAAATATTAAGGCATTGCTCATGCTGTCTCTATTATTGTTTCGGCAGTCAAAACTTTTACAACATCCACAAGAGTGAAGGTATACCTACACAAACATTAATTATCCTAGATCTTTGCATTCTAAGGAAGAAGTACTTAATATACATCTTTATGTCACAAAAGCAAGTTATAAAAAGGCAGTATTCGCAGCTTGAAATGTGCTCCCCTTCCAATATTAACCCTAAGGTAAGCACTCCCTCCGTGACCCGTGCCATATGTGTAATGTATTGCGTCCTACTCAGTTCTAGAAACAAGTTATAAGCCTGGCAAATGCAACGTTGTTTGCCCTAAAACACAACATTCTTGAATAGTAAATTGTAAAACTATAACAAGGGTTCTGAATTCTTTCATTTCATTCGTGTACAACAACAACGGTTTTACTTCTTTTGATCAATAATTTTGGAATTGTACATGTCAGATTACAGAACATATAAATTTTTATAGCATACGTTTTTGATATAAAACATATACTTTGTGCACTGTGTGGGTCACCCTGAAGACTGCATCTTCCCATAGCCACATGCCAACGATTACATTTGTCACTGTTGGAAATATGTATATACAATATGGAACAAAAGAGTAAAAATCAAAATGCTGCTGCCAGAGAAGGCGATTTTGAATGAAAATTTTGCAATTTCATACATCAGATTATAATACATGTTTGTTTATGTATGTTCAAATAAACTTGTGATGCTTAATATTCGCTTTTTCAAATTCGTTTTTGTTTGTTTGGTCAGCATGTTTGGTATTTAAGTTACAAACTGATGAAATGTGAAAAGTCAATTAATAAAATATGATATCAACATATTTAATTAACCTTCTTGGACTATAATTTGTTAACGAATCACTACTGTAGGACGCCATTTAACAAGCCGAAAAGCCCTTTGACGCTCCTATCTCCTCTGGTTAAGGAGATTCAAAACTACGATTTCTTAAAAGGCGTCTTTTTCAGAAACCAGAACAGATAGTTAAGAAGAATGACGTTGGGATAGAATGCAATTTGGAATATACTGTATTATCATTTCAGAAAAGATGATGCAGCATTAACTCCATGTAAATTACCCTTTTCTTGATACCAACAAACCACCGATAGAATACCTCAATAACAGTTTATATATACGTAAGTCTGCACACATCTTTACGTACTTGTTATCTATATAAACGACCACATGGCATATGTGTCATCTACGACTACCAACCTTTAAACGGTCACATACACTGAACGTCAACTGACAGAATATCAGCGCCATTATTTAACGACAAAAACCTCCAAACATTCAATGTTTAAGGACAGAATAAGTAAAATATGTGCGCGTACAAGCCACTATTGTTCCATGCATCTATCACCTTGAAACAAAGACGTCTCATTGACAGGATATTTGTTTCATTGCACCAACAAGCAAACAAGGAGATGAACTTTGATTGAGAAGACATTAATTGTGTATCATCCAAGATGTCCCTGTCTCAAATAGAAATACTAAGGAAATTCAAAGACGTTTAGTTGGCAGAAATGATATGCCATCACCAGAGAATATATTGACATGATACAAGGATTACATTACAGTGTCTTTAGCTCAGTGATAAATGCACAAGCAGGTATCAAATGGTAACGAGCTTAAAACATTGCAAACATATCATTTTAATATCTAAAACGTGTGTGAGATTAACCGATATCTCAGAGGAGATATCGTTTTGATAGTAGATTTTACACAATGCCATGATGTCATAAACATGATGACATCACAATACTATGGCATCAGGGAACTGGAATCTAATAGCGGTGCTGTGTTCAGAGATGTACAGTTTTAATGGAAAGAAAGAAGAATGATTGTGGATTATAAATAACGTTCATCCTCGTGCCTTCTGATATCAAATAAGTCAACACTCTTTGATAAAAGCAAAATACCCTTGGCAAGCCTCGGTATGTTAATTTGTAATTATTATCAACTCGTGTTGATATATGTGATATCACACGACACTTGTTTAAGATTCTGTTTGTCCCTACCAAGATAAAAAAAATATATCTATAAATCTAATCTATATCTAGCTGGTAAGTAACTTAACCAAAAGCTTGACCCACCTTGATGGACGGGACTCATCATGCGGACCTTGTGTTGAGGGGGTTTGCGGATGGGCTCCATCTTGCTTCCCTCTCTCTCCTCCTCCTCCTCCTCCTCCTCACTTCCTCCTCGCCATCCTCGACCTCTGCAATATAAGCATCTTATGCCTGAACAGGTGTGCGGTATGTGTGTCCACGGCCAGGGCCAATGTTCTTCATCACACTGCCCCAAGTAAGGATGATTGACCACCGCCTAGTACTTAGTCGACAGATAATGACGGCTTAATTTGGGATTTGGGGATGGAAGGTTTGTTATTACTAGATGAAGAGTCGATATAACCGATACATGCAAATAGTTGTGTGTGTTCTGTCCTGTTGTCACATATTTTGTTGAACATATGGACATAATTTCTCTTTGTGCAAGATTTAGCGTTTAACGTTTTGTTTTTATGAGTATTACCATGGTTACTTGATAAATATATTGATTACATAACAAAGTTGTTGAAACGTGTAATTTATTTGAGTTTTTTTCTATGGTACTGTTTATCCATATCTGCTAAAATAAACATTGATTCCCTGTTTGTTCAGAGTAGAGAGTTACAAATGGCCTGCAGCAATGGACATAACCGTATGGTGCTCACGAACAGTAACCATACTAATATTGAAAGTATGAATTATTGAGGGTTTGAAAACAAGGCATGGAACTTGTCAATTACGATTGCCTGATTCAGAATGTCCGATAACTTTTACAACATAAGTGTGAAGTTTTGTAATACTCCAGTAAGAGAAGGAATTGCACGAGTTATGTAAAAGCAATATGACACACTTTCGAGTGTGATGATGTCTTAAAACCCATCCTTTCCCATTAGAATAGCGGTATAAAAACAAGCTTTTCTCATGTGAAGGGCCTACAGTGCCACGAACAATGGGTTTATGATATGTAACAGATGACGAAATATGAGAATAAGTACTGAAACAGTGGTTGCAAGGTAAACTTGATTTGTGCACGAATTTTAGATTTTTGTGAGATAGTCCTTTACAGGATTCGACCCACAGACGCATTACCTATCATAAACAACGAATGTCCCAAGTAGACGTGATTGTGGACTTCCCTCTACAAATATCATATGCAATGTAACTTTTAGATTATTGTATATTGTAATAAATGACGTTTTGCGCCTTTAAGGAATAGTATATGAAATTTGCGAAATGCAATTGAATTGTTACATTCAAGAAGGACACATGTGCTAAGTTATATACATAGAACATGTGTCCTTACCTCCCTTCTTTAATGCACCGATTCAACTACTAGTTATCTGAATAAAAAATCAAAATCCTGATGAGCTACATTTCAGTTCTTCCATTCCAACACCTAACACAACTGCTAAATTCCCTTCTAATCACCTTCTTATTTTAACCATTTTGGCATTTAAGAAAACTGTTTCAGATATTGTCCTCATTAATCTTACGTCTGTAGCCTGTAAGCTGGTTCGATGACTCTCGTTAGTGGTCTGGAATACAGAGAATGGAGATCGATGCCGGATCGTGCCCGACACGTCGCATAATATCTCATGAATATTCTCTACATGCTCCTGCAGTGTTCCCCAACGAGCGTACCAGTATTGGTGGGGTTGATCATTCGAATGATAATGATAAATATAGTCGCAAGCGACGACAAAAGGATTCAGCGCAGAGTGGTTTAATTACATATATTTTAAAAATAATGAATAAAGACATCTTTCCAATGTTATTGCGCATCTTTTAAAACGAGTTGCAAGTGTCTAGCATGTCCCTAGGATTATTGATACCCAATATGTACATGTCAAATCAAAGAAAATCAATATGGCGGCTAAACCACGAGAGAAACATCTTTGTCATGATTTACTTTTTTGCTTGTATTGTTATTGCGCATCTTTTGCAAAAGGTTTCAAATCTCTATGTGGATTTTGACAAATTTCGCCATGTTAAATTTTTCTTTATTATGACCGGAAATGACTGTAAGCGAGCGATTTTATATGGCCATAGTCCTGTCTTACACTCAATTTGAAGGGCAGGTTTCTTAATTATCTCCCCTGAAAGTTCGCAATTTTAAAAAAAATTGCCTGATTTTGAAAGGTCACTGTGAAGAGAGTATTAGGAGTTCGCTAAAAAAAGAACAAATTTGTTATTCCCCAATGTTTATATAAATACAGTTTCTGCTCTTAGGTGCAAATTTCTTCTTCGCGGAGTTGTGTATCCGCAAAGGTACATGGGGTCAGAAATTTTGAAAAAGTGTCTAAATTCAAAATAGCGGCTAAACCGTGTGACTTACGAATTCGCCATGATTTACTTTTTTACTCGCATTGCCATTGCAAATATTTTAGAAAAAGTTTCAAGTCTCTAAGTGCATTTTGACAATTTTCCCAATGTTAAAAATTGACATTTGGTTTCGAACTGGAACTCTAATGGCTTGACCAATTTGGCCCAAAAGCTGCACTGATCTATTCCATATTAAGGGATATCAGCATGTAAAATTTGGTTGCATTTGCTTCAGCCGTTTTGGCTGCATTTGTGATACAAAATTCTTGAAATAATAAAAATAAAGAATAAACACGCCAATAACAATAAGGATTCAGCCAAATGGCTGAATCCTTAACAATAATGAGAGTTGCTCACCAACGGTTCCCTAATGTGCTTTATTACCCTGACGGATTGTACTTTTTCGCTACTTGCCTGCGCTGCGAATCCATTTCGGACAGTGAACCCGTATAACCAAGTCCCCATTGTACAGCTGGGTGGACTGGGTGCAATGTGGATGAAGTGCCTTGCCCAAGGACAAAACACAGTTTTCGACCCAAGTCACAAATATTCGAACCCTGGTCGTTGGCGTGAAAGGCAGACACGCTAACCACTATATCAACATGGTCTAGACTTATTCGAAACTTTGTTGTAACTGGAAATGTTCTTAAAATAAGTGACACTTTCTTAAAGGGACATAATCATGTTGGTGAAGGCACATATATGTCCAATGTAATAATTTGAGCTTTTTAATTGAGAATTATCAACTTTAACCGAAAATAACCAGTTTAAGGTCAATCAGTTCAGTATGACGAAAATACGACCATTCAAAGTCGTGGTCATGATCGAACATCGGACAATGGACCTTGGCTTGCTGCAGCCATTAAGTCAAACTTTGATAAAGTAGATAGGAAGACAGACTTTCTTCTATAGCTTTTAATAGGTCTGATTACGAGTACACACGTGAAATAGAGCTATATTTATCGGCTACTACACATGTATGAGACCGTTCCTACGTTTTCACTGAAACATATATATCTGATATTTTGGGTGAATATGAAAGCAGAGTAAGAAGATATAACCCTAAACCAGCACATATGGACATTTGAGAACCAAATAAAGTATCATGCAAAACTGATCATGCATCTTTAAAGTGAAAATTACTTGTCATGTTATCGGAAATTGTAAACTGTAGAATTTCCTTTTAAGTTCAACTTTATTTAACAATGAAATTGGTAGCTATAGTTAAACCAAAACAGTAGTAAATTTATGTCATACTTCTTCCCTTTCAAACTTACACCAATGCTTCAGAAATTCATTCCATTTGTTTTGTATTATAAATATTTGAATTTGAATATTTCAGTAACCCTGTCCATTGTCTTATTATTAGTGTAGGGGGTTGGGGTAAGTGACGGTTTCACCTAATGCGAATTGCTTTTGTTATGTCCCTGACACTGTTCTTACAATAAATTTATGTTCGAGTTATACAAATAGAGCGAGAGTGTCATTCGTAAATATTTTTCTTATTTGACTTGCCTTGTCTTAAAACTATACCCTCAGATAGGCGCAAAAGAAACTATACCGAATTTTCAACAGTCCAAAACAAAATATTGCTGCCCAATAAAGTCAACTTTGAATGTCCCTGATAAACAAAATCTTTGTTAAAAGAGTATACACAACTCCATTCAAAAATTAATATTCATGTCTGCTGAAAGCACATGGGGTGAACGTTTGACTGAATGCTTGGCACTGAAGTTAAAAAAATTGAAATATGGAAATTAAGTAAACACATATTTTATTTGTTTGTGACTATTACTGTAGAACGTCATTAAACACGCAAAACGTCATATCTCACTCTCCTTTCTCGCCTAGGTAAGGAGATAAAAGAGACGATTTAAAAACCGTTTTTGTCAGAAACATGAACAAATAATATTTGAAAAATAATTTGTTGAGTTTAGTTGGCTTCTGGAGACACGATGTATCTATATGTCGTATCTATCCCCGGGTATTTAAACATCTTGCATTTGGTGTGTATGGTTTCTTTCCCCCACAAAACATTTTTTACACGTCCATCATGGTATGATTACGTTTAATTTGCACATGTGTTTTCAAAGACATCGCTGTTTCAATGTTTTATTAGACAGAATGTTTGGCATTTAAGTACAAATATAAACTATGACAATGTTAGTAGATAAAAAGCTGACGACAGTGTATACCTAATTGGACTCGTCATTGCTGTATGACATCATAAAACTCTCTAAACTATCTCGTTTTTAAGTTGAAGAGATTCAAGAACGACGACTTTCTAAAGACATGTTTTTAAGAAAGTTAATATCGAAATTAATTTTTCAGTCGTATTTATCATTTGTGGATAGAACATCTTCAATTTCAATTGTTTATTCCAGTATAAAGGCCATCGGCCCATGTACATATACTTGCACGCTTGTAGGAAGATTTTTTTCCGGAAACGAATCTAACAATGTATAAAGTCAAAAACCTACTTTCAATGGAATTCCGAAATCTGACGAAAATCAAAAGACGTTTCAAGAAGTAAGAACGTTTGTTCTGGGAACGAAATGATTACTGACGCACAGATTGACATGGCGGTGACCAATTACCGCCATGTTATCACACACCGGTGAGATTAAATAAATTGACCTTTTACAACATATGAAAGTTATATCACATAATGAATAAAGTATTTATGATGAAATTAATGGAAAGAAATTATTTTTAAAAAATTATCAGTTTAACTTTTCAACTGTGAATGTATTTGTTTTAACAACACACTTACCAGAAGGCTGTCAGATTTAAAAGCTTTAAGGATGAGAAGAGATCGGCCAAAGCTCAACAGAAGAACGCCATGGCGACATGCTCCCTGGAACCACAACTCCAAATAAAGCAGGTCTTAATGACTGTTTCCAGTCCAGTTCTTGTAACGGCAACATCTGCATGGATACACCCGATCCATTTCCTGTTAGTGTCCCCCGTCGTCATGTTGACGAGGGGATGGTGTGAGGAAGGCCAGGGAGGGGCGGGGGTCATGTTCCCCCGAGTCTATCCTCCACTGGGACCGATTGACTTCAATCATATTCAACACTTCCCCTGGTTAGACATTCATCACTTGGAACTCAGGGAGGTGCTGAAAACTTTCGCAAATTAATCTGAAATCAATGTGTGTTTTAGCACCACGTAGCACCGATCAATTATATCGTGTGTTAACTCTATGAATACCAAAGAGGAATATATGGCACAGGGTATGATTATCGTGCAGGGTGGCTACTGCCCCAGGCTGGGTCCTATATGGATTTTACCATGTGTTCAGTTAGATATCAGTTTCTCATTAATAACAGGAAATATACAGATTTATTTGGCCTAATATGGTCATTGGTTTGCTTGAGTGATGACAAATTACGCAGTCTTGCTAGTTACATGCTGGGACTTGTCTCCTTCAAACTATTTTCATAATCATTTCCAAGAAATATTACCAGTTTATTGGATATATTTTAGCTCATTATTATTTATTGCGTAATATTCTGAGACCGACTCTGGAATGTAAATGAAAAAGATATTACTTTATCAATAAAGCTGCTTTAAATTGGACTTTCATAACCTGCTAATATGATTTTGGATGAAAACCTTGTAACCTTAAAAACTGAAATGAGTGTTTTGAAATTGTATTTTGGCGTAGTAATATTCAATAGCGCTTAATAAATAAAGTTGAGTGTAAATATCGGTTATGATGTTCAAATATCATGGAATAGTGAATGAATCCATAGATAACCACAATTACATTCCACATAAGAAAATATGTTTTGATTTCATGAAATATGGACATTATGTTGATAAAATATTTGTGGGCACAATGTACCTTCTTGGACTTCGAATTGACGACGCATCGTTGCTGTAGGATGTCATAAAACACACCAGAATACCATATTTCACTCTCCTATTTCGTCTGGTTTAAAGGCGCTGTAGCACGTTTTTTGCAAAATTTATTTTTTCAAATTTCCAATTTATAATGATAGTTTATGTCATTTAAATTAACTTTAGAGGGTAAAACATCTTATTACACAAACCAATTATCTGTAGTGGTAAAAACTATGTTGCGTATAAAGCAAAAATTGCATGGCGGCCATTTTATTGTGAACACAATTTATTATTTTGTATTACAAAAACGATTCCCATTGCTTTACCGAAACATGTACACTAATTTTAAACTTTATTTTCCGAAGAGAGAATGATGTTTTACTATTGGTGAAATTATTTTTCAAATACATTTCATCAACTTTTTTGAGAGAAAAAACGTGCTACTGCCCCTTTAAGGAGTCTTCAAAACAACGATTTATTTAAAGCCGAGTTTTTCTAGAGACATGAACAGATTATGATTCCAAACTTCCACATTTTACAAAGTTTAGTTGGCTTTAAGAGACATGGTGTAACAGTGTTTCAGGCGTGTTTCTCAGTCGTTGATTAAAATATCGGTTGTTTGGTCCCTAATTCTGGTTGCATTTCTGTGATAATATGAGCACAGAGTGAGAGACTTCAATACAGGGTAAACACACTTCAGTTGCACTTTAACTTATCAACTTCCATTGCAAGTCAGTGTCTATTGGCTAGTTGATGCTATGCTTTATATCATATCCACCAAAAAAAAAGAAAAATCCTATCAATTCATCTCTACAGACTACAGAAGACCATCTGCCTCATATTCAACAACCTAAACAGATTGAGATTCTCCTGCCGTACTCTCAGGACCGATATATCTCATTGTTGTGTCACACGCTGAGAATTACATAAAATACCATTTGGTATAAAATCACATTCTTTAAAACAGCGTCCGGCCATATGGCCTACGAGACACAATTTAATTTGACTTTTAAAAATCTTGTTCAAAAACAAACAAATACATACACACATACAATTCCCTTGAACACACGCACACAACATCGCACACGCATACACAAACGCACACACAACCATTTTTACCTCGGAAATAAATAATAAAAAATGCACCACTCTCCTAACAATCATACACTCATACACTAAGTGATGTCCAACACCCTCCTAACAATCATACACTCATACACTAAGTGATGTCCAACACCCTCCTAACAATCATACACTCATACACTAAGTGATGTCCAACACCCTCCTAACAATCATACACTCATACACTAAGTGATGTCCAACACCCTCCTAACAATCATACACTCATACACTAAGTGATGTCCAACACCCTCCTAACAATCATACACTCATACACCAAGTGATGTCCAACACTCTCCTCCTATACATACGGTGAACAAGTGGGGTTTAACCATGGACGTGTTTTTGTTCTTACAGACGACGTTTTGAATATGAAATTGAATATGAATATCACTTTTGTTTAGTTTTTTTTTAAATCTAAGAAGAAATTACCTGAAACATACATTTTGTTGTGCAATCTACAGTTAATGCATTAATGTTGTTGTGTGTGTGCATTCGTAAGACACGTGATCTTCGTACATATATACTTACAACGAAAACACAACTTTACTTGTATTGCTGTTGACATTAGTAATATTATTAATTTAGTGGACACAAACGTTTGTACATACAAATATATAGTCCAAAAACATGTTGATTATGCATATTATGAAACTCGTGGATGGTATTGGTATCTAACTCGCTTTCGCTAGTTAGATACCAAAACCATCCACGAGTTTCATAAATATGTTATTAAACGGGACGTCGTTTTGTATTCTCGATACCCAAATGATCACAATGAAGTCTCAAATTGACAGAAAAGAAATCACATTACATTCTCATATAAGACGAATGTTGCGTGTGAGCGATTACTGTTATCGCTGTGATCTTGATTAAGAAACTGTTGGAAATGCTAGAAACATCTGAAAATAAATAAATCACTAGTGTCGACTTGACATCTTTTTTTTAAAATGTCCATGTGGTACCACCATATATAAAGGTCTATTTACAGCTGAACACAGGTAAAAATACAGGTATGGCACACGTATTCTGAAGCAGGTAATAACGTACTTATTTGAATTGATTACGTAATCTTGACCTCGTCTTGTCATATATGTATCATAACTAACAGTTTATAACTGGATTATATCTATATATGTGTTTATATATTTTCGCTTTTGCCGCTAACGTACATATCATTTTAAATTATGTAATTTATGAGTTCTGTATATATGTCTTAATTAGTCTCTCATAACTCTTTATTTAGAGTGACTAATTGCATTTTTAAAACATATTTATGTCTGTATGCATTGTCTGTACTTTTGAATAATTTATTAAAAGACACTAACGCTAATATTAACTGATGCCTTAGAGCAAACTTTGTCCAAGCCGGTCCCAATTACACTTTCTGTCTGTCTGTCTGTCTGTCTGTCTGTCGGTCTGTCTGTCTGTCCGTCAGAAAATCGTACATCATGCGTACGGGGGTCATCTCATGACATTAGTTACTGAACGGTCTATCATTATATTGTCCTTCAAAATCTAAATGTGACTTAAAAACTTATTTTAACCTTGAAATTGTAGCTAGACACGCTGTCACTAATTTTGGAATATCCGTTTGGAGTAAGATTAATTATTCAAACATTTGAATGTGTCTCCAACTTAGATTTGAGATGACCCTCTCTAATTGTTAGATTGTTGACACAGTGACTGGGATATTTTCTTTATTACTATTATTGAATTCGTTTATAATTTCGGCATTTCTCTCAATATGATAAACACATTATTTGAGACATCCAACATGTATCCTTTGTAGTTTTCTTTTATTCTTGTATACATAAACTTATATTCTTTACTTTATTGTTTCACTTTGAAAATATTACGGGCAGCCTGTTTCTCCCACGTGTGCCTCCTATGAAAATAGCATAACTCATAACTAGAAGTTTCAAGATAGGTAGTCATGTTTTAAGTTGACCTTTCCACAAGATATATAACGTCCTTTCAGCTGCTAATTCAGAATAAACCCAAAAGTATGTTTCTAACATTTCCGACAGTACTTTAACAAAATGAACCTATGTGGTTTAAACAATATTAAAAGTACTCTTACAGCTTCAGAGAGATAAAACATAAAGTTCTCTCCATAGAAATTACATCTACATAAACTTATTTTGATAACTTTAGTTTCTTTCACAGTTTGCCCCCAAAATATTACGCGTATTTCAAAGTAAAACCAACCTAAAATCAATTCAAGACGTAGAACCGTGTGTAGTAACAGGGAAGTGTTCATAGGAAGATAACATATATTTTATTAATGTGCCGCATGGTTTAATTTAAATTTAAAGATCATAGTTAAATATATGATTTATTTATACAATCTTCGATAGATATGTCTCTCTAACGCGGTTTCTATGGGGTACACGCGTCCGTGAGTAAAACCAACCTAAATGTAATGCAAAACATTGAATTTTATACACACATTATATACAAGAACACACTCTGGTTGAGTAAACCCTTAACTAATGAAAATAAATTAATTCAACAGTCACATAACGTCACAGTCACAATGCACGTCTTGAGGCAAATTGTATGTAATAAACAATGACTCTTTGACCTGTCACCCGTGACCTCCCATACACACAACAATGAAAGGCGCGGCAGAGTCGCATACCTAACAAACTGGTCTATCCTCTACCTGAACGAGTCCACTTTATTCAGAGGGGAGACAGGTAGGTCATGACAATTTTATATGGTACTTTAAATCGTGTATATGTATATGTTAATGTATATACCAAATATCTTCATTGACGATAAGAATCTTTTGTCAATCTGCATATACCACACCTATGAGTAAAGAAATAAAAGAAATCGGGTGATACTATTAATCCCATCGCCCCTGTAATTGTTTATTTCGTTTGACCTACATTGATAAGACATCTTGAGAAGGCCGTGCTTGTTTAATCAAAACGAGATAAGTTGTATCCAGCCAGGACCTGATAACATAGGTATGTATGTAACGACATTTTTTCTCTCACCTGCTGACACAGTGTAGCGTCTGTTTGAGTTTACCTGCAGGTACCTGTTCAAACTGTTTCTTACAAACTTGACCTACTTTAGACACTCAGGTGTGTATCTATCTCCCAATGTAACCAACAGAATAAGAAGTGACGACTTACGCTCCTAGACATACGTGCAATATATAACAGTCTACAGCATGCTATGATAGACCCATGTAAATGTTTTGCTACTCAATATACAAACAAAGTTGTGTTGTATTACCGGCTACCCTGACCGGGTGTGTTGATCTACCCTGTATACAATACCCAGGCTTGCAAATAATATCGACACTCCACGTTTTGAAGTCATGGTCGTATACGCTTGCTAATTTCGCTGTCCTATAATGTAACCAACTTCCCAATGCAAGGCATAACTCTTCCCAGTCTCCATTACTGGCTGATTTAGGCCTTGCAGTATTTCCTTAAGAAATCCGTGTTTAGAAATCCAGGCCCGCTATGCATTTCTGGTGCAGCGATTCACTATCTTGACACAACAAAGCGAGGGGAATACCGCAAAGAATAAATCAGCCAGTAATGCAGACTGGCAAGAGCTATGCCTTGCGTCTATCTTATCTAACAACTCTATTGGTGATCGACAGTTATTGAGCAATGTGTTTATCAGGACACCATCTTTTATATACTTCACATGAGATTTAGAAGAATGATAAATACGTATACATTATAACATTGACCCATTATACAACACTATGCACTTTCACATTTACATACATCATCCGATATATCATACAGATAACATAAACAATATAGACACTCGTTAAGATACAACATACAGATATAATATAGAGAAATGTTACCATTCCATACAGTTTAACATGTAGTGAAAACAGATACAGGCGTTAGAGAACAAGATGTTCTGGGAAACAACTTCTTTACTGTGAAGATACACGACGTTTCGGAGACTCAGTATATACTTAGTATACCCATTCCTTTCATTCCTCGCCTATATAATGAAGCAGTAAGCTTTTGCTCCCAAACGTCGTGTATGTTTACAGTAAAGAAGTTGTTATTCGAAAATCCTGTTTTTCTGTGCATTCCACTTGTTAATGCCTTTCAAAGATTCATTTCACCATCGATAATACATTAGTTCTACACATATAAAACATTTTATATGAGAACTGTGTCATACTATGTGTACAAAACGAGTGCTTTAATATTAGTTTTGCTGAGCGAGATGGGGATATCGATATACCGATATTCAGGCACGAGTGTCGTGAATATAGTATGATGTCACGGATACGTACGAATATAATATTCTGTTTATCTCCGAAGTCATGCAATAAATGAAAATACGTTAAAATCCACTTTAATCATAGGTTGGCGACCTGCCGTCACTGAATTTAGAACTCTACGCCATAGAGGAAACGTGACGTCATAGCATTGTTTATGACGTTACGTCGACATGACAACATGAACTTTTGATCTAGGACATCGTATGAAAAATATGAACCTTCATATGATGCCCTCGAATATATTAAAAGCCCATTCTCTTCCAATTTATGCCTACATAGATTTCATATCGCAACCTCTGTTCTAATAAACGATAAGTTTCCCGACTAAAAATAAAGAACCCTGATTGGTTGCATTAGAAATTAGTTGTGCAATCAGCCACGCCGTTGTATAGGTGACATTTTCCAATGACACGTCATAATGCTATTTTTTGGAAACGGAAACGTAGGATAAACGTTTTTCTGGTTTAAAGTGTTTTCTCTGAGGTATGCTAATTTTATTTGTGAAAACGGCCAGGGGCACGACAACTTTGTCTGCAGTAGAGAACTGTTCTACACGCAGTAAGGTTTGGGTGCAATGCTACACTGAATTTCAGCGTAGTACCACTGTACCACCCATGGTTCGCTAGTTCCAGCAGATGCTCGCAGGTTTCACCGCAATACATAGCCACATGGCATTGTGGACTTTCTCCCTGCCATAATACTAGCAGCCGCGATATAAGTGAAATACTCTTCAAAGCGGCATTAAACCCCAATTCACCTCAACTCACTTCACCTCGCCTATTTGTGAAAACAATTGATCATAAACATGCTGATAAATAAAGAAGACCAAATCGGAGACAACAAACTGAAAATAATGTATCGGATTAGTACTACCCTAGGACTAGGACTAAGGACTCCGCGGTCCAATCCTATGTTGTACCCACCGACCGACAGTGTAGTATGCTAACCAGAAAGGCCCTTTACAGTCAAATACTAAAATATGTTAAGTAATTTGATTCAGTCGATGTAGTCTGTAAAAAGATTTCATTTCATTGGATAAAAAGTAGGGACATAATATGTGGTACTCTTTTTCACCGCGAGTAACGTCAGTGGTAAGAGCATGCTTACAACCATGTTACGCCTCCAACAGTCGTTGGACATTACACGTTTATAGTAAAAGTAACTACGTTTCAACCCAGGCCAACTGTTTTAAAGTAGTTGAGAGTTACGAGTACATTACCTTACTTATATCACCCAAAATAGTGCTTACTTAAATTTAATTATATTGCTTAAGTCAACTTAAAAAGTCGAAAAAGTTAAAATCATTGATGTAGTGTGCAACTGTTCATTATCGAAAACCAGGGACCTTATATAGAGTGTATATAAGGTCCCTGCGAAAACAAATGAAGCGAGAGGACAACTGGATGCACATGTTATAATGTAATAAGATATAAAGACGACCCAACTGGACTGGCACCTTAGTTTTACTAGATCGTCTCCATCCAATATTACACCATCTTCTAATGATGTAAATGCTATGCCTCTCCAGATCAACTAAACAGCCGTTTGACATCAACGCTCTTTACTCCCAACATGATATAGCGATTTTCGCATTTGAAAAATTATTTGTGGTCAAATTAAGCTGTAAGTTTCTCCATCTATCAACATTATCTAGCTTAATCACGTTCGAAGAGGGGTTGTAGGAGGTCGTCTTGCTTCCCTGTCAGTGGTAAATTCACAGTAGGAATAGTTAATCCCACCCCATGTCCTCTGGATCCTGTCGAGCTTGCCCTGGGAGGGACACCAGAGTCCATTGATGTCAACTAAACGTATATGTCAAAATCACGTTTATGATCTGAAATGGAAACGCAATAATAACTTCAAATATTGGAATAATTTCTTCCTGTTATTGGTTGATCATGGGATAATAAATTATTGTAAGGATTAGTTGGAGCCAAGATTAGGAATGACATCGCCGGAAAATGAGGTAGAGTGATTTCTTTGCTTTTAATATATCAATACTCTTTGAATATTGTTTGTTTGGTTTAAGGTTTGTCAGAGCAACCGTTGTAAGTTAACACGACAAAAACCATTAGTATTTAAACTATGTAATTAGATTATTTCTTGACAAAATCACTCACATAAATTGTATTGCAACAAGATGCCTGACGTTTACGTAATACTATTATTAGAATATAAAGCATTGTCAACAATGACTTTAATTACACGCAACAGCAAAAGGAAGGTCAGCTCATTTTCGACTGAGTAAAAGACGAATATGTATTTTGGAAATAAAGAGTAGATTTTTAATGTACTGATAGACACCAGTTGTGTAAAGATGTACTCTCAATTTCATACATTATAGTATGCTGCTTTTATATTTATGTTAGTTCAAATATACTATGGCCAGAAACTTTGGCATTCAAGTAAACAAATATAAAATGTGGAAATAGTAAAATATGTTGGTTACGTAAATAACCTTGAACTTAAATTTATTGACGCATCATTGATGTAGGGCGTCATAAAACAAGCCAAACAAGTCATTTTGACTCACCTATCTCGTCTAGATACACTGTCGGCCAAAATAAACGCCTACTTGAATTTCCTTAAAATGAAAGATGGAATAATTTCTGAAATATAATTAATTATGCTGAAACAATAATAGATATGGTTGTCGTGGAAAAACTGTGATTCGAGTCAATAACGTTCATGAAAACCAAGCCCACTGAAGACCGGTATTCCGGTTGATACACTTGTGCATCGAAATCACGTACATCTGTACCGTCATCACCAGTTAAATGCGAATCCGTACCTGTATTGTTGCTTGTGGTTGTATGAAAATCGGTTTCAAATGTTTTTCTGATCAAGCACTGATCGAAAACTGAACAATTCTGATGTCTCATTTCAACAATCGCCATTCTTTTGTGACATGACAACTTCTGAAATTTAAATATGATATGCAGAAATGGTGCAACTTTATAATACTATAATATTGCTGAACGGTTCATCATAGTTTTTACGAAACTTGATAAGATATCTGGTAGGCGTTTCTTTTGGCCGACAGTGTAAGTAAATTAAAAAACAACGTTTCTTAAACTTTTTAAATGTCGTGTTGTTTTAGAAATACGAACAGATAGTTTTTATAAATTAAAAATTAGTTTAGTCTGTAACTCTTTATCAGTCGTATATATCACATGCGGATTGAAATATCTTGTATATTGTATGGTGACGCTTCATTTGCCGTTCAGCGTATGTGCCATTGTACAACTCATTCTGCTTAGTCATCAACTTTCTCGAATGAAATAAACCCATTTATCAAGTCTCAGATAAGTACATTTCATGGTTCGCTGGTTCGCTTAAAGGAACTAATTAAGTAAACTTATATGTAGCTGTCATGCACCAAGTCTTAAAACACTTTCTCTTTACACGCTATATTCTATTTGAAATCACAATGGAAGTCCTATATCGTTAAATACCGTTATAGGCTAGTTCAGTGTTAACCTCAACAAAGCTTATACAATATTCCACACCACAGCCAAAGAACATTTACACAACGTATCAAATTTGAATGTATTATGAACGCCCTTAGTCGATATACAAATACATACCTGCATACATACAACCTTTGGATGAGTAGTGTGAACATAGGTAGATATATGCAAACAAGCCTAGACACACAAGTCTGAACAAACAAGCTTGACCCTGTCAGTAGATATATGGAAACACTTAATGGGGACAGGTACCTGTCTGAAATATTGAGGTCCACGGGTCTAGTTATCTAGAAGCCAGCAGCGAGGCAGGTGTCCCTAGCTACCTGTGCACTACAATATACCTGGATCACACTGCAGTCATGTCGAGTCTTCAAACAGCAGCTGAGGTTCGTTATAGTCATATAGAGGAGGTTAAGCCGTAGATATTCTGACAGTTATGGATACAGATCTTAGACAGAATTGACTTTTTGTGTTACGAGTCATATGTTTTTGGATTCATATTATCGTGTATGACAGTAACAGTTGTTGGTTAGTTTGAAGCGTAACGAATTTTATTGCATAGTTGCATAGTCAGTACATAGAATCATGAATAATATTACAGTGATTTAAGAAGATAATTGATAAGCAGAGCAGAATGTGTCACATTTCGACCTCGTTTTAATATGAAATGTAAAAACCTAAACTTATTTTTATAATACAGCTGTCATCCCACACATATGAACGGTTTGATAAAAGGTCAATCGAAGGTTAATGTTATTTTAAACTCACACTGCGCTAAGTTATGATGTCAACGCCCAGTAAAACAGTCTATGTCATCTAATGCATCGCTCACTGCGAACTGCATGTGCTGTCACATGTACTGCTATATCAGTACATAATCTAGTGCACCCGAGCACGGCAACAGTGTGCATTTGAAGGTCACCCTGCATTGTTCGGTTGCATCTGATAAGTTCCCCACAAGTTTCCCGTACGAATACCCCTTTGAATCAGACTGGTAACGACAATAAGGGTTGTGTCAAATACATTAACCGATAACATAACATCTACACCATGTATTCGTATACTTGTACTGTTTTCTGAGATGCTCTGAACTATTATTACGTCAAAGCCCTCGGACTAACGTCCTCGCGCTTCATCTATAATAGTTCAGGGCAAAACTATACTTTATTTCAAAACACATTGGGGTACAGCGAACTTTATTTCTGAAATAGAACATACGGTTTGCGCAGTGGTTAGCGCGTTCGGCTTGGGATCAGCAGGTCCCGGGTTCGAATCCCGCCAGGGAACTGATCTGCATACAGGTGAAATGCTTCGATGAATTTCAGCACAGTACCTGTTTGCTAGTTCCAGCCAATGCTCACGGGTTTTACTGCAATGTATAGTCGAAAGTTGCTGTAGGCTTTCTCCCTGCAATAATACTAGCAGCCGCGATGTAGACAAAATACTCGTTAAAGTGGCGTTAAACCTCATATACACTCAACTCACCTGGCTATTTTTACTGTAGTAAAAAGCACAGTGATAGTTGTATGACACACTATCACAACTGAAATAAATTCTTTATCCCTTATCAGATTTTATTTTGTAGGAGCAGTGTGCGCGACAAAATGGATTGTTTTAATCTGAAAATCTAGATTTACATCGAATGTATGAATATATGCTTTTCAGAGCCTAGATATTAAAAGATCGCTTAGCCCTAGGATTAACTTTCATTGTCTTACTGCTAAGATACCTTCGTTCAACATATTTTTATTTCCATGAAAGTGAAAATCGGGATGGTAAACAAGCAAAAACTACCTAAACATGTGAACGCCGCTCCCGTACAGATAAGCAGTTATAAAACGTGACGTACACATGGACAGGATACAAAACACATTAATATATAGAGATATGACAGATTTAATAAAACAATCACCATTAAACGTTGAAGGCTAGTAAATTAATATAAATAGTATTTAAAAACTAAGTAGTTTATAATAAGTAACATAATAATTAATCAGGATATGATAAGATTGTATAAGCAAGACACAATACAAACATAAAATGAATCATTACTTATGTATATTCAAAAATCTCTTAAAAGAAACGTTCACACAGATATCCGACATTAAATATTTATGTAGTAAATGGACAATAGTACGAAGAATTTAATATACAAATTTTATTTACTTTAGTATTTTGTGCTGAGTTTAATTATATATCAAATTTAAGTATTTTACTTTAATAAATGGTTAATCAAAGGAAGATAAATAGTTATTATCAAACTATACTTTGTCACATCACATGCTAGTCCAACAATTCCAAGTTGACCAAATTCTTCAGATCTTCAGTTCAAATTGATTAAATTATCTCATATTTTAGGGCGAGATGGATCGAAGCGGGGTCTACATTGTATCCCACAAGCCGCTTGACAGCGACACGGGCGTGCGCAAACGTGACGAGGCCCAAGGGTACACAAACGCAGGTTACAGTAACGACGGAGACGGTGGAGTGAAGTTCAAGAACCAAGATGGCGGCCAGTACGACAGACCCTACTCGGACGCCCCCTACCGGGGTATGGGCAAAGAAGACCTTCTGCGCCATTCGTCCAAGCCGTTATGGCGACGTCTACGTTACGTGTGTATGTCCATCATCCTACTGGGTTGGCTGGCTCTGATTATCACTGTGGTGGCACTAGTCCTCATCTACCCTCGGTGCCGGGACCCCAGGAAACAAGAGTGGTGGCAGAAGACCGTGGTCTACAGGATTTACGTGCCGAGCTTCCAGGACACCGACTCTGATGGGAAAGGGGATCTCAAAGGTGAGTGTTCAATTGTGTGGCGCAAGTCTCCATCACTGGCTAATTTAAGCCTTGCAGCATTCCCTTCACTGATCTGTACTTACATAGCCTGAAATGCACAGTTGACTCTGATTTGTTAGCTCGGAAAAGGGATTGAAATGCTGCAAGACTTGCATTGGGAAGTTGATGACTCGTGTGAAGTTAACTAAGGTTAAAGACGCTAAATAAAAAACATTAATGCATTAGAAATACTTGCCATTTAGATTGTTATCCCAAATATAACCATGTTATTAATGCATTACGTTATATACGACCACTTTGATTGGAACACTATTGCTTGTATCTATCTTATTGAGTGTAGATCAACTAACTTATGCTATACTCTTAACAGTTTAATTGTGATAAAATTTCGTTGATTTATTTCGATTTTTTTGTATTATGTTGTATATGTATTGTTATGTTGATAATTATAGTCGACGATCCTTAACAACGGTGTGAAAAATAACCAACAAAAGGAAAAAACAAAGTTGATAACGTTAAAGGGACAGTAGCACGTTTTATGGTTGATCAAATAAGTTGATGACAAAATGTATTTGAACAATTATGTCACCAATAGTAAAACACCCTTCTCTCTTCGGAAAATCAAGGTAAACAATTAGTGTACATGGTTCTGTAAAACCATGGGAATCGTTGATTGTCATTCAAAATAATAAAATGTGTTCACAATAAAATCGTCACCATACAATTTTTGCTTAATACGCAACACCGTTATTACCCCTACGGATCATTGGTTTGTGTTATAAGATATTCAACCCTCTAAAGTAAATATAAATGACATAAACTATCATTATAAATGGGAAATTTGAAAAAACTAAAATTTGAGAAAAAAACGTGCTACAGCCCCCTTAATGATATTCATTTCAAAACACTCACGTTTCAACCATTTCAGTCAATTTTAGAGTAAAGGGATATACTTTCCTATTGACTACTTCATTCGACTCTAGCATACCTGGGACGAACAAAACATAATAATTTCTTCACAAAAGGTTTTATGCCTTTCTGTGCAGGATATTTCTGATTGCACTAAGTGTTGGTGCAGCATACGGCTAAGCTGTTACAGAAATGCTGAGGAAATGCACCATTTTAATGAAACCGATTTTGACCATATATCATTTCATCTATCCTTTAAATAAGTCAGTGATAGAGACTGGATAAAGTTGACTACAATCAGAGTTCTATACAAGACATGGACTCAATTGAACTGAGTTAATTAGAAACACTCACCTGAGTTATTCGGTACTCTCACCTGCAGCGTCCTATTGCAGGTATATCTGAGCGTCTGGACTACCTGTCTACCCTGGGGGTGGAGACCATCTCCCTCTCACCTATCTACCAGACCAAGTCAAATCCAGAGAACGACTTCGACATTATCAACCACAAGGCTGTCGACCCCGTGTACGGCACAATGGACGACTTCCGCCGGCTGGTAAACAGCACGCATGCGCAGGGTAGGTTGAAGCCATACGCATGATTGTGAAGGTTATGAAGTTACGCTCACAAGCTGTTCTGGTCGTTCGCGGGTGCTACGGTGATTTTGCTTTGTATTATAATATCGCTCACTTTACATCCATTACAAGATCCTCACCAAGTGGACATTCTGACAGGTGTTGCAATAGCTTAAAAAAGCATGCGGCTTCTTGACTAAAGTGTGGTTAGTAATGTTTCCCTTCTTAGTTCATTCGGTTTCAACAGTTCTCCTTGGCGGTTACTTTGAACGAATTATATTTATGACAAAACATTAACCTGTTAATACCGTATAGGTATGTAAGGTATACAAACATTGTCAACATACTTGAAATTTATCATTATGTCACAGCAGAATCATATTGTTACCGATGATTTGATACTTATCTAATAGATGTGCAGAATCATAGCATTTAACATATTTAAAAAGGCAGTTACGGAGTTAACGAGGTTTTGATGCCAATGAGGTAAACAATTACGGTTCAATATTTGTATTAGTGCGCCTGTGCATACACATCCAGCAGGCGGTCTTCCAGTGCGAGTTCTTTTATAATTTCATCGACAGTGACGTCATGAAACAAAAAAGGTAACGTCACCGAAGCGGACCATCATAATCTATTTACTGCCGTATATCATATGGAAAAAAGGATAAAAAAGAAATTGCAACACTTGAAAGTTTGTCATAAGATGTTTTTCGAAACTCATGCATATTAGTGTTTTTGCTCTCGTTATATAAAGAAGACACACGTTTCGAAACAAATGTTTTAACACGCTTGCTCGGGTCATTATGGTATATTTATCACATTACTTTAAACATTGTCCTCAGGAATGAAGTTGATTTTGGACTTTGTCCCGAACCTGACGAGTGACAATCATCCCTGGTTCACCAACAGCAAACAGAGCGGGGACAAGAAAAATTTCTATGTTTGGGACAATGGAACTAGCGGGAACCTTCCAAACAACTGGGTAGGACATGGTTTCATTCTGAAAGAGCCCTCTCCTTCATGCTCTTCCCTTACTCCCTTCAGATTTTCGATCCTAACCTCTGTTCTAGACGGCCTGAATTTCAAGGTTCCAGCAAAATCCCTTAGCGGGTAAAAGGGGAACCTCATACTGTATCCCTGTTCTTAACCAATGAAAATCATCTTTCAACAGCAAAGTCGACCGAGTGACTTTCAAGCTCTGGGCATTTGACTCTTTAGGGTCTTGCTACTTAGCATATGCCCTTCGAATACGCCTGATGTAAATAACACAAATGAATTTGGGGTATTTGTCTCTGATTTGGCCATTTTTATTAATCAGCATGTTTATGATCAATTGTTTTCCGAAAATCAAATAAAATATTTCTAGGAAACATGTATTTAATATCATTATGACGTGTCATTGGCAAAGTCACTTTAACAACGGCGTAGCTGATTGTTCCAACTAGATTCAATTGCAACCATACAGAATACTCAATTTCTGCCCTCGGACCCAGGCGATGTAGAACAGAGGTTAGGATTGGACATCTGAAGGGAGTTACCTCTGTTGGAAGAGAATACCTTTCCTTATGCAGTGCGTGAAACAAGGCCCCTCCTTCAGCCCGGAACCTGGTAATATTTGGTCTGGGCTGGTAACTTTCATAGGTTTTCCTTGAATTTTGCCCTGTAAATTTGAAAGATAACCCTTTTGGGCTGGCTTCTGTTCTTATGGTATATATATCTTTTCTAAAGTTTTGTCATAAAGCGCGGGAATATCAGTTGATTTCCGACGAATGAACATTTGATTTTAAAACGGACCATTTTCATTGTAATCATGAATTACATCAAAACAAAATTGTTCTTATGATACTGAAAAGGAATTGTGTATGTTCAATAACTTTAATAAAAAAAATGTTTCCAATTTGTTGCACATGTGTCTGAAGGTTAGGTATCGTAGTATGTCCGAATCTTAGGTTTGAGCTGACTGGTTGTTTTTGATGTATCATACTTTCTCATTGAAGGAGTTAAAAGAAGCGTTCATAAAATATCCAACACTTGGTTTGGTTTCAGCTGTCCGTGTACAATGGTTCAGCGTGGACACAGGATGCGACACGGGCAGAATATTACCTTCACACCTTCCGGCCTTCTCAACCTGACCTTAACCTTAGGAGCGAAGAGGTCAAGGACGAACTCAAGGTCAGTAGTGTAACCTTAAAATACCAAAAAGAGTATTTACATTTTAATTAGATTAAGTAGCAACGATTTTCAACGTCGTATTTAGATACTTTGATAATTGATTGTACTGCAGTTTCATGAATCAACAATTTAATAATTATCGGTTGTTAACCGTAAGACAGTTCCACCATGGAGCCCCACCATCAAAGTTCCTTCCTGTAGTAGCATGTACATAAAGTATCGCTGATGGTGAGGCCCTAATGTCACCATTGAGGACGTTTACGAATACATCCATGCTCGCATATTCGAGGTGATAAACTTTTGACAAACAAGTTTGCGTTTTCAGTCAATCCTTAAATTCTGGCTTGATGAAGGAGTCGATGGATTCTACATCCGGAACAGCGGCTACATGTTCGAGGACTACGACCTGCGCAATGAGGTCCCCGTCAACTCGAGCTCGAGCCTCGATCCAGTGAGTATACCTTCACTTTAGTCCAACAAGAGTGACGTCCCCTTAGTATTGTTTGATGTCGCCTCATTGGTGGTACATTCTGATCCTCAGTGGTTACTGTACCGTCATATTTCTATCTATTGAATATACGAAAAAAAGTTAATAAAATACCGCTTTCAAGAAAGTGTTTCATTTTATTTTGATTCATTTGATTTATTGTTCTTTTAAAAGAATAAGATTTTTAAAACTGCATTTATAAATAGTTATTTTTGCCATTTTTGTTTAAATATATGTCTCAAAACAGTATCATTGACACACTGCTCTAGGCTTTTCTCTGTTGCAACCATCTTTTCAAAGTAGAACTATTTCTCCGCAAAATTTATAACTCATGATCATTTAAAAATATGACCAACAAAATTCCGTAAAATTTATAGTTGTAATGTATATTTTGGTATACGAAGTGTACGTACAAAGTGGAATACCTGTACAAGTATCGGTTCATCATTTTATTCACACGTTCTTTCTGTATCAGAACGACTACAACTCTTTGAACCATACCTACACATACGGACTCCCGGAGATCAGCGATATGCTCGCTAGGTGGCGCTACTTCCTCGATGAGTTCGGAAACAGCACCAACAAATACAGGTCAGTTGCTAGCAGTCGCATCGTGGTGCATTGGCAGAATTTCTGCATTAGCAGTTAAAACCCACTTGAACACTATAAAAAAATCTGTATCGAAACGTCTTGCGTTCGGAATAAAGAAGTTGTTCATCCATGTATTATTGTTACTTAAATACATAACTTTGAGTAACAATCCTGGATATAAGATCTGTTGTACCTTTCTACCAGTAGGAGATATTTCGTTGCTTTATAAACCTTTCCTCCTATTTCACGTTCTCTCTCAGGTTTCTTTTGTCCTTTAGAAAACGTGTTACGGTCACTTTAAACTTTTTATATTTATTCATAACTAACAACAATAAGTGCACCAACAATACACTTCTGATATATAGTGTTTGTAAAGTTCAAAACCATAAAAAAATAATGTGCATATTTTATTCAAGAATGTTGTTGAACAGTTCTGATAATGTATTTCTGTAAAGTTTAAAACCATATAAAAAATAATGTGCATACTTTATTCCAGAATGTTGTTCGCTGATATCCATGGTGATATTTCCATGACAATGAGTTACTATGGTTACTTCAACCGAGACGGAGTAGATTTCCCCCTGAACCGCTTCTGTTTGGGTCTGCACCAGGGGGATGACGGTTCCAAGGTGTCCGGTGTGGTCACTCAGTGGCTGGACAACCTCCCTGCTGGACGATGGGCCAACTGGATGGTGAGTCTTTTCAAACATAACCAAATGAATCCTTGTTTTAGTTGTCGGCTAAATGCTTTCATTGAGAAAATTAGTAATGTACTCTGCGGTTCGAATCTGTCGATTCATAGGTGCTGACAACATTGCTGGAATTAATAAACGATTTTAAAAGGTGAGATTTCGCTGATTTTCGTGAGCGTCGAAATTGGCTTGAAAATGTTGAGGTAGCGATATACGAGATATATGAGGTTTGATAGCTTTTGAAATAATGATCGATTTGTGACCATTTATAGCCCGTTTTGTGTTGAAATCATGCAGCTTTCGTATCGTAGTCATCGACTGTGCCATAAACAATGTTTTTGATGAGAAATATGAGTTTGAATGAGCATGGGGTGGTTTTGGTCGTTACACCCCTTTCCTTTTATAGAGTAATAGGGTAGGGTATATACAGGTATATGTATTTCAAACGCTGTTTCTAAGCGATACGCGCCCCTGTGTATTTCCTTAGAGTACCAATTATATTGATATAGTACAATTCATTCTAAAAATACACTGAAGCTGTCAGAAAGACACATATACCGTGATATACCCTTTTCTCCCTGTTTGTTATAAACCGTACTTAACCATTTCAGGGCGGAGACGACAGTAGTCCCCGTATGGCTGGACGAATGGGAGGAAACATGACTCGTGCCTTCCTCATGTTAACGATGCTGCTACCAGGGACGCCTTTCTATTACTATGGAGACGAGATAGGCATGCAAGACGATACCCAGTCTCCGCCTAACGCTTGGAGCATGCAGCAAGAGATGCGAGCGCCAATGAGATGGGATAACAGTAGTAATGGAGGATTTTGTTCCGGCACATGCACACCATGGATGCCCACTGTGCCTTTTGAGGGTCAAAACTCGGTCGAGGTAGGGAGAAGGAGATTTTCAGTTGTTATATATAGCAATGTTTTCGATGGAGTATGAACGATGTCCAACCGCAAGCAAAACTGGTGTGAAAGTCAAAAGCTTACGAGTACTTACCTTTACATTTAAGAAGGATTTCAACCTTCATATAACGTTTCAAGGTCCACATCATATAAGGTTACACGGGTTGTGTGCGTTCTTAACGCCGATTGATGTGATATTGATGGTGTTCGAAGACCTTAAAACCGAATATATAGTTGAGAAATTCTCTGCTCCAGCTTCTTGTAACGTTTTATTGTTTACGTTTTCGTGTGCATATCACACAGTATTGAATCAAGACTTAACTAACACATGCATGCCTACTCACCGCTTAATGACTTACCTATACATAGTTATAAGCACTACTCTGACTTTGTCTTGCAGTACCAGAATATGACTGGCAGCTCCCTCATGTACCTCTTCAAGAATCTGACGGAGCTGCGCGCGCAGTCCTCCTTCGAATATGGCGACTTCTACAAGTCGGTAATGGACGACAGCGTGGTCTCGTTTGTCAGAGAGTTCGATGGAGAGAAAGGGTAGGATATCGTCTTAGAAATTTGTTCGTAATTTATTTATTAAGTTTTAACGAAGGTTAGGCCTACACGTAGAACCATGCGTTATGAACCTGAGCATTTTGGAGGCTTACCTCTTATTTATTAATGCTTCTTCTTGCTTCATGTCCCTGTGTCAAGTTTCATTCTTGTGTTGATGTCCGTGTTTCGAAATTAAGCCTTAGTTACATGTACATAAATAATAATCATTTTATAAGCATTTCTAACTTCTTCAAAGATACTCACATGTTCAAATTTTCTTTTCAGATTTCTCGTTGCAATAAACTTCGGCAGCAAGGATGAAAACCGGAAGTATTCGGGAACACACGACACTATTCCGGAAAGTGCCGATGTGGTTCTGACGACCGGAAATAAAGTTAGTCTATCCGAAGGGGACACTGCTGATACTTCCGGCATCTCCCTGGGGCCCTATCAGGGAGTCGTCCTATCCTGGGACTATGTTGCCAAGGAACTCTAGCACCCTGGCGCGTCCCCTCTTGCATAATAACCAGATGAAACAAGTGTATCTTCAATGTACCACTCTTGATGCTTATCTGCTATTGTGAATGTAGTTGCTGATTAAGCAAAATACATACTGCGGCTAATTCCTGCTGGATATTTAGTCCTCCTTTTTAAATGCTTTTTGAATTAACAAGGAAAAATTGAAATAATAATTTTATCTCTTAGCTTCTTGTTTAGTTGAAAATTTATTAAATTGAAATCAAGATGCTTATGAATTTGCAATAATGGTTGATAATGTTCATAAAATATATTTTTAAAGAACTCATTCAATGTGTAAATTATGTTTAAAGGTTAAGAGATAGTTGACTTGTCAACATATCGACTTGTGAAATGGTGAGAATGATACATATATATCACTTTGAAGCATTAATAATGAGTTCGTATTTATTAAACCTTATATCAACATTATCTAGTAAGGCGCTACTGTTATCACACCAACGTTTACTTAAATGAATCTGTTTCATATCAAACTACAATGTCTCGACTCAACTGTCTAATCTCGAAAACATTGAAACAGTAACTTTTCTATCCCATTTATACATGAGAATAAATTTTATACTTTGTGCAATTTGTGTGTTGCTTAATGCTTTATTATCAATGGGGTTTGGATTACTTAGATAAGAAAATCATGTTGCATATACCTTCCTTGAGGAGCATATTTCAAAAACTGTATGACTTAGAAATTTTTAATTTAGTATGGCAGTAACCTACATGGTGCTATTGTGCCCTTTTGGGGTCTCATCTCCATTGTTCCCATAATTTTTTGAACTTTGATAAAATGAAACGATCCCATTTTTGGACTTTGTTTCACTTCCACAGCATAACTAAAAAATCATGACTTGGAAACTTAACATTTGGCATGTAAGTAACCTATATGGTGCTGTTGTGCCTCTTAGAGGTGTTAACTCGTTAAAATATTTTTAAAATATTGACCAAAACAGATTTGTTTACTTTGTTTTGTTTCCGGAGCATACCTTAAACCTGTATGAATTAGAAACCTTAGATATTACCTATATGGTATTGCTGTGCCTTTTATTGGTTTAAAGTCCATGGTTCAAATAATTTAAAACAATCATTGTTATTCATTAACATGATTGACTACATTATGTTTTCCTATTTATTAATGCTGTATGAAGGCGGTCAAACTACAGGCGGGGGTATGTGAGCTGTGCTCACTTTTGCCTTTTTGGCTTTTTTTCGTTGTTCATATTCCTAAGATATTTGCTAAGAGATCCTAAGAGTTGCAATTGGAATCTTGGTTATGGTAGAATTTATATATAAGACAATAAGGGGCGGCATAGCGCAGTGGTTAGCGCGTTCGGCTTCGGATCAAGAGGTCCGGGGTTCGAATCCCGCCAGGGGGACGGCAACTTTGTCTACAGTAGAGAACTGTTCTACACGCAGTATGGTTTGGGTGCAATGCTACACTAAATTTCAGCGTAGTACCACCCATGGTTCGCTAGTTCCAGCCGATGCTCACGGGTTTCACCACATGGCGTTGCCATAATACTAGCAGTCGCGATGTAAGTGTAATACGCTTTAAAACGGCGTTAAACCCCACCTCACCTCTCCTCACCTGAAAGACAATATAAAGAACAAACAACATTTTGTTAAAGAAACCTTTATCAGAGAATGACAAAAAAGTTTCCATTGTCAAAAGTCCTGTAAATGAAATGATGAACGAAACTTCAACTCAGTCACATCAGCTCATGTACGTAAACACCTAGCTCAGTCTACAAACACGTATGAGACACAGACATAAAGGGCCATCTGTATGTTTCATATTTCCCATTTCGCATCGCATTTAACTACACATTATCTGTTTCGAGCCGATAAATCTCTTCAAATGCAACAGAGGCTAACCTGTCTGGAAAGAGAATGATTATAAAATGTAATGATGTTGTCTTTATTCAATCTACATTCAACCGTACTCGTACTCGTACTCTCTGCGATTATGATCTGAGGACTGCCCCATAGAGGTCATGTCATGTTACTCCAGCCAATCAGCGACTTGAGATGACATACGAAACACCAAATCCAATGTCATATCCGAGAAGGCATCTGATTGGCTTAATTATTGAAGTTGAAAGGTCACGGTGAGGGTCACTTGACATGACCTCCTCGGGGTAGTACCCAGATCGACGGTCGAGGTACGAGTATCATGTTCGATCTGATTTAAATGAAATTGTTTCCAAAGCAACCGTTACCAAGGTTTACAATACCTTCCAGCAGTTTCCATTACACTAAGGTCACCGTAGCGGCTTACGATGTTTAAGCACTTAATGGAATGATGCCTCGAATATAGCTTAAACTGAATTACCAGATACATAGATTTACATGTAAATTTCATTAAAATAAAAATAAATTGAAATTGAAAAATTAGAATTAGGACATAGATGTGTAAATGTGTTACTGAATCGCGGACTGGTATAATACTTTAATAACACAATAACTACATTGTCCATCAGATATATATCTTTATATGTTCGTCCACTAAAACACCCTTTAGTCAGTATCAAATTAAAGACACGCCCTAACAAACTTTTAGTTATCTACTCTACATTTACCTTAGTGACATACCTTAGAATTGCACCCGGTCTACCTTAGTGAGTTATGATAACCTTTGTACAACGTGACCTTTGTTTATTCAAAGATGTCTGATACTACCAGGGTTAAACAAGAATTGTCCTTAGCAATTCTTCGATCGTTTCCAACTTTTTCCGTCGATGATAATTTACTTGATAAGTTGTCCGGTCTTTCCTAATCGTCCAGGGCACTGATGGAAATGAGGAAAAGAGGCATACAGATGGCCAAACATTGATACTAGACCTTAACGCTTCTTACACGGATGTGAGAAAAGGGTGTGAGTTGTGCTTTAGCGTGCTGATATACATTCTATTCCCACAGGGGTTACTCCCGTCAGATTTCCGAGATCTGGATGGAGTAACCTCTGTGGGAAGAGAGTGGCTGATATACTAGCAATGAGAAGAATGGAAAGGAACAAGGCCATACAGTGAGTTCCGTGAAGTGAACTGTTTATAGACAACTACTTCCACGTGTAGAAGTGCTATATAATGAGTAATGACAAGTTGTATGGGTTGACAATATCTTCAATTATTGGTTACTAACAGTATTGTGGTATTATCTCAAGGACCATTCACTATACAACATGTAATTTATATCATTTGTGTTTTCAACATAATTATCACGTTTTTGAAGGAGAACCGTTATTAAAGCGAGTCGGCTTTTTTCATAGGACCCATATTAATAAAATAAGCGACTGGGAAGAGATCAGCCCGGTTCTAATGATAAGGCCTTTCGCAGAGTCTCGCTTACGAGGCGTTGTCGCACTTCCATTTACCATTCGTACCGTGAAAATTGGATCGAAACTGATGTCAAGTCCATTTTTCGACCATGGAGAGCCGTTATTAAAAAAAAGTGTTGTCAGGCTTCGAGGTGAATAAATGGATATTGCTCCTATCGAGTTACCGGGTGAATGGACTTGAAACTCAAATGGTTGATCCGTTACCATAAAAGAATTGTAAATCCATAGAACTTGTTTTTGTCACTCCACTAATTTTCTAGAAGTTGATGCAAAGTGATGACAATTACACAAGCACAAGCCTTAAATGATAGCAGGGCTCTGTTCCATAACAGCGAGCGCTTGTTATCGCTCATCGCGATTGCTCAATGTAGCGCTACGTAGCAAAGCGAGCAAACCGTGTCGTTCATGAGGAATGGGCGCTCAATGTAGCGCTCAATGAGCGATTATAAGCGCTCGCTGTTATGGAACAGAGCCCTGGCGTATAACATTATCTAGTTTCACGCATCTTTTCATGTCGTAGGTTGTGACAATTACTAATAAAGAAGGGGTGCATACAAGTTAGCAATTCTAAAATTTGGAAAAGAACTTGGCCTCCTTTCACATAAAAACCTTTACTAAGGACAACCTAAACTTCCTCTTTTTAACTTTGTAATAATGTAACTTTATTATTATTACCTCAGTGCTTAGTGAAAGGAGGCCCAGTTGACCTTGAGAATACAGAGATTGACTGAAGCGTCTGTAAAATATGAATGAAAACTACAGAAAGTGACTACAAAGGAAGACATGAAAGCTATCTTGGTGATAGAGTGGCTCACGATGATTGTCGGTGTTGAACCTTTAACAATGTAAGGAAATAGAACATCAATGGAAAGCTTGGTAAAAATAGCGAAGGTTACAATGCTTTCAGCTATATACAGTATATGATATAACTCATATTGATAACAATATGTACAGACGTTTTAACTTGGTAGAGATAATGAATGTTTACTTTATCCAAATATACAAGCAGCTGATTTAGAATGTCTGTTAAATTATGGGTTGTGGAAATCATTGTTTCTCCGTTGTTTCTCATTTTCTTCTGTCATATTTAAAAAATAACGCGTTTAAACAATTATGTGCAATTATTTCTGAGAAAATAAATAATCAGGAATGATTTGTCCCCGTATCATTCGCTTCACTATAACAAGATCAACATAAGGCGGATATATCTCCCTTTGCAAATACCCGTTAATTCACTTAAGAAGGAAGGAAACACATACACAAGCAGTGATATTCTTAAAAGTGCATTTGAAATACTTATCAACTATAAAGGGACAATAATCGTTAACTAGTTGTTTAGAAAACTTCTCAAAGTCGTTAGTAGATTGTTTTATAAGAGCAACATTAACAAAAATAAAGGGGACTTGGAATTTGTTTTATGAATTGTATCATGAATCTAGCTAAATGAAATACGAATCACTCGATGAAGATGGTCTAATGATGATTAAAGAGACTTTGAGGTTATGTTTGTCATTAATACTAGATGACGCTATCTAAAAGTCAAATACACCATAGGTTTATGAAGAAGATGAGCAGTTAAAACAGTATACACACAGAGAGATCAAAATGATGTACACGTCATACGACGAGTTTCAGAACTTGTATGGTACCAGCGGAACTGAATCTAATCTAGCTTAACAGGTGTAAAATGTAGACATTTTAAAATCTTTACATACATGTTTTCCCTCAGGGCTCATTTTCAGGTTTAAATTCAATAATGTCTTGGTTGGTTTGAAATGCTAGCACTATTGGGTAGCAGTATATAAAACAGGTTGTCAGAGAGAAGATCCTTGCCTCATTGCACTGTGAGAAACGCTCAATCCAAGTTAAAATTTCGATTATATCTAGTATGGTTTAAAATGCTAGCACTATTGGGTAACCGTATCAAAAACGGGTTGTCGGGGAGAAGATCCTTGTCTCATTGCACTGTGGGAAATTGGAAATGGTCCGTTAATGTAAAAGCAAGTATAAAATACTAGAAGATCATCCTGTGCGTTGAGACATTTTCATTTTAGCACCCATAACACGACATCAACTTATAAGACAGGAGATCAACTTACATACTTCTGTATCAAACTTAACAAATATTGCATGAGTATTTCCATATCGTATACCATGCATGATTAATGTAATAAAATACAAACAAATTCACTCAAAGATATACCTTGATACATATCAACAATAACAATATTCCATTTTCGGAGGACGTAAGTAAACAGTAACACTTATGCATCTGATAATGACTGAAACATGAGTGTTGGGGAAACACGGCTGAATCCAGCAGTATTCATAAGCAGTCACACTTCATGCAGGCAAATACCAGTACATGACTTGATGGGTATAATTATCGAACATTAGCTATGATGATGTTGCGGTCGGGGACCGACTATCCGTCCGTCCGTCTGTACGTCAGTCAGTCCAATATGGCACATAGGAGTAACAAAGTCTCATCTACCTGTATTCTAGTACAGTGCTACTCTACGTCTCCTGACGTTAAATAGAGATGGCGTAAAACACTAACGTATTCAACGGTTTATAGTCGTCAACATTGTACTTATAAATACACATTTCATGGCGGTCGTTATAGTCCGACTGGGTGACCACAATACGCCCGAGGGGGGAGAAAGTCACACACTTGGGGCTGTGCAGTCCGTCTTTGGGCACGAGTATTTCCCACAGACGCCCGTTCTTGGTCAGGATGTAGAGAGTGCTGTTGCATATAACAATTGTATTGCCGTCAGTATCCGTGCACAATCCCTGCAGAGAAGCAAATGTCTCTTCCGCCGGCAGCCGGAAGTCGTTCATAGAAAAGCAGCGGAGGAGTTTGCCTTCAAAATGGAAGATTTTAATGGCACTGTTTCCTGCGTCGGAGACGACGATTTGTTTGTTTTTATTAACAGCGACAAAATAAGGATGGTCGAATTCCTTCGGCGCGTCTCCATAGCAACCGAATGTGTGACTTACGCCACCGCTGGGATAGAGAACGATCACTGAGTGTTTGCTGATATCCGTGACCACGATGTAATTATCAGGACTGATGGCGATGCCATAGGGAAACTCGAACATGTCGTTCCCACCGTACTTCTCCTTGAACACTCCGGCCACTGAGAATATTTTTACACAGGCGTTCACACTGTCTGTTAACGCTACGCACTCGTCGTTTGTCATGGCGACACACATTGGATAGTTGACCTGGTCGGGTCTGCTTCCCTTGACCCCGAACTTGAACTTGAAGACGCCCTCTGGTGAGAAGATCTGAATCCTGTGGTTCTCTGTATCCGCTACCACTATGTCGCCTGAAATTCCAGAACATTGTGTCAACTGACTGAACCTTTGATTGAACATTGGCAAATATCGCTTATGTCATTTAGGTGCTAGGGATGTTGCCGAGTGTACGTACGACAAACACGTACGACTATGACCTAAATACGAAAAGAGGCAGTTCTTACTTTGAATGTATAGTTCCTACTATTCAGGTGATCATGAACATATTATACATGTTGGAGCTATGTTTTGTGCGTATTGGCCGTGGTCTGCTCACCTCGCATTCAAACGAATCACAGGACAAAAGGGAGTGGAATACGCTTGTCGGATCCGCCCCGAATTAGGCGGATCCGGAAAGGCGAATTCCATCCCTTTTTGTCCTGTGAATGATTACCAAAGAAATGAATGTTCATTGATATACCGGGTTTTGCAACAAAAAACAAACGTAGCACTTAACAAAAGTTTTAATGTACTCAAAAGCTACATTGAAGTTAAATAACTTGAATTTACTTAGATATATTGCATTTTATCATAACTTTTGTACAAAGGTTACAAGGACAAAGAAAGAAAGAGGCACGTTCATTTTGCAATAAAACTATTATTTTTCTACTTGACTACTGGTGCAATTTAAGATAGGATTTCAACGGATGTCAAACTTACCAGCCTTAGTGACGGCGACTCCACAGGGCATGTTGAAGTTTCCCTTGGCCCTGCCTTTCCGTCCCACCCGTCGAACCAACTTGCTCTGGTCCAACTCTGCCTTGGTCTCCGTCTGTCCACCGGACCTGAACAGGCGCTTGAGAACGTACATGACCCTAACGATGATGTCACTCACGCACGACATGGCATACTGGGACCCGCCTCTCCCTTGCGTATCGGCTGGGTGGCTCGTTCAATTGGGTGAATTGGTTCTTCTGTATGCTGGTTCGAGTCTCACATTCCTGTCACACAAAGAATGAAGGTAAATTAAGGGAGCTAAACATTATGGAGTTAAGTAAGAGTAAAGGCTAACCTTGGTTTTCTCATTCTGAAATGAGCCTCGGGTTCCTGGAACACAAAGAACGTTATGCATGTTGCATATATGAACGGAAAGAACTTATTGTTGTCCTGGACTGTTCATGTGGTTTATTTGGGCATTCTGTGTATATCTACCAATCGTCTCCTGCAATGAAGTAAAGAAGTATATAGGCAGCTGTAACTATGAATTACATGTTTAACTAGTAATTTACTCGCACACAGTGGTCACACGTTCAACACCCCGTGCCCCCTGTGTACAGGAACGACAATGGTTCTGATTTAGGGCGTTGATATATGCACACTATTCTTTGTTTAAACATTGAACCGGAATTGTACTTGCTGATTAACACTTTTATATTTTCTCGAATGTCTTTTAGGCTGTGAGGACACATGCTGATAGAGTCGGAAGTGTTTTGTACCGTCGGTTGCTCCAGAACAAGAAACATGCATCTCTTGTCTTCAAGGCTTATCTAACATTAGTTTGAAGGGCTGTGGTTTAAGATGATGATTTACTCGAAAGGTGTTTAACCATCCGTATAATTAGAGTAATAACAACATGTGCACCGCGTGTCAACGTCAAGAACCACAGTTTTAAACGGAGGAGGTATTCTTTGATCTAGCTTTGAGACATCCTAGGCATTAGAATGATCAAATACCTGGTCCTCCAAACGTATTACAAGGACAATTTGGGAAATCAGTCAGGACCAAAATACTATGTGGTTGCAGTATCAACGTCATATAGGTAACTATATAAGTTACATTTCTGGCAGTGACAACACTGTTTCATGATGTTTATCTAAGACGCTATGTTATGTATAACTGAAACTGCCCGAAGCTATTGGGAATCATTTCCAGACTTTATTGTGTTAGACTGTTGCCTACAGTTGAAGTTATAGAATTTGTCATGTGGTAATTGTGGCGATAACCAAGTCAAAAATACAATCATACGTGTATGTACCTTACGGAAACACAGCGTCGCCCACTGGACCCAATACGTGGTTGTCAAGGAAACGTGAAGCCCTGTGGACCTAATGAATCCCTAAATCACACGAAAATCACAAACTCTGTCAAGCTGGCAGAAACAACAGGACAAGAGCTTGGGAATCGATTAAAGTCCAACCTGTCTGTATAACTCGGTCAATACGGAGACAGTGGGGCTTGTGCAGCTCTACAACGGTACGGCCGTTCTAGTTCACTGTAAAGTAGCTGTACACAGAGCTTCACAGCGAGAAGTTGGGGGCGCAGCCTTATGAATGAAGCCATCAATATATTGCCTGATGCTGAAACCGTAGTGTCAAAGCAGGGTATTAAATAGGATATGTTTGCGAATTTATTATTGAGGTCCTAACTTAGTGAGGAATTTGAGGTCATTATCCAGGTGTATGTACTATGCACTGAACATTAAACACGGTACGTTTGTCAACTTCTGTACTGACAGTTCAAATCAAAGAACGAGAGCAAAAGGCTGAACATTAAACACGAGATGTACATGTATGGCAACGAATTTTGGTTCAAATTGGAAGTTCATGTGTCAGAAACATTGAAATAATAAACACGGGATGTATTACTCAGTTATTAATGGTTACATCAAAGTTCATTTACAATTATCTAACATTACAACAAAGATATAGGTTCAGGTATAAGTTCATGACTGTGCAAAAACAATTAATTCAACATGTTTTTAGTGAATATGAAAATGAATGCATGCTTTAAGGAAGAGACGCTTATTTTAATTGACTACATGATTTAACTGCTGGTAATTAGTTTCAAAAATATTTCAAGATAACAATATCATTTTTACTGAGAAACATTTATGACATTTCCCCTTGACCTATATTCACGAGGTTGTTTCTGTAATCAATCAATGAATAACAATCAATCAATGTACATAGCATGTACATGTAAATTGGAAGAATGCAAATGCCAAATTAATAGTGAATTAGATGCGCTTTACCGGTGGAGACAAATCTCCAGTTGAGAGAAGAGGTCAATGTCCATTTGTATTGGCGTGGCGGTTGACAGGACTTCGTGATGGTCACATGGTCTCCATCAACCCATGAGATCGCCACTACAAGACCCAATCTATCATATCTATCTTAATCTGCACTGTGAGCACTCGAACAAGCTTCGATCTATCATAATATCAATCATAGTTATGTATCGAGAAATACTACGAGCGGCGATCGATGATGGAAAATTAGCAGAAGCAAGGTCGTTATTCTGTGCTCATGTATACTTAAAGCCTCACTCCCACACAGATCCCAGGGGAGCGAGTGCCACATACAAGTGAACAAACCGATACTCAAAAATGTGGCTCCAGTCCAGATCTCGTGGTCACGAGAGCGAGATAACGAGATTTGGCTGTGACTGGAAACAAATGCTTCGTGACAGAACTGTTTGGTTGTTCAACGATGTATAGACGGTTGGGTAGTCGAGGTTTATTAGCTGTCCAGTTTCCCTAAATGACTTCCGACAAAGTCTACAATAACGTTGATTAAAATTGGTCTAAGGCTTGTTCTGGTGCCCTACAAAGTCAGGAAGCAGTACCATCTCAAGTCGTGACCTTAACGTGTGGCGTGAGCTCTGGTGTCTGTATGTGAGTTCGTGGTCTCATTGCCACAACGATCCATCAGGTTATCCTCAGCATCTGGCGATCGTTTCAACAATTTATGTTGCTTCTTACAACGTTTTTCAAAATTTATAAACGAAAGTTGTTTTCAAAATAAAATATATTACTGTTCATCTAAACATAAATAATAGGGTTACCTTAAACCAAAACAGTGTGTTAAATAAAGTAAATCAAAATATTAACATTCATTACCAACACCTAACAATTCACCCATCCGACGAATGTGACATTTTGTTATTTAAATTAGTTCAACGTTTATTTGAAGCATTTTCAAAACCCCAGAGTACAAAAATTGTCATTTGGAATAAGATTTTAACGGTCTTTGGTCAATTACATAGTAGGTGGAAGTGCAAATATGATACATGTATAATCTTCATTCCCCTTGTGAAGGGACAATATATACTCCGAAACATGTTACTATCCAAAATGTTGTTTTATCATGCAATGAGTCATTTGAACTTTAGCAGGTAGGAATAAGTAATTACAACGAGAAATCGGTCAACAGTACATATTTATGAACCTAGCCAGGAAGAGATATTCTTAATGCTAGATTATCTTGTAAGCGTAAATACTTATCAAGGTTCGGACCTAATGAGTCCTTAATTACTGTAGATTGAGATTCTTTGCGTGATGGACAAAACGTTAATGCTCTGGAAACTGTCCACTTCGTAATGACCACTAACGACCTAGAAGAGCATGGAGAAGAGAAGAGAGCGAATCATGCTGAATAAGGGTTTTTGTATAATGGACGTTGCAATTCTAGTACGAACAGTAAACTATAATTTCTCTATTAATTGAAATATATTTAAGCAAACATGTTGTTTCAACGCTTTGTTATTCGTTATTGCACTTCTTGTACAAACGGTTTGCTCTGTAATACCCTATTGCATTAGGAGAATATAAACAGCTGATTTAATGGTTTGATGTTGACACTGCAGTTCTTGTACACACTTTGTAAACAATACCACATTGTATTAAAGGAACAAAACCAGGTGATTTCATGGTTTGATGAGAACATGACAGATCTGATAAAACGCTTGATATCAGAGATCTTTATATTATAACATATTGTAATAAAAGGAAACACTAGTGGTGATGGTTTGACATGAAATTATTATACCGAATGTTTGCATGGCCCATATTCTGATAAAAGGGATAATTTTTATTATGTTGTTTCAACGGGTTGGTATCGTGGACGTGGCTCTGGACAACGTCCACTACATAATGACCACTACTTAGAGAGAATGGAGACGGATAATGCACGGACAATGCTGAGTTAACGGTAGGATATCGTGGATAAGGTAGTTCCAGTACAAATGGACGCTTAATATAATAATAGTGTGTAACATTGTCCAATAATATTATACTAAGGTTAATGCTGATTCAGCTGTTTTCTGCCGTGGACATTCCCAATGCAGTTCCAGTACAATACGTATGCTTTGTAAATTACAACAAGCTGTTCTATTGGACAGCTTCCCTGTTTGCATGCTATCATTTTAATTAAAAAAAGCTTCAAATGATGACTGTTATCTAGAATAAGGAGAAAGATGGGATGTGCTTTGGAGATATTGAAGACGTAATATCCTTCATTTGCGACTTAATCAGCATTCAATCTGTATCGACCGGCACCACAAAGAGAGAGAGTCGTGTGATCTAATATTGATTCTGAAACTGGTTAAGTTGATGCCTAGATAACTCCTTGTCGTGTAGACGTTTCTATACAATAGGTTTCTTAACGATATGCCCAGGCCATTGGACAGAATGAATTGCAAATTATAGAGTAGTTATACTCAGAAAACTATTAGGAATTACCATCATAGAACTATATCCATGGACTCGTATTTCCTAAAGCTACGAGCTAAATATATAACGAAATTGTTTGATGCATACAGCATCAGCATTAATAAAATATGACAAAATTACGCTTTGGAAACCCATTGAGTATCAGATTTCTTCCATCAGTGAGAGTGCTTGGCGCAAGCTCAGCACAGTGATAGACCTAGGTTAAGACGACATGTGGGCGTATGGTGTGAGCAGCAGCTGAAGGTGGCATGAGTCGTGGAGGAGTTCACTACTAATCATATGTACGTGTATATACCAAATTAGATATCGTCTTTGCTACTTAAAACTGGATCCATTTGGACATATAACTTCACTGGCTAAACTACATATATATATATATTGCGAAAAATGTACGAATAATCGATTATTTGAAGCAGATAAGGATATTATGATTATACATTTACCAACTAATTTAATAAATGTTGCTGCAAACGTGAACGGAGATATATTTAAAAAGCAAAATTGGAATGATGCAAAGGACAAAATGTGCCATTACAAATCTTAAATAACAATAAAACAGTACAAGCATTCTCAAACAACTAGAAAATGAAACACGCCTCAATCTTCATTAAAGTTTAGCACAATAAGTTCGTGCCCTGGCGCCCCCAATATTCACCTCGGCTATTGCATCCTGCCTAAAGCAAGGCTGGGATAACATTAAGCAAATGTTAGAACAGGAGATGCTAGGATATGTATATGAAGACAGAGAAGCTTAGCGCTGCTGGCGGGAGTTTGGGAGAGGAAAGGATTGAGATTTATATCTGGAGAATCGCCGACATTGGGCTTATCTGCATTCAGTAAGCATCGATTGTATGTTAGAAACGGATCACATTGTTGCAACAACTTGAACGTAATAAATCCAGAGGATTACGCGGTTTTATTGAGAATCATAAAATTGGTGAATAAACATACCAGAGATCTTACATTGTAACAAGGATTTGTAATATCTTCAAAGTATTGCATCCGGGTTTTCCAAGCTCCTTCATACATGATTTTGTTTGTGTGTGTCTGTGTACTTTCATGTCATTGGGATTTTAAGGTATCGGTTACTGCATTACATTTCAATAGGTGTTATATACTAAGATAGTGTGTGTAGTAACATTTGATAAAGAATTAAAGAAAGAATACATACAGTAAAATTCGACATGTAATATTTTCAAAACGGGATGAATTCGTATCCAAAACGAACTCGTACCTACAAAATCCGGATGAACTCGTACCCACAAAATCCGGATGAACTCGTACTCACAACGGGCGGTGATCTCGTACCCATTTTTTTAACTTTTGGATTAAATGTATTTTTACTTCAAAACATTGTATTAGCAAGCGTCTATCGACATTTACCTCGTGTGTACATTTATAATTGTTTAGTAATGACTATAAGAAAAGTAAAAAAGTCAGAAAAGGTTACGAAATCTATCTTAACCACTGAAATGCGTTCGTTCATTTATTGTTCTACATACCTTAAAGGGGCAGTAGTACGTTAACTTTAAAGGGAAAACATCATATTACACAAACCAATTATCCGTAGTGGTAATAACGGTGTTGCGTATAAAGCAAAAATTGCATGGCGGCGATTTTATTGTGAACACATTTTATTGTTTCGAATTACAAAAACGATTCCCGTGGCTTACCTTACCATGTACACTAATTTTTTAACTTGATTTTCCACAGAGAGAGGGGTGTTTTTCTATTGGTGACAATATTTCTCAAATACATGTACATTTCATCAACCTATTTGAGCGAAAAAACGTGTTACTGTCCCTTTAAGAAGTATACAGTTCTACGTCATGTTTCTGCTTGTATTAGCATTTTATGTGGTAAAGTTCAGAATAGCAACCTTTGTGAATAAAGACAATAAAGTACTGTTTGGTAACGTATATTCAAGCATATATAGGCAGATATAGAGACAAGATATACGTCTTCTTAGCTTGCATACAACATTGTATTATCATCATTTATTATCATCGGTATTGAAGGTGTTGTGAGAAGGCAATGCATTATCTACAAAATTATCATGTTAAAGAGATTTAATAGGTAGACGTTCTCGTTCAAACGTAAAGACTCGATCCAATTCATTTGAGATTCTGAAATTGATTTATTCAGCTTTTGATTTTATTTTTTATTTATATTTATATTTCCCAATCAGTTGTTACAATGTACATAAGTATGAACAGAAAATTAGTTGCATACATTCCAGATTGTTCTTATAGAATACAAACAAAGGTTCCCGCAGGTTATTGCAAGTACAGCTGTATCTAATTGATTTAGTCAGTTTGTCTATTCAGTTAACTGAACAATGTTTTCTTTTTATTTCACATACCGAACCCAGTCTACTGGAAAACCAAACTTAATTCCACACATGTTGACATTATCTTGCAGAAATATAAGAAATATATATAGTTTAAATTTGTTTTATTTGTTTTATTTGTTTTATTTAAGAAATATAATTGTTAGAGATTGGTTGTTCAACGTTATAACGTGTCAAATGTTACTAACGATTTTAGACATAACAAAATAACATCAAATGTTCAAACTTTTCTCGCGTTAAACGGCACACATTTATGTGATCTGCATGGAAATCATTTAAGTCAGCTACAACGCACAACATCTCGGTTGAGTTGTTTACAGAATAATTGGAAAAAAATTAAAACTCCTGAAGCATTTTCTCTTCAGAAGATAGAAACTAAAAAGAGTTAAAGATATAAAGACGAATTTCCTTCTTCCAAAAAACTACAAGCAGCACACAGATACACAAGAGCTAAAAAAGAATATAACAAAAAAAATCAAGATTTTAAATAAACGAATTTGGATCTTCCCAAAAGATTGAATCGGAACTCAGAACTCAATATAATGTTGAGATAGTCTCACATTCACGGGGGTTCCAAAGAATTACCAATTTACACCTCACTTGGGAAAACTAACTTTTGTAATTTAATCGAAATAGTTCCTGGGGCCCGCTGCATCAAATAGAAAACTTCATTACCGAACAGTGCAATTCTCAAGCGATTGGATGGAGTTTCTGACTCAAACTTCAGAAGGCTTAATTGTAAAATTCGTCCAATATAGTTTTGATGGTAAGTTCATCGCGTTAAGATTACAAGTCACTAGGCCGCTTGTAACAGCTACCTTATACGGGTTAATCAAATTGTCTGGGTTTGATATCAACGCTCTATAAAATAAGTAACTCTTTCGTGATCAAATGCAATACGTTCCTGGACATTGTGAAGCATTGAAAACCTAGTAAGAAAACATTAAAATGAAATATACTCATAGATTTGCAATTTGTAATTGCAATGTATAGGGGAAATAGTGGCAATAAAACTGGTTGCCGTTTAAACGGCCTTTATTACTTCTTTTAACAGAGGTACTATTTGGATTGAGATTGCAGCTAAAATCGGGTTAGTGCATACGGTTCCAGGAATGTCCGCCCTATTCTTAAATAACGTTGTGGTTCCTTAATGTGAAATGGCTATTGGGGAAGAGTATTGTTTTACCATCAGAAATGGGTTATTCATGTCCTTCTCTCGAAAATTGCGAGCCAATAATTATATCCACTGTATAAGATGACACGTTCAACCTCCGATCAAGAGTGACTTGATGCCAAGTTTGTAAACTGCAATGATAACTATTCTATTATGTGATATTCTAGCTTGCCTATAATATGAGTATATTTTTACATTTGTAATAATGTTCTTGGTAACAATTATCTGTTTGGTAACAACGTATAAGTAACCCTGATGAACACAATGTGAAACCTTTCGGAAATGAACTTTATAAAAGTTAATCTTCAGTCAACAGAAGAAAGTCAAAAAGGGCGTTGTTGCCGTTTTTTATAACGTCAAACAGTAATGCTGCGTCAATAGATGTAAGTCCAAGACTTAAGTACTAATTACTTTTCTACATAGTATGTAATTTTATGTTATATATCCGTTCGACTGCCGGTACTGTTTTGCAGAAAGCGCTGATCCAGTTTCAAACGGATCACTTTTTGACCCTTCTCAAACGCCGGTATACTTTTCCCGCCCCATTGTCAATCCGTGGTTCAACCTGCAGTAAAACACGTCACAGTGGCGTTTTGGAGGTCAAACATTTGAAACGTATGAGAACGCTTCAGACATCCTCCAGAGCAAATACACCGGCGTTTTGAAAGCCACAAAAATGATACGTCTGACACTACTTTGGAAGTCGAAAGGATATATAATTCTTTGACCTAGATGCCAATTTTTCTGGCCATATACCATCCCAAGTGTGTTTGAACTTACATAACTGACCGAAATAAGAGTATCATTCTCTGATATGTGAAATTGAGAATATGTCTTTAAACAACATGTGCCTATCAAAGACGTTAACATTGACTTTATCCGTGAACATTTGTGAAATGCTATCAATGACGAGAACAACTTCCCACGCATAACGATGACATCATCATTTATTATCATCGGTTTTGAAGGTATTGTGAGAAGGCAATGCATTATCTGCAAACTATCATGTTGAGGAGATTTAATAGGTAGACGTTCTCGTTCAAACGTAAAGACTCAATCCAATTCATTTGTGATTCTGAAATTGATTTATTCAGTTTTTGTTGTTGTTGTTTTTTTTTTATTAAGGTTTCAGGCAGAATCCTTATTAAGGATTCAGCAATTTATGCTGAATCCTTATTGTTATTGGCGTGTTTATTTTTATTATATCAATATATTTGTCCGCAAGATTCAGCCAAAACGGCTGAAGCAAATGCAACCAAATTTTGCATGATGATAGCCCTTAATGTGGAATAGAACTGCGAAGCTTTTGGGCCATATCGGTTCAGCCATTCGAAACCAAATGTCCATTTTTAACATGTGAATATTTTTTTCAAAATGCACTTAGAGACTTGAGGCTTTTTTAAAAATATGCGCAATGTCGATGCGACTAAAAAAGTAAATCATGGCGATTTCGTAAGTCACATGGTTTCGCCGCCATATTGCTTTTTCGCACTTTTGAAAATGTCCCGACCCCATGCACCTTTGACAATCATCTCCTCTGAAGATACCAGCATTAGAAAGCTCATATTTACACATATTGTAGCTGAAGCATTGTATATTGTAGTTTGTTCATAGCAACTGCCAATTGCTAATACTTTTTGCACAGTGTTCACTCAAAATCTGACAATTTTTGGAAAATGCAAACTTCAAGGGGACATAACGAAAATACCTACCCATCGAATTTTATGATTTTTTCAGGACAGTTAGATTGGGCTATGGTTTTTATGAATCAATAATAAAATCGCTCGCGAACAGTCATTTCCGGTCATAATAGAGAAAAACTTTAACATGGGGAAAATGTTCAAAATCCACATAGAGACTCGAAACTTTTTTCTAAAGATGCACAATAACAATTCGAGCAATACAGTAAATCATGACGAAGTTGTAGCGTACATGGTTTAGTCGGCGTTTTGATTTTCTTTACTATTCTTTGATTTTGTCATGTTCATATTGGGTATAGATAGTTCTAGGGACATGTTAGAAACTTGTAACTTGTTTTAAAAGATGCGCAATAACATTGTAAATATGTCTCTATTCGTTATATTTCAAATAATTGAATCATTTATGCGCTGAATCCTTTTATCGTCGCTTGCGCCTATATTTTTTATTTATATTTTTATTTCCAAATCAGTTGTTACATTTTATCCGTGAACATTTGTGAAATTGTTATCAATGACAAGAAAAACTTGCCACGCATTACGATGACACAATGTTTGGTTTTCACCAAAACCATCATATATTCACCAATCTTATTCCAAATTGATAGCAATCACCACAATTCATGACATCAGGCATAAATGCACGTCCATAGTACGTTCGATCAATACAAATTACTGTCGTTTCGAAACATTAATATGAGCATATCATTAAAACGATGAAATTTCAGAAAGCGACAATTTGTTACGAAGACATATATATAAGGATGCGATACAAAGAACAGACTGTTAGAGGCGACCAAGCCGTCACTACAACTTCTATTCAGTCTCTCTGATAAGCGATGACATGAATACGACATGGCGGAAATGGGCAAGATGGTTCCTCCAAGAGGCGAATTGACGTTCAGTATGACACACTTTCTTCCAGACAGGCTCCCATTCAGAATAGCAATCTTGGTTTTCTGTCTCAAAGTGTTACAATAAATTGCTCGATTTAAGTCGGATTATCCGGATGGAATACCACCATCTCGCTAAAACGTGTTTTCCTAGAAAATTACCCGGGCAGAGTCAATTAGTGACGGGAGAGAGCTGGGCCGGTAAAAGCTGAGAAGTGTGTTAACTTGCTGCTACACTAACACCGAACGATGCCTAAAGTAGGGCTTGATGGAGTGTTACTACCACGCTTAATAGACGGCTCATGTGAAGACGTATTAGTTGCAAGCAGATTAGTGTTTTAGTGGGCCATCCATTGATTGAAAGTCATTATTCATGTTCCATTAGAGCAGATTATGGCGATGAAGTCCTGTTAGACCAAAAAGACCCATAGTTGGTTGCAATACACACAGGATATCATGTTTGTCATTGTGGGCGGCGGATCCAGTCAACTACTAAAACGTTGACATGGTATTGATAATAGAAGTTTAGTTTGGTATGTTACCACGCGGATAATGATAGCGTTGAAATCCGATTGTGTATGGCACTAGTTTCCTGCTACGAGATGAGTTAAAACGTTTCATTCCTCGTAAGCAAGATTGACCCTATTTGTAAATTAATACCAATCTAAAGCCATGAATCAAAAGCAGGACGATTTCACATTCTCTTCCAACAGAAGTTACTTCACTCAGTTTTCCATCGTAATCTATGTTGCATATTGAGCATATTTCACAATTCTTGCAATATTCCCTGGCTTTGAAAGTGTGTAACACTGGTAAGGTCCTTATATCCAATCAAACGACCGACTTCCGTCTTGTAAGAGATAAATGCGAACCGTACAGATAAAGCAACTATGCTAATTTCAACAGTTACGGGAAACAACGCTTTGATACCAACCAATCAAGACTATCTACTTGTCGCCCGGAAAGTACTCCATATGCAACAGGGGCTAGGATAGAAGAACTGAATGGAGTTACCTCTGTGGAAGGAGAATGGTTTAACATGCATTGTATAAAGAATAATTCATATCCATTTGTGTCCAGGCAATTTCTAGGTCCATGAAACATGTGAAACATGTGGGCAGACAGATTCAGCTCAGAAATTACAAAGAAAACTATGCAGAAAAAAATCCAACCACGCACGGAATTGCTCACCATGGGCTCCTTTGCCGGGTACATATTTCTATTTCTATGACGTCATCAGTAAGGACATAGGCTCAAGCTACAAGGTGATTGTAGGATATAGGATTCGGAATGTTCGTCATTCAAACAGGAGTACAGCGTCATCATCAATCATTGACACTAGGTGAAATTCAATAGTTGACAGACAGGTTTTTTCGAAATTAACAAATGAACTTCTCTGTCTATCATTGAGATAGTGAATCCATAAGTGTACAACGTAAATAGAAAATCACAAATAAGCTTTCATCAAGCTCCCTCCTGATACAACAACTCGTCTATGTATATTATGAAAGTATATATCTGATAGGAAACGGTAAATGGTATTGCTTGAATCAGAGTTTGTATGCTAACATTTATAAATGATAAGTGGTTCTGATATTCAGCGACGCTGGAACCACAATTCACTGTCAATCATAATTTAGTAAATTACTAGTGGTTCTGATATTACGTGACGCTGGAAGCATATTTTAGTGTGATGGTAAGTGGTTCTGATATTACGTGACGGTGGAAGCATATTTAGTGTGATGGTAAGTGGTTCTGATATTACGTGACGCTGGAAGCATATTTTAGTGTGATGGTAAGTGGTTCTGATATTACATAACGCTGGAAGCATATTTTAGTGTGATGGTAAGTGGTTCTGATATTACGTGACGCTGGAAGCATATTTTAGTGTGATGGTAAGTAGTTCTGATATTACGTGACGGTGGAAGCATATTTAGTGTGAAGGTAAGTAGTTCTGATATTACGTGACGGTGGAAGCATATTTAGTGTGAAGGTAAGTAGTTCTGACATTACGTGACGGTGGAAGCATATTTAGTGTGAAGGTAAGTAGTTCTGATATTACACAACGCTGGAAGCATATTTTAGTGTGATGGAAAGTAGTTCTGATATTACAAAACGCTGGAAGCATGTTTAGTGTGATGGTAAGTTTTCTGATATTACATAACGCTTGAAGCATATTTTAGTGTGATGGAAGTTGTTCTGATATTACATAAAGCTGGAAGCATATTTTAGTGTGATGGAAAGTAGTTCTGATATTACACAACGCTGGAAGCATATTTTAGTGTGATGGTAAGTTGTTCTGATATTACAAAACGCTTGAGGCATATTTTAGTGTGATGGTAAGTTGTTCTGATATTACATAACGCTGGAAGCATATTTTAGTGTGATGGAAGTTGTTCTGATATTACATAACGCTTGAAGCATATTTTAGTGTGATGGTAAGTTGTTCTGATATTACAAAACGCTTGAGGCATATTTTAGTGTGATGGAAGTTGTTCTGATATTACATAACGCTGGAAGCATGTTTAGTGTGATGGTAAGTTGTTCTGATATTACAAAACGCTGGAAACATATCTAGTGTGATGGTTAATGTTCTGATATTACAAAACGCTGGAAGCATATTTTAGTGTGATGGAAGTTGTTCTGATATTACATAACGCTTGAAGCATATTTTAGTGTGATGGTAAGTTGTTCTGATATTACAAAACGCTGGAAACATATCTAGTGTGATGGTTAATGTTCTAATATGACAAAACGCTGGAAGCATATTTTAGTGTGATGGAAGTTGTTCTGATATTACATAACGCTGGAAGCATATTTTAGTGTGATGGTAAGTTGTTCTGATATTACTAAACGCTGGAAGCATGTTTAGTGTGATGGTAAGTTTTCTGTTATTATCTAACTGTGGAAGCATATTTTAGTGTGATGGAAGTTGTTCTGATATTACATAACGCTGGAAGCATATTTTAGTGTGATGGTAAGTTGTTCTGATATTACGTAAAGCTGGAAGCATATTTTAGTGTGATGGAAGTTGTTCTGATATTACAAAACGCTGGAAGCATGTTTAGTGTGATGGTAAGTTTTCTGATATTACATAACGCTTGAAGCATATTTTGGTGTGATGGAAGTTGTTCTGATATTACATAAAGCTGGAAGCATATTTTAGTGTGATGGAAAGTAGTTCTGATATTACACAACGCTGGAAGCATATTTTAGTGTGATGGTAAGTTGTTCTGATATTACAAAACGCTTGAGGCATATTTTGGTGTGATGGTAAGTTGTTCTGATATTACATAACGCTGGAAGCATATTTTAGTGTGATGGAAGTTGTTCTGATATTACATAACGCTTGAAGCATATTTTAGTGTGATGGTAAGTTGTTCTGATATTACAAAACGCTTGAGGCATATTTTAGTGTGATGGAAGTTGTTCTGATATTACATAACGCTGGAAGCATGTTTAGTGTGATGGTAAGTTGTTCTGATATTACAAAACGCTGGAAACATATCTAGTGTGATGGTTAATGTTCTGATATTACAAAACGCTGGAAGCATATTTTAGTGTGATGGAAGTTGTTCTGATATTACATAACGCTTGAAGCATATTTTAGTGTGATGGTAAGTTGTTCTGATATTACAAAACGCTGGAAACATATCTAGTGTGATGGTTAATGTTCTAATATTACAAAACGCTGGAAGCATATTTTAGTGTGATGGAAGTTGTTCTGATATTACATAACGCTGGAAGCATATTTTAGTGTGATGGTAAGTTGTTCTGATATTACTAAACGCTGGAAGCATGTTTAGTGTGATGGTAAGTTTTCTGTTATTATCTAACTGTGGAAGCATATTTTAGTGTGATGGAAGTTGTTCTGATATTACATAACGCTGGAAGCATATTTTAGTGTGATGGTAAGTTGTTCTGATATTACATAAAGCTGGAAGCATATTTTAGTGTGATGGAAGTTGTTCTGATATTACATAACGCTGGAAGCATATTTTAGTGTGATGGTAAGTTGTTCTGATATTACATAACGCTGGAAGCATATTTTAGTGTGATGGAAGTTGTTCTGATATTACATAACGCTTGAAGCATATTTTAGTGTGATGGTAAGTTGTTCTGATATTACAAAACGCTTGAGGCATATTTTAGTGTGATGGAAGTTGTTCTGATATTACATAACGCTGGAAGCATGTTTAGTGTGATGGTAAGTTGTTCTGATATTATAAAACGCTTGAAACATATCTAGTGTGATGGTTAATGTTCTGATATTACAAAACGCTGGAAGCATATTTTAGTGTGATGGAAGTTGTTCTGATATTACATAACGCTGGAAGCATATTTTAGTGTGATGGTAAGTTGTTCTGATATTACTAAACGCTGGAAGCATATTTAGTGTGATGGTAAGTTTTCTGTTATTATTTAACTGTGGAAGCATATTTTAGTGTGATGGAAGTTGTTTTGATATTACATAACGCTGGAAGCATATTTTAGTGTGATGGTAAGTTGTTCTGATATTACAAAACGCTGGAAACATATCTAGTGTGATGGTTAATGTTCTAATATGACAAAACGCTGGAAGCATATTTTAGTGTGATGGAAGTTGTTCTGATATTACATAACGCTGGAAGCATATTTTAGTGTGATGGTAAGTTGTTCTGATATTACTAAACGCTGGAAGCATGTTTAGTGTGATGGTAAGTTTTCTGTTATTATCTAACTGTGGAAGCATATTTTAGTGTGATGGAAGTTGTTCTGATATTACATAACGCTGGAAGCATATTTTAGTGTGATGGTAAGTTGTTCTGATATTACGTAAAGCTGGAAGCATATTTTAGTGTGATGGAAGTTGTTCTGATATTACAAAACGCTGGAAGCATGTTTAGTGTGATGGTAAGTTTTCTGATATTACATAACGCTTGAAGCATATTTTGGTGTGATGGAAGTTGTTCTGATATTACATAAAGCTGGAAGCATATTTTAGTGTGATGGAAAGTAGTTCTGATATTACACAACGCTGGAAGCATATTTTAGTGTGATGGTAAGTTGTTCTGATATTACAAAACGCTTGAGGCATATTTTGGTGTGATGGTAAGTTGTTCTGATATTACATAACGCTGGAAGCATATTTTAGTGTGATGGAAGTTGTTCTGATATTACATAACGCTTGAAGCATATTTTAGTGTGATGGTAAGTTGTTCTGATATTACAAAACGCTTGAGGCATATTTTAGTGTGATGGAAGTTGTTCTGATATTACATAACGCTGGAAGCATGTTTAGTGTGATGGTAAGTTGTTCTGATATTACAAAACGCTGGAAACATATCTAGTGTGATGGTTAATGTTCTGATATTACAAAACGCTGGAAGCATATTTTAGTGTGATGGAAGTTGTTCTGATATTACATAACGCTTGAAGCATATTTTAGTGTGATGGTAAGTTGTTCTGATATTACAAAACGCTGGAAACATATCTAGTGTGATGGTTAATGTTCTAATATTACAAAACGCTGGAAGCATATTTTAGTGTGATGGAAGTTGTTCTGATATTACATAACGCTGGAAGCATATTTTAGTGTGATGGTAAGTTGTTCTGATATTACTAAACGCTGGAAGCATGTTTAGTGTGATGGTAAGTTTTCTGTTATTATCTAACTGTGGAAGCATATTTTAGTGTGATGGAAGTTGTTCTGATATTACATAACGCTGGAAGCATATTTTAGTGTGATGGTAAGTTGTTCTGATATTACGTAAAGCTGGAAGCATATTTTAGTGTGATGGAAGTTGTTCTGATATTACATAACGCTGGAAGCATATTTTAGTGTGATGGTAAGTTGTTCTGATATTACATAACGCTGGAAGCATATTTTAGTGTGATGGAAGTTGTTCTGATATTACATAACGCTTGAAGCATATTTTAGTGTGATGGTAAGTTGTTCTGATATTACAAAACGCTTGAGGCATATTTTGGTGTGATGGAAGTTGTTCTGATATTACATAACGCTGGAAGCATGTTTAGTGTGATGGTAAGTTGTTCTGATATTACAAAACGCTTGAAACATATCTAGTGTGATGGTTAATGTTCTGATATTACAAAACGCTGGAAGCATATTTTAGTGTGATGGAAGTTGTTCTGATATTACATAACGCTGGAAGCATATTTTAGTGTGATGGTAAGTTGTTCTGATATTACTAAACGCTGGAAGCATATTTAGTGTGATGGTAAGTTTTCTGTTATTATTTAACTGTGGAAGCATATTTTAGTGTGATGGAAGTTGTTTTGATATTACATAACGCTGGAAGCATATTTTAGTGTGATGGTAAGTTGTTCTGATATTACATAAAGCTGGAAGCATATTTTAGTGTGATGGAAGTTGTTCTGATATTACATAAAGCTGGAAGCATATTTTAGAGTGATGGTAAGTTGTTCTGATATTACATAAAGCTGGAAGCATATTTTAGTGTGATGGAAGTTGTTCTGATATTACATAACGCTGGAAGCATATTTTAGTGTGATGGAAGTTGTTCTGATATTACATAACGCTTGAAGCATATTTTAGTGTGATGGTAAGTTGTTCTGATATTACAAAACGCTGGAAACATATCTAGTGTGATGGTTAATGTTCTAATATTACAAAACGCTGGAAGCATATTTTAGTGTGATGGAAGTTGTTCTGATATTACATAACGCTGGAAGCATATTTTAGTGTGATGGTAAGTTGTTCTGATATTACTAAACGCTGGAAGCATGTTTAGTGTGATGGTAAGTTTTCTGTTATTATCTAACTGTGGAAGCATATTTAAGTGTGATGGAAGTTGTTCTGATATTACATAACGCTGGAAGCATATTTTAGTGTGATGGTAAGTTGTTCTGATATTACGTAAAGCTGGAAGCATATTTTAGTGTGATGGAAGTTGTTCTGATATTACATAACGCTGGAAGCATATTTTAGTGTGATGGTAAGTTGTTCTGATATTACATAACGCTGGAAGCATATTTTAGTGTGATGGAAGTTGTTCTGATATTACATAACGCTTGAAGCATATTTTAGTGTGATGGTAAGTTGTTCTGATATTACAAAACGCTTGAGGCATATTTTAGTGTGATGGAAGTTGTTCTGATATTACATAACGCTGGAAGCATGTTTAGTGTGATGGTAAGTTGTTCTGATATTACAAAACGCTTGAAAAATATCTAGTGTGATGGTTAATGTTCTGATATTACAAAACGCTGGAAGCATATTTTAGTGTGATGGAAGTTGTTCTGATATTACATAACGCTGGAAGCATATTTTAGTGTGATGGTAAGTTGTTCTGATATTACTAAACGCTGGAAGCATATTTAGTGTGATGGTAAGTTTTCTGTTATTATTTAACTGTGGAAGCATATTTTAGTGTGGGTGAAGTTGTTTTGATATTACATAACGCTGGAAGCATATTTTAGTGTGATGGTAAGTTGTTCTGATATTACATAAAGCTGGAAGCATATTTTAGTGTGATGGAAGTTGTTCTGATATTACATAAAGCTGGAAGCATATTTTAGAGTGATGGTAAGTTGTTCTGATATTACATAAAGCTGGAAGCATATTTTAGTGTGATGGAAGTTGTTCTGATATTACATAACGCTGGAAGCATATTTTAGTGTGATGGAAGTTGTTCTGATATTACATAACGCTTGAAGCATATTTTAGTGTGATGGTAAGTTGTTCTGATATTACAAAACGCTGGAAACATATCTAGTGTGATGGTTAATGTTCTAATATTACAAAACGCTGGAAGCATATTTTAGTGTGATGGAAGTTGTTCTGATATTACATAACGCTGGAAGCATATTTTAGTGTGATGGTAAGTTGTTCTGATATTACTAAACGCTGGAAGCATGTTTAGTGTGATGGTAAGTTTTCTGTTATTATCTAACTGTGGAAGCATATTTTAGTGTGATGGAAGTTGTTCTGATATTACATAACGCTGGAAGCATATTTTAGTGTGATGGTAAGTTGTTCTGATATTACGTAAAGCTGGAAGCATATTTTAGTGTGATGGAAGTTGTTCTGATATTACATAACGCTGGAAGCATATTTTAGTGTGATGGTAAGTTGTTCTGATATTACATAACGCTGGAAGCATATTTTAGTGTGATGGAAGTTGTTCTGATATTACATAACGCTTGAAGCATATTTTAGTGTGATGGTAAGTTGTTCTGATATTACAAAACGCTTGAGGCATATTTTAGTGTGATGGAAGTTGTTCTGATATTACATAACGCTGGAAGCATGTTTAGTGTGATGGTAAGTTGTTCTGATATTACAAAACGCTTGAAAAATATCTAGTGTGATGGTTAATGTTCTGATATTACAAAACGCTGGAAGCATATTTTAGTGTGATGGAAGTTGTTCTGATATTACATAACGCTGGAAGCATATTTTAGTGTGATGGTAAGTTGTTCTGATATTACTAAACGCTGGAAGCATATTTAGTGTGATGGTAAGTTTTCTGTTATTATTTAACTGTGGAAGCATATTTTAGTGTGATGGAAGTTGTTTTGATATTACATAACGCTGGAAGCATATTTTAGTGTGATGGTAAGTTGTTCTGATATTACATAAAGCTGGAAGCATATTTTAGTGTGATGGAAGTTGTTCTGATATTACATAAAGCTGGAAGCATATTTTAGAGTGATGGTAAGTTGTTCTGATATTACATAAAGCTGGAAGCATATTTTAGTGTGATGGAAGTTGTTCTGATATTACATAACGCTGGAAGCATATTTTAGTGTGATGGAAGTTGTTCTGGTATTACATAAAGCTGGAAGCATATTTTAGTGTGATGGAAGTTGTTCTGATATTACGTAACGCTGGAAGCATATTTTAGTGTGATGGTAAGTTGTTCTGATATTACAAAACGCTGGAAACATATCTAGTGTGATGGTTAATGTTCTGATATTACATAACACTGGAAGCATATTTAGAGTGATGGAAGTTGTTCTGATATTACATAACACTGGAAGCATATTTGGTGTGATGGAAGTTGTTCTGATATTACATTACACTGGAAGCATATTTAGTGTGATGGAAGTTGTTCTGATATTACATAACACTGGAAGCATATTTTAGTGTGATGGTTAATGTTCTGATATTACATAACGCTGGAAGCATATTTGGTGTGATGGAAGTTGTTCTGATATTACATAACACTGGAAGCATATTTGGTGTGATGGAAGTTGTTCTGATATTACATAACGCTGGAAGCATATTTGGTGTGATGGAAGTTGTTCTGATATTACGTAAAGCTGGAAGCATATTGTAGTGTGATGGAAGTTGTTCTGATATTACATAACGCTGGAAGCATATTTTAGTGTGATGGTAAGTTGTTCTGATATTACAAAACGCTGGAAGCATATTTAGTGTGATGGTTAATGTTCTGATATTACGTAACACTGGAAGCATATTGTAGTGTGATGGAAGTTGTTCTGATATTACATAACGCTGGAAGCATATTTTAGTGTGATGGTAAGTTGTTCTGATATTACAAAGCGCTGGAAGCATATTTAGTGTGATGGTTAATGTTCTGATATTACAAAACGCTGGAAGCATATTTTAGTGTGATGGAAGTTGTTCTGATATTACAAAACGCTGGAAGCATATTGTAGTGTAATGCTAAGTAGTTTTGATATTACATAACACTGGAAGCATATTTAGTGTGATGGAAGTTGTTCTGATATTACATAACGGTTGAGGCATATTTAGTGTAATGGTAAGTAGTTTTGATATTACATAACGCTTGAAGCATATTTAGTGTGATGGAAAGTAGTTCTGATATTACTTAACGCTGGAAGCATATTTAGAATGATGGTAAGTTTTCTGATATTACATAACGCTGGAAGCATATTTTAGTGTGATGGTAAGTTGTTCTGATATTACAAAACACTGGAAGCATATTAAGTGTGATGGAAGTTGTTCTGATATTATATAACGCTTGAAGCATATTTTAGTATGATGGTAAGTTTTCTGATATTACAAAACGCTGGAAGCATATTTATTGCGATGGTTAGTTTTCTGATATTACAAAACGCTGGAAGCATATTTTAGTGTGATGGTAAGTAGTTTTGATATTACATAACACTGGAAGCATATTTAGTGTGATGGAAGTTGTTCTGATATTACATAACGGTTGAGGCATATTTAGTGTAATGGTAAGTAGTTTTGATATTACATAACGCTTGAAGCATATTTAGTGTGATGGAAAGTAGTTCTGATATTACTTAACGCTGGAAGCATATTTAGAATGATGGTAAGTTTTCTGATATTACATAACGCTGGAAGCATATTTTAGTGTGATGGTAAGTTGTTCTGATATTACAAAACACTGGAAGCATATTAAGTGTGATGGAAGTTGTTCTGATATTATATAACGCTTGAAGCATATTTTAGTATGATGGTAAGTTTTCTGATATTACAAAACGCTGGAAGCATATTTATTGTGATGGTAAGTTTTCTGATATTACAAAACGCTGGAAGCATATTTAGTGTGATGGTTAATGTTCTGATATTACAAAACGCTGGAAGCATATTTTAGTGTGATGGAAGTTGTTCTGATATTACATAACGCTGGAAGCATATTTGGTGTGATGGAAGTTGTTCTGATATTACGTACAGCTGGAAGCATATTGTAGTGTGATGGAAGTTGTTCTGATAATACATAACGCTGGAAGCATATTTTAGTGTGATGGTAAGTTGTTCTGATATTACAAAACGCTGGAAGCATATTTAGAGTGATGGTTAATGTTCTGATATTACGTAACACTGGAAGCATATTTTAGTGTGATGGAAGTTGTTCTGATATTACATAACGCTGGAAGCATATTTTAGTGTGATGGTAAGTTGTTCTGATATTACAAAACGCTGGAAGCATATTTTAGTGTGATGGAAGTTGTTCTGATATTACATAACGCTGGAAGCATATTTTAGTGAGATGGTAAGTTGTTCTGATATTACAAAACGCTGGAAGCATATTTAATGTGATGGTTAATGTTCTGATATTACAAAACGCTGGAAGCATATTTTAGTGTGATGGAAGTTGTTCTGATATTACAAAACGCTGGAAGCATATTGTAGTGTGATGCTAAGTAGTTTTGATATTACATAACACTGGAAGCATATTTAGTGTGATGGAAGTTGTTCTGATATTACATAACGGTTGAGGCATATTTAGTGTAATGGTAAGTAGTTTTGATATTACATAACGCTTGAAGCATATTTAGTGTGATGGAAAGTAGTTCTGATATTACTTAACGCTGGAAGCATATTTAGAATGATGGTAAGTTTTCTGATATTACATAACGCTGGAAGCATATTTTAGTGTGATGGTAAGTTGTTCTGATATAACAAAACACTGGAAGCATATTAAGTGTGATGGAAGTTGTTCTGATATTATATAACGCTTGAAGCATATTTTAGTATGATGGTAAGTTTTCTGATATTACAAAACGCTGGAAGCATATTTATTGTGATGGTAAGTTTTCTGATATTACAAAACGCTGGAAGCATATTTAGTGTGATGGTTAATGTTCTGATATTACAAAACGCTGGAAGCATATTTTAGTGTGATGGAAGTTGTTCTGATATTACATAACGCTGGAAGCATATTTGGTGTGATGGAAGTTGTTCTGATATTACGTACAGCTGGAAGCATATTGTAGTGTGATGGAAGTTGTTCTGATAATACATAACGCTGGAAGCATATTTTAGTGTGATGGTAAGTTGTTCTGATATTACAAAACGCTGGAAGCATATTTAGAGTGATGGTTAATGTTCTGATATTACGTAACACAGGAAGCATATTTTAGTGTGATGGAAGTTGTTCTGATATTACATAACGCTGGAAGCATATTTTAGTGTGATGGTAAGTTGTTCTGATATTACAAAACGCTGGAAGCATATTTTAGTGTGATGGAAGTTGTTCTGATATTACATAACGCTGGAAGCATATTTTAGTGTGATGGTAAGTTGTTCTGATATTACAAAACGCTGGAAGCATATTTAGTGTGATGGTTAATGTTCTGATATTACAAAACGCTGGAAGCATATTTTAGTGTGATGGAAGTTGTTCTGATATTACAAAACGCTGGAAGCATATTGTAGTGTGATGCTAAGTAGTTTTGATATTACATAACACTGGAAGCATATTTAGTGTGATGGAAGTTGTTCTGATATTACATAACGGTTGAGGCATATTTAGTGTAATGGTAAGTAGTTTTGATATTACATAACGCTTGAAGCATATTTAGTGTGATGGAAAGTAGTTCTGATATTACTTAACGCTGGAAGCATATTTAGAATGATGGTAAGTTTTCTGATATTACATAACGCTGGAAGCATATTTTAGTGTGATGGTAAGTTGTTCTGATATTACAAAACACTGGAAGCATATTAAGTGTGATGGAAGTTGTTCTGATATTATATAACGCTTGAAGCATATTTTAGTATGATGGTAAGTTTTCTGATATTACAAAACGCTGGAAGCATATTTATTGTGATGGTAAGTTTTCTGATATTACAAAACGCTGGAAGCATATTTTAGTGTGATGGTAAGTAGTTATGATATTACATAACGCTGGAAGCATATTTTAGTGTGATGGTAAGTTTTCTGATATTACAAAACGCTGGAAGCATATTTAGTGTGATGGTAAGTTTTCTGATATTACATAACGCTGGAAGCATATTTTAGTGTGATGGTAAGTTGTTCTGATATTATATAACGCTGGAAGCATATTTAGTATGATGGTAACTTGTTCTGATATTACATAACGCTGGAAGCATATTGTAGTGTGATGCTTAGTAGTTTTTATTACATAACACTGGAAGCATATTTTAGTGTGATGGAAGTTGTTCTGATATTACATAACGCTGGAAGCATGTTTTAGTGTGATGGTAAGTAGTTCTGATATTACATAACGCTGGAAGCATGTTTTAGTGTGATGGTAAGTAGTTCTGATATTACATAACGCTGGAAGCATATTTAGAGTGATGGTAAGTTTTCTGATATTAGATAACGCTGGAAGCATATTTAGAGTGATGGTAAGTTTTCTGATATTACATAACGCTGGAAGCATATTTAGAGTGATGGTAAGTTTTCTGATATTACATAACGCTGGAAGCATATTTAGAGGGATGGTAAGTTTTCTGATATTACATAACGCTGGAAGCATATTTAGAGTGATGGTAAGTTTTCTGATATTACATAAAACTGGAAGTATATTTAGAGTGATGGTAAGTTGTTCTGATATTACATAACGCTGGAAGCATATTAAGAGTGATGGTAAGTTTTCTGATATTACATAAAACTGGAAGCATATTTAGAGTGATGGTAAGTTGGTCTGATATTACATAACGCTGGAAGCATATTTAGAGTGATGGTAAGTTTTCTGATATTACATAAAACTGGAAGCATATTTAGAGTGATGGTAAATTGTTCTGGTATTACATAACGCTGGAAGCATATTTAGAGTGATGGTAAGTTTTCTGATATTACATAAAACTGGAAGCATATTTGGAGTGATGGTAAGTTGTTCTGATATTACATAACGCTGGAAGCATATTTAGAGTGATGGTAAGTTTTCTGATATTACATAAAACTGGAAGCATATTTAGAGTGATGGTAAGTTGTTCTGATATTACATAACGCTGGAAGCATATTTAGAGTGATGGTAAGTTTTCTGATATTACATAAAACTGGAAGCATATTTAGAGTGATGGTAAGTTGTTCTGATATTACATAACGCTGGAAGCATATTTAGAATGATGGTAAGTTTTCTGATATTACATAAAACTAGAAGCATATTTAGAGTGATGGTAAGTTGTTCTGATATTACATAACGCTTTTAGTTGTGGTTGGTGCAGTGGTAAAAGTATGAGCGTTTCCGCAACATCCGGTTAACATTAGTAACGGTTGTTTTTCAGCCCTTGCTATACGGAACCTACGACTCATTGGTATCATCTGCTTTATTATTCACCTGGGTAAAGAGTCAGCATAAAGAAGAACCTGCAATCAATTATAATTGTCTTATACCTGACCACATGTTTCTTGAAAATGAGTAAATGTGTAAAATGTCTTTTACATATTAAACATCTGCAAATTGATTATAAAACTTGATGAATAACATCAATTATAATAACGATGTCATTAACACTGAATTGAAACGTTAAATAGGGTATGCAACACTGCACTAGATATCCGTTGTAGAAATGAGAGACCACATGACCCCGGAAGAACACCGTTTACAAAATAGGACTATATTGAGATAAAAGTGCTGTAATCAAACGCGAGATCTTTAGAGAAAAATATCCGGCTGTGCTATAACAGCAAATTATATTTCTTTGTCTTGAAAGAGCGTCATGAAACACCCCCGTCGGAAGAAATTTCATTAATATCGTTCGCGAAGCTGGCTTCTTAGAAGTCAGCACCAATCGATAAAGTTGACTAGCATGAGCACAAATCACCTGATATAGGATGAGTCACTGGAAGATGAGATAAATGATTATAGTAAGTAAAGTGTCACGTGTTCAGTAATAATGTCTCTGGTCACTTGAAGATAAGCTTCGTATGACATCTCTTACATCAATTCCTCTGCGTCAAGCCAATGAAGTTTCTGCTTGAGTTTTTGTCCGTTATTTATCATCCAATTCAAAATGGACGAAACTTTCTTCAAAGGAAAGTTTGTCAAACAATGAAGCCCCCGGACATGATTATATTATGGTTTGGAATATCGGAGATAAGTACCGATGTACGGAATACTCCATGTTATGTAATACAGTATTTCAGACCTCATCATCAGTAATGCATATTTCAAGTATCAATGGCTTATCACGGACCAATCAAGAGTTATTGTCAAGGTTAAGTTTTCGACAAATGGTTCCTGTGTCAAGATCAAGGTCACAAGGTCAATGACAATATAATGACAAACAGATGGACGGACTGGCAGATAGATGAACAGGTGTAAAACAATTTACCTCCGGAATCTCAGATTCGGTGGCATACAAGCACACAAGATAGGGGTTAATATTTGTCAAATAGGCTCTCGTGCAGTTAGTGCCCCTTACTATGTTATCTGGTGATCACTTATTATCATCCAAAACTGGCTCCCACAGTAGATATCGCTTGTGTGAGATCAAGCGATATCTACAAGCTATATCTACATTGCACATATCGCAAAAAAATCCAATCGTCTCAATGCTTTTACATCATCAGGTAATGACATCACAAGGCTTTGACACCACAAGATACAAGATACAAGATATTTTTTGTACATAAAACACCCATTATGGGCAGTGTACAAAGAAGTTAACAAATGTTAATACATATTATAAGTAAAATATATACAAGAGCATTATTATATCTCAATGTGAGACAATTATATGAAACAATGCATATTATAGATTGTACAATAATTAACCAATGTGGCTTAATCTCATTGAATACATGTCATAAAGTACTTTACAAGTGATAGAAGCATGATGACTCTTGGGGTTTATAATTGATGAGAGGACCTCAATGCTGATGACATCACAATACTATGACATCACTCAGTTCACTGCTGAAGTAGTTTTGTGTTACAGATATGTTCATTATTTTGCTAATAATTGTTGAAGAATGATTTTGAATGATAAATAAAATCTCACCCTCGTGTCTTCTGATATCAAATATATCAAAACTCGTTGATTAAAGTAAAAATATCTTCGGCAAGCCTCGGATGTTTGTAACTTCAATCAACTCGTGTTGATATATTTGATATCAGAAGACACTTAGGTGAGATTCTCTATTTACCCTAATCATATACGTCTTTTCGGTTGGTATCAACAGGCCATGTTCAACGCTCATACCTTACCAACCACCATATTCACAAATACAATTCACCAGGTTATACCAGCAGTGCAGAATATACTTAACAGTGCCGCCAACACCGTGTGTCAACACTGCTAGCAATTCATTCATATGTTTCTTCACTTCGCCCATACATCCCCCCTCAATAGAACACTTAAAGTGAAAGATCGAATATAGTAAAAGGTTAATGCGTTTCTACCTCGCCTGTTCCTAGTGACAAGAGCCGGATCCCAGAGCGACTGATATTAGATTTAAGTCATTTGCTTACTTAGGCAGAGCTGAAATAGATGAACAGAGGGGTCGACTTCTAGACTAATATCCATAAAGTCTGGTCGGGCTGTTCCTATTTATGGTACAGCGCTGGCCATGAGTTCCCCTCGCCATCTAGGATATTCTGTTATATTGACTAGCTTATGTCTTATAACGGTTGCAGAGACAAATCGCGTATTCCAGCACGTATAGTGTAAGTACATAACGAGACTCCGTATAAGGACAATACCATCACTCTGAAAGTAACTGACGGATGATTCAATGCATATGTTAAATGGCTAAGACTACTCAGAAAGTGGAAGATGTTTTGCAACGGACGTGTATGCATCGTGCCACATATGGTTTGTGAATACATCAATATTGCCAAGCCTATGGGCTCCACTCACTTGTAGAAATACACGTAGTGCATGGGACCATCAAGTCAAATAAGGTATTTAAAATGGTGGAACCTCACCTGAAAATTGGCTGGTTAAAATTAGGGAACAAAAAAGACCGAATGTTATCAATACTACAGAAGCTACTCAAACAATCTCGACGCTGAATGTCAATATATAAAAGGAAGGAAATCGACATATTCGCTGGTTGTTTGATTGTAAATATAGTTTGAATTATAGAATTATAATTTATTTAAGTATTCCATTAACGTTTATTGTGTAAAATGTTACGAAATGCAGCATCATGCGTATTAAACACAAACGTTTGTTGGTAAATAGAGAATCTCTCCCAAGCTTCTTCTGATATGAAATATATCAAAACGAGTTGATAAAAGTTACAAATACCCGATGCTTGCCGAGGATACGTAATTTTACTTTTATCAACGAGTGTTGGCATATTTGATACGAGAATACACGAGGGTGAGATTTAGTTTATCATCCAAAATCATTCTTATTACGTTTCAATGAAAATAGTGTACATCTCTGAGCACCGCTCTGCCATTTTATTTCCAATGCGGTGATGTCATAGCATTGTGACGTTATAATGTTTAAGACGCCATGGCGTTGTGATTCAATTACTCGATGTAAAAGCATTGCAATGTCATGTAGTTGACTGTGACAGGGCATTGTTCAAAATCTACAAGCAAAACAATATCTCCTAGAATATATGACTTGATCACAAGCGATATCTCGCGTGGAACACACTCAGTTTTGGATGATAAATGCCTATAGTATTTATAGTAGATTCATTTGAGTCTACCTGACGGATGTGTGGTATGAACGTCGCATAAACGTCGGTAAATATCGCGACATTTTGGATCAACTGCCCCCTACGATACTCCTCGAAATGTCATGATATATATGTTTTCCTTTACAGAACACATCCAATTTGGACGTTTATACTTTAAAGAATGTATATATGTATCGTATTTACATATTGAAATGGTCTTTATGGCCACTTGATAATTCATAATTACTTTAATATTGACTTGCTTGAATGTACAGTATTATCAAAAAGTGGCATTTACCTAGTTTAACCTATTTTCCTTTTGTATCAGATGAAAAAGAAAAAGATATTTCATAACACTGGTAGGTTTTTAATAACATTACCCCTAAAGACAAAAGGTCACTGGATACCAGTATGGTTGAGTAACAAAACAACGAAATACAACATAAACTCACGTGCAAAAGAAACGTCCCCATACAAAATACAAGATATTTCAATCGAGGGGCGATAAATACGACTGAAACAGCGTTATATCATGTCTTCAGAACCCAACAATACTAAATATGAATTTTCAAAACAGTATCTATTCATAAGTCTGAGAAAAACAAGTTTTAAGAAATGGTCGTTATGGAATCTCCTTAAGTAGAGGAGATAGAAGCCTCAAAAAGCCAGTTTTGGCTTGTTTTGTGACGTCCTACAGATAAAATCCATAACTTTGTTTGTATCTCCGCTCACACTGAATCGAACTGTTACACCATCGAGTGCACAATACCAGTGATCAGCTTCAATGCACGGAGGTTCTTGCAGTGCTAGATCAATGGGGATCCAAGTCGCACTGAATACAGTGCTGTCAGGAGTTTGAGTGGTAGCTATTCCTCATTCTATATCTATACAGAGCTGATACGACTCATCTGGTGACTAATGGCCACAGAGCCATGATAAGTCATCTGGTGAATAATTCTGACAATGTTGTAAGTATTGGGACTAAGTAATGTCTTCATAACTACTAGAGGTTGGAGTATCACTGATGTACCTGAACCGATTCTTGTACCGGGATCTATACGTTTGTATGTTGGAACTAGTACTATTACGTAACATCTAGTTTTAAAAAGTACAATCAAGCAACAACACATACACTAAGGTGCAGAATTAAGTAAACCTTTTGTCACGAAATGTTTGCGAAACGTGCGCAAAATGTTCATGAAATTTTCACGAAATGTTCGCAAAATGTTCGCCACCACGATGAGCTTAATTGTGCAGAGTAGAGTACCGACAAGGCGAGTAAAATCGACATTCCACCAAACAACAATTGAAATTGGTTGAAATATCTTGTATATCGAATACGTATGCCAAAAACAAATACCTAATACAATTTGGACTAATGTATAGAAAGCATACGCGGTAACTGACATCATCATATGCTAGAGAACTAACCCTGTCGAGTGATACCACAACATATAGCCTACCACATAAGAGATCTACTATTTATTTGATCAGCACATTATGTATTGGACATATAACGAGATATGATAATACGTTGTATGCAAATCACCGATGAAACCTATGGCATATACATACGTTATTACCGTACACACGACGCCTGGTTTAACACAATTGAAACAAGAATTAGTCAAGATAAATACCCCTGGTATCTAGTCAGATAACAGTCGCTAGAAGTATGTGCGGTACTTATGGCTGATTTATCTGTAACTGGCATTCAGAGAGACCTATCAGCGCTTTCCCGAGGGTTCTAGTAGCAGGGGAAATTATCTCGTCACTTAAAGTGTTTGAATCTTTCGCTTGAATCATCGTTCAGCTGAATCCTCTCAAGGGAAGAAGCAGAGTAAAAATTAGAAATAATGATTGCTTCTTGCTGACTAGCTTTGCTTCATTGCTTTCAATGATGAATTGGATTCAAAGATTGGAAACTATTTGGAGAAATTGTTACGATTTTCCTTTTAACTCGGGATTGATTAAGAGAGTTGGAATCATACTATTGACCGAAGAAAGTTATTCCACTTTAGATCATGTTACCCTAGAACGCGTTATCGACAGATCGTGAAATTCAATGATTTCATGAAAGAGGGAGTCCATGGAGTATATATATATATTCCAATAAGAGAAGAAGGGAGCCACATCTCCCATGTAACAGGCGCTCAGCTATATTGAAACTTGTGTTCACGTCACTTGTATCGGTTTCAAAGCTGGTATTCAACATTCACTACTCCTTGTTGATAAATTTTAAATGACAACATCCGACTTGTTATCGATTACAGTGTAAAGGGGCACCTGTAAATCAAGACAGGGGTTAGACTATTTGTACAGTTTTGCTCACATAAAAGGCCGAGTTGATCGTTGATTGATAGATGTGACCAACCATTCTTTCAAGATGTTTCAATCATGGTATACTATTTAGTTCTAAACACGGAACACGAGATTGAGTCTGTGGTTCTCAGTTAATTTATGGCGAGGAAGATGGAAGATCCAAGATAAGCTGGTTTATGGGATGTTCTCCAACTATTCACGACTTAACGTGAAGAAGCGCCATCACGATCTCTTCCTGTCCACTTGATGAGCGTGTCTCCACGGAGCGCCATTCTGTCTCAATAGCTTACCACTGATGGTCCTCTGTTTTTGCAGCAGTGCCAATTCTTAAACCTATAAACTCACTTAAATACCGCGTTTGGAAGGAATCCATTCCGGTCTTAAGCTTCATTGCTCCAATTTTGTTGAGTTATTGTTAATTGGTTGCATTTCTTTACGGCTGCCGCGATGGTTATCTTACGGTTGCCTTTTAACTTTCTCTAGTTATTAGAGGAAATAAACGTTTCTATTTCAGTTAAGCAAGTTCTTTGTTCTATTTATTCATGTAGCATAGTGATTAGTAACGTTAACATGAAATGCAAGTTCGTTTTTCGAATCGCCTTTATGGTGTTTATTAAACTATCACTGACATAACAAACGTTTTATGAAAATACAGTTTTGTATTTTGAAACCTTCATTAATTGTTTACAGAACATCAACAAGTTAGGTTTGAATTACAGGTGGAAAAGACTGAACATGAAATTACTCATTTTGGCATCGTTAACTAGGGAAAAGTATGTTTTTGAAGCATTCATTATGTTATTCAAATTTCTTTCGGATAAAGCATAGGTTTATCTCACCTTGTTATGTTAATGGATAACGTTTGTTGGAATTTATTCAAACAGCTCTCGACATGCCTATCTCAGGGAAATATGTTCTTGATATTTATTTAAACTACCATTGAGTTGGTAAACTCGCAGAAGATATGTAGGATTGTATTTGATGTGCATGATTTTTCCTGCATTTAACAAGACTACCACTGACGTTCGGCACTTTAAGTAGAAATGTTGGATTGCATTGCGGAGGAACACGTTCTTTGACATTTATTAGAACTGCTATCCTCATGTCAAACGCAAAGAGAAAACATGGCTTTGAATTTCAGGGGAATATATTTCTGATTTAATTAAAACTATGATTAACTCAGTTAACTAAAGGAACGGCTGGTTGCATCTCGGTTGAATAATAAGTAACGAAATCAACAGCATTTTAAACATATTGTTTTCGTGAATGAACACAAAACTAAATCTCAAACAAAATAAATATGTCAATGAATATCAATATAGTCATCCTTGCACGTAATAACATGATAATATCACGATTTACTTGTTGATACCATGGGCTAGGGTATTCATGAACATTCTACATAGTATCAATAGATAACGAGTAATTTTTATATATGGTCACCAGAATTAATAAATATTAATAACTGACATTTGCCAAGTCTCTATGGATAAACTAAACTTCGCTATCACTAAGTAGCGCCGTTTCGGTAATATATCGCTTTTCGAGCACAACGTCGCTACTCCGTAATAAAGAAGTTGTGTGAGTTCTAGAATGTCTCTCTGACAGTTCATTACATACATGGTAAGTGGACGAATGAGTTGTTAAGAGCTGTAATAGATACAGGTTACTTTTTTGCTGCATGGCCGGCAGAGGAACAAATTTTGCAATACCTGCAATAGTACACAATCGGAAAAAGTACAATAATTTGTGCTATTGCAGAAAGTGTGGTCCAAATATGACAATGCTATATTTGTTAAATATCTAACAATATCTAACAAACAAAGAACATCATACATGTATAAACAAAAAAAAATTAAAAAAAGAAGATTTTTACTTACTTGTTAAGGGAACTATTCTTGAGTTGTTCTTCTCCGCGAGATACCTGTGGATGAGACATATATAATTAATACCTGTGATGAGGTTAACCAGACGAGGTGAGGAGGTACCGCCACTGCTTCTAATAACTACACTGACCTGCAGCACCTACAGGCCACACGTCTTCCTAATAAAGGCTGCCCAGAGTTAATTGAAGCCGAGAAAGATAATTAGATGACCTTCATCATCTTAGATTCATTATCAGAGAGTTTCTAGTTATCCAGTATTGGTACATACATTCTGTAATTAAATATATATATATGTAAATAGATAAAGATAATAGATAAATAGATAAATATTTCAATATTTTAAAAGGAATGTGATGCATTTGATTATGGAACATCACATTGACACATATCTGCAGCAGTTTGAATTAATTATGACTGGTAAGTCTTTATACTGCTGAATGTAGACAGGGGTAAAAAGGAAAGTTAAACCAAGTCACACTTCTACCATGTTTAAAATACTTCAAATGTGCGCAGAATGAGGTACACATGAGGTTCACATAGTTAACCACCCCACGTTTTTTTACCAGCAAAAGTCAATAATTGCTGAAAACGGGATGAGATTCAACAACCAGTTAATTCCTTATTTTGCAAGATAAAAAGTGTGTTGATGTGTTAAAGTCAACTCGGTAATACAAGAGTCATCAGAAGATGACGTATCCCACCGGTCCAACATTATTTGTAAAACACATCTTTGACAGATTATTGTATATCTACTACTTCAGTTAGTGGGTATACACATAATGAGTATCAGGTATAATGAACGGCTTTGGACTTCTGCTCCGGAAGCAGACCTATCTCTGAAAAAATACGTATCTCTGAACAAAGGCGAAATCCATCACGTTTTTATGGAAACGAAAAAAATTTTTTTTAGAAATCTGAAAATATCAAAAGGCACCACTTCAGTTAGTGGGTATTGGGTAATACATATGGAAAGTTTCGGACAAATGTCATGAACGGTTTTATAATTCTGCTCCGGAAACGAAATGATTGCGGACGGACGGACGGACAGACGGACAGGAAGACGATTATATTTTTAATATCTGAAATCAAATGTTTATAATGACACAAAGACAATAGTTATTTTTGGTAAAATATCAGTACCTTTACAACTTCAGTCCTAATTTCTTAAAATGTCAACTTGAATAAAGCGGTCACAAAATATAGTATAGCGAGTAATTCAGTCAAATTATCGTAACGCTCCCACTGCATCGCATTTAGTTTTATAAAAAAATTTACATTTGTATAGCATTTATCTCAACGAAAAGTTGTGCTTTATCTAAATTAATTTTAGAATAATTTCCAAATATAAAATTTCATTTTTTTAAAAATTAACACATCAACGTATAAGTATTCTTAGACTGATGACTTAAAGCCTGCACTATTCAGTTTTAGAGTACGACGTAGAAAACTTAAGATATTTGTAATTGAAAACCATACATATGATGAAACCAACCGAGCTGTGAACTTTCTTTTGTACTTCAGTGTATATGAGAGAATGTAACTTAGTTGGTTTATTTACATCAGACATATAAGGACATATGCTTATTAGTAAGACCCTTTACCGTCAAAGGCGAATATCTTTGATAACTCAGTCAATGCAAACGATGTAGTAAATGTAAAATGTGATTTCATTGCATGAAAAGCAGGAATATCATATGTAGTATCCCTTTTGGCCGCTAGGGGATTATGATAGAAACGAGAAATTCGCCTTAGTAGAACAGAGGTTACTATCGAAAAAATGAAGGGAGTAAACTCTGTGGGAGGAAATGGGTAGTGGGAGGCTATTCCAATGGTGTTGGACAGTAATGGTAAAACTGATGAGGAAAAGCAACGGAGTCTAACAAGTAAAAGGACGGATAATGCTAATTATATAAGTCACAATGATAATGACGTCCCTCCTGCAGAGGAGGTCCTATATACATGTAAAAAATATTATAAAAATATATAAAAACAATTTCTTTTAAATGAATCAAAGGTAATGTGTCACTTGATTATTACACCAAACCTTTTGTGAGGAGTGGTTCAACTATTGTGCTGTCATTGATAAATCATTGTTCACAATTTTATGTCTTCCATTTCAATCAAACGAGGAGCGGCGTTAGCAAACATTATTCTTTGAAATAATCAACCAGACAATTATAACAGTTTCTACACTCCAACAAATTGATGCAAAGTATTTGTTTAAAAAGAATTGATGGAGTTGCGTCATACGATTAATTTGATTCACTGTATGCAGAAACTAGGAGTGGTCGCGTGTACAGAATATTCTCCGTATGAGAGGTTGACTGTGAATTATTAGGAAGTCTTGCTTGGTAAAGATGATCGCCATTGCACGAAAAGCCTTAAATTATGTATTGACGCGAATTAGTTTATAGTCAATAGATCAGAGCATAATGTGTGATGTGGCTTTTATTATGGTTTTATGTGACTTGTGGCTTAAAAAGAAGAAAGTGTCGATTTGTTCTTTTGAGCTAAGCCAGTAAAATATGTATTTACCAAATCCAAAGTATCCACATTGCATATGAGATTGCATACTTGAAATGTATGGAAGGCTTGAAATATGTAAAACGTAAAATCCGCACATATAATAAATGATGGACTTATCAATTGAATACCTTACTAAAAAACAATACCCTCATTATAATTTATTCACAAAAGCAGTTTTTCGTTCAATATTTTTTGTTGGTTGAAAACTGTCTTTTTTCCTTGGTTAATTATAAAATAAAATCAGAATGCAGTTTTGTTCCACGTCGATAGAATAATTAGTGCAGCTTCTTGACATTTCTAGCTGGAGGCTCTAAAACAATGTGAGTCCGATCAAAGAAGAATTCAAGCTTGTAACTTCTCTGTTTCATGTTGCTATGACTACAGGGGATTTGATCAACGTTATTAGCGTTCATAAACCCATCCATGGTGATTATAGGGCCACTTACAGCGTCGAAGCGAGAGTCACTTACAGTAGGTCTAACATGAAAAGAAAAGTCACAAACAGACTGACTGAAGTGTAATAAAAAACATAAATTAACAACAACCTGAAAACTTCGGCTCCATCGGCAGACGTCGATATCAAAGTTTGAATGACTGGGAAGACGTTACTGATATTCAACAGTTTATTTTTTAAATCAGATTTGGCCTCTTGGAGTGTCTTGGTATCTTTTTGAAAGATATTTGGATACTGATTATTTTATTGAAATTTATATTTCTTTAGTCTGTGTATGTGGTATATGTGTTCTTCGATGTTACCAAACTATGCATCGGGGTGCTACAGTATTATCTTATCTTAGATTTACCAGTAATAAGGACATGCATATGTGTAAGATATGTCACAAATACACTGTATCAAATCCACTTCAAGGGTGTCCGTCGACATGACTTCTGTTTCTAACTATAGTCCCTCACTGTTCAAGTCTGAAGCAATCAGAAGTATAAAGAAAAAGACATCATTAACATCCCTTCATTCTGCAATGTTCTCATCTTCTTTGTGGGGGAAAGTTAATGAAATGTCAATCAAATCTACTCCAATTTAAATTGAATACCTCTTCGTTATAATGAGTTTAAGAAGAGAAATTCTCTGTAAACCCAGATGATTGAACCAATAATTGACAACGAAAGAAAATGGTAATGATTCCGCAAAATTATTTTCAAGTTTTGAGTAAAACGCATCTATTTTTTAACTGTGAGCTAAATGATAAAATGAATCTTGGAAATGAGAATCGACTCCGCTTGCGTCCATCAAGAAGAGAAAACATGGCTACCGGAAGTGGATTGGATACCAGAACGAGGCTAGAGGCTAACGAGCTGATGGATAACGCTATTACTGCGCAGCTGCCAGGAACAGCCTCGAGTCGCACCTCTCCATTCATTCAATTGATTTTCTGACGGAATATTTTTCAAACCTTGACAAGAGCCAGAATCATTCGAGCTGTATGTTATGATGATTGACGTAAACAAGGCCTGAACGACGTATCTAGGCCGATCCTGGAAACCAATCAGCCGATATATCGCAAAAGAGGACTACACTCCCTAAGGATTGGAGTGTTGTTATGCACCTGTATACATGCCGTAGTAAGATATAGTATAGGTGTGAATAATGAATGGTGGGAACGCCGGTACAGGTATGGGATGAAAGGAGGCGGCCAGGTAGAGAAGACTAGCTATATAGCTGTATATTATTCATCAAAGAGATCTACAGTTCTCATCCCTTGTCTCTTCAGCCTCAGTGTGGATAATTATATACTGGTATTGAAAAGTAAGCCTTTATTGTGAGCTCATAGAAATGGTTAAAGGTGAAGGAGAAGGAGAAAGGTGTGATAAAAGAGAATAAATAGTACGTGAAGAAAACGCCAATAGTATATAAATAATGTGATTACCCTACAGATCTGTCTCGTCTTCAGAAACCAATGGCAAGCACGCGCTTTTTCAGTAGGCTGTACGATCGGGTTATGGGTGGGATAAAACACGACACAGAGGTTATGCTTGGGATGGTAAAACTCGAGGTAAGAATGCTGAGTGGCAACTAAGACCGAAAGGGAAGCATGAGGTCTTACTTCCCCGAAGCTTTCTTACCGATTATTTTTAATCGCAAGCATAACAGAGGTACATGCAATTGTTTTATCAAACTTAAATACCGTAAACTATTAATGTGAGCGCTTATCGTATACTAAAGTATCTATAAATGTATTTTAAGACTTCCTACTTATCATATCAAAAAAACGTCTAACGGGGTTTTCTTAGAACAGAAGACCGAGGAGTTACTGTAGTATTTTCTCAAATTTATAAACCGCCAAATAAAACCACAATTTACATTTTATAATGTTGGATTCCCAATCCCTGCGTTAAAAAGAAAATGTCTCCCTGAATGTCGATATATTGAGGCACAGAATGTATGACTATAAATATAGTAATAGAAGCCCTTTCCTTCAGCCTACCACAGTAGCTAAGAGGTTGAGCGTCCGGGTTAAGAGCAAAGGGTTTCAAATTCGAATCCCGCCATCTCCACACTGAAAAAAATCTTTGTATACTTTTCGATGATAATTGTTCAGAAATGAGGTGTGATAAAATATGTTCCTTGGTTTTACAAGTCATTCTAAGTCTCCTTAAGGTCTTAGTTTCAATGGTGAAACTTCCTCCCAGGTCTTACTTTCGAATGTTAATCCTCGTACGGGAATATTCTCACAAGAAAAAACCTGCAAACAATAGGCGAAATTCTACCTACGTTTCCAATTTATGATAGAATAACCGCTCTTTGGAATATACTTTATTAAGTGGTGGATTTAATATTGTTCTCTTACCTTCAGACTTTCTGTCGTGACTCTGTTCTAATACGAGAAGTTTCACGGTTCTAGCAAAAGCTATAGCAGCGAAAAAGAGTACCACTCATTGAATCCCTGTTTTTTTTGTGAAAGAAATGGCATCATGGCGTCTAACATCGACAACATTGACCCGAGTTACCTAACAGATTTTGGCCTTTGGTCGTGAAGGGTCTTGCTAATAAGCATATGTTTTTCGAAAATGTCTTATACAAATTACAAATAAACTATTTTCATTTTTTTCTCTGATTAGGTTTTCTTTATTTATCAGCATGTCATGGTCAATTGTTTTCACAAATTCGAACATCATACATCGAGCAAACACATTAAGCGAGAAAACGTTTATACGTTTCTTTTTCCAAAAATAGCATTATGACGTGTCACTGCAAAATGTCACCTTTACAACGTCGTCGCTGATTGCACAACTAATTGCTGATGCAACCATTCAGGATTCTATGTTTCTAGCCGAGAAATGCTCGTATTAGAACAGAGGTTACGATTAGAAATCTAATGGAAGTAACTTCTGGGGAAAGAAAATATTTTCATAATGATATCCCCTTTAACATCGTTTGTGCCTTTAAGAAACATAAAAAGAATGAGCTATGCTTACATCACCCATTAAGTTAACCATTTGGGATTGCATTATCATAATTATAAATCATTTGAGCAATGTTACCATACATTTTACTTCATCCTAACCACTATGAATAAAGAGATTGAGGTAACTGTTAGATACAATATGATGAAGTGAAGCATATATGAGCATTGACATTCAAATCGTTATGCAAAAAGGGTAGTTAATAACAAAAAGCACATTAAGCGCCATTAGATTCATGCAGTTTATGAATATAAAGAGTCTCTAATAAAACACTTCTGAATATTTGTGGGGATAATGATTCCTCGGCGTCCTTTTTGTTAAACTATCTTAGCTATTTATCAACTGGCTGTCATCAACAAAAAATATACTTTCGAAGATATCAATTTTAAAGGCGCGGTACCACGATTTTTGCATATTATGTTTTCTCTATGTTACCATTTATTATTAAAGTTTATATACTATATTGCTACGTGAATGGGTAAAACAACTCACTACACAACCCGATAAGCCGCATACTTCAGTTTGAGAGGTACATTTGCATGTCTCATGAGCATCTGAGAGTTCTGACAGCAGGATGGATGACTATTCCATCAATGTACCACATTAAAAACTCTACTCTACACCACTTAAACTGCCTTCGAGCGGCCATTTTAATGTGAACACATTAAAATGGCCGCTCGATGGGAAATGGACTCGCATGGCTTAACCAAACCATGTACATTCATTTTAAAACTATTAGTATTGATTCAGGAGAATTATGTAGTCATTGGTAACACTTATTTATATTTTTGTAAGGGCACTTTGTTTCAGTAGGAAAAACGTGCTAAAGTGCCTTTAAATGTAACCTCGAATAAATATTCCTTTAAACATTCATGTACGAACATTCTGAGAACCACTGTATCTGAAATTGAAATTTCGAAAACATAGCAATAACATCCGCATGTAGATACCACATATTTCTCTAATAACAATAGTCTCATCTTCATATATTGCAATAACAAAAATACCTCTCGTAAAGACAGTGCCAAAACATAATAATCATTCCTGGGATTCAAAGCACTCGCTTACAACCAATAACAGTCAGTTGGTTTGTGGACTTGGCATGTCTCTGAACGTACAAGTAATTCAAAACAAAATTACTGCGGTCTACAAATACTTCATTTGACTCACATCATTGCCCACTGCTCGGACTGCTGAAAAGTACAACATATTACCTTAAGAGGGTTTCAACAATGGAGCAATCCCCGTGTCTACACGCCTCGTCTACCGGATATATCCGGGCCCGTTAAAGGAAGAACGGACCGATACTAGGAGATTACATTCAAATCAACTTTCTTGCAGCATGCTAAAGTTGCAACTAGAGTATCAATTTTCCGCTATACATATGAATAATACATTTGAGTTTGTCTCGGGTAAAATCAATACGGTTTACATATGTAGACAATTACATGGCGCTTCATATGAGGTCCTTGGAATGGATGCGTGCTGGATTATGCAAGAGGTTACAGCGAGTAAGAGTCTTTAGACGGTCTTGACGGGTTTACTGTCTTTATTGACATGGGTAACGAGGTGATCTTCAATCTCCAGAGGATCCGACTTTCAAACATCAGTTGAGCGTGTATAATTCAAGCAGTTGGTATGCTAACTGCTCGTTGAATTTGAGGCAGACAGCAAGACAGGGAGATCTACATATGAACGAGAGCTAAAACACATACATCTGCTTTAATGTGTAGTGGAAGAGAGAAGCCATACTTATACACGTTCTTGATGAATGTCATAGTCTTTTATACCGGGCTCCACATGTAAACGCCGGAATGTTGCTTCCTGATCAACTCCCTAAAGGCGTACAGCCAAATATGCCATTTACGACTCTGACAGATACCATCACTGCCAAATTTGTAATTGATGCTTTATATTCGTATAAATACTTGTAAAGGAGTAATTAGGTAAATTTTAATGTGGATAGTATTTCCTATTCTTAATGGCAGTGTTATCTTAAAACAATAAAGTGTCATGTTGACATGTCATGGTTATATTAACTGTTTTACTTATGACATTAAATTGGAAACCATCCATATCAATCATACAACTGACTGAAATTCCTTAAAATTCACATTAAGTTACATATTTATAGAATCTAAAATTACCTCTTCATCTGAATTTATAAGTTCCAAATTGATAGCTGAATTTACATTATGTGATTACGTTGAAAAACTATCATGATATAAATAGCTTTACGCCACAAAAGAATTGCATTGCAATGAATCAAAAGGCTCGGTTAAACGGATACAATACATTCATGTCTTCTACCGCCCATAGAACTGCTAATTCGCTCTTTCTTGTAGCCTTGTATCGACTTGTATCGTGAGTGTCAGGAGCGGTTAGCCGTTGACCTACATTCCATTGAAGACGGGAAGGGCTCGTGCCGGTGCTGCTCTTAGCCAATCAGAATCGAAGACGTGCCGAATTAAGTCAATGAAGTATTTGATTACTCAACGATTTTCGCTATATATTCATTATAAGAGAATTGCGAATTGACTCTACTTACCCCTTTGACGTGATCGAAGAGCGTGGCTCTCATTGAAGCTTCTGGGACTGTCGTTATATTTACTTCTCGATCCCTTCGTATCCTAATTCCCGTGACTATAACGCTCCCTCCCTCAAAAGCACACTCATTCATTCATTCATCTCGCAACGTCATGCTCAGCAAACACTAATCGCTCCGCCGCCTTGGTGCTCAACGCTACAGTAGCATTCTGCAGAGACCTTCTTCTAGTTATGTCAGACGGAAATTGATTAATTAAATTTATCACGTCCATGCCTTCCGTGAAAGATCAATTTTGAATACTTTTGAGGGTGACAGTCAAAATACAGATACCAATAGATGAACGGCTCTCAGTCAGAGAAGTTTTTACCATTAAGGATTATAAGTAATTGGCAGGGGCATGCAGTATTATACATATCCGCTGCTTTACCTTTACACGAGCTAGTACAAGAATTGCCGGAGAAATGACGTGCTTACAGAATCTTGTTTACTCACGGTATTGTTCATGTGCTAAACTCATATCATGAAATTGTTTGGCTCCTGTCCTGCTCCATCTGGGTTTTTGTATTCGCAAAAGTAACCTTTCGTATACATATAGTCTGATGAAGGAGGATGGGTTTGCCCTAATTAATATTCAAATGTAGATGGGTACAGCATAAATGTGAAATATTTGAAGGTGTATATCACCAAACATGAGAATAGTTCAGTGGAAACTGTCTACAGAATTTCTGCATGTTGATATTCATAGTTGAGTTTCACTGTAAATGTCCTCAATCCAAAATTCCTGCTGCTGCTAAGTTATGGGTCAATCAGTACAGATGATGCTTAAGATATTCCGTTGATTCATATATAATGGACTAAACTAATGACGGACATCATGTGTTTAATAATTAATGTAGTGTAAGGTCACAGCGAACACTTCATCTCGTAAAGCCATCAGTTAGCATTCTGAGGTGTCTAATTCGGAGCAAGACATTGACATTGCATGTTCTCCATCCTGTCTGTGTTACTGACAAAAAGTAATTCACATTCTTCCATTCAGGCCTATATCAGTTTCATTTAAAAATTCAAATGTACTAATTGCAGTTCTTCAAATAAATGATATAATAGTACTCAGATGGAAAGGTGTTAACGTACATTATATTTATATTGCATGTTTATGTCATTGCAAGTTTATATGTTTTTGTGTCTATCTCCGCTGTCTTGACATTTGTATATACATGTAAATTATTGTATTTTATAACTCTTGTACCACCGTTGTTGGCGGTCTAGAGGAATGAAATGATGATGATAATGATGATAATGATGATGATGATGATGATGATGATGATGATGATGATGATGATGATGATGAGTCACTTAACGGTTTACAAATGTATAGTTCAACCAGGTCTAGGTACATGCTCAGACCAATACCATGGGTTGAAACTGTGTTGGTTTGGTTCGTTTCTTACTGTAAATACATTCAATATTTTGTAAATGTCAACTTCGTGAGAAGCTGGACAGACGGTTGGCACCTTGGGTGAACTCGATAAGGTAACAGAACGCCGGTAACTTCATAACGTTCTTATTAGGATTGATTTTATAAATGTCAGGATCATACCGTCTTGGCAGACTTTCATCACCAATTTAAGTTCCTGTGCACCGGAATGTGTCGATGAAGAGCCCATTCCATTTCTAATAAAATATGCGTTCAAAGTAGCATGGTCCCTTTAATAAAGATAGTGACGGTTCAAACTAGTTGAAATTGCAAACATGATTAATGTTTCATTTCCATTTAGAGGAGGCCTCTAAGCTTGGCGTTACCGCACCTTTTATCATTGAATAAAGAAAGCAAGAAGTAATTTGATGTTGGGTTAGAGAGCATTGGTCAACATGAGTTTGTAAATGGATCTCCTTGTAAACTCACTGTTAGTCAGCAGTTTCGACTCCACTTAAGTTACCCAAGTACGACGGATAATTTCAGAAACATTAACATCTGCATGACTCAAACGCGTAATTACCATTTCATGTTATTTTAGGTAAGAGTTCAAGAATACTAAAATAGTTTATATAGCGTTTTGTCACGATTTGATAATAATATACATAATGCCCATTTTAACGCCTTAGCAGTCCAGACACTTATCAAAGGCAATACAGCATTACACTGAAGGAATTGTACTTTCAGTGCCGTTACTCCGCGAGACCATACACATGTAGGACCCGTGTTCGGCTACCCATTTATACAGCTTGGTGGACTGTGTGTATTCAGGGTGATGGCCTTGCCCAGGGCCACAGCACAAGATGATACCTAAGTCACAAAGATTTGGTGTCTCCATCGGTATTCGAACCATTTGCCTTTTGTGTGAGAGACCAGTATGTTAACCACGACACCACTATGATCCACAAACGAATGAAAAAATATAATTTTACAAGCAGTGTCTCAGAGAGAAGATGGGCTAATCTCAACTGCAACCCATATACTGAAGGTATTCAGATAAGCTGTTAACGCTTGTTTACCAATATATTTCTTGAATGAAATAAATTTGTTTAAACCAAATACTGAAGGTTGGTATCATCCGTTCGGCTTCGATATGCATACAGATATGTCGGTACATCGCTTACCCATCAGGTTAGATAGTCTTTTCATATACTAGTAATGATTCAATAACGTTGGAGAAACAGTAACAGCTATAATAAGGTTTCATGGATATTTCAATATTTCAAAATGGGTACATCTCGGTATTGCTTCCAATTATTGATGACAACTGACTGAAAACAACTACACCTTTCATAGTCAAACTATATTTTACGTACTCAAGATTAACAAAAGGTTCATTGAAATGAATACAGTCTGTATAAATTTACAAGTAACAAGAGATACATTTCAGCAGCCTTATACCCACCAATAACGTTGATGACGCTGGTAGCACATTGTGTAGATAGGAGATGGGTCAGTGTGTTAGTCGCAGGCGGTGCTAGGAGCTATTGAATCAGCTCACATTGACAAGAATTATGTTTGCAGAGTTTCCGTTCTCCATATATCGCACCTCCTTAGTGTCACCCAACTTAATGAAATGTCTGCGAGTCGGTGTTCCCAGATTGAGCTGAATCGAGTGGTAAATAATAATTACTCGCACAAACACAGGAATGTGTGATCTTGGCCCTACCGGAAGTGGTAAGAATCGATTGTGCAAGCGGAAGTGCATGTCTTTCGTGACTGTGTGTGAAAGAACTCCATTGATAAGAACAGTACTGTAATTGAATGCGTAATCTAGCTTTGGTTAAACAAAGGGATAATGATTAGTCATCATTGCTCTGGGCCTAATCAAACTAAACTAAAATAGAATCATTTCGTCTAGCCGCCCTGAAGACCTACTGGACGCAGTGATCAAGATCCTATCTAGTCATTGAAGTTCACGAATCTTCTTCGTCTTGTCATCCAAAGACGATTTATATATTCCGCCCGGGACACTCCGTCACCACAGTAAAATGTGACGTCATAATATAATTCGTTACGACAGACCAGTGTTTTATTATCTCAAATTGTATCAGTCGCTGGTCACAGTGAAAATATAAGACATCTTCACTGTAACTTGATCGTGCGTTTCACTGTTAATTCCCGTATTTCATTGCTGATCATGTAATAAAACAGTATATCTATATATACTATAAATGCAAAGTATAAGGGAATATCAAAGTTTTAGCCAACTGTCTCTGAACCGGCACAAGCTCACATGACCTACGGACACCGTGCGTTGTAAATCAGATGATGGTAGGATTAATGAATGGGATGACTGGGATGGGCAAAAAGCAACCAATTAACAAAAGACAAAACCTTAAATGACAAAACCTACATGTACATATTTACATGTATTTAAAACAACTCTGGCCAACTACATTCCAGATGTATCCGATATATTTCTATTGTATTATAATGCTGCTCTTTTAGATAATTCATCCAAAAGCAATGCACTTTCATCTGTTGTCTTCTGTAGTTGACAAAAATTGCTCTAAAAGAGCAATATAGTGTGTTTTAGATGAATGGTGTAGCCCATATTGCGTCCTAGATCAGTGCAGTTGATAGCCATACTCTCGCACGTTCGTGAGGTCACGCGAAGTGAGTAGCATCATTAAGTATTGATGTTGTGACATAGCAGTCTCCATAATAGCTGCGTTTGATCAGCGGGTGTCGGCCCCCCTCCTCCAGCGGTCCAGGAGTTCAGCGGGTGTCGGGCCCCCTCCTCCAGCGGTCCAGGAGTTCAGCGGGTGTCGGCCCCCCTCCTCCAGCGGTCCAGGAGTTCAGCGGGTGTCGGGCCCCCTCCTCCAGCGGTCCAGGAGTTCAGCGGGTGTCGGGCCCCCTTCTCCAGCGGTCCAGGAGTTCAGCGGGTGTCGGGCCCCCTCCTCCAGCGGTCCAGGAGTTCAGCGGGTGTCGGGCCCCCTTCTCCAGCGGTCCAGGAGTTCAGCGGGTGTCGGGCCCCCTCCTCCAGCGGTCCAGGAGTTCAGCGGGTGTCGGGCCCCCTCCTCCAGCGGTCCAGGAGTTCAGCGGGTGTCGGGCCCCCCTCCTTCAGCGGTCCAGGAGTTCAGCGGGTGTCGGCCCCCTCCTCCAGCGGTCCAGGAGTTCAGCGGGTGTCGCCCCCCCCCCTTCTCCAGGGGTCCAGGAGTTCAGCGGGTGTCGGCCCCCCTCCTCCAGCGGTCCAGGAGTTCAGCGGGTGTCGGGCCCCCCTCCTTCAGCGGTCCAGGAGTTCAGCGGGTGTCGGGCCCCCCTCCTCCAGCGGTCCAGGAGTTCAGCGGGTGTCGGCCCCCCTCCTCCAGGGGTCCAGGAGTTCAGCGGGTGTCGGCCCCCCTTCTCCAGCGGTCCAGGAGTTCAGCGGGTGTCTTTATATATATGGTATACAGCTGCATCCCGAAAGTTTGTTCACCTATTTGTGTTGCTTAGCGTAAATGTAGTATTATGTCTTTAAAGCATCATATCGACGCAAACCGATCATTTATCATTTTCGCTTCGGGAAAGTCAGTTGAATATTTTATACCATACTATATACAATGTTGTATGCCTCATGAAAAACCGTAACAGTTTTGGCCGCTTTTGGAAGTGACCACGAGTCAAATGTTTCAGTTATTATTTCCATCTTAACCGCGTTAAACATTGAAAACGCATTTCCTCTTAATCTCTTTCAATGTACTTGTAAAAAAATTTTCTTCTTTGACCCCCAGGAAAATTTGTATTTAGATTCAGGAAATTTTAATTTTCAACTTTTGACCACTTCCATCTGTATCATTATGCCAATATTTTCGAAAAGTTGCACCATTCACGTGACAATCACATGATAAGTTTGACAATGAGTAATATACACATGGGTATAGGATGATTCTTTGTCATTGTAATCGATGTAATTTAATTGACGTCACAATGAAAGCCAATTTACGTCATAATTGCACTAAGGTACACACGAAGGTGAACAAACTTTCGGGATTCAACTGTATGTTCTAACCATTCCGCATCTTTTAACATGATCATTTTGAGCTCTCATCTTGTTCAGGCAGTTGTGAAATCTAATATGAAACAATTTGACACTGGATTCCTAAACCAATAACGATGACAAGGAATAACTAATGACAAGACGTCTGGTTGTTAAAAAATATTATTTTTAACATTGAATAGAATTAATTTCATTTTGGGACGTTAACACATGCTTATTAAAACTTTCAAATCATTTTATTCATAAATGTGAAGACTAGTACTGTATCATCAAATACATTATACGATCATTGAATCTATAGTTGAACGAATACCTATTAAGACGGGAGTAATCGTGGATCTGATGGTCTTTGGTATTGTCTGAGAGATGTTTCGGTAGTTTCAAGCTAGCTAGTTCCTCACAAACTGAGCACCAGGCGGAGACTAACGCCAGGGCCATGTTCAAGAGAGGTTTAAAAGTAATCGCTCATTGAACGCGATTGCTCAATGTAGCGCTACGTAGCAAAGCGAGCAAACCTCGAGGAATCGCACCGTGTCGTTCAGGAGAGAATGCGCTACATTGAGCGCTACATTGAGCGCTCAATGAGCGATTATAATGTCTCGCTGTTATGGAGCCCAGGTTTTACTAACATTGCACTTAAGTGGATGAAATACGATAGGTTTTCGGTTTTCAGGTAAGCTCTACTCGCAGCTTGACCCAGCAAAAGTCCCTTTCAAACAAAGTTTTGCACTCTCATTAAAGAAAGGTTCTCCTATTGAGATGAGCTAGGTACCTGGAGAGTCGCGACTTGACAACTCTACCTGTGTCCTGTGAGTTACCTTATACAGTACTGATATTCTAACGAGACCATGTTACTGTTCAAAGAAACAGAAAGGAGAGTAAGAAGAGGGTTAAATTACAATGGTTGACTTTAATTATGTTCTAGATTCTTTGGACATTTTATATTAGTAAAAAAAACTGAGTAATTCTTCATTATTTAAAACATATTGTCTTCAATGGTTTTCAAGTACACAGACAATTCTCCATGATATAAAATTATTGAACAGAGATACGTATACCTTACCTAGTTACTTAGATTCGTTGAAACTAATGCTTATCTAGCTACTATCAAGATGAAACTAAAAGAGTTCTCAACTGTAAGTGACACTTGAAAGCCCAGATCATATACCTAGGGGCAAAAGAAACGATACCATACAAAACACATGCTCTTTCAATCCAATCCCTTTTGTAAAATTGCAATTTCAACACCCCATGTGTGTTTGAACAGATATAAAATATTAAGTATAACACTTTCATGAATGAAATTGTATATACCTCTTTACGAGACATCACAGACATTCAAAATTCAAAAATATATTGTATTTGACTCAATTGAATTTTTATTATTATCATTGTTTCTTCTGTCCCTTCTGTGCAATGCTCTATCACTGGAACTAAAGCTAACTAGAAATATAGAGCACGAGAAGAAGAGACCCACGTCACAAGTCTACTTGATATAACTGACATCATTACAATTGACTCATCACACAGCATACTTGTGGGTAGGCGACCTTATTTATTAAAGCGGTAAGTGGAAGTGATTCCAGTGAAGGACGGAGTAAATAAATGATAACCTGTTGGTTTAGTTGACATCCTTCGGAGGAGAAGTGTTGGGGAGAGGCAACCGTGGAAAGAAACCTTGAATTATGCAACGCTATCTATCCCTTCAACTGCAGCATTGCACAGTACAAACCGTGGGGGGTCCCAATCTACTGCCAGTATAATCGACCTGAAGTGCAAACAACTGGAGGGGTCTTCCCTGGAATACTCGATGGAAATTAGTTAAGTATCTGGCTTTTGTTATATCGCATAACAATACAATTCCTAACAGGATTGTAGGGTATCTACAATGAATATAATGCCATAATTATTAACACAGATCACACCAAATCCATTAACGAGATGTTTGAGTCGTACAAGTATTTGACATATAAGCGATATGAGAAGGGATTATCCTAAATAGATGCGCACAATTGGCGTTTGAGAGTTTTAGAGAAACTCGATAATGCCAGAGATATGACGAACTTTTGTAATTGAAAGTCGTGAAACATCTAGAATTGTTAATGGTCATGATAAAAGTATCTGCCTCAAACATAACTGACCAACACAGCACAACACATCAGACTTCCCTCATATACAAGTATACATTTTTACAAACACAACTGTCGAACATTCATGGGGAACGTTGAAGTTTCTCAGCTTTATCAGCTCAGAACAGGAAGTGCGTCCTGAAGGAGAAAGACTGGTTGTCTGACAATGGTTTTCAGATAATCTTCACAATAGTAAAATGACTATCATCCCCCATCCTAACACACCATTGATTGCAAACACGGCAATTCAATGCTGACAACAAACTTAATTTCAATCTCGACATGCATTCTTCAAGCAAGTGTCATTTAGAGTTGTGCATGTAAAACAGTAACGTTGTTCATGGATACTGGAGTAGATGGTGCACAGGCTCTTGTACATTGCATGTCGATTTAAAATACTTTAAGTTGATATATTCCTTCCTACATTTGTCATTAGTTAAACAAACTTCAAAAGTCGAAATAGATTTTAGTTTCCTTTTTAATTTTACTTGAAACACATGGGACCAGTGAATTACATGTTTCACATATCTGAGTAGAAACGCAACGGATCTACACTCGTGTCCGCATAGACAATTAGCTTTATAGGCTAATTCATTATTGAACACTTTATTTGCAGATTCCATTTGTTCTGAAAACGCCAGCCTAATGGAAAATGGATAGTGTTGGCAGACTTCCTAACAAAGTGTCCAAGACGAAAATATGATGCCACGTCCTTCAGTGAGGGTCCTTATTCAGTAGCCAATCTTCAAACGTCTGCTATTTCTATTCTTTTAAGTTTTTGTCTTTGGAAATAACGCCGGTCTACTTGGAAATGAATGATGTTGAGAGGACCATAATTTTATACAGTTCTCCCAGCATTGCGTATCCTGTTCTCTACAGTGCTGTCAAACATCAACAGTGTATTTCATTCTTCTCACGTTTTTTCTCTAAAACTTCAGGCTAATGGGATTTGGACAGTGTTGGCTTTTACCTAGTACTCTTTAACGGTCGTGCTAGAATGGAACTGCTGTCTTCGTGACAGATATTGCATTGTCACTTGATAAATCGGCTGTCGAAATACAAGTCTTCAGAAACAGCTGCGTCCCATAATGAAACTCCGTATATCCTACGTTAGGTTTAGCTTATTTTGAAGAACTTTTTTCAACCGTTTTATAACTGAGGACTGACACCGCATCAAACAAGTTGAATTTTGGGAAGATAATTTTGTTAACATTATCTTCTTTTACTGGACGGTACAATGACAAAGAAGTTATAAAACGATACCAACTTTGGGCTTTTAAATCATCATATGGTTTGTTGCTTTATCCATTGATATTCGTATTCTCTCACTTCTAAAAGGCTTTCAAATACTTGATAATATGTATTTCATACTAATCCCCATTGTATGATTTGTTGTACTTGCTTATCAAGACGAACCTTTCCATTCAGGAATAAAGGGCCACGTTAGTGAGTCTGTAGATTCGCCTTCTAATACAGAACTAAGGTTTGCTGGTGAGGTAAATACAGTATGTTATACGGCCATTACCTTCACTTTGAAGGGGTTCTAAGAGGGACATAATAAGAGGTTGAGACAGATCAGATGCTAGGTAAACCCATTAGATAAGGCGAACCATGGCGGCTTATGGAGGGGACATTTCTAACAAAGCTGGTTGAAGACCAAATTGATCACATTTCCTTACACTAAACTCGACAGGGTAGATCATCTACCTATCAGAGTGGAAATACAGCATGCGTCATTAAGTCCTATACGTTGACATCATGAGATTAACCTCGTTATTCTTTAGGTTATTGAAGACATGATACCTCGTCATTTGTTAAGTGCCGCATCAGCATAATACGTGATTCGCCTCTGTCTTCCCTGCCAGTACAAATATAACACATGGGGGCTGGTAAATGATAACACATGCAGTAATGACCTCTAACACAGCGATATCGTTTCTCTTTAAATACACCGTTACGCAATCAATCTTTACTAGTTTTTTCATTGCCTCTGCGTCTATTATCATCAAGTCTGGTTTATAACAAGTCACAAATACCTGCTGATGGGTTCGCATACAACATCAAAGGATATAATCATATATGGGAAAACATAATGTATTAAACATGGAAGTGTCGTCCTGACTTCAAGGCAAGGTATTATCGATTTCCTCATTCCAAATAAAGTGCATATTCCGGCTAAATGTCACAGACTTGCACGATCGGTAAAAGATATAATGTCAAACAATACTTCCAGTGTTATTGTGCAAAGATATGTTTAATTGCAGGCGGAAATGTTTGCGTTGAGTCAGTTATAGAATGTCATATCGACTGTTGGGCTTCCCGTGACTGATATCCAACTCCCACTGCGTCAACTCCCACCAGCATCAATATTACAATTGGCTACAGACACCACCTCGCTGCTAAACATCTCACATATTATACTTCCCGGATATGTTCATTTTGCTATCATTATCGTTTTACATCAGAAAAGAAATGTATTGTTATTTACACATTTGTTCAGAAATAAACCTGTGCTAGGAAAATCGGTTCCAGGGGTTGTGTTCTGATTTCCCAAGTATCTGTTTGAGATTTGATTCTTGGTTACGTTATTGGTTTGGGTAAATTGAATAATGTTTTATCAAAATATAGTTAGTAACTTAGTAGTGGTCCCTACGTTTGGTAAAGCTATAATTAATATGACAGTTCATTGAGATGTGGTAAAGGATTGATTCGAGTCTATAGATTTTAAGAAAAACAAACCAACAAAGACCACTACTTCCGGTTGATTCATGTGCGCAATGAACCACGTACATCTGCAGTGTCAGCACAATGTGAGCGTGTGTCTGTATTGTTGCACGTGGTTTTTTGCAAATCTGTTTCAAATGTCACCAATGTTTGTAACAACATCTGAAACATTGAAATGTTGTGCAGAAATGGTTAAACTTCACAATGCTATCATAATATTCCAAACATATTTTAAATAGTTTTTACGAAATCTGATAAGATATGTGGTAGGCGTTTCTTCTACCTGGCAGTGTATAGGCAGCGGTGAAGATAATATAATGGCATCGATCCAGTGCTTACCACGTTCGGCATGCAGAGTGTTTGGACGCTGCATCAAGTAAACAAATAGTGGCGGAGTACTGGACGATGCAGCCGGTTGCATCAGCCTGACCTCGGGGGACCGACCTCGGACAGGGTCCTCCAGTGCATGCCCTTATTGTTGTTCTGTGGTCATTGATATTTAAATGTCGACATTGGATGACTCCGGGAAACCGTCCAAGCCATTAACAGCAAACATGAATTACGAGCGATTGATTCCTCACGGCCCGCTACATACAGGAGGAGGAGTAACGAACACATTAAAATTATATATAGTAATCAGAGAAGATATTAATTAACCACTGGTATTTCATCGGGTATTACTGGTTTAAAAATTAAATAAATATAAAAATTATTAATCTTTCTTTATTTGCTGTTTAAAGATTAATTACTTGCCTATTTAAAATCCTGCGCTTTATTGATAGGGTCTCATATTATGGAAATTAGCAAATTCTCCGGACAATAAATCCAAGATAAGCGACAAAAGGTAAACAAACACATGCACATCTTCGATCAGGGGGCATAAACATGATCTAGCCAGGAAAGACGTAACGGGCTATTGGGCGCATCCTAAGAAACATGGCATGTTACATATATAACACACGAATAGAAACGAATGTAATATAACTCGTACTGATTAAATTCGAGAAACTTGCAAACATGCAAATTTCTGCAAAAACGGTAACAACACTGTCAGCGTTATTAAATGCTGACCTTTGCATAGCCTTACCTTTCTTACACGTCGCATAATTCATTGTTCGAAGAAATACTTTTAATTCATATAAGTGTCAACCCACGGACGTCGTAGATATTTTTTTTATTAGAACAGCCAATCAGACTCACTGGAACTATTCATCCTCTGACATTTTGTCACAGTACATATTGCATGTCGTATGATATCTGAGAAGGCGAAATATTTGCTGATATTGATCGTGTAGCATTCATACATAAACATTTCATCACGAACGTGAAACATTATACCTGGCTATACCTTATGCAAGCGATATAAACATTTCATCACGAAGGTGAAACATTATACCTGGCTATACCTTATGCAAGCGATATAAACATTTCATCACGAACGTGAAACATTATACCTGGCTATACCTTATGCAAGCGATATAAACATTTCATCACGAACGTGAAACATTATACCTGGCTATACCTTATGCAAGCGATATAAACATTTCATCACGAACGTGAAACATTATACCTGGCTATACCTTATGCAAGCGATATAAACATTTCATCACGAACGTGAAACATTATACCTGGCTATACCTTATGCAAGCGATATAAACATTTCATCACGAACGTGAAACATTATACCTGGCTATACCTTATGCAAGCGATATAAACATTTCATCACGAACGTGAAACATTATACCTGGCTATACCTTATGCAAGCGATATACACATTTCATCACGAAGGTGAAACATTATACCTGGCTATACCTTATGCAAGCGATATACACATTTCATCACGAACGTGAAACATTATACCTGGCTATACCTTATGCAAGCGATATACACATTTCATCACGAACGTGAAACATTATACCTGGCTATACCTTATGCAAGCGATATAAACATTTCATCACGAAGGTGAAACATTATACCTGGCTATACCTTATGCAAGCGATATAAACATTTCATCACGAACGTGAAACATTATACCTGGCTATACCTTATGCAAGCGATATAAACATTTCATCACGAACGTGAAACATTATACCTGGCTATACCTTATGCAAGCGATATAAACATTTCATCACGAAGGTGAAACATTATACCTGGCTATACCTTATGCAAGCGATATAAACATTTCATCACGAACGTGAAACATTATACCTGGCTATACCTTATGCAAGCGATATAAACATTTCATCACGAAGGTGAAACATTACACCACATTTTGTAAAACAATAACTTATACATGCGATATAAACATTATATCACGATAGTGAAACACTACACCAAACTTTACCCTATAAAATTAAGTGTTCATCACATTACACCAGTTAGTACTATACCTAATAAAGCGATATAAACGTGTCAACACAATGGCGATAAACACATCCAGTAACGCCTGATATAACAGGTAAAATGGTTTGCTCTTGTTCGGGGGAATTGTGGGTGATTTCAGATATTGCTATCAGTCATGGACAATCAGATTAACAAACAGGGCTGCAGCAGCATTGCACAATTATTGATTTTAGATGATTTATATTCTGTGAGCGTATCATCTCATCAGTTACACATGGTATGAAGTATTCCACTTTGGAAAACAAAAACAACCATTTTTACAGTTTTTACATATTTGTGCACGTTTAAAAACTACTTTTCTTAGTGTGCTCGGATTTTAAATAGTGATACGATATTTTTGGTCAATTAATAAAATGTCATGTTAAAATTACAAACTACAAATAAATCATTTATTCTTAATATGACACTATTGATTTCAATAAAGCGCATTCGTGATATGCATGATTTGAACATATTTAAGAAAATGAAAGACAGATTAAATAAATGATCTGATTATCATGTCAATAAAACTATATGCACGCATTAAACACATTTCATTTGCAAGGATAGTATAAAGGAGGTACATCACATAACATATAGACGGCCATTTTCGCCTCACGAGCTGCATGAAATAATTTTGTTACGTCAAAACTGTTTTCGCATATTATCAAGTTTCTTTAGACTAACATTTAGTCTATGGTTTTTTTTAAAATAATTACAGTATCTTATGATTATATCATTTTCAGACTTACTGAATAAGGATCTAGACTGTGTTAAAGACTGTTATTTGTTCCACAGTCATGAAACGGGACAAGTGATTCTTCAACTAAACCTTTCAAAGTGTCAATGATGTTCTGAAGACAGACGGTGATCTGGTAACGAGATCACGTCCTGACTGCGTTGTTTACCGAGACTTGTAAGTTCAAAGCGGATAATGGGTGGACACTTTGATGTTGAGCAGATCCCTAATTATGACAAATTAGTATCATCTGTCAATCATCGACAACTGAAAACATATGTTGTTCGACAACTACCAGACGTCCATAAGAGTACTGTAATCTGTACTTGATAACAGGAGGCACTACTGTCTCTCATGTTGGCAACTGATTGATAATAAGTCTTCAACAGGCACATTTGGCATGTGTTGTATTGCATGCAGGAACGCTAACAGTGGTGTGAAGTATACAAGAATACATATTAATATCAAATATTCACGCTCGTTAAGACAGTCTAGACTGCTCTTTACAATCTAGTAACAACGTCAGGTTAAACTAGAATGACAAAATGCAACATCTAGTATCAACGCCAGTTTTGGACAAACTGGACTAGTTTCTTCAAACATTTGTCAATATCTAGTATCCATGTCAGGATAAGAAAGACTGGATAAGTTTCTTCAAACATTTCATCAATATCTAGTATCAGGTTCACTCTTTGTCTTTGACGTGACATCATGTTAAGATAGAGTTCACTGGTCTCTTTAAGAATACTATCAATATCTAGTATCCACACAAGGGTAAAGATAGACTGGATCAGTTTCTTCAAAACATGTCATCAATACCTAGCATCAATGTACGGTTAAGATAGACTGGACTAAATTTCTTTAGCAATACACACGGTGTCTAAAATCATTTACCAACTCCTTCATGATAAAAAAAACCCCACACAATACAGGTCTCATCCTTTCCTGGCACAATTTTAACACTATAGAAAACTGAGTTTAATTGTCTCATCTATCACATTTAGTAAAATACGAAACTCACCGTTTCACCCACCAGACGACCGTTGCAGGGCAAGCAGCAGACAGCGATTCCTGAAGCAGACGATCAATGGGTGAGATGCAGATCTGACCCTATCTGAAGAGAAGAAATTCCAATACACATGTCAATGTACTCCTTTCCACTTGGACGCCGGTTTAAACAATAGGCTGGAAGCAGAGAATATGTGTTTGAAGGAAGGCGGGCGGTACAGGGTTGAAATCAATAACGGCTTCTACTCTGGCACAAGTGCAAGAACCATGGTTCGGTGCTTCTCGTCTGCTCGAGACACTCGCTGCAGCTCATACTGTCTCGTACTATCATACGTGTAACAGTTAAGTGGCCTTGTCAAGACGTTTAGTCATTCTATCACTTCAAAGTATAATTTTGGGAAACATATTTACGTTCATGTCCAAAAGAAGGCGCGATGACTAACGTGCAGTAAAAGAAGCGTTTGGAAGCATTATTTTCCTATACAGCAAGACGGTTTTGAAATTCTTGAAATGAAATAGAATTTGGCCTACATGTACCTAATTAATGTATGCTTAAAAATATGTTACTTCTTTCATTACTTAATAATACATCGAGTTGACGTCTGCATAACGAACGAGCTTCAAAGGCCGCCATTGATTAACTCACATAGATTCTGTAAAAAAAAACAAGCGCCTTACCGTTTGTGTTCGTTACTTCCTTCCCTGCTTAGACGAGAATACTGAAGTGCAAATTCCAACTGTTATCTTTGACTCCATTCCGCGAAGAATCCCCAAGCACTGCTGGGAGTGTACACGACACTCGCCGGTGTCATTCACCCCAGACAGATTGAAGAAGTGTATCCGGTTTTTAAACAAGTACTCTTCAACGTACAATACGTTTCAATCAAATGCATAAGTCTTAAACCTACAATCGGCATTCAGACACAGCAATATTATCAGTAAAAAATTATACTTCTTTATGACGCTGAGCACGGCTTGAATATTCAGTCACGCTACGCCTTCTTCTGTTGCGGCTGAAAATGTCAGCCTTGAAGAACAACCTTGACTATTCCCTTCTGTCTCTCGAACCGAAACTCAAAAATCCTTTCTACTTGTCAGAATATTCAAAGAATCTCGAAACATTCCTACACGCAGACGACACATTATCGTCTGCTTTTCTAGTCTGCGCGTGCAAATCTCGAGACAGTTCTCGTCCCGCGATACTTGCAGAGCTCGGCGTTACTATAATGAACTGCAACTGACAGAAGCAAAATGGTTATTGAGAGACAGACGCTCCAACAGTATACTCTGCCTATGCATGAGCGACGTTTAAATTATCAAATAGTCAGATCTCAATAAACACACTTGAAGAGGATGTCAGGTTGAAACTGCCTGATGACGACAGCGAAAATGATCTGCCCTTCTTAACCGCTTGTCCTTCCATATCGATTTGTTGCCATTTCCTTCACTAGATGTGAATTGATTTTGTACATTCCAAGTGTTATTATGCAACCGAGGCATTGACCCGGGTCAGAAAAATGATGAACAAACTCACGTCTGAGAAATGTTGTTTCTTGATAGGGTACAAGGACAATGTATGAGGCACACCTGAATGAGTGAGCTCAAGATATTTATGTTCTGGGTGGTTTTCGAAATGATAACGGGTCGGGTGACTCCTGTAATTAACATAATATCCAGTATGGTTTGGGATAAAAGAAAATGCACATGAACTGCATTATGCAATAAACGCAAACGCTTTTACCATATAGCCATGACTCGTATGCAAATACCGTGTGACAAATTAGTGTCACTTACAGTAGCATTGCGATTATTATTCAAACACAAAGGGAAATCTTTTTAAAATACCGGTTATATGTAAATGGATATTGCTTTGTCGCTTTTCCCTGCTGTATTAGTAACAGCCATAAAATCAGTGAAATATCTCGAAAGAGGTCTTAATCCAAAAGTCAACAGGCCTCATATTGTCTAGAATATCTAACATAAATAACTTTAATTCCAGGTATCTTATATGCATGATATTGGATATAGGTGTACATGTCTTGATGATGCGACACATGCCTCGTAAATTAGTCTAGCTACATATATTTAGCGTCTAAAGAAACGCAACCCCAAAGGAAACATGATATTTGAACCCCCCCTGAAGGGACACATCATTTCTTCAGAAGTCAAGTAATATAGATTTAAACATTTGAAAATGATCTGTTCGTGTTTCTGTAAAAAAGCCTTTTAATGAATCGTCGTTTTGGAATCTCCTTAACAAGGCTTTTTTATGCGTCGTCGAATTAAAGTCGAAGAAGGGAAATTATCTCAATAATATCTATTATTAAAAAAATATTTAATAACTTTTAACATAAATTCAATACATTATGTCCAAAAACCGATTAGAAATAACAATTTCAGCAACCATGTGTGTTTGATAAGACATACAAATAATGGTATCGCATCCTGATGAATGCGATAATCAAAGGTATTCAATTTCTCAGACAGCAGTATTCAGTTTTACTCTTCGAAAGTGTGGTAGCGTTTATTTTGCCGCTCAGTTTATCCTTCCCATGCTTCAGACACCCACTCTGCTGATGACGTGTCTCCCATCGGCTCAGACAACAGTGTAGTGTGACATATTTATCGTTGCTATATTTGTCAGCAGTTAAGTTGTTCTGCGCTTATTTCTAGATGACTTCCACAAGTGCAAAGGACAGTCGCATGCATATTCTTATACCGTTATCCGTCTTATCATTGTATGTCAGCGTCGTGAAAAGCATGGCTTAATTAATTATAGCAATGTTTACGATGTCGTCACTTTGTTTCACTTCGGTTACTAAGTGTGATAACCATGGGAGAAGGCGAGAAACAGACAGACGCAAAAGGAAACAGACTGGAACACAAACTAAACTGAGAGACTCAGGCAGACAGAGATAAAGACTGACATACAGAGATTGAGACGGACATACACAGATAGAGATGGACAAATAGACAGAGACAAACATACTGACAAATACAAATAACACTTGTCTTATTTTCCTAAGCCCTCATATATTTAAGATTAAGTTTCAACGTTTATTTAATTGTCTTCATATCCAAACCTAGGAAGTTACTGGTTTTTTCCTGCAAAAAAAGGTTGGGGATCGTTCTCTTTCCACATAGGTTACACCCTTCAAATTTCCGTTCCTAACCTCTTTTTCTATATGGCCTGAATCGGCCGGCACCATCAAAATTCCCAAGCGGGGGGAAGGAAACATCATACTGTACCGCTACTTCTTAACCAATGAAACTCATCTTTCAGCGGCCATTACGATATCTAGCCAATTGACGCTCATGCTAATTAGCATATGTTCTTCGAATATGTCTGATGTAAATAACACAATTGAACCTTTTATGGGTATTTGTCTCTGATTTGGTCCTCTTTTTATTTATCAACATATTTATCATCTATTGTTTTCACAAAATCAAATAGCATATTTCGAGGAAAACACATTTTACGATAAACCGTTTACTTATGTTTATTTTATCATTATGACGTGTCATTGGCAAATGTCACTTTTGCAACGGCGTCGCTGATTGCACAACCAGATTCAATTGCAACCAACCAGAGCCGTGTTCAAGAGAGGCTTCAAATTAATCGCTCAATAAGCGATTACTTTTAAACCTCTCTTGAACGCGATTGCTCAATGTAGCGCTACGTAGCAAGGCGAGCAAACTTCGAGGAATTTGCACTGTGTCGTTCAAGAGAGAATGAGCGCTACTTGAGCGCTACATTGAGCGATCAATGAGCAATTTAAGCGCTCGCTGTTATGGAACGGAGCCCAGGACACTCCGTTTCTGCACTGGAACTCAGGCCATGAAGAACAGAGGTTGGTTGGAAATCTGAAGGGAGTAACTCTGTGGGAAGAGAAGAGGATGGATAAGTTGAAAGATATGCTTGCAGTTAATTGGAAGCTTTATTTTACTTTAGCAACAATATTAATATTAAATAGTTTCTATAAAAAATATAATTTTCAAATTAA